>OX101755.1:33545221-34203364 GCA_944452675.1 Tachina lurida | reverse complement strand
AGTTTGTCATTCCGTTTGTAATTTCTATAATATCAATAAGCGACCCATATAATATATATATTCTGGATCCTTATGCATAGGAAAGACGAATAAGCGATGTCCGTCTGTCCGTCTGTCCGTCTGTCCGTCTGTCCGTCTGTCTGTCTGTCCGTCTGTCCGTCTGTCCGTCTGTCCGTCTGTCTGTACGTGAAATCGGTTTTCCGAAGCTCCCAGAAGAGCTAGAGACTTCGTTCTTGGACTGGTGTGTCAGAAATTTTCCAAAATAGATTGGTATTGAAATTCAGCAAAATCGGGCAGACGATTGCAGAGCTGGAAAACTTAAACTTCATTTTGCCATATAAAAGTAACTCCCGAAAACAAATTTTTATTTTTTTTTAATAAATGTACATATTTTACACTTCAGTACGACTAAAATTGGAATTTTAAATAAAAAAAATACAAAAAAATTAAAAAGACGTTTCCAGGGTTGGAAAACTTTAACTTTTTGTGTTATGTAAAATGAACTATGTCTAGAACTATATTAGTATTTTCTCGAGAACCGTAAGAGCTACAGACCTGAAATTTGGACACAGTACGTGGACCTTTGGCCGCTACAACATGATAATTGGAAATTAAAGGGTGTTCCAAAACGAGCAACGAAAAATTTTAAAATCCTATGTAGTATATATACAATTGTATGTATGTATATACACTTGAAATTTGTAAGGTTAGTGTATTTTTATACAGACTACAAAAATTAACACAAAAATTTAAAAAAATTTAAATTAAAGGGTGTTCCATCAGTTAATGCAATTTTGACTATGTAATTTTGACAATTTGCTGTATCTTGGAAACCGTAAGAGCAAAACTCTTGAAATTTTCAAAAACGGTAAAACTGAAAAAATAAAAAATTATAAAATCGCCAAACCGAAAAAAATCGCCAAAAACAAGAAAAAATCGCCAAAACGATAAAAAGCACCAAATTAAAAAAAAAATTATATAACTAAAATAAATCGCAAAAAAAACGGAAAAATGCTAAAATGAAAAAAAAATCGCCAAAACGAAAAAAAAACAGAAAAAAGTCGCAAAAATGAAAAAAAAATCGCCAAAATGAAAAAAAATAATCAAAACGAAAAATACCCTAAAAAACAGAAAAAAATCGCCAAAATGAAAAAAATCGCCAAAAAAAGAAAAAAACCTAAATAACAGACAAAAAATCGCCAAAACGAAATAAAGCACCAAATTAAAAAAAAATTTCTAAGACTAAAATAAATCGCAAAAAAATTGAAAAATTGCTAAAATGAAATCAAAAATCGCCAAAATGAAAGAAAATCGCCAAAATGAAAAAAAAATCGCCAAAATGAAAAAAATCACCAAAACGAAAAAAAAAACCTAAAAACAGAAAAAAATCGCCAAAATGATAAAAAAAATCGCCAAAATGAAAAAAAATCACCAAAACGAAAAAAACCCAAAAAAAACAGAAAAAAATCGCCAAAATGAAAAAAGCACTAAATTAAAAGAAAATTTCTAAGACTAAAATAAATCGCAAAAAAACGAAAAAATTGCTAAAATGAAAAAAAAATCGCCAAAATGAAAAATATCGCTAAAACGAAAAAAAAACCTAAAAAACAGAAAAAAATCGCCAAAATGAAAAAAAATCGCCAAAAAAAGAAAAAAAAATCGCCAAAACGAAAAAAAACTAAAAAACAGAAAAAAATCGCCAAAACGAGAAAAAAGCGACAAAACTGAAAAAATCGATTTAACTGAAAAAACTTCAAAAAAAGCAAAAAACCTTCCTTTCGTGCGCGATTCAAAGTCGCACTTAACTGATTTTTTTAGTATTAAAGGAATTAAATGAAACTAAGTTTTTGCTTATTTCGTTCTTGCTTTTTTCACTTAACATATTTTATGTATTTTTTTAAAGAACTAGATTGGTAACAATAATCAGAAAAATCCAAAATTATGACTCCAGGGTTGGAAAACTTACACTTTTTGTTTTTTTTTCTTTTTCTTTATAAATTGAATATATTTTATGCTTCTGAAAGTTTGGTGTATGAAATTTGAAAAATGAAAATTATAGCTCCAAAGATGGAAACTTTAAAAAAATTATAAATTTTTTCACAAAACAAATATGTATGTACGTGTCTGTATACTATATATATGTACGTACGTTGGTAAAGGGTATACAAGATTCGGCACAGCCGAATATAGCACTCTTACTTGTTCTTATTTCGTTTTTGCTTCGTTCACTTAACATATTTTATGTATTTTTTAAAGAACTAGATTGGTATAAGGAATTAGAAAAATCCTATATTATGATTCCAGGATTGGAAAACTTACACTTTTTGTGTTATGTGAAATTAAATAGTTCCAAAAATTTTTTTCTTTTCCTTTATAAATTGAATATATTTTATGCTTCTGAAAGAAAACTTTGGCGTATAAAATTTGAAAACTGAAAATTACAGCTCCAAAGATGGAACCTTTGATTTTTTTTAAATATTAGAGTATAAAATTAATTTTTTTTATTTCTTTGTTCATTTAACGCACTTTATTATTTTTTTAAATTAGAAAAATCTAAAAGGTTGATTCCAGATTTGGTAAATTTATTGTTTTTTTACAAAAGTAACTAGGTCGTTAGTTTTTTCTTTTTGTTTACAATTTTTATATACTTTGTGACTTAGAATGAAATAATTTGGCATAGAAATAAGAAAAATAAAATACATAGCTCCAGAGCTGGAAAACTTAATTTTTTTCTGGTATATAAAACTAATTATTTCTTTTGTAATTAAATATATTCTATATTTTATAAAGAAATAAATTAGTATTAACAAACTCAGAAATATGGTTCAGAGTTGGAGAATGAAAAAAGTTTCGGTAAAAAAAATAACCAAAAATATTTTTTTCTCCGTTAAACAGATTTCATGTTTTAGGAAAATCATTACTCAAGATTTTTTATACATGTTTAATTTTTTTATGGATATCTTATCTAATTGAAGTATAAACGAAGGTTTGTGCTTATTGTGCTCTCAGCATAATAACTATTAATTTCTAGTAAATGGAGATAAAACTAAAATTTATCGCTAAAGATAAATTAAAGGACATGTTCCGTTTCATTTTCCTGATAACTTTCCTTTCTTCTGAACAAATTTCAAAAAAATCCTGTAGGAATAAAACGTTTACATAATACCACGATGTATACCATTTACAATGGGAACTTTAAATCAAAACATCAATGATTATGAAATACGGGAAAATATAAAACAAGTTAATTTACTTGGTATGGAGGTGCAATACTAAGAATATTTTAGAGTTATTAAATAGCAGCACGGTTTTTGAACATCTTGAGAGCAAGTAAACAAGCCCCATTTTTTTTGGTATTGTATTGACGTGACTGAAATAAGAGTGAATGTAAAATATATCTTAACCACAGAGTGTAGAGTAAAATATTAAACTATTGCTAATATCGAAAATAAAATAATTGAATCAAATTCTTTAATCGAAAAACAATGAAAGGTCACTCACTATTAATTGCTTTAGAGAAAAAAATTATAAATTTTTCATGAAACAAATATGTATGGATGTGTATGTATACTATATATATGTACGTAGTACTTTGGTAAAGGGTATATAAGATTCGGCACAGCCGAATATAGCACTCTTACTTGTTTTTTCTATTTTTTTACATTTGGGGGAGAGAATAAAAGAAATCAACAACAAAACATTCTCCATACAACTAACGAACACGCTAACAATCTACATATGTATGTATATTTGATTTGAGTTTTTTTTTAGCTACAAAATCTCTATAAATATATAATATCATCATATCAATCAAAATAAAAGTGCTGAAATTTCCTTAAAAGAACTGAAAATATTAAATTGAAATCTTACCAAAACAATTATCGACAGTACTTTGAATCAATAATGATTAAAAAATTTTAAATTGAAAGCTTTTTGATAAAACCAAACTTACCGTCATTGCTATGCTCGTAGTATTTCTTTTCCATATGACCCAGTTGAACATCACAGTTGCTACGCACAATACCACTAATAACATTGCCAGCATTATTAGCTTCTTGCTTCATCAACGGTGAATTGCCCGCAGAAATGCTGTCAACTACATTGCCACCATTGCCAATGACGATACCACCGACACCATTTTGTTTCATTATTTCACCGTATTTCTCCTTAAGCAAGGTCGTACCACCGTTTATGGTCGTCTGTTGCATATGATGATGATGTTGTTTTTTTAATTTCAAAGTATCGTCAACATTCAACATTACATCCGTATTGCCGGCCATCGTAGCTGTACCATGATTAGCTACTATAGTACCGTGGGCGGTCAGCGGATCATTGCCACTTAAATCAAGATGATGATGACGATGCTGATGAGCTGATGCGGAGGCAATAAAACGTTTGTATATGCAACAGGTAACCATGGCTAAAAATATGGAAACACTTAAGAGACCCAAGGCCATTAAAGATATAACGGCAGCTAGATTGCCCTGCAGCATATCGCGAGTGCTGGCTTTCTGTATGAGTAAAGTCATTTGCACGCTATCCTTGCCACCAGAATTTTCAGCAAAGCAAGTGTATGTGCCCTCATCTGATTTTTCAGCTCCCAATATTGTTAGCCTTGATATGAAAACATTGCGGCCGAATTCTTTTTCTTTCGACAAATGGTCTTGTATAAGCTGTATGTATATTCGTTGCTGTGGAAATACTGGCACTGCTACTGCTGTTGCTGCTACTGATGCTTCTGCTGATGCTGGTAATTGGCCAGTAATACTTTTATGCATGGATTTGCTCCCATAATCCCAAAAGATGTGAGTGTTGGCTGAAGCATGAACTCTGCACACTAGAGTGACATTTTCTTTGGAGGTATTAATGGAAGCTCCTTTGGCGGGGAAAATGATGCGTGGCTTGCAAGCAAAAGCTTCAGGTTGATCTTCTATCCAAAGCATGCCTCTTAAGGGACTTGGATAGAAGCAGGCGGTGGGAGGGGTATAGAGATTGCGTCTTAATACAAAATCACGAAAGACTTGCAACTCGCACGTACAATTCCAGGGATTGCCATCTAATGATAATGCCGTCAAACGTTTAACAGACTCAAAACTCTCTTTACGTAAAAAACTCAAACGATTATTATTCAAATAAATCTGGGATAGCAGCGGCACATTTACAAATACCTGCTTGGCTATCTTTGCCAAACGATTGCCTTTTAACTCCAATTTGTGCAGATATTTGAGATTTTGAAATATACCGTCTCCCAACGACTCCAGCTGATTACCGTTTAGTATTATGGCCCTAACCTTAACTAGGCGCGCAAATAGATTGGCCTGCAACACATGCAGCATGTTATTGGACAAATCCAATTCAATCAAAATCTCCAGCTGGGTGAAAGTACGTGGATCTATGTGCTGTAGCGTGCTGTTGCGTATATACAATTTGTGTAAGTTGGTAAGATCAGCATTGAGAA
This sequence comes from Tachina lurida, assembly GCA_944452675.1. NCBI lineage: Eukaryota > Metazoa > Arthropoda > Insecta > Diptera > Tachinidae > Tachina > Tachina lurida. The sequence goes on along the minus strand of OX101755.1, from coordinate 34,197,906 downwards.
AGGCATTCTCTTCTAAGTAGACGATACGATTTACGGACAAATCAAGGACTTGTATTTCATTGCTTAGATTTTCGGGTATGGCGATAAGTGTTAAATTTTTACAATCTGCTGTCTTTTTTCCTGAATTCCATTTGCAGTGGCACTCGCCACAATCCATTAGCCAATCTGCTGTGGCTGGTGACGGCATGTTAAACAGCAAAGTGAATACGACCAGCTGACACAGCAACACAAATGAGGAATTATGTTTGAAAAATGGTAAAACCAATGCAAGTCTTAATAATTCTGACTTACGTTGTGTTTCCAGTCTGCTCTCGATTGGTGTCAAAGTGTGTAGTCGGTGTGTGTTTTGCTGTGTTTTAGTAGATAATTTTCGTTTCTTTTTTGGTCTTGTGTTTTCAAATTGTTCCGTTTTTGGTTTTCTTTGTAGCTGAGGTTGATGATGTTGTTGTTGTTGTTGTTGTTGCTTTTGTTGAGTTTTACTGCTCTTGCTTCTCATGATTTCCTCTGAGGCTTTATCACTTCTATGCTCGCATCAGTCACGTTGAAAATTTTGGCCACCGTTGAACGACACGTATTTGGACTTGTAGAGCTGCTCTGGCTGCCGTTAGATGTTATTGCATATATTTTTGTCGTAGCAATATTTTTATTTTTTGCTGTTGTATTTTCATTTAATCGTTGTTTCTTATTGCAGGTTCTCCTTGTAGCTCTTGCTGTTGCTATAAATTTTCTAGGTTGATTGTTTATTCGCTTCATAGAATTCGTGTGGCTTTACGCTATGTTGTATTGTTATTTCCTCTTTTTTTATTTCTATCTCATCAACTCCCACCTAAGTACAAGTTTTGCAAAGTTGCATAGAACTTTATGCTGTCATTGTAGAGGGTTCAACAGTATGTTGCTTTGGTTTTTTAATCGTTTACATTTTACAAGTTTATTGTTGGCATACTGACAGCAAACAGCACAGCAGCACAATACACATCATCAGGCTGAAATAAATTTAAAATATGAGCTTTTGTTAGTTTATGGCTGTTGGTTTATTGTTTTAAAAATATAAATTGTTTGCGTTTTTTTTTCTCTCTCTCTTGTTCCTAGAAACTTTGAATAAATTTTAACAATTTTGTTAAAAAATTTTGGCACATTAAAATTTTAATGATCTTCATAAATATTACAAGTGTAAAACAATATTTTATGCAACATTGTGGTAAATGTAAATTTAGTAATAACAAAAACACAAGAGAATTGCAAAAGTAATGTTATAATATGTTTCTGTTTTATTATACAGAACCTAGGATTATACAATGCTAAAGAGTCATAAAAAGTTTCGTAAGTACTTCTTTTGAAGTAATTGCATGTACTTTCAAAAATGTCATATTTGATAACAAAAATTAATGCATTAAAAACAACTCTTCTTTTATTTTAATGTAATGAAAATTATTCAGTTGTCTTGAAAGAATATTTTACAATATTTGCTCAACAGTTTTTAATGATAGCTAGCTAAGAATGTTTGAAACTGATCTACATACACCTTTAATTGTAGAACGTCATCCTTTTTATACCCTTCACTAAAAATGGTATAGGTATATATGTATAAGTTTGTCTTTCCGTGTGTAATTTCTATAATATTCCTATGGTACCCATAAATTTTATATGTATATTTTGTGCCCCGTTTCTGTAACTTATGAGAAGTTCTCACATCGAGAAAAATTAAATAATTATATTGGTTGTCCCATTTTACACAGGGTTACTCACATAAAAACTTATATAAACTTACAAAAAATATCAAAAAAATACAGTTTTTTCTTACTCACCCTGTGCTTCACAGGATGGCAAAAATTTTTTCTATTCGAAAAGTTCGCACATTCCTTACAGAAACCAGCCACTGGGTCCTTATGAATAGGAAAGACGAATAAGCGGTGTCCGTCCGTTCGTCTGCCCGTCTGATGTACGTGAAATCGGGTTTCCAAAGCTCCCAGAAATGCTAGCGACTTCGGTTTTGACCTGGTGTATCAGAAATAGTCCAAAATATATTGGCATTGAAAATCAGCGAAAACGATCAGACGATTCCAGAGCTGGAAAACTTAAACTTGATTTTGTTATACAAAAGTAACTTACTATAACTAATTTTTCTATTTTTTTGTTTAACAAACTTATTTTATCCCAGCAAAAAAATGTCAAGATTTTGTAATGGGTAGTACTCTCTTAATGGCTGACAAAGTAATGAGTGGTACATATTTATCAAATTATTTTATGTGTATAATATTAACTGTCCTGTAATGAATAGAATTACAACTTATTTATATCATTACGTGAAAGTACTTATTGTAGTACTTTCCAGTTAATAATACATATCAAGAGAAAAATTTCGACAACAATAAAATAACTTTGGTTTACTATAATTTTTATTACAAAATTTAAGTCTTTTCGCATATTCTTCAATATCCATATTCACATATTTTCTTTCTAAGGTTGTGATTTTTAACAATCTCAAAAAAAGGTATAAGTTTTATAGTCATTTTGTTACAAAATCCTATTTATTTTTATTAGAAAAAATTGCCAATTACCTTTCGAATAATTTTATGCAAAAATTAATCTAAACAAGTAAGAGTGCTATATACCCTTTACCAACGTACGTACATATATATAGAGTATACAGACACATACATACATATTTGTTTTGTGAAAAAATTTATCATTTTTTTAAAGTTTCCATCTTTGGAGTTGTAATTTTCTTTCAGAAGCATAAAATATATTCAATTTATAAAGTAAAAGAAAAAAATTTTTAGACCTATTTAATTTTACATAACACAAAAAAGTTTTCCAACCCTGGAGTCATAATTTTGGATTTTTTTGATTATTGATACCAATCTAGTTCTTTAAAAAATACATAAAATATGTTAAGTGAAAAAAGCAAAAACGAAATAAGGAAAAACTTAAGGTCAGATTTTGTAAATTCAAACGATTTTTTCGTTTTGAAATTTGTATTAAAAAAATATTTTTTGAAAAGAATTTTCGTTATTTTTCATAAAAACTTGAAACGTTTAGAAACAAAATTTTTTACAAAATCTGCTTATTAGTTTCATTTAATTCCTTTAATATTAAAAACTTCAGTAAAGTGCGACTTTGAATCGCGCACGAAAGGTAGGCTTTTTTGAAGTTTTTTTTTCAGTTTAAACGATTTTTTCAGTTTTGTCGCTTTTTTCTCGTTTTGGCGATGTTTTTCTGTTTTTGGAGGTTTTTTTTTATTTTGGTGATTTTTTTCTATTATTGGGATTTTTTATTTAGGAGTTTTTTTTTCTTTTTTTTCATTTTGGCGACTTGTTTCTGTTTTTTTTTCGTTTTGGCGATTTTTTTCATTTTGGCGATTTTTTTCATTTTGGCGATTTTTTTCATTTTGGCGATTTTCTTTCATTTTGGCGATTTTTTTTAAGCAATTTTTCCGGTTTTTCGCGATTTATTTTAGTCCTAGAAATTTTTTTTAATATGGCGATTTTTTTCTGTTTTTGGGTTTTTCTTTTCATTATGGCGTTTTATCCTGCTTTGGGGTTTTTTTTATTTAGGCGATTTTTTTCTCGTTTTTGAGGTTTTTTCATTTTGGCGATTTTTTTTTTCATTTTGTCGTTTTTTTTCCTGTTTTGGGTTTTTTTCATTTTGGCGATTTTTTTATGTTTTTTTTGGGGTATTTTTCGTTTTCGCGATTTTTTTTTGTTTTTCGTGATTTTTTCGGTTTGGCGATTTTATAATTCCTTGTTTTTGTAGTTTTACCGTTTTTGAAAATTTCAAGAGTTTTGCTTTTACGGTTGCCAAGATACAGCAAGTTGTCAAAATTGCATAGTCAAAATTGCATTAACTGATGGAACACCCTTTAATTTAAATTTTTTGAAATTTTAGTGTTAATTTTTGTAGTCTGTATAAAAATACACTAACCTTACAAATTTCAAGTGTATATACATATAATTGTATGTATATTTCATGGGATTTTAGAATTTTTCGTTGCTCGTTTTGGAACACCCTTTAATTTCCAATGCTCGTATATTTGTTGTTGTAGCGGCCAAAGGTCTACACACTGTGTCCAAATTTCAGGTCTGTAGCTCTTACGGTTCTCGAGAAAATACGAATATAGTTTTAGACATAGTTAATATTACATAACACAAAAAGTTAAAGTTTTCCAACCCTGGAAACGTCTTTTTAATTTTTTTTATATTTTTTTTAATTTAAAATACCAATTTTAGTCGTACTGAAGTGTAAAATAAATTTATTTATTAAAAAAAAATAAAAATTTGTTTTCGGTAGTTACTTTTATATGGCAAAATTTAGTTTACGTTTTTCAGCTCTGCAATCGTCTGCCCGATTTTGCTGAATTTCAATATCAATCTAAGTTGGACCATTTCTGATACATCAGTCCAAGAACGAAGTCTCTAGCGTTTCTGGGAGCTTCGGAAAACCGATTTCACGTACACCGGACGGACGGACGTACGGACAGACGGACATCGCTTATTCGTCATCGCTATTCATAAGGACCCACAATATATATATTTTTTTGGTCGCAAATTTAAATTATGGAAATTACACACGGAATGACAAACCTATATATAAAAAGTTTGCATATTTGTAAGCAAAAAAATAACCCATTAAATTTTTTGTATTTTCAGGCAATCAGTAATCTATTAACTTTTGGATGTTTGTAGGCAAAAAGTATAGGATACCGCATAATTTTTGAACTTCTCAAACAAAAATAATGGGTTATTCAGTCAAATTGTAAGTACTTACGGCTCCCCATACACTTTTTTGCATTCTAGTAGACAAAGTTTTTTGCTGGGATGTTTCAGTACGAAAAAAATTAGTATTAATAGCAAAAATTAAAAATTTTAATCAGAAATAATTTCTTAATCAGGCTTGAGTTCAGTAATTTCAATTCTTATTGAATGAAATATTTTTATTAATTAATGTGAGTATCTGAAGAAGAGAAGACTTTATTAGCTGGGGAGAATACCGATATTTTTCTGTGCAGCCACGCACTTCATCATATTTAACTTAAATTTCTATGAAATGGAATATGAGAATTGTTTATGTGTCTTTATGTTATATTGTTTTTGCGTTCTACAGTTGACTTCGCTTTCCACAATTCTTCTCTTCTTTAGATACTCACATTAATTAATAAAAATATTTCATTCAATAAGAATTGAAATTACTGAACTCAAGCCTGATTAAGAAATTATTTCTGATTAAAATTCACTACAGTTCAATTAAATCTAAAAATGTCTCAAAAATTAAAAATTTTAAAAACCCCCGAATATATTTCGAGAAGATGTGATATCTTCTAAACGGCTGGACGGATTTTGTCGAAACATAGCTAAGAACCATCTCGATCAAGACACCTTTCAAACAGAAAAACCTAAATCGAAATCAGTCTAGCCGTTTGGTCTGTACGTGGACATGGATAGATACATAGATACATAGATACACAGTCACACACTACAAACTTTTAACACCCCTTTTTAGTCGGGGGTTAAAAATAAAATTTAACTTTTTTGTTATATAAAAATAACCTACTAAAATGTTTGCTTTTTTGTGTCAGTTCATTAAATAATTTTTTTTTTGAAAAGAAAATTTGGGTATAGCAAAAAAACAAGTAAGAGTGCTATATTCGGCTGTGCCGAATCTTATATACCCTTTACCAACGTACGTACATATATATAGTATACAGACACGTACATACATATTTGTTTTGTGAAAAAATTTATCATTTTTTTAAAGTTTCCATCTTTGGAGCTATAATTTTCATTTTTCAAATTTCATACACCAAACTTTTCTTTCAGAAGCATAAAATATATTCAATTTATAAAGAAAAAGAAAAAAAAAACAAAAAGTGTAAGTTTTCCAACCCTGGAGTCATAATTTTGGATTTTTCTGATTATTGTTACCAATCTAGTTCTTTAAAAAATGCATAAAATATGTTAAGTGAAAAAAGCAAGAACGAAATAAGCAAAAACTTAGTTTCATTTAATTCCTTTAATACTAAAAAAATCAGTTAAGTGCGACTTTGAATCGCGCACGAAAGGAAGGTTTTTTGCTTTTTTTAAAGTTTTTTTCAGTTAAAACGATTTTTTCAGTTTTGTCGCTTTTTTCTCGTTTTGGCGATTTTGTCTGTTTTTGGAGATTTTTCTCATTTTGACGATTTTTTCTGTTTTTTTTTTTTGGGTTTTTTTCGCGATTTTTTTTTGGCGATTTTTTTGTTTTTTTTTTCGTTTTGGTGATTTTTTTCATTTTGGCGATTTTTTTTCATTTTGGCAATTTTTTTCTTTTTTTTCTGTTTTTTTTCGTTTTGGTGATTTTTTTTTTCATTTTGGCGATTTTTTTCATTTTGGCGATTTTTTTCTGTTTTTTTAGTTTATTTTCGTTTTGGCGATTTTTTTTTTTTGCGATTTTTTTTTCATTTTGGCGATTTTTTTCTGTTTTTTTGGGTTTTTTTCGTTTTGGCGATTTTTTTTCATTTTGACGATTTTTTTCTGTTTTTTAGGGTTTTTTTCTGTTTTTTAGGGTTTTTTTTTCGTTTTGGCGATTTTTTTTCATTTTGACGATTTTTTTCTGTTTTTTAGGGTTTTTTTCGTTTTGGTGATTTTTTTCATTTTGGCGATTTTTTTTTCATTTTGGCGATTTTTTTCTGTTTTTTTTCGTTTTGGCGATTTTTTTTTCATTTAAGCATTTTTCCGTTTTTTTGCGATTTATTTTAGTTTTATAATTTTTTTTTTAATTTGGTGCTTTTTTTCGTTTTGGCGATTTTTTCTTGTTTTTGGCGATTTTTTTCGGTTTGGCGATTTTGTAATTTTTTATTTTTTCAGTTTTACCGTTTTTGAAAATTTCAAGAGTTTTGCTCTTACGGTTTCCAAGATACAGCAAATTGTCAAAATTACATAGTCAAAATTGCATTAACTGATGGAACACCCTTTAATTTAAATTTTTTTAAATTTTTGTGTTAATTTTTGTAGTCTGTATAAAAATACACTAACCTTACAAATTTCAAGTGTATATACATACAATTGTATATATACTACATGGGATTTTAAAATTTTTCGTTGCTCGTTTTGGAACACCCTTTAATTTCCAAATATCATGTATTTGTTGTTGTAGCGGCCAAAGGTCTACATACTGTGTCCAAATTTCAGGTCTGTAGCTCTTACGGTTCTCGAGAAAATACTAATATAGTTTTAGACATAGTTAATTTTACATAACACAAAAAGTTAAAGTTTTCCAACCCTGGAAACGTCTTTTTAATTTTTTTGAATTTTTTTAATTTAAAATTCCAATTTTAGTCGTACTGAAGTGTAAAATATGTACATTTATTAAAAAAAAATAAAAATTTGTTTTCGGGAGTTACTTTTATATGGCAAAATGAAGTTTAAGTTTTCCAGCTCTGCAATCGTCTGCCCGATTTTGCTGAATTTCAATACCAATCTATTTTGGACACACCAGTCCAAGAACGAAGTCTCTAGCTCTTCTGGGAGCTTCGGAAAACCGATTTCACGTACAGACAGACGGACAGACGGACAGACGGACAGACGGACAGACGGACATCGCTTATTCGTCTTCCCTATGCATAAGGATCCAGAATATATATATTTTATGGGTCGCTTATTGATATTATAGAAATTACAAACGGAATGACAAACCTATATATACCCTTTTACCATTTTTGTTGGTAAAGGGTATAATAAAAGAAAATTTTAACTTTTTTGATGTTAAAGTAACTAAATACAACTAGCATTTTCCTTACATATTTTTTTTTTGTTCATTTAACATATTTTATATGTGTTTTATTGCAAGGTTGGGAAACGTTCACTTTTTGTGATATATAAAACTAATTAAATAAAACTAGTTATTTCTTTGTAATTAAATATATTCTATATTTTAGAAAAAAATCAACTAGTTTAAATTCCGCATGTATTTTAAGATATCTAGCAGCGCGCCACAAATAGTAATTATATGCTGGTGTGATATTGAGACCTTCAAGATAGTTTTTGAGAGATGCAGTTTTTTCCGACGCCAGCAACTATTGTAGTCGTTTAGTCCACTCCTTAAGTCTGATTTTATGTTGGGTGATCTGTGCTGTTGCCATTTCCATCTAGCTTTTATTTTTTTTGCAGATTTGGGACGTTCAATATAATTTTAATAAGTTCTATTAAATTCAGGGAGATATTGGTGTGTACAGTAGACTATTTACCATTTTCGTTAAGATTTGACATCCTCGTATGTTCCTATCATCCGCACATATGAGTGACGTAAATCAATTCGTAGTGGGTTACAGATTGTAACAATAGTGGGAGAGTGAAATTGTATAGAACAACTCTCAACCTCTAGATGTAATGAGACGCGAACCCGTCATAGCAGCGGCATTGTAGTCGCCGCTGCTATGAAACAAGTTCCAAGCGATTTGTATTAATCCTCGTATTGATGCACAGTGATTGAGAATCTGGGAGAAGAGTAAATTGATGATATCAAGAAATTTGCATTAAAAATTTCGACACAAATATTTGTTGTTTGTATATGTTCTTCCCAAAATGTTGTCCACAATGTAGTCGAGTCTTGACTTTATTACCATTTCTGATCCACCGCACGCTCTTCCTCTCGGTTACACTAAGAGAAAAATGACGATCTAAATTTAACAGAATTCAATTGGTCATTAAGATTGCTGTTCTCAAATTTAAGCATAAATTCTTAACTGATATAATGAATTCTTAATATTGTTGCGCTCGGACTTAGATCTAATTTTGCAATCACCTTGACGCACGGGTACGCTTGCATATGGCACGACCTAGCTCGTCGGATATGGGTGGATTCTTTGCGTCAAAATGATACGCGTCCATCGCGCTACACAATAAACTCGTACCCGATATATATATATATATATGTGTCATTGCCAGGAGATAACCAACGGTTACCCAAGAGTCACATGTGAGCTACTAGTACGCAAATAGTCACGTAACCCCTAACAAATGCGGAGTCTGCCTTAGATATTATCGACAGCCCTGACCAATCCCTCACCTACCATGCCGTAATGGCCGATCTCTATTAAAATTTTCTTTACAGCCCCTCTTTCAAACTTTGTGTCCGATTTATGAACTATAGTTGCTCATTTCGTCCTCGTCCGTCTGCTCTTCTGGTCTGGTTTGATCCCCAACACACACACACAAAATGTTCTTAGTTGCACATATTATTTTATTAAAAAAACTTTAGTCCAAGTATCACTTAAACACCTAATTTAGTATCATCAACATTCATTTTAGCTTACATTTACTGATGTTAATTTTTTGTTTGTTTTGATTTTCAATATTTGCTTAATTTTCTAATTTGTTATTCATTTCTTCATTTATTTTGTCCTTATATCATATCTTTATTAGTTTGACAGATTACCAGAATCTCTCCTAACATGTAAATGCCTAGTGTTACAAATCAATTCTCCTCTCTTCTTTGCCTTTTTGCTTTTTCTTCCATTTTCCTTTTTTTTTATTTCTATTTTTTTTTTTTTTTTTAATTCTTCTTCGTTACAATTATTTTGTTTTACATTTCATATAATTAAGAGTTAATATATTCGCTTTTTAATCATTTCCTTAATTCTTTTCATTGGTTTTTTTTTTCTTCGTTTGTACATATATATGCGTATATGTATGTTTGTACATATATTGCTAAGTTTTACTACACGTTCTATCAAAATTCTATAAAGCCCTTTTTATAGCAACACGAAAATAAAATTATGCCCCACTGAAGGGTCAAACTTTAGATTTAGGTACAACTCACTGCGCTTCCCAATCAAATAGCTTTTGATTGATACTTTATTTGGCTAAGTGGACGCACAATCTGCCGCCCCTGGCAGCGAACGAAATCTTTATAATATGTCTCTTTACCAAGACCCGAATCCGGATGCAATTCACTTGGTTCAATGGGATTGATTACCTTTAAGTCTGCCGTTGTTGCTGAGACACTAACTCACAGTCTCCACCAAGACACTCCACTACGTAGGTCACGCTTTTTGCGCGAAGTACTACCCAGTGGAGTTCTTTAGATACGGTTGCGGTTGTCTTATAACCACCTCGACTTCAACTACAGTTCCTTAACACTGTATTTTTGGATCTTAATAAAAATGCTCATTAACAGTATAATGAAATAATCAGCACTGTTAAGAGCACCACTGCTGTACTATGTTAACAAAATTCTTTTGTTTTTTTTTTTTTTTCTTATTTTTTACCTTTTAATTTTAATCTTATTTCTTTAACCACCTCGTGGTTCAGCGAATGGAAAGGAAAAGACCGGATATTATAGCGAGTATAAACTCGTCAAGTTCATACGTCAGACATTAAGCTTAAACGTCAAATGTTGTGGAAGCGTTCGGACATATTTAACGATCCTTCAATGGTCCCATAATTTACTTTTCGTTGTTTACAGTGGCTCCTCACTAAAGCTCTATCTTAAATACTTAACATAAACATTGTTATGTCTTTCACTTAGGGTTCTATATATACTTATACATATGACTACTAGACATGATAATGTCCTTTCTTTTTCTTTGCTTTTAATTTCTTTCTTAACAAATACTTATATATATATATACTACATATATACACATCTATATATCTATATATATACATGTGTATGTATGTATATTTTTTATACATTTTGAACCAAACATATGCATATGTACATTTTACCTAAATACTATTTTTTTAATTAAAATTTTTTTTTTTTTTACTTATTTTATTATCTCATGCCGCAACAATATCAAGAACGTGATCTTAAACTTTAAGAATTCAAGAAATCTTGAATTAAAATGAGATTTTATTCAATACTAAAATCTTAAATGCGATCTTACGAGGGCGGTTCGGAAACTTTTATAGCCTATCACAAAAAGCGCGGTATAAACAGAAAAAAGTTAAGTGTTTTGGAAACTTCCATCACTGCTTTGAACACATGTTAAATTTTGTTTCGATCTGGCAACTCCTTCATATAGAAACAGGTGTTCACAAAAGACGCATCCGCGATTTTTTAACAATGGAAAAATTAGAAATGCGTGGTGTCATTAAATATTTACATAAAAAAGGTTTATCGGGACAAGAAATTCATAATGATATGGTGAATGTGTTAGGTGAAAGTGCTCCTTCATATGCAACAGTAAAAAATTGGGTTGCTGAATTTAAACGTGGTCGTACAAGCATTGAAGATGAACCACGTAGTGGACGTCCAAAAACAGCAACAACAACAGAAATTGTAGCCAAAGTGCATGATATGGTATTAAATGATCGACGAATAAAAGTGCGTGAAATAGCTAATACCATGGGCATCTCAAATGATCGAGTCCATTTAATTTTGCATGAAGAACTACAGATGAAAAAGCTTTCTGCAAGATGGGTGCCGCATTTGTTAACAGTCGACCAAAAACGCATAAGAATGAACATTTCTCAAGCTTGTTTGGATCGTTTTAAGCGAAATAAAATGGATTTTAAGCGTCGTTTCATAACTGTTGATGAGACATGGATCCACCACTATACTCCAGAGACAAAAGAACAATCCAAACAATGGAGTGAAGCTGGAGGAAGTGCCCCAAAGAAGGCAAAAATAATTCAATCGGCTGGTAAGGTTATGGCAACGGTTTTTTGGGGCTTAAAAGATATTTTATTGATTGACTATCTGCAAAAGGGTAAAACAATAAATTCAGAGTACTATTGCAACCTTTTGGATCAATTAAATGTACAAATTCGAGAAAAACGTCCTGGCTTACAACACAAAAAAATAATTTTTCATCAGGACAACGCACCAGCGCACAAGAGTGTTTTAAGAATGGCTAAATTAAACGAATTAAAGTACGAGTTGCTTGACCACCCACCTTATTCTCCTGATTTGGTTCCCAGTGACTTTTACCTGTTCCCAAATCTAAAAAATTCCTTGCTGGCAAGCCTTTTACCTCAAATGAAGATGCAATTACAGTTGTAAACCACTATTTTGAAGACCTTGAGGACAACTATTTTAATCAAGGGATAGAATTGCTAGAAAAGCGTTGGACTAAGTGTATTGAAGTTTCAGGAGATTATATTGAAAAATAAAAATATTTTTGAAAAACTAACTATTCTCTTTCATTGATAGGCTAAGAAGTTTCCGAACCGCCCTCGTAAATATATACGATTTTATTCTTCAAACAAGAATTTTTGCATTTAACAGACTATTAATATTAAAATGATTTGATTTCGAGCTTGACTTTGGATAATTTGGAGGAAAAGCAGATAATAACCCTAATACACGGTCTCAGAGACCCACATTGTATCAATATTTTTTTCGTGAAGAAGTTCTTTAATTATTCTAAATTCGCAGCATTTCTTACATCAGGCTAGTTATGCTTGTTGTATAGTTGTTTATAGTTTGCACTAGATTATCAATATTAGCTTCAAGGCGACTATAACTACAGCTCGAGTTTGCATTTATTGAGGTATTTGGTGGTGACACTTTTAGCACGGGAATATAATTGATCTGTAGAGCGACGGCATACGATACATGTGTAGTGATTGATTGCTCCATTTGGGGATAATTTGCGCAGTAACTTGATTCTGTTTGAGCTGGGGCTACTTAAGATTTTTCAATGATTGCCAGTTTAACGAAAGAGTACACAGGACATCCTCTGTAGTTAGCAGTGTGATTACATAATTACTGCATGTTTTGTAATTCGCCGTACACAACGCAAATAGTAGGTAAATTACAGTGGATTTTTGTGTGTCCATATTCTGGACAATTATGGCACTGTACAGGTCCTGAACGCTTATGTGGTTCTTCATCTGTAATTTTTCGGTATAATAGATATTTGAAATTATTAATTGGATTGGTCTCATTTATTCTCAATTTTATGTCATTTGGCTCCAGCTCAACTCGAAATAGAGGTTGGGGGATCGTCTTACTATTTATAATATTAGTGCAATTGTTTACCTTAAATCCTTGGAAGATGATTGCATCTTTTATTGCTTCGGGAAGGAACAAGGTAAGAATCTATGCACTTTAATACGATCTTATTCAAAATGAATAAAAATGTTTTCCAAAACTGTACATTTTTTTTACTTTTGCAAAGTCATTGCAATTTCTTGCCCCTCAAACTCCTTAGAACTGCATTTAAAATGCGATATTTATATGAATTTCGACAACCGCCATCCAGATAACCAAATAACAAAAAAAAAACTTGTTTGCTTGCTATAATAGTTATTAATAAGAAAAATAAAGCATTATATGTCACTATCATTCACTTTCCTAGCAGAAACTTGCAACGAAAGAGCATGGCAGAAATTTACAAAATTACTCTCTCAGATACGAAAAACTAAATGAACGCTTTACTTGGAAAAACTTGCAAGATAATTTTATTCATGCCACAACTACGGATGGAAATCATGATTCATACTTTTTCTAATGTATTTTGGATAATCTTGTTTGATAATATTTTATATTAAAACATTTTTAAAAATCGACATTTTGATTCTGGTACTTAAAAGGGTGTAGAATAAGATGAAATGAGTTAGATTTCTGATAAAAATTTATTTATCCCATAAAAACGAACTTGGTAAAATCGATCAAATTAAAAAAAAATACTAAAATTTAATTTTTTGGTTTTAAATTGTTTTTTTTTGTCAGTCTTCGGAGTTTTTTTGGAGTTTGGAATTTTTGTTCGGTGTTTCGTGATCTGTTACTTCGATTTTCTTCCATTTTTTCGGCGCTTTGACTTCAGCTTTCTTTTTCTCGTGATCTGGTGCCTCGATTTTTTTTTGCTGGCAGGCTCAGATTTATTTTTCCATTTTTTTTTTCGCTTTGGGTTCACTCTGTTTAGGAGTTACAAAATCCTGTTTCTGTGAATCAGTATGTAAGACCCTGACATTCTCATACAAATACCATTTGCGATTTAACGATAAACCACTTGGTGTAATGAGCGGAGGTAATTCGTTTGGGAGCTCAGCCGTTAATCGCAGATTAAATCTTTCTTCTTCCGAGTCCACAAGTTCTTTACATACAATATCGTTTCTTTTTTAAGTCAAAGTGGTGGTACTTGGTAGTACCTAAAATGCCAACGTTTACAATATTAATTGAAATAAATTTGAAAAATTAAAATCACAAAATCGCGACAGTTTACCTGGTAATCTTTTGTAAATTCATTCGAAATGAATATCCCATGTTCGCCACTCTACTTCACTTCCATTCACAGCGTTGTTAAACTTATTACTGCTAGATCTATTGACCACATCTTCAAAGTCTTGGTAATAATCTACATTTCAGCAACTATATTCTCGTTTCATTAATCCGAAAGAGCGATCGGGACTGAACTTGGTGTGGCCAGTTAGGAGGAAATTTAATGATATCGATTCGTAAAAGCCAGGATCCACTCGCCATGCCAAATAATGCATCATTGCATTATTTTTTTTCTGTGCTACGCAGTTATCACAAAATAAAACTTAATTTTTAAAGGCTTTCTTCGTGAAGTAATCGTGAATTTGGCTAATGACAGCATTAGGTCCTTTTCCTATTTCGAACTCTTCGTGTAATAAATAGTTCAATTGAACGTTAGTCAATTCATTATGAATATCAAAAATTTAACATTTACGAGCTGCTTTAAAATATGGTGTTCCGACTTGTTGTGGACTGGATGGATAATATATATTTTGTGCATAGTCGAAACTCACTACAAGAGTAGAATAAGCATCACTCATCTTGCAGCATTGTTGGTAGAATTCACGCTGGGGTTTCGCATGGTCAAGATGAGTAACAGCCATTCGTAATTTTGCTTCTTTTGAATCTGAATCAGATTCTTCCAAAACTCGTCGTAGCATCAAGGTATTCTGTTGACAGACGTCACAAAGATCAGTTTTCGGTTTCATAGGCGAGATGTAAGGGCAGTACTTCATCCAAATTTTGTAAAAAGTTTTAATTGCGATTTTATCTTCAGTAAGACAAACTTTGTCAAAACAACGATAAACAGCACTTTTTGTTTCACTGGATGGTAGCAGCATTACTTTATAGTCTTTGTAGTTTGGCATTCTACCAAGAAGAGGTATAGGTATGCGAATTTTTCAACAAAATTTTGAATAAATTGAACGATACGAGTATATGATTCCTATGGTAACACACGCGATTTCCGTTTTGAAGACTTGCCACTTAGTGCAAGTTTTTGTTCAGAAAACCCAACATTATCGCTATGTCGAATCAAATTTTTATAACGTTTTAAACCAACATCGTAAATAAAACAAAACATCTTTCTACAAATATGAATGCCACGAAATAAGTACATTTTATCAACTCTGGATTTATTTTTTACTTCTTCCGAGTTTCAGTATTATAAACGTTTTTGAGCGATAAATGTTGTTGATGAAATTCCAAATGGCTCAAATGTACTAAATCTTGTTCTTGTTTACTTAATTCTTGGAAAAATTGCCGGCTTTTTATAGCCAGAGTTTCTGGATTTATCTTATTACATTCTTTCGAACAACATGCTTCGAATTTTTCTCCGTACATCAAATGTTCATCAACTCTTGCATATCTTCAACGGAATCCTTCAATTTGGATATAATATTGGATTCAGAAACATGATGCAAAAAAACTTTAATTTTCAGTTAGTCCCGAAGTATTAGCACCGACATTTTCAGATAACGTCATATCGATCTCATCATTGCCATAAACCGAGTCTAGTGTTTTTAAATCAGTATCAAAACTGTCAGAAATATCCATTTTTATACAAATTACTTCAAATTTACATCAACTTATTAACAAAATTACAAAAGAACCAAAACTGCGAAACAGCTTTTAAGATAGTGATAACACTCGTTATACAGTTTACACAAGACTGAAGCGTCACTTTATTATTTTCCTTTCTTATAGTTATTTTTACAATGTGTATAGAGCAGCAACAATAGCAAAGGTATTGTCACACTAAAAGCGAAAAAAATACGTCACCACATAGGCATGACGTCACGAAAGTCGGCACTCAATCATAGCTAACCATACCAAATCGCTTCTCCCAACTGAAGGTGTGTTCAAAGTGATAATGCGTTGTGAATCTTTAAATGCGTTTTACTCAAAATTTCATTTTCACACACTACGTCCTTTTCTCGGAGAAGGTCACATATTATATTGGTTGCTATGACCAATATAATATTTGTCGCACGATAATGGTTGATTATAACTATTATTTGAATTCAACAATGTTAATGATTAAATAAGACCCCAGAAAAATATTAGACATTACCATTTGAACTACTTGCCATATAATGACTTACCTTTTTGATTGCCAAATTGCAGTAGTCTCTTACGAATCACATTACGTAAAATTTTAAAAATAGGCATCAGAAGTTTGACATATTCTTTTGGTTTTAAAAGATGACATGAAAATATTGCCAAAACATGTAGTTATTTTAAATTAATTATGTGTATTTCTAAATTGTATTCATACTTATTTTTAACTAATTAACAAAAATTAAAAACTTTAAAAACCTCCGATATATCAAGTAAATATCTGATATCTTCTAAACGGCTAGACCGATTTTCTTCAAACATAATTAAGAACCTTTTCGAACAATTTACCTTTCAAATAAAAAACTGAATCAAAATCGGTCCAGCCGTTTGGTCTGTACGTGAACACGGACAGACACACAGACACACAGATACACAGAGGCACAGACACACAGACACACACTACAAACTTATAACACCCCTTTTTTTGGTCGGGGGTTAAAAATAAGTACCTACATTTTGAACAAGTAAGAGTGCTATATTCGTCTGTGCCGAATCTTATATACCCTTTACCAACGTACGTACATATATATAGTATACAGACACATACATACATATTTGTTTTGTGAAAAAATTTATCATTTTTTTAAAGTTTCCATCTTTGGATTTAATTTTACATAACACAAAAGTGTGAGTTTTCCAACCCTGGAGTCATAATTTTGGATTTTTCTAATTATTGATACCAATCTAGTTTTTTAAAAAATACATAAAATATGTTAAGTGAACAAAGCAAAAACGAAATAAGGAAAGTTTTCCGGCCTGGCCCACGATGTCACTAGAAATCGTTCGATCGACAACTTGTATTGCAAACAACAATAACTTTAGAAAATTTGTTGTTGTTTGCAATACAAGTTGTCGATCGGCCAGGCCGTTAGTTTCATTTAATTCCTTTAATATTAAAAAATTTAGTAAGGTGCGACTTTGACTCGCGCACGAAAGGTAGGCTCTTTTGCTTTTTTGAAGTTTTTTTCAGTTTAAACGATTTTTTCAGTTTTGTCGCTTTTTTCTCGTTTTGGCGTTTTTTTCTGTTTTTGGAGGTTTTTTTCTTTTTGGCGATTTTTTTCTGTTGTTGGGCTTTTCTTCATTTTGGCGATTTTTCTCATTTTGACGATTTTTTTTCCTTTTGGCGATTTTTTTCTGTTTTTGGGTTTTTTTTATTTAGGCGATTTTTTTCTTTTTTATTTGGTTTTTTCCATTTTGGCGACTTTTTTCTGTTTTTTTTCGTTTTGGCGATTTTTTTCATTTTGGCGTTTTTTTCATTTTGGCGATTTTTTCTGTTTTTTCTGTTTTTAGGTTTTTTTTCGTTTTCTAGATTTTTTTCATTTTGGCGATTTTTTTTCATTTTGGCGATTTTTTCTGTTTTTTTTTTATTTTTTTTTCGTTTTGGCGATTTTTTTCATTTTGGCGGTTTTTTTTTTTCATTTGGCGATTTTTTTCATTTTGGCGATTTTTTTTATTTTTGCCATTTTTTCTGTTTTTAGGTTTTTTTCGTTTTGGCGATTTTTTTCATTTTGGCGATTTTTTTCATTTTGGCGATTTTCTTTCATTTTGGCGATTTTTTTTTTCATTTTAGCAATTTTTCCGTTTTATGCGATTTATTTTAGTCTAAGAAATTTTTTTGTAATTTGGTGCTTTTTTTCGTATTGGCGATTTTTTTTGTTTTTGACGATTTTTTTCGGTTTGGCGATTTTATAATTTTTTTTTTTTTAGTTTTACCGTTTTTGAAAATTTCAAGGGTTTTGCTCTCACGGTTTTCAAGATACAGCAAGTTGTCTAAATTGCATAGTAAAAATTGCATTAACTGATGGAACACCCTTTAATTTAAATTTTTGGAAATTTTCGTGTTTATTTTTGTAGTCTGTATAAAAATACACTAACCTTTTAAATTTCAAGTGTATATACATACAATTGTATGTATATTACATGGGATTTTAAATTTTTCGTTGCTCATTTTGGAACACCCTTTAAATTCCAATTCTCATGTACTTGCTGTTGTAGCGGCCAAAGGTCTACACACTGTGTCCAAATTTCAGGTCTGTAGCTCTTACGGTTCTCGAGAAAATACTAATATAGTTTTAGACATCGTTAATTTTACATAACACAAAAAGTTAAAGTTTTCCAACCCTGGAAACGTCTTTTTAATTTTTTTTATATTTTTTTAATTTAAAATACCAATTTTAGTCGTACTGAAGTGTAAAATAAGTTCATTTATTAAAAAAAAAATAAAAATTTGTTTTCGGTAGTTACTTTTATATGGCAAAATGAAGTTTACGCTTTCCAGCTCTGCAATCGTCTGCTCGATTTGGCTGAATTTCAATATCAATCTAAGTTGGACCATTTCTGATACATCAGTCCAAGAACGAAGTCTCTTGCGTTTCTGGGAGCTTCGGAAAACCGATTTCACGTACAGACAGACGGACAGATGGACAGACGGACATCGCTTATTCGTCTTCCCTATACATAAGGATCCAGAATATATATATTTTATGGGTCGCTTATTGATATTATAGAAATTACAAACGGAATGACAAACCTATATATACCCTTTTACCATTTTTGTTGGTAAAGGGTATAACAATTATTATTTAAATATTTAGTTCCAAATAATTTTTTATACCCTTTACCAAAAATGGAAAAGGGTATATATAGGTTTGTCATTCCGTGTGTAATTTCTATAATATTCATATGCGACCAATAAAATATATATATTCTGGGTCCTTATGAATAGGGACGAAGAATAAGCCATGTCCGTCTGTCCGTCCGTCTGGTGTATGTGAAATTGGTTTTCCGAAGCTCCCAGAAAAGCTAGAGACTTCGTTCTTAGACTGGTGTGTCAGAAATAGTCCAACTTAGATTAGTATTGAAATCCAGAAAAATCGAGCAGAGCTGGAAAACTTAAACTTCATTTTGCCATATAAAAGTAACTACCGAAAACTAATTTTTAAATTTTTTTTAATAAATAAACTTATTTTAAACTTCAGTATGAATAAAATTGGTATTTAAAATTAAAAAAAAATAAAAAAATTAAAAAGACGTTTGCAGGGTTGGAATACTTTAACTTTTTTTTTTATATAAATGTAACTTACTAAGACTAATTTGTATTTTCTATTATTTTCTAAATAATCTTATTTTATACTTTAGTATGAAAAAGATTGGTAATTTAAATTTAAAAAAATTAAAAAATAAAAAGACCTTTCCAGAGTTGGAAAACTTTAATTTTTTTGTGATATAAAGGTAACTTACTAAAACTATGTCTTCAACCCAGAACCATAGCTGACCTTTAAGGGTCCCCTATGGTACTGGGTGAAGACAAATGACTCTAAAGGTCTGTGAACCAAAGGTTATCCAACCCTAAACCGGGGTGTGATGCGACCCGTGCCCATCGGATTTTTGCAGTCAGGGTCAATAGACTGTATTAGAACGGAGCCTTGCTGATACCTGGGCACCTCAGCAAGTAGACGACGCCCTCACCACGTTATCGGGGGCTATGACGTGGTGGTCTTCAAATCCCCCATACTCGTGGGACCAAATATGAAAAAAAATACAAATATAAATAACAACAAAACAAAAAACAATACTGGGACCGGTGAACTGACGGTGCTCTCCAGAGCGGAACGACAGGGGACTGATTTCACGCAACCGTCTGGCACGAGAAAACTCGTTCAGACGAAGGCTGCCGAGAATACTAGGCAGATAGTCGGGATATGCAGCAGTGCGAGCTGGGCCACGCCGGCTTCGACCAAGCATGTCCGACCATCTAAAATGAGGCATAACCAAAAAAGGTTATGCCTACGAATTGTAAAGACGTTGGGCACTCAAGACCCATCCAAACTGTCCGAGGAACAGAAATCATCCCTTGGATGGGCAAAAGGTGTCCTTGAAAACATGGACATTCCTGATCCTCGTAGTAGCGGTGCTAGCACGTCGTCAAAACCGTCTGGTAAAAGACTGCGATCGCCAGACGACAAACCATTGCCTAAGCGGCCTAAGGCTAATAGTAATATTGGCGTTAGGTCGTTTAGTGAGGTTGGGAAAGACAACCTCATAATGGCCGTTGTCGACAGGGGATATATGGATGGAACCATCCCCAAGGGCAAATGGAGTACTGTGGAAGCTAAGCTTGCAACCACGTACTACCAGGTCCTTGCGGAGAATCCAGGCATACCTCCTGTCTGTCGCGACGCAGGCTGGTATCAAGGCAGGGTCAAGCTGATGGCCTTTGGAGATCAGAGATCGGCGGACCTGTACAAGGTAGCTATCAGCAGGATGGGAGAGCCGTGGCCGGGGGCGAAGATCGACCTTGTCAACAAGAGCGACATTCCATCCCGACCACGTGCGCATGCGTGGATTCCGGCATTCCCAGACACTGCTGAAGCGGCGATAAAGTTGTTAAAGGATTGTAATCCCTCACTTCCAACCGGCAATTGGAAGATGGGGAGGTTCGTGGTATAATTATTATACCAAACGCTGAAACCCTCCCTCACCTGGCCAAGTCCAATAACATTATATCGTATGCCTTTGGACAGGTTACGCTGAAGGTGTACAAAGGTGATCAGCCTCCAGTGACGGATAATTCCAAAACAGTGTGTGGAAACGCTGTGGAGGAAGAACCTGTAGAGGAGGAGAAGAAGGCCAGCTTGCGAGAATCTTCGGAAAAGGATGGCTACATTACATCCGACTCTGAAATTCTCGGAGGCGCCTCAGGCCTGTTCGACGCTGATTACGGCGAAGACAGTGACCTTCTTCTTGAGACTGACGACGAGTCAGATAAAACGGTCGTGGAGATGGATTTCGTAGCGGATGTTGAACCTGCTGCAGATAAATCTCCACCACTCTAAAGCAGCCTCAGCTGCTCTTCAGCTTCGCATAATGACATGCGAAGTTGACATAGTCCTGGTCCAAGAACCCTGGATTAGTGGTGGAAGGGTTTGCGGACTTAGGGCCAAGGATTTTAAGATGCTAGCCGTCAAGAATGAAGGTAATAATAGAACCTGCATCTTGGCAAGGAACCACCTTAATACATTTTTATTATCTAACTTCAGCGGCAGAGACATAACGGCGGTTAGCGTGGAAGTCGGCAATACATGCTACTGGCTGGCGTCGGTGTACTGCGCTCACGACGATCAAGGCCCTCTACCGTCGGTAGTGGTGAGAAATTTTGTGGATGCGGCGGTAAACGCTGGACACCATATCATCCTGTGCTGTGATGCCAACGCACATCATACTATCTGGGGAAGTACGGATACTAATGAAAGAGGTGAGGAACTTTTAGAATTTGTAGTTAGTACTAACCTTAACATTTGTAATAGAGGTCAAGAACCTACTTTTATAACAAGGAACAGACAGGAAGTCCTGGATGTTACCTTTTCTTCTGATTCGGTAGCTGATAGGATCATGAATTGGGGTGTGCTTCAAGAACATTCCTTTTCTGATCACAGGTTTATTGAGTTTGGTATCAGGGAGCGGGCACCAGAGGTAGAAATCGCCCGGAATATTAGGCAGACAAACTGGCGTCTGTACAGGTCTATTTTTTCTAGACAATTAGGAGCGATTGGAGACTCGTCACTTCTAGAAACTTCTGACTTAGATTGTGAGGTTGATAATATTACTACAATCTTTAGACATGCAAGGGAGTCGTCTTGCCCTTTGAATAAACCAAGGGGGAAAAAGAAACCGCCTTGGTGGAATAATGAGTTGCAATTGTGCAGGTGTACATGTAGGAAACTCTTCAATAAGGCTAAATCATCCAGAAATGAACTGGACTGGACAGTTTATAAGGGTAAATTAAAAGAGTATAAAAAGCAGATAAGGATTGCTAAAAATACAACATGGAAGAAGTTTTGTGAAAATATTGATAATATTTCAGAAGCCTCTCGCATGAGAAAAATCTTGTCCGCTACTCCCTGCACCCTGGGATATTTGAAGAATCCCAATGGGACGTGGACTACATCCAGCGAGGAGTCGTTAAGAACCCTACTGGACACTCACTTTCCAGGTAACTCAGTGTCTGAGATTCAGACATCTGATCCTTACCCCATACCTGCGGAAAATATATCTGATATAGTCAATATGCAGACATTAAATTGGGCTCTGAGAAGTTTCAAGCCTTACAAGTCACCAGGACCCGACGGTATCATACCGGTCGAGATATGGAAGGTATCGAATCTCATATCCCCAAGGCTACTGAGAATTTACACCAGTTGTCTAAGACTGGGTTATGTTCCTGACAAGTGGAGGGAAGCGAGAGTGGTCTTTATACCGAAGGCCGGTAAAAGCTCTCACACCACACCGAAGGACTTCAGACCTATAAGTCTATCATCCTTTCTTCTGAAAGCATTAGAAAGGATGGTTGATCATTATATCCGCAAAACCATCAATGACAAACTACTTTCCCCGCATCAACATGCATATCAAACGGGAAAGTCAACAGAATCGGCTCTACATGAGCTGGTTGGCACAATAGAGAAATCTCTTTCTGTAGGTGAATACACCTTTGTGGCCTTCGTGGATATTGAGGGGGCTTTTAATAATATATCTCCAGATGCGATAATTGATGCATTGTCGAATTTGGGGGTTGGTGCGGGATTGTGTAAGTGGGTTCAGAATCTACTAACTCACCGCAGGATAAATGCGACTCTAGGAGCTTCTAGACAGACCCGCTTTGTAAATAGAAGTACACACAGGGAGGAGTTCTTTCGCCACTTTTGTGGAATCTAGCTCTAAATCCTGTGCTACTATCTCTAGAATCGCGGGGTTGCAGAATCGTGGCTTATGCTGATGATGTGGCAATAGCTGTAAGAGGAAAATTCCTCACAACTCTAAGAGACATCCTACAGGATGGTCTTTTACATTTAACAAGATGGGCGGAGAAACGAGGGCTGCCGTTAATCCTAATAAAACGGAACTAGTCCTTTTCTCTAGGAAGTATAAGGTACCTGATTTCCGGCCTATCACACTTAATAATACGGAGATAAAAGTGTCCAATACTGCAAAGTATCTCGGTGTTATTCTTGATTCAAAACTGAGCTTCAAAGCAAATATTCTAGAGAGAGTGAGAAAAGCAACAATATCACTGTATCTATGCAAAAAATCCATTGGAAAGAATTGGGGTCTTACCCCAAAAATTGTTCACTGGATCTATACTGCAGTAGTACGTCCAATACTCATGTATGGCATAATCGTGTGGTGGCCACCCCTGGAGAAAAAGACGTATCTATACATCTTACACAAGGTGCAAAGACTCGCATCCTTGTATGTAACCAGTGCTATTCGCACCACTCCTACGGATGCACTGGGGATGCTTCTTCATCTACTACCATTAGATCTAGTAGGGAAGGAGATGGCAACGTCCTCGGCAATCCGTCTTCGATGTACCTATCTGTGGAACGGAAATGGAACCGGGCACTGCAGAATACTCGATGATGAAGTTAGGGGATGGAGGATTGACCAAACCTCCCCTGCTCTACTACACGAACGTCTTTATAAAACCTGGATACCATCCACAGAAATGTGGATGAATGGAACTCCAGGTAGAAGAAAAAGTGTTGATTTTTATACGGACGGCTCCAAAACACAGGAAGGTGTGGGCTATGGGGTCTTTTCGAGGGCTTTAGGTCTTCGTATTGCACGGCGACTTCCGGATCACTGCAGTGTCTTTCAGGCAGAGATCCTTGCTATAAGAGAAGTTGCGAATTGGTTGAGAGTGAATGTCACTTCAACAACTTTGATTAACATTTACACCGATAGTCGAGCAGCTATTATGGCCCTAGAATCCCCGCTTCTAAGAACAACAACAGCCCTCGACTGCCGATCATCTCTAAATGAGATGGCAGAGCAGTTTGATATTAGAATCATCTGGATTCCGGGGCATAGAGGCTTCCAGGGGAACTCTAGGGCTGACGAGCTTGCTAGGATTGGGGCAACCTTACAGGTTCCACCGGATTTGGAACGTGTAGGTCTACCCCTACTCTCTTGCAAACTCAGACTTAGGCGCAAGACAGAGGAAGAAACGAATAGAAGGTGGGTCACTAGAAATGACTGCGTGATCACAAGGCAGTTATGGACTCACCTAAACAGAGAAGGTACGGATTACCTAATTTCGAAGAATAGGAAACAGGTTTCGGTTCTGGTATCCGTGTTAACCTAACACTGTCTCATAGGTAGGCATGCACAACGGCTTAGGGTTGAACACAACGACTTTTGCCGCAGCTGCCAAGACATCGATGAAGAGGAAAGCATAGAACATTTTCTTTGTCACTGCCCTGGACTTGCAGGAAAGAGAATGGCCACAATGGGCGCTCTTGGATTCAGGGAACTTTCTGACGTTGCTAGTGTTGCACTTCAACGTATTAGTAGCTTTATACTGAGCTCTGGGTGGTTCGACGGTGGGGACTCCGCATAAGCGGAGTCCCCGTGGCATCACAATGGACCAAAACGGTCTAAGTGAGTCCGGCTTTCTGACTGCCACCTCTACCTAACCTAACCTAACCTACTAAAACTAATTTTTCCTTTTTATCTATATATTAAACATATCTTATATTAAAAGATAAAAATAGAGATTTGTGTAAGAGATCAGAAAAATAATATAGGATGATTCCAGGGTTGGGAAACTTACACTTTTTGTGATATATAAAAGTAACTAGGTCTAATTAATTTTTTTCTTTTTCTTTATAAATTATATATAGGGTTGGAAAATTAATTTTTTTTATATATAAAAGTAACTATTTGTCAAACTATTTGTTTCTTTTTGTTTAACCGTAAGACCTAAGGACCTTAAATTTGGACAAAGTTTGTACAACTTTGGCCGCTACAATAAGAAATACATGAGAGTTAAAAATTTAAGGGTGTTTCAAAACGACCAATGAAAAATGTAAAAATCCCATGTAATATACATACAATTGTATGTATATACACTTGAAATTTGTAAGGTTAGTGTATTTTTATACAGACTATAACAATTAACACAAATATTTAAGAAAATTTTAATTATAGGGTGCTCTATCAGTTCATGTAATATTGACTATGTAATTTTGATAACTTGCTGTGTCTTGGAAACCGTAAGAGCCAAACTCTTTAAATTTTCTAAAACGGTAAAACTAACATTTCCCAAAATTATAAAATCGCTAAGCCGAAAAACATCGTCAAATTAAAAAAAAATATAAAACTAAATAAATCGCAAAAACCGCATAAGTCGTCAGAATGAAAAAAATCGCCAAAATGAAAAAAAACGCCAAAATGAAAACAAACGCCAAAAACCAAAAAAAAAATCGTTTAAACCGAAAACGATAGGAGTAAAAAACGCCATATTAAAAAAATTATCAAAACCAAACGCATGGAACCCTTCATGCGCGAGTCAAAGAAGCACTTTACTGAATTTTTTTGTATATGTTAAATTTTTATTTAAGTATAAATGAAGGTTTGTACCATCTTACTTCTTATGCAATCAGCACAGGTGTGTTTAAATTTATGGTCTTTCGTTGACAGCTTGTAACGAGTTCTTATTAATTTTTAGTAAGTAGAGATAAACATAAAATGTATCGCTAACCATAAAAAAATTAAATGACATGCTTCGCTTCATTTTCCTGAAATCGTGCTGAGCAAATTTCGAAAAATTCTATAGGAATACTTCTTGTTGATATTGTATGACGTGATGTCGTTTTTGACAACTGGAAAAAGAGCGAATGTAAAATATTTCTTAAATGCAGAGCGTAGAATAAAATATTCAACCCATTGCTTATATCGAAGAAAATATTTAATCGAAAAATACCGAGAGGTCACTTACTAAAAATTGCACTAGAGCAAAAAATTATAAATTTTTTTCACAAAACAGATATGTATGTTTGTGCTTATCTATGTACCTCTTTACTACATATATGCACTTTGGTGAAGGGTATATAAGATTTGGCACAGCCGAATGTAGCACTCTTACTTGTTTAATTTTCGGTTTTAATAAAAGTTCATCAAGCAAAATAATTGATAGATATTAACAGCCATTTTGATTGAGTTCATAAAAGAAATTGTGCAAATTGGTGTATTTCATAGTAAAACAATAGTTTTTTTTTAAATGTATTTATATTTTTATTAAAAATCTATTATTTATTTAATCAAACTGATTGGTTTTTAGCCAAGA
Organism: Tachina lurida; assembly: GCA_944452675.1. Lineage (NCBI taxonomy): Eukaryota > Metazoa > Arthropoda > Insecta > Diptera > Tachinidae > Tachina > Tachina lurida. The sequence continues at coordinate 34,171,484 of OX101755.1, read as the reverse complement.
TCTTCCATTTTCACAAACAACGGCATATTAAAGAAAATTAATTGTTTTTCGACTAAAAAAACGAAAAAAAAATCATTATTTCCTACAATAAACAATAACTACTTCTCAAGAATCGGTTATTTTAGTCTCACGCCTTGTAAAAATCATTAGGTTAGGTAATGCAGTAAGGAACAGGTTCCACTAAAAATGCTCAATTCCAAAACTTTTTTAGATATTTTTGCAGGGACGTTTTGTCTATTTCTCTTATAACTGTTGCGTCCATATTTAAAAGTATATGTCTACAATAAGAGTCTACATGACAACGTTCAAAAGTCACGCAAACTGTGCAATTGTACATTTTTACAATCTCGTAAATAAACTGTAACTATGGTAATTTATTTACACAAAAGCTAGTAAGATTGTCCATCAACCTGGACTCGTAAACTTAAGGGGTGTAATTATGCATTTTATAAATAACAACTTAATTTAATAATCTCAATAAGTTATTTTTTTGTTTCTTTATGAATTTCTGATACAACCCAGCAAAAAATTTTCAAGATTTTGTAATGGGTAGTACTCTTTTAATGGCTTACAAAGTAATGTGTGGTACTTATTTATCTAATTATTTAATGTGTGTAATAATGACTGTCCTTTAATGAATAAAATAACAACTTATTTATATCATTACGTGAAAGTACTTATTGTAGTACTTTCCAGTTAATAATGAAATATATCTGGAGAAAAATTTTCGCATATTCGAATATACATATTCATATACTTTCTTTGTAAAATTAAAGAAAAGGTACAAGTTTTATATTTATGTTACAAAAATCTGTGTATTTTTATTAAAAACAATTAGGCTAAAAGTAATCTACCAAATTTTGCATATATGTAAGCAAAAAATAACCCATTAAATTTTTAATACTTTTAGGCAATCTATTAATTTTTTGGTTATTTGTAGGCAAAAAGTATAGGGTAGCGCATACTTTTTGAACTTCTCAAACAAAAATAATGGGTTATTCAGTCAAATTGTAAGTACTTACGACTGGAGAGTACATACACTTTTTTGCATTCTAGTAGGCAAACTTTTTTGGTGGGAAGGTAAGCTTTTCCCACATTATCATAAAATTTTATGTGTGTTTCAAATATATTTTGTTTAAAATTTGTTATAAAAAATTTTCATAAAGTAGATTTCAAATCATTTTAATTGTTTAATAGAGAAATACAATAGATTTATATCGAATATGAATTATTTGCTGGGCTTTATTACATTTTCTGAGCCTACTATACTTAGTTTTCTTCTGTGATTTTCAAAAATATTATTATTTGTGAATTCTCAAATAGTTTTTGGAAGTCTGTGTATAGGATAAGAGGTTTGTGACTGTTCAAAATATGTTGTTGAAGTCTACTTATGATTTGACTAAGCACCAATGAAATATATAGACAATGCTTAACCACCAGCAAATAAATTTTAATTTAAATAAACTTATGACAATATGTCCAATAATAAATTTCCCAAATATAAATAATTTTTTAAAATTTTTTTTCAAATTGACATTAATTGTTTACCCAAAAGTTCAAAAGGGGCTTCATGAAATAAGCTTCGCAAGTTTCCCCAATTGCACAAATGACAATTTTAAGAATTCTTCTGAATGCTCTTAAAAGGGCTATTATACAGGCATACTTGTCTTAAGACATGTACTATGGCATACTTTGGGTTTTGTATTACACTATCGAACACTGATGGCATACTTCATATTAATTGTGCGACAGACATCAGAAAATCAAACATTTTTGAAAACCAACATGCATGTCTAACGTACTCGTATACATGGCATACCAAGTCTCACTGTCTAATAATGTACTAATTTTTAAAGAAAAATTAAGGTTAATGTAATTAAAAAACATTAGCTCTTTTATAAGACATTCAATAAACATTCAATAAACGTTTCTATGGAAATTACCAACAAAATTTTTACAACTATTGTACAGCTTGACGACCTACTATACTTACAATATGTTGTGAATTGGGTAAATATTTGCTTAAATTTTGGATAATTTCGAAGTTTCGTCAGTGTTAAATTTAATTTGGATTCTGGCAACACTGATATACTATATATATTCCATACGTACATCGGTGAAAGGTATATAAGATTCGGCACAAGCACTCTTATGCTAGGAACATAACTGGCGCGAACGACGAATTTTTCGTTGCAAATCTTCTGAATCAGGAATAAAGAACATTTATTATTTATTATTGTGTGACGAACTCTCCGGTAGATTTATTTCTATTTTTTATCCCGACGAATAACGAAAGAACAATTTTCTCTCTCTTAAGCATGATACTCTGTTCACAATTTCGTGCGAAATGCTGTCAAACGACATATAAAAGTATTTGGTATGAAATATTTGCGAAATAAACTCGCAAGAGTAGTACTCTGTTCTTGGTGTGAAAAACACGGAAAATCATGTCTTTCCATGCAAAATTAGTCTGGCATCATTTTAGTTTAGCTGCGAAACAACATGAGCAGAGCTTTTTTCGCACGGAATTTTAACAATGTTGCATACTTTCAAGCAATAAAAGCAAGAAGTTTATTAAAAAAACCGCGAGTTGGGCTACATTTAGTATATGTCAAATTTTTCACGCGAAATAACCAATGGCACTGAAAATGTTTCACAACTTCGAACAGAGTACCAGGCTTTAGCAAAAACAATAAATAATAAAAGCTGTTATTTTTTCCTCATTGTAGTGCTTCACATGACAAATTTATTCAGCGAATTGTTATCGACGAAATAGTCGCCATGGACGAAATTTGTCGTTCGTCAAAGTTGTGTTCCTAGCACTACTTGAATTAATTTTTTTAATGCAAAAATTTCTGTGTTGTTTTTAGTAAAAAAACAACTTAAATAAAGTTTAGGGAAAAAAATATTTTTTATTTACCATAGTCTCAACTAAAAATGACCTAAAAAAACCCAATTATACTTTGTTTTAATCAAAAGGACAATGTTTGTTCGGGATATGTTTTTTTTTGTTGCTTCTTTTAAAATGCAACTAGTTTCGATACTTTTTTATACAACTAAGACGTAATAACACCCCATACTTCAGCATCTACAGAAATTGTCCCTTAGAAATTTAGTAATTGACTTAAATATTCGTATTTGTTTGGCAAAGTTTTGGCTGTTAAAACTTTTAATGAGCCTTTTAACTGCAGCTCACAATTTGCGCAGATAATATAAGAAATTGAAATTTTATATTTAAAAAGTAGCTAGAAAGCTTTGGAAATGACTGAAATGAATGACTTTTTTTAAGATTTCAAAGACCACTGGGGTATTCACAAGACAATACAAATCTGCTTTAGGCCATAACACAATATTTATTAATTTGAACTCCATTAAATTTAACAAAAAAGTTTTTATTAGCAAATTTTTAATGCGTACTGCATTGGCTCCAGTAACATGAAGAAACATCGGTTAATGTCGTTTGAAGATTTTTACAATTTATTTCAAAAGCCCTATTATACTCGTATATACATACATATATACTCGTATATAGGTACAATAAAAGTATTTTATTGTACTACAAACAGTTTTTTATTTTTTTAACAACTTCAAAGGATAAGGAAGTTCACAATTCGATCTAGTTTTTAATTTGTATTCCCTTCACCAAAAATTACAAAGGGTAATATACGAGTATGAATAGATTTGTCATTCCATGTATAATTTCCACAATAGTAATATGCAACACATAAAGTACATGTATATATTCTGGGTACAAACGTCCATCCGTCTGTCTGTCTGTACGTGATATCTGTTTTCTAAAGCAACAAGAGAAGCTATAGGCTTCGGTCTTGGACTGTGTCTCAGAAATGGTCCAAAATAGATTAGTATTGAAAAATCAACAAAATCAAAAAAAACGGTTGCATAGCTGGGAATTTTAAACTTTTTTATATATAAAAGTATCTAGCTAAAACTAATTTTTGTTTTCTATTTTGTTAATTAAGAATTGAGTTGGTATTAAATTTCAAACACATTATCAAAAGGATTATTTCAGTATTGGAAAATTAAAAGTTTTTGTACAAAATACTAACTAACTAAAACTAATTTTTTTTTCTCTATAAATTAAAAACATTTTGTATTTTAGAAAGGATGAGATTGGCATAAGAAATCTGTAAAATATAATAGGATGGTTTCAGGGTTATAAGATTTTAACTTTTTTTGGTATTTGAAATTAACTAAATAAAAATGTTTTTACTGAATACATAAAATAATAATTTGAAATTATTAGTGGCTTAACAAATGAAGGTGAGCCGCGAATAACGTTTTAAGTTACAAAATAATGATTTTGCATTAGAGCCACAAAACGTATTTTAAGGCAAGATTGTTTTTCTCGTTTACATTTTTTTAGCGTATCGAAAATAATGATAACTAGCATTATCTTTTCTTTTTGTATCTCTGCTACATTTATCAATTATTTTCGACAATTTTGTTTGCATGATTTATTAGTTACTTACAAAGTTTTCCACTGACTGACTGATTGTAATTGTATTTTGACGGCGATCAGATGCATAATTTTGGATGGTTTTATGTTTGAACAATGCAAGAGAGTTATGTTACCGGTAATCTGTGAAAAAACTGGTTTTTCTTAAATTGCCATTTACAACGTTATGCGCGGCTGTGCTTCAAATGTTAAACCTAAAAATATATTTTTTTTTTCTTTTTAACTAAACATATTTTATTTATAATTGTTACATTTTGGTGTGAAAAGCTCCTTCGTTAGTCTTCCGAAACTTTTCGAGATGTTGCTTATTATGCTCTCAGTACAATTATGTTTCAAATCGATAGTTATACGTTGACAGCTTGAATCGAGTTCTTATTAATTATTAGTAAATGGAAAACATATTCCAAATAATTTTCTTGAAACTATTACGTTAAGGGCTATTATTATGACTTCACGATAAAGTTCCGGATAGTAAATCCTAATTTTAGCAAAACTCAACTATAAACTAACTTTTCATTTTTTTCATTATTACAACTGTCCGATAGAATAAATAATACAATTTTTGTTTGATGGCAATATTTCCGTGGAACCTGTGGACATTGAATGTTAAAAACACTTATGTTATCAAAAACAACTACGATTGCATTAAGATTTCCACTAAAAATGGCGTACTACAAGCCGTTTTCGTAAATTGTGCTCCCAATAGTGGATAGCAATTTGTATATATTTTGTACAGACAGATACTCTACTTTGCTTTAGCTATTAAAATCAGGCGAAACCTCAGACAAGTGTAAAGACAACATTAACTACGAATAAATGTGCTGCAGCAGGTGTCCTTAATTATTCGTGTCTTTTTATACCCTTTACCAAAAAAATGGTAAAAGGGTATAAAAGGTTTGCCATTCCATTTGTAATTTCTATAATATCAATAAGCAATCCACAAAATATATATATTCTGGATCCTTATGCATAGGGAAGACGAATAAGCGATGTCCGTCTGTCTGTACGTGAAATCGGTTTTCCGAAGCTACCAGAAAAGCTAGAGACTTCGTTCTTTTACTGGTGTGTCAGAAATTTTTCAAAATAGATTAGTATTGAAATTCAGCAAAATCGAGCAGACAATTGCAGAGCTGGAAAGCTTAAACCATATAAAAGTAACTACCGAAAACAAATTTTTATTTTTTTTTAATAACTAAACTTATTTTACACTTCAGTACGACTAAAATTGGCATTTTAAATTAAAAAAATTAAAAAAACGTTTCCAGGGTTGGAAAACTTTAACTTTTTGTGTTCTGTAAATTTAACTACATGTGTCTAAAACTATGTCTGTCACAGGGTATTTTCTCGAGAACCGTAAGAGCTACAGACGTGGAATTTGGACACAGTTTGTAGACCTTCGGCCGCTACAACAACAAATACATGACAATCGGAAATTAAAGGGTGTTCCAAAACGAGTAACGAAAAATGTTAAAATCCCATATAATATATGTACATACAGTTGTATGTATGTATATACACTTGAAATTTGTAAGGTTAGTGTATTTTTATACAGACTACAAAAATTAACAATATATCCTAAAAAAATTTAAATTAAAGGGTGTTCCATCAGTTAATGCAATTTTCACTATGCGATTTTGACAACTTGCTGAATATTGCAAACCGTAAGAGCAAAACTCTTGAAATTTTCAAAAACGGTAAAACTAAAAAATCAAAAAGTTTTAAAATATAAAGCGAACAAGTAACAGTGCTATATTCGGCTGTGCCGAATCTTATATACCCTTTACCAACGTACGTACATGTATATAGTATACAAACACATACATACATATTTGTTTTGTGAAAAAATTTACCATTTTTTTCTCTAAAGCAATTAATAGTAAGTAACTTTTCAGTATTTTTCGATTAAATAATTTGATTCAATTATTTTATTTTCGATATTAGCAATAGTTGAATATTTTACTCTACACTCTGTGGTTAAGATATATTTTACATTCACTCTTATTTCAGTCAACATCGACGTCACGTCAATACATTACCAAAATATTGGGGCTTTTTTACTCGCTCTAGAGATGTTCAAAAACCGTGCTTCTATTTAATAACTCTAAAATATTTTTAGTATTGCACCTCCATACCAAGTAAACTAACTTGTTTTATATTTTCCCGTATTTAATAGTCATTGATGTTGCAAAACTGCTTAGTGTCTTGATTTAAAATTCCAATTGCAAGTGGTATACATCGTGGTATTATGTAAACGTTTTATTCGTACAGGATTTTTTTGAAATTTGTTCAGCAGAAAAGAAAGGTATCAGGAAAATGAAACGGAACATGTCCTTTAATGTATCTTAAGCGATAAATTTTAGTTTTATCTCCATTTACTTGCAATTAATAGTTATTATGATGAGAGCACAATAAGCACAAACCTTCGGTTATACTTCAATTAGTTTAGATATCCGTAAAAAAATTAACCATGTATAAAAAATCTTGAGTAATGATTTTTCTAAAACATGAAATCTGTTTAACTGAAACAAAATACTTTTGGTTATTTTTTTACCAAAATTTTTTTCAATCTCCAACCCTGGAAACATAATTCTGAGTTTCTTAGTACTAATTTATTTCTTTATACAATATAGAATATATGTAATTACCAAAGAAATAATTAGTTTTATATACCAAAAAAAATTTAAGATTTCCAGCTCTGGAGCTATGTCTTTTATTTTTCTAATTTCTATGCCAAACTATTTCATTCTAAGTCATAAAGTATATAAAACTTGTAAACAAAAAGAAAAAACTAACTTCACCTAGTTACTTTTGTAAAAAAAAACAATAAACTTACCAACCCTGGAACCAACATTTTAGACTTTTCTAATTTAAAAAATTAATAAAGTGTGTTAAGTGAACAAAGATATAAAAAAAAATTAATTTTATACCTTAATATCAAAAAAAAAATCAAAGTTTCCATCCTTGGAGCTGTAATTTTAATTTTTCAAATTTTAAACGCCAAACTTTTCTTTCAGAAGCATAAAATATATTCAATTTATAAAGGAAAAGAAAAAAATATTTAGACCTATTTAATTTTACATAACACAAAAGGTGTAAGTTTTCCAATCCTGAAATCATAATTTAGGATTTTTCTAATTCCTTATACCAATCTAGTTCTTCAAAACATGCATAAAATATGTTAAGTGAACAAAGCAAAAAGGAAAAAAGAAAAAAACTTAGTTTTATTTAGTTACTCTATTATCAAAAAGAGTTCAAAGTTTCCATCTCTTCTTTCAGAAGCATAAAATATATTTAATTTATAAAGGAAAAGATAATTATTTTGACCTATTTAATTTTACATAACACAAAAAGTGTAAGTTTTCCAACCCTGGAGTCATAATTTTGGATTTTTCAGATTATTCATACCAATCTAGTTCTTTAAAAAATACATAAAATATGTTAAGTGAACGAAGCTAAAACGAAATAAGAAAAAACTTAGTTTCATTTAATTCCTTTAATATTAAAAAATTCAGTAAAGTGCGACTTTGACTCGCGCACGAAGGGTTCCGTACATTCGGTTCTGAGCATTTTTTAATGTGGCTTTTTTGGTTTTTTGAAGTTTTTTTTCAGTTTAAACAATTTTTTCAGTTTTGTCGCTTTTTTCTCATTTTGGCGATTTTTCTTCTGTTTTTGGGTTTTTTTCATTTTTAGCGATTTTTTTTATTTTGGCGATTTTTTTTTTCATTTTGGCGATTTTTTTTCTGTTTTTAGGGCTTTGTTGTATTTTGGAGATTGTTTTCATTTCGGCGACTTTTTTTCATCTTGGCGATTTTTTCCTGTTTTTGGGGTTTTTTTCATTTTGGCGATTTTTTTCTGTTTTTGGGGGTTTATTTTAATTTTTGGAGTTTTTTTTTCAATTTGGCGATTTTTTTCTGTTTTTGAGGCTTTTTTTTATTTTGGAGATTTTTTTCATTTTGGCGATTTTTTCATGTTTTGGGGTTTTTTCATTTTGGCGATTTTTTCCTGTTTTCGGGTTTTTTTTTCGTTTTGGCGATTTTTTTTTTGTTTTTGGCGATTTTTTTCGGTTTGGCGTTTTTATAATTTTTTGATTTTTAGTTTTACCGTTTTTGAACATTTCAAGAGTTTTGCTTTTACGGTTTGCAAGATACAGCAAGTTGTCAAAATTGCATAGTCAAAATTGCAATAACTGATGGAACACCCTTTAACTTACATTTTTTGAAATTTAGTGTTAATTTTTGTAGTCTGTATAAAAATACACTAACCTTACAAATTTCAAGTGTATATACATACAATTGTATGTATATTACATGGAATTTTAATATTTTTCGTTGCTCGTTTTGGAACACCCTTTAATTTCCAATTCTCATGTATTTGTTGTTGTAGCGGCCAAGGTCTACACACTGTGTCCAAATTTCAGGTCTGTAGCTCTTACGGTTTTCGAGAAAATACCCTGTGACAGGCATAGTTTTAGACACATGTAGTTAATTTTACATAACACAAAAAGTTAAAGGTTTCCAACCCTGGAAACGTCTTTTTAATTTTTTTATATTTTCTTAATTTAAAATTCCAATTTTAGTCGTACTGAAATGTAAAATAAGTTCATTTATTAAAAAAAAAAAATTGTTTTCGGTAGTTACTTTTATATGGCAAAATAAAGTTTAAGTTTTCCAGCTCTGCAATCGTCTGCCCGATTTTGCTGAATTTCAATACCAATCTATCTTGGAAAATTTCTGACACACCAGTTCAAGAACGAAGTTTCTAGCTTTTCTGGGAGCTTCGGCAAACCGATTTCACGTACACCGGACGGACGGACAGACGGACATCGCTTATTCGTCATCGCTATTCATAAGGACCCAGAATATATATATTTTTTTGGTCGCAAATTAAAATTATGGAAATTACACACGGAATGACAAACCGTTAAGGGTATAAAAATTAAAAAGACGTTTCCAGGTTTGGAAAACTTTAACTTTTTGTGTTATGTAAAATTAACTACATGTGTCTAAAACTATGTCTGTCACAGGGTATTTTCTCGAGAATAGTAAGAGTTACAGACCTGAAATATGGACACAGTGTGTAGACCTTTGGCCGCTACAACAACAAATACATAATAATTGGAAATTAAAGGGTGTTCCAAAACGAGCAACGAAAAATTTTAAAATCCCATGTAATATATGTATGTACATACAATTGTATGTATGTATATACACTTGAAATTTGTAAGGTTAGTGTAGTTTTATACAGACTACAAAAATTAACACTAAAATTTCAAAAAATTTAAATTAAAGGGTGTTCCATCAGTTAATGCAATTTTGACTATGCAATTTTGACAACTTGCTGTATCTTGCAAACCGTAAGAGCAAAACTCTTGAAATTTTACGGTAAAAGTAAAATATCAAAAAATTATAAAATCGCGAAACCGAAAAAAATCGCCAAAACAAAAAAAAATCGCCAAAACGAAAAAAGCACCAAATTACAAAAAAAATGTCTAAGACTAAAATAAATCGCGAATAACTGGAAAAATTGCTAAAATGAAAAAAAAATCGCCAAAATGGAAAAAAATCGCCAAAACGAAAAAAAAATTCCACAAAAACAGAAAAAATCGCCAAAATGAAAAAAACCCAAAAACAGGAAAAAATCGCCATAATGAAAAAAAATCGTTAAAATGAAAAAATCTCCAAAATAACAAAAAGCCCCAAAAAAAGAAAAAAATCGCCAAAATGAAAAAAACCCCAAAACAGGAAAAAATCGCCAAAATGAAAAAAAAACGCCAAAATGAAAAAAAATCGCCAAATTGAAAAAATACCAAAAATGAAATTAAACCGCCAAAATGAAAAAAAACCCCAAAACAGGAAAAAATCGCCAAAATGAAATAAACGCCAAAATGAAAAAAAATCGCCAAAATGAAAAAACCCCCAAAATAGGAAAAAATCGCAAAAAATTAAAAAAACAAAATCTTAAAAATGAAAAAAAAACTCCAAAATGAAAATAAACCCCCAAAAACAAAAAAAATCGCCAAAATGAAAAAAATCGCCAAAACGAAAAAATAAAAAAAAAAATAAAAACTCGCCAAGATGAAAAAAAACCCAAAAACAGGAAAAAGATCGCCAAAAATGAAAAAAAATCGCCAAAATGAAAAAAATCTCCAAAATAAAATAAAACGCTAAATACAGAAAAAATCGCCAAAATAAAAAAAAACGCCAAAATGAAAAAAAAACCTCAAAATAGGAAGAAATCGCCAAAATTAAAAAAATCTTCAATATGAAAATAAGCCCCCAAAAACAGAAAAAAATCGCCAAAATGAAAAAAACCGAAAAAAAAACAAAAAAAATTGCCAAAATGAGTAAACAGCGACAAAACTGAAAAAATCGTTTAAACTGGAAAAAAAATTCAAAAAAGGAAAAAAGCCACATTAAAAAATGCTCAGAACCGAATGTACGGAACCCTTCGTGCGCTAGTCAAAGTCGCACTTTACTGAATTTTTTAATATTAAAGGAATTAAATGAAACTAAGTTTTTTCTTATTTCGTTTTTACTTCGTTCACTTAACATATTTTATGTATTTTTTAAAGAACTAGATTGGTATAAGGAATTAGATTAATCCAAAGTTATGACTCCAGGGTTGGAAAACTTACACTTTTTGTGTTATGTAAAATTAAATAGGTCTAAAATTTTTTTTATAAATTGAATATATTTTATGCTTCTGAAAGAAAAGTTTGGCGTATAAAATTTTAAAAATGAAAGTTACAGCTTCAAAGATGGAAACTTTGAATTTTTTTTGATATTATTTTATAAAATTAATTTTTTTTTATTTCTTTGTTCACGTAACACACTTTATTAATTTTTTAAATCAGAAAAATCAGAAAGGTTGATTCCAGGGTTGGTAAATTTATTGTTTTTTTACAAAAGTAACTAGGTCAAGTTAGTTTTTTCTTTTTGTTTACAAGTTTTATATACTTTATGACTTAGAATGAAATAAATTGGCATAGAAATTAGAAAAATAAAAGACATAGCTCCAGAGCTGGAAAACTTAAATTTTTTCTGGTATATAAAACTAATTATTTCTTAGGTAATAAAATATGTTCTATATTTTATAAAGAAATAAATTAGTATTAAGAAACTCAGAAATATGTTTCCAGGGTTGGAGATTGTTTAATTTTTTATGGATATGTAATCTAATTGAAGTATAAACGAAGGTTTGTGCTTATTGTGTTCTCAGCATAGTAACTATTAATTTTTAGTAAATGGAGATAAAACTAAAATTTATCGCTAAGGATAAACTAAAGGACATGTTCCGTTTCATTTTCCTGATACCTTTCAATTCTGCTGAACAATTAAAAAAAAAATCCTGTAGGTATAAGATGTTTACATAATACCACGATGTATACTATTTGCAATGGGAACTTTAAATCAAGACACTAAGCAGTTTTGCAACATCAATGATTATTAAATACGGGAAAATATAAAACAAGTTAGTTTACTTGGTATGGAGGTGCAATACTAAGACTATTTTAGAGTTATTAAATAGCAGCACGGTTTTTGAACACCTCGAAAGCGCGTAAACAAGCCCCAATTTTTTGGTACTGTATTGACGTGACGTCGATGTTGACTGAAATAAGAGTGAATGTAAAATATATCTTAACCACAGAGTGTAGACTAAAATATTCAACTATTGCTAATATCGAAAATAAAATAATTGAATCAAATTCTTTAATCGAAAAATACTGAAAGGTCACTTACTATTAATTGCTTTAGAGAAAAAAATTATAATTTTTTTCACAAAAGAAATATGTATGTATGTGTCTGTATACTATATATATGTACGTACGTTGGTAAGGGGTATATAAGATTCGGCACAGCAGAATATAGCACTCTTACATGTTTTTGTCTGGCTTTGAATGAGGCTTTTTTGACATTCGCTACAGAAAAATCTGTTTCTGCAGATTTCTACGTCAGCAGTGCTACTACCACATATTTTATAACTAGTAACATGTATTGCACATGGTACGGCTTTTGTCAGCTGAAACACAACTTCAAGATACGATTTTACTAATTCTACCTTAAGTGGCTTCTTGACTTTGTCATTTCTTAGAAAACCAAGCTTTGCGTCATTTAACTGTGTATGTATGAACTGTGTTGACAGGCAGTGGTGCCAGAATGATGATTTTATCATATTTTTGATGATTTTTGGACCAAAATATGATTTCATGATCTTTTTTCCCGAATGATGATTTTGAATTTTGCAAATTATGATTTTTAGTTTCAACACATACATATGTATGTACAATTTTCTTTGTTGTTCTACAATGTTTATCAATAGCTATATATGTACATATATAAAGAAAACAGTTTTGTATCCGCTGGTTATATATTGCCTCCATTCACTTTACATACACGCAAAGAAAAGATATGGTTGTAAAATGGTTGAGAAAACAATATTATGTTCTCTGAAACAAATGTGTGGTCGTTGAAAACTAGTTATTGTTATTTTAAACAATAATTTCGTTACGATAAACACAGTAATGTTTGAATTTAATAATTACACTGTTATATTCATAGAAAGTGCGATATGGTTAGAGTTTAACAATACAGTTTTGTTAAAAATGTATGACTACAATATAATTTGTATTATTGTGTAAAAATAATATGATGTAAATAACAATATAATGTTATCCAAAACCATACTATGTTAAGTTTTTAAAAAAATCTTTTTCAGAAACATCTTCTGTCAGTTCAGTGTTTCGTTTGTAAGCTATCGGTAGTGCACGCGTGGTGTTAAATAAATAAAAAAACTATAAACAAAAGGGTAGATAAATAAAAATAATATGTACATATGTATGTATGTATATCTCTTTATACAGATATGTCTGTATTTCGTGTATACACGTTTATGTAAGTATACATTTCTATACACACATACATACATTTTCCTTCAACAATATTAATTTATTTTTATATCGGATTTACTCACAGCTGTTTTAAACAACAGATTTGCCAATATATAACTAAAAAACAAAATATTATTATTACATAAAATAATACTATGGTCATATTTAACAATATTATTATAATATTAGAACATGGTATGGTAAGTCTCAATTATATTTTAGTCGCATCTAACAATAGTGTTGTCATATTTACAATACTAAGATTAAGTATAACAAAGTTAATTGTTTTTGTGGATAATATTATTATTAACTCAGAAAATAATATTATTTAAACTTTTCTTTTCCATTGATAATAATATGATTTTACTGCAACCATATAATTCAATCATAGTATGTTGCTGTTTGATTATGGTTACCTCAACCATATTTTTTCTTTGCGTGTACATATGTACTAGGATGTCTCACAAAAAAAAGTTCGCCATACACCACCGAATATAAAGTATTGTTGCAAGGCAGTTTCAAAAAGATTCATCTTAAAGTGTGATATATCGATGTTTTTGTCTCGAGGAGACCAATGTTTTGCTTCAATAGCCATTGACCTCAAATATCCCGTTCTAGTACTTGCCCACCAGATCTCAGTTCCTACCACCCTAATTTCAAAAAATTAAAGCTTGCAAAAAATCATTAAACTTTTACTAAGACGCAATTTACACTGTGCCTTTTCTGCTTGCATGTGTCGGCAGGCTTTTTCAGTTCGCTGGTGAGAGGTGTTGAGAAGCATGCGGAGTAAAACAAAAGGCATGAAATGAAAATTCGAGGGGATTTTTGACATTTCTCTTTGTTTTTTCGTACTCTCAGCACTAAGAGTGTATACAAACGTCAAAAAGTCATGAAGAAAAAAGTCTTAATGTAAATGTGCTTGACTTTTCGTAGGGGGTTTAAAAGAAAATTGTCGAAAGAAGGCAGGCTAAAAAGGCATAATGTGAATAGGCTCTAAGGAAGTATTTCAATAATTCCAGCAGAACCATTCTAATTTTTTTAATTAAATGTTCTAATGAGATCATTGCTTGGCAAAGAGAAAGAAAGAAACAGAATCTGGCCAGGAAGTATCGGAGAAGACATTCAGAACAGAGATTGGCAATGAATCATGTTTTCGCTATTCATACTGACTCATAAAACTTTAAATATAAGTGAGTATACATCATATAAAATCAATTACTCTGATTTACGCATACTCACCATGACATTTATTTATAAGTATAGGTAGAAGTAAATATGAATGTGACGTCAACATCATAGTCATACCACACGCACACTCACAAATCACCTCAGTTTGATTTATAATTTCAGGAAAATACTTATCCTACTCATACTGATTCAGCCCACTCAACTCATGCATGTATGTTAATTTAAAGTTTTAGTCAATAAAGTGTTATTGTTATTGTTTTTCAATTCCTGGAAATACATAACCTGATAATGAGAACTTTATTGTTCGTATGCGAAGTTTGCATTGTGAGTCGAAATCAACAATGTCATAAATATTGCTAAGTATGAGTTCGATGCGCACTTCAAACTTTCGAGTGAAGGTGATTCATAGACAACATTGCAATAAGTATGAGTGCACATAAGTACAAGAATTTATAAATCATGATTCAATTCTACTCACTTTTTGACTACTCATTGCGCTTCTCTGATTCAGAATTTCAATTTATTATATTAACAGTTTTAAATAGACTTGATTGTGTCCGCATACCATACTTCAATGTAATTGTAAGCATTTAATTAATAATTCGGATCTTTTATTGCATATTTCGCTTATTCAAATCAATAAAAATTTCGAACACATTCCAATGAAAGAAATGCCAGCGAACATAGAGGGCTGTAATGTTCGAGGCGATCAGTTTTATTTGTATCGCATGGTTCGAGCTGTTCATACCGGAGAATACGATGAGAGATTATCCAGCGAAAAGCCATGACTGTAACCGTAGAGCGACGCTTGGGCCAAATTTGTTCTAAACTCGGTAGCTGCAAAAAAAAAAAACAGCCAACTTGAATCATGTAACAATATCATTAATTTAAATTTCATTATTTGATATATAATGAGTAAGTACTAGAGGAGGGTACTTGAGGTCGATTACTATAAAAAAGGGCTCCTCGAGACAAAAACATCGATATATCATACTTTAAGATCCGACTGTAAATACGGATGATATGACAAAAAAATTAAAAAGCCGTTTGGCAAAAAAAATATTGTTTAAATAGTTCTGCTGGAATTATTGATATATTTTCTTAGTAAAATTTTAACGAGCTTCAGTTTTTCTGTATTTTGGTGACCCCTACGTTCTCCAAAAGCAAATAATAGTTTTTTCGAAACTGCCTTGTAACAATACTTTACATTCCGTGGTGCACCACGAATTTGTTTGCCTGTAAGGCTAACGGTCTATTGTGCACCCTGTGTCTTACATGCACAAAAATGTCTCAGTGTTTTAGGCATATACAATAGTCCAATTCACAGTCTTGTACAAATGGTCTTGCATTGTAGCATGTGCAAAATGGTATAGTAAATGGTATAGTATGCCAATTCACAATTCTTAGTGGTGAGTATGAACATACTATACCATTTTGCACATGATGCAAGACCATTTGCACAAGATCGTGAATTGAGCTAATAAGAAACTTGATTTTTATATACATATGTTAAGTTCTGCTACATTTTTTATTTAAAAAAAAAATTGGACTTGTGATGATTTTTTTCTTCAAAATATGATGTTCTTTCCGAAAAATTATGATTTTCTTTGGAAATCTTCTGGTAGCCCTGTTGACAGGTTGAAGATTTTGCAGCATTTGTACAAAGTCCTTTACAAATTCTGATTAATATGCTATCTTCGATGGTGCGAGAAATTGCCAGGTTAATCGGACTTGAGTATCTAACACTAGTTCTGTCGGCGTTGCTTTGATGTCAAAATTACAAAAAAGCTTTCAGCAAATTGAAATAAGATGAAACAAAAGCAATTCGCATATTCCATTTGCAAAGATGGCTGAATAAATAAAGCAGAAATCTATATGAACTGACACCACTAGGGTTTGGGAAACGGGAATTCCCTGGAGGGAAATTCCGAGAAATGTTTAATGTAAGTATTCCCGGGGAATTTTTGAGATTTTCCCAGGAAAACGGGAAATTAAAAGTACACTTTTTTTCATAAATATATAGACTTTTGTGGCACACATATTTATAAAATGGCGCGTAGGTGACAGTGAAATTCATTTTTATATACATAAGAAATTTGTATTAAAATTCTGTTTTACTTTAATAAAAATATTTTCAGTGTTTTTATACCCTTTACCAAAAAAATGGTAAAAGGGTATATATAGGTTTGTCATTCCGTTTGTAATTTCTATAATATCAATAAGCGATCCATAAAATATATATATTCTGGATCCTTATGCATAGGGAAGACGAATAAGCGATGTCCGCCTGTCCGTCTGTCTGCACGTGAAATCGGTTTTCCGAAGCTCCCAGCAAAGCTAGAGACTTCGTGCTTGCACCGGTGTGTCAGAAATTTTCCAAAATAGATTGCTATTGAAATTCAGCAAAATCGAGCAGACGATTGCAGAGCTGGAAAACTTAAACTTTATTTTGCCATATAAAAGTAACTACCGAAAACAAATTTTTATTTTTTTAATAAATGAACTTATTTTACACTTCACTACGACTAAAATTGGCATTTTAAATTAAAAAAATATAAAAATATTAAAAAAATGTTTCCAGGGTTGGAAAACTTTAACTTTTTGTATTATGTAAAATTAACCATGTCTAAAATTATGCAGGGTATTTTCTCGAGAACCGTAAGAGCTACAGACCTGAAATTTGGACACAGTGTGTAGACCTTTGGCCGCTACAACAACAAATACATGAGAATTGGAAATTAAAGGGTGTTCCAAACCGAGCAACGAAAAATTTTAAAATCCCATGTAATATACATACAATTGTATGTGTGTATGTATATACACTTGAAATTTGTAAGGTTAGTGTATTTTTATACAGACTACAAAAATTAACACTAAAATTTCAAAAAATTTAAATTAAAGGGTGTTCCATCAGTTAATGCAATTTTGACTATGCAATTTTGACAACTTGCTGTATCTTGGAAACCGTAAGAGCAAAACTCTTGAAATTTTCAAAAACGGTAAAACTAAAAAATCAAAATATTATAAAATCGCCAAACCGAAAAAAATCGCGAAAAACAAAAAAAAAATCGCCAAAACGGAATAAAGCACCAAATTACAAAAAAAATATCTAAGACTAAAACAAATCGCAAATAACCGGAAAAATTTGCTAAAATGAAAAAAAAATCGCCAAAATGAAAGAAAATCACCAAAATGAAAAAACCTCAAAATGAAAAAAATCGTCAAAATGAAAAAAAAAATCGCCAAAAAGAAAAAAAACCCAAAAAACAGAAAAAAAATCGCCAAAATGAAAAAAAAATCACCAAAATGAAAAAAAAATCGACAAAATGAAAAAAATCTCCAAAATGAAAAAAAGCCCCAAAAACAGAAAAAAATCGCCAAAATGAAAAAAACCTAAACAAAACAGAAAAACATCGCCAAAATGAAAAAAGCTTAAATGAAAAAAAAATCGCCAAAATGAAAAAAACCCCAATATAGGAAAAAACAAGTAAGAGTGCTATATTCGGCTGTGCCGAATCTTATATACCCTTTACCAACGTACGTACATATATATAGTATACAGACACGTACATACATATTTGTTTTGTGAAAAAATTTATAATTTTTTTAAAGTTTCCATCTTTGGAGCTATAATTTTCATTTTTCAAATTTCATACACCAAACTTTTCTTTCAGAAGCATAAAATATATTCAATTTATAAAGAAAAAGAAAAAAAATTTTAGACCTATTTAATTTTACATAACACAAAAAGTGTAAGTTTTCCAACCCTGGAGTCATAATTTTGGATTTTTCTGATTATTGATACCAATCTAGTTCTTTAAAAAATACATAAAATATGTTAAGTGAAAAAAGCAAGAACGAAATAAGCAAAAACTTAGTTTCATTTAATTCCTTTAATATTAAAAAAATCAGTTAAGTGCGACTTTGAATCGCGCACGAAAGGAAGGTTTTTTGCTTTTTTGAAGTTTTTTTCAGTTAAAACGATTTTTTCAGTTTTGTCGCTTTTTTCTCGTTTTGGCGATTTTGTCTGTTTTTGGAGGTTTTTTTCATTTTGGCGATTTTTTTCTGTTGTTGGGCTTTTCTTCATTTTGGAGATTTTTCTCATTTTGACGATTTTTTCTGTTTTTTTTTGGGTTTTTTTCGCGATTTTGTTGGCGATTTTTTTGTTTTTTTTTTCGTTTTGGTGATTTTTTTCATTTTGGCGATTTTTTTCATTTTGGCAATTTTTTTCTTTTTTTTTATGTTTTTTTTTCGTTTTGGTGATTTTTTTTCATATTGGTGATTTTTTTTTTATTATGGCGATTTTTTATCATTATGGCGATTTTTTTCTGTTTTTTAGTTTTTTGTTCGTTTTGGCGATTTTTTTTCTTTTTTGGCGATTTTTTTTCATTTTGGCGATTTTTTTTCTGTTTTTTCTGTTTTTTAGGGTTTTTTTTCGTTTTTAGCGATATTTTTCATTTTGGCGATTTTTTTTTTCATTTTAGCAATTTTTTCGTTTTTTTGCGATTTATTTTAGTCTTAGAAATTTTCTTTTAATATAGTGCTTTTTTCATTTTGGCGATTTTTTTCTGTTTTTTGGGGTTTTTTTCGTTTTGGTGATTTTTTTCATTTTGGCGATTTTTTTTATCATTTTGGCGATTTTTTTCTGTTTTTAGGTTTTTTTTTTCGTTTTAGTGATTATTTTCATTTTGGCGATTTTTTTTCATTTTGGCGATTTTCTTTCATTTTGGCGATTTTTGTTTTCATTTTAGCATTATTTCCGTTTTTTTTTGCGATTTATTTTAGTCTTAGAATTTTTTTTTAATTTGGTGCTTTTTTTCGTTTTGGCGATTTTTTCTTGTTTTTGGCGATTTTTTTCGGTTTGGCGATTTTTTTCTGTTATTTACGTTTTTTCTTTTTTTGGCGATTTTTTTCATTTTGGCGATTTTTTTCTGTTTTTTAGGGTTTTTTTCGGTTTGGCGATTTTTTTTCATTTTGACGATTTTTTTCTGTTTTTTAAGGTTTTTTTTCGTTTTGGTGATTTTTTTCATTTTGGCGATTTTTTTTTCATTTTGGCGACTTTTTCTGTTTTTTAGGTTTTTTTTCGTTTTGGCGATTTTTTTTCATTTTGGCGATTTTTTTTCTGTTTTTTAGGTTTTTTTTCGTTTTATATTTTTTTTTAATTTGGTGCTTTTTTTCGTTTTGGCGATTTTTTTTCTGTTTTTGGCTTTTTTTCATTTTGGCGATTTTTTTCTGTTTTTTAGGGTTTTTTTCGTTTTGGTGATTTTTTTCATTATGGCGATTTTCATTTTGGCGATTTTCTTTCATTTTAGCGATTTTTGTTTTCATTTTAGCAATATTTCCGTTTTTTTTTGCGATTTATTTTAGTCTTAGAATTTTTTTTAATTTGGTGCTTTTTTTCGTTTTGGCGATTTTTTCTTGTTTTTGGCGATTTTTTTCGGTTTGGCGATTTTATAATTTTTAATTTTTTCAGTTTTACCGTTTTTGAAAATTTCAAGAGTTTTGCTCTTACGGTTTCCAAAATACAGCAAATTGTCAAAATTACATAGTCAAAATTGCATTAACTGATGGAACCCCCTTTAATTTAAATTTTTTTTTAATTTTTGTGTTAATTTTTGTAGTCTGTATAAAAATACACTAACCTTACCAATTTCAAGTGTATATACATACAATTGTATATATACTACATGGGATTTTAAAATTTTTCGTTGCTCGTTTTGGAACACCCTTTAATTTCCAATTATCATGTATTTGTTGTTGTAGCGGCGAAAGGTCTACACACTGTGTCCAAATTTCAGGTGTGTAGCTCTTACGATTCTCGAGAAAATACTAATATAGTTTTAGACATAGTTAATTTTACATAACACAAAAAGTTAAAGTTTTCCAACCCTGGAAACGTCTTTTTAATTTTTTTATATTTTTTTAATTTAAAATTCCAATTTTAGTCGTACTGAAGTGTAAAATATGTACATTTATTTAAAAAAAATAAAAATTTGTTTTCGGGAGTTACTTTTATATGGCAAAATGAAGTTTAAGTTTTCCAGCTCTGCAATCGTCTGCCCGATTTTGCTGAATTTCAATACCAATCTATTTTGAAAAATTTCTGACACACCAGTCCAAGAACGAAGTCTCTAGCTCTTCTGGGAGCTTCGGAAAACCGATTTCACGTACAGACAGACGGACAGACGGACAGACGGACAGACGGACAGACGGACAGACGGACAGACGGACAGACGGACAGACGGACAGACGGACAGACGGACATCGCTTATTCGTCTTCCCTATGCATAAGGATCCAGAATATATATATTATATGGGTCGCTTATTGATATTATAGAAATTACAAACGGAATGACAAACCTATATATACCCTTTTACCATTTTTGTTGGTAAAGGGTATAAAAATCGCCAAAATGAAAATAAACATCCAAAAACAGAAAAAATCGCCAAAAGAAAAAAAACTCAAAGCAGGAAAAAATCGCCAAAATGAAAAAAAATCGGCAAAAAGCAAAAACCCCCAAAATAAGAAAAAATCGCCAAAATGGAAAAAGAATCGCCAAAATAAAAAAATCTTAAAAATGAAAATAAGCCCCAAAAACAAAAAAATCGTTAAAATGAAAAAAACCGAAAATAACAGAAAAAAATCGCCAAAATGAGAAAAAAGCGACAAAACTAAAAAAACCGTTAAACTGAAAAAAACTTCAAAAAAGAAAAAAAGCCACATTAAACAAGTAAGAGTGCTATATTCGGCTGTGCCGAATCTTATATACCCTTTACCAACGTACGTACATATATGTATATAGTGTACAGACACATACATACATACATATTTGTTTTGTGAAAAAATTTATAATTTTTTTATCTAAAGCAATTAATAGTAAGTGACCTTTCAGTATTTTTCGATTAAAGAATTTGATTCAATTATTTTATTTTCGATATTAGCAATTGTTGAATATTTTACTCTAAACTCTGTGGTTAAGATATAGTTTACATTCACTCTTATTTCAGTCAACATCGACGTCACGTCAATACATTACCAAAATATTGGGGCTTGTTTGTGTTTAATAATCATTGATGTTGTAAAACTGCTTAGTGTCTTGATTTAAAGTTCCCATTGCAAATAGTATACATCGTGGTATTATGTAACCGTTTTATTCCTACAGGAATAGACAAAAAGAAAAAACTAACTTGACCTAGTCACTTTTGTAAAAAAAACAATAAATTTAGCAATCCAGGAATCAACCTTTTAGATTTTTCTGATTTAAAAAATTTGTAAAGTGTGTTAAGTGAACAAAGAAATAAAAAAAATTAATTTTATACTTTAATATTTAATATTTAATATTTATGCGCCAAACTTTTCTTTCAGAAGCATAAAATATATTCAACTTCTAAGGGAAAAGAAAAAAATTTTTAGAACTAGTTAATTTACCTGGAATCACAATTTTGGATTTTTCTGATTATTGATACCAATCTAGTTCTTTAAAAATACATAAAATAAGTTGAGTGAACAGAGCAAAAACGAAATAAGAAAAAACTTAGTTTCATTTAATTCCTTTAATATTAAAAAATTCAGTAAAAGCGACTTTGACTCGCGCACGAAGGGTTCCGTACATTCGGTTTTGAGAATTTTTTAATGTGTCTTTTATGCTTTTTTGAAATTTTTTCAGTTTAAACGATTTTTTCTAATTTTGGAAGGTTTTTTTATTTTGGCGATTTTTTCCTGCTTTTGGGGCTTTTTTTCATTTTGGAGATTTTTTCATTTTGGCGATTTTTTTTCATTTCGGCGATTTTTTTTGATTTAGGCTTTTTTCATTTTGGCGATTTTTTCCTGTTTTGGGGTTTTGTTTTCTGTTTTTTTGCGGTTTTTTTCGTTTTGGCGATTTTTTTCATTTTGGCGATTTTTTTTCATTTTGGCGATTTTTTTAATTTTGGCGATTTTTTTCTGTTTTTTTTGGGGGTTTTTTCATTTTGGCGATTTTTTTCATTTTTGCGATTTTTTCCTATTTTGGGGTTTTTTCATTTTGGCGATTTTTTTTTCATTTTGGCGTTTTTTTTTATTTTGGTGATTTTTTCCTGTTTTGGGTTTTTTTTCATTTTGGCGATTTTTTTCTGTTTTTGGGCCTTTTTTTCATTTCCGAGATTTTTTTCATTTTTGCGATTTTTTTTTCATTTTGGCGATTTTTTTCATTTTGGTGATTTTTTCCTGTTTTTGTTTTTTTCATTTTGGCGATTTTTTCTGTTTTTTTGGGGGTTTTTTCATTTTGGCGATTTTTTTCATTTTGTCGATTTTTTTCTGGTTTTGGGTCTTATTTTATTTTCGAAATTTTTTTTCATTTTAGCGATTTTTTTTCATTTTGGCGATTTTTTTAATTTTGGCGATCTTTTTTCATTTTGGCGATTTCTTTCTGTTTTTTTGGGGGTTTTTTCATTTTGGCGATTTTTTTCATTTTTGCAATTTTTTCCTATTTTGGGGTTTTTTCATTTTGGCGATTTTTTTTCATTTTGGCGTTTTTTTTTCATTTTGGTGATTTTTTCCTGTTTTGGGTTTTTTTTCATTTTGGCGATTTTTTTCTGTTTTTGGGCCTTTTTTTCATTTCCAAGATTTTTTTCATTTTTGCGATTTTTTTTCATTTTGGCGATTTTTTTCATTTTGGTGATTTTTTCCTGTTTTTGTTTTTTTCATTTCGGCGATTTTTTCTGTTTTTTTGGGGTTTTTTTCATTTTGGCGATTTTTTTCATTTTGTCGATTTTTTTCTGTTTTTGGCGATTTTTTTAATTTTGGCGATTTTTTTTCATTTTGGCGATTTTTTCTGTTTTTTTGGGGGTTTTTTTCATTTTGGCGATTTTTTTCATTTTGTCGATTTTTTTTCTGTTTTTGGGCTTTTTTTTATTTTGGAAATTTTTTTTCATTTTGGCGATTTTTTTTCATTTTGGTGATTTTTTCCTGTTTTGGGTTTTTTTTCATTTTGGCGATTTTTTTCTGTTTTTGGGCCTTTTTTTCATTTCCGAGATTTTTTTCATTTTTGCGATTTTTTTTTCATTTTGGCGATTTTTTTCATTTTAGTGATTTTTTCCTGTTTTTGTTTTTTTCATTTTGGCGATTTTTTCTGTTCTTTTGGGGTTTCTTTCGTTTTGGCAATTTTTTCACAATTTGGCAATTTTTTTCATTTTGGCGATTTTTTTTTATTTTGGTGATTTTCTTTAATTTTGGCGATTTTTTTTTCATTTAGCAATTTTTTCGGTTATTCGCGATTTATTTTAGTCTTAGACATTTTTTTGTAATTTGGTGCTTTTTTTCGTTTTGGCGATTTTTTTTCGTTTTTGGCGATTTTTTTCGGTTTGGCGATTTTATAATTTTTTGATTTTTTAGTTTTACCGTTTTTGAAAATTTTAAGAGTTTTGCTCTTACGGGTTCCAAGATATAGCAAGTTGTCAAAATTGCATAGTCAAAATTGCATTAACTGATGGAACACCCTTTAATTAAAATTTTTGAAAATTTTAGTGTTAATTTTTGTAGTCTGTATAAAAATACACTAACCTTACAAATTTCAAGTTTATATACATACATACATACAATTGTATGTATATTACATGGGATTTTAACATTTTTCGTTGCTCGTTTTGGAACACCCTTTAATTTACAATTCTCATGTATTTGTTGTTGTAGCGGCCAAAGGTCTACACACTGTGTCCAAATTTCAGGTCTGTAGCTCTTACGGTTCTCGAGAAAATACTAATATAGTTTTAGACATAGTTAGTTTTACATAACACAAAAAGTTAAAGTTTTCCAACCCTGGAAACGTCATTTTAATTTTTTTATATTTTTTTAATTTAAAATTCCAATTTTAGTCGTACGTAGGTGTAAAATAAGTTTATTTATTAAAAAAAATAAAAATTTGTTTTCGGTAGTTACTTTTATATGGCAAAATGAAGTTTACGTTTTCCAGCTCTGCAATCGTCTGGTCCATTTTGCTGAATTTCAATACCAATCTATTTTGGAAAATTTCTGACACACCAGTCCAAGAACGAAGTCTCTAGCTTTTCTGGGAGCTTCGGAAAACCGATTTCACGTACAGACAGACGGACAGACGGACAGACGGACAGACGGACAGACGGACAGACGGACAGACGGACAGACGGACAGACGGACAGACGGACAGACGGACAGACGGACAGACGGACATCGCTTATTCGTCTTCCCTATGCATAAGGATCCAGAATATATATATTATATGGATCGCTTATTGATATTATAGAAATTACAAACGGAATGACAAACCTATATATACCCTTTTACCATTTTTGTTGGTAAAGGGTATAAAAATGCTCAGAACCGAATGTACGGAACCCTTCGTGCGCGAGTCAAAGTCGCACTTTACTGAATTTTTTAATATTAAAGGAATTAAATGAAACTAAGTTTTTTCTTATTTCGTTTTTGCTTCGTTCACTTAACATATTTTATGTATTTTTTAAAAAAAATAGATTGGTATCAATAATCAGATTTTTCATTCTAACAATTTTATTTAAAACAAAAACAAATTGTAAGATTTTGTTTTTGTTTCAAATGTGACTGTAAGAAAGAAACATTTCCTTTGACACCGATAAACAAGCATAGTTTTTTTATACAAAATAAAAATGTGAGCTGTTCAAATTTATACGAAAAATTGCATAAAATGTCCATAAAATTTAAGTCATACTCGTACCATTTATCCTAATATGTCTAATAGAAAAATTATTGCTTTACTGGAAAACTACATTCAAGATGTATTTCATAAAGGCAGTTTCAGACTATAATACAAGTTTTAACACTTTTGCAGAAAAAGAAACTATGACATGCTGAGTTGTTATTGTTTTTTGAAATTTTTTAAACTGAAATTAGATCAGCGAGGCACTTAAGTCAAGACTATTAATAGTTGTATTATAGTCTGAAACAGCCTTAATGACTTATCTGTCACTATAATATAAGAAAGTGGAATACTTTGTATGAGTATCAATGATTACAGCTATTGTGGCCGAATGATCGGAGGACAGATGTGGAAAGGCTTCCACGTGGATTAAGTCCCTATGGATACTTTTCATGACGTCAAAATCTATAACATCCGGAATTTTTCGTACGTCAGTTGGCCAGTAAGTGGGCTCTTCACTCGAAATGACATCCTAGCCCAGTTCTGAAATTGTATTAAACAACGCTCGACCTCTAGGTATAACAAGGTGCGAGCACTAGTACGTATGTTTTGCATTGTAATCGCCAGCTGCAACGAAACAAGATTCAAGCGACTTGTACAACTTCTCATACTGATCTTCGGTAACTGAAAATTTGGAAGGTGAGTAAATTGATGATATCTCGAAATTCGCACAAAAATTATCTACGGAAATATTCCTTGCTGGCATATATTCTTCACTAACGATATACAGGATATGGGCCTTGAGTCTTGACTTACTTTATCCACCGCATGCTCTTCCTCTCGGGTCCTTTGAATCATATATAGTGTAACCATTTATTTTAAAGCAGCTTCTCGAAGTCAAATGAGTCTCAGAGACCAACATTATATGAATATATTTTTCCGTAAGTAAGTGCTCGAGTTCATTTTGTGTTGGTGAATCAAGCGGCATTCCAAAACAGTGATAAGATACTTAATTTTAGATTATTTGGTGTTTGGACAATGCTAGAGAGTATTATTAATGGTAACCTGTGAAAAAAGAGATTTTGGAAAATTTTTCTTGTACAACGTTATTTGATGCTTTGCTGCTTTGCTGCAGTTGTTGCGCGAAAATTCTCATTAGCAATGTTGAGTAAACAAAGTCTTCACATTAAATTCAAACTATGTAAGTGTGTCCTATATTTTATTTGTAATATCGAACTTAAAAAACCGTACCCATATTTCCTCTTATCATGTGTAGCTTATTTCGACTTCCGCTACGACGTTTTTGTACTAGATTTGAGACCACAGCAAAATATTTTGTTTAATCTAGGACCAAATTGTCGTAGTCGAGGTAAAAATTCGCCAACCATGCTAAATCCCAATGTTCGATGTATCAAATAAAATCTTCAATTTAAAAGGTTTTCCCTTACACTAAAACATTTTGCAGTAAGGGATTATAAATAATACGTTAAATAGCTCACATAAATTTTTATTAAAAAAATTAAACTTATAACGTTAATAATTATTTTTTTATAATAAGAATGCTTATATTTTTTTAAATAAGAAATTTATTCAGCCTTATTCCAGTTGGCTATATCGGCGTCACGTCAATACAATTCCAAAAAATTGGGGTTTGTCTAACCGTTGTCAAAACAAACTGACGGATATTGACAGGCTCATGCTGTTTTCTAGAAATTAGAGAACACAAATACAATGTCACAAACTGTGTTCGAGAGCGACTAGACTAGACAAGACCCAATTTTTTGGCATTGTATTGAAGTGACGTCAATGTTGACTGACTACTTTCAAAATAACCAACTATATATCTAAGTCTTGGTATTATTGGGTTCCAGCAAAACTCTCAGGCATAATTTATTTATTAGTATTTGAAATGCTATTTTTTTACCAACACTAACGGAAAAACTGCAACTTAAAAATAAGAACGAGTCACATTAACTCGATAATTCTCAAAATAATAGAAAATATATACGTATTTAGATACTTAAAAATAAATTTAATTAATAAATTAATACCGTAAATTAATATTTTTCCATATTGAAACAAGAAATTTAACATGACTACATACTCGTAGACTTTCGTTAATGTTGCTAATTAAACAATATGGTTTTTATTGATTTTAAGCTGTTTTTTCGCTGGGTGAAAGGTTAGGTTAGCACATCTTGTCTTATTTATTTGTAACAGAGATTATTTCAGCTTCAAAGAAATACTGTTCTTAAAATTTAAAAAATCTTATTACAGCACTGGAATATTTTTTCGCTTAAAAAACGCATATATTTTGTTTTTTTATTGTTTGTTCTTTTAAATTTATTACTATATTGCCATGTTTTTTTTTTTCATTAACATAATTTGCTTTTCTCTCGTATTTATCGTTGCTATTTTAGTATGTTGGAAATGATTTATGAACATCATAAATCAAATACTTAGTAGGCAAGCAATAACAATTTCTCAAGGTGGATTAAAAGATGCTTTTATGTTTGTAGTTATAACGATAGAAAAAGGAGTTGCTTAGAATTATGGCGAAAAGAAAGAGATGCAGTCTTGCAAATTAACAAAGTGTGTCTCGAATTGTGTACAAGGAGCAAATATGTAAGAAATTACGACTATCTTTAAAATTAATGAGGCATATAATATATAATGACTTTTGATGAGCATTTTAAAACCTAGAGGAAACTACTCATAGTACCACATAACAAGACCAAACACGCTAAAAAAATGCAAACACAAAGCTGTAAGAACAATATCAAATATTTAACAAAACATAAAAATAAAAAAGCCAAACCAGCTACTTTTCATAGGAAGGAATCTAACGTAAAATAAAATTCAAAAGGAAATTATTACAACAGTAAATTTAATCAATTAACCAAATAACCAATTAACCAATTTTCTTATAAATAGTTTTGATTGTCCATTATTGTTATCTTTTGGCTTTTTCGGTAATGGAAAAATTTATACAATCTTACTTTAAGGGATCCGTAAACTAAAAGTGAATAGTAACCATACTGTTTTCGCCACGATGTCCGTATGCCCGTCAATGATTTTTTTATCGGGAAATGTAACCGCTATGGACCTCAAATTTCACCGAATATGTAAAACTTTGGCCGCTACAACAACAAATATATGACAGTCAAAAATTAAAAGGGTTTTTTAAAGCGAACATCGAAAATTTTTGAAATCCTAATATAATATACATACAATTACCCAGGCAGAAAAAGATAATCAGCACGAAGCTGCTACGATTGTTTGCGGGTACAACTAACATCAGTTTACCAACATATTGATGTACTCATAACATTAAAATGATAACGCTGAATGACCGTCCTCCGCATTAGAGTTCGACCGATTAATCGGCTTCGGCTTCGGCCTTCGGCCAAAAATTGGTAATCGGCCAACATTCGGCCTATGGCAAAAATCGGCCGATTAGCCGAAGCCGAATATTTTTCATTCCAAGCTTGAAAAATAACATTATTTTTGGTCGTTGCTCGCCGACAGTTTCTACTGTGTTTAACGTTTTGAAAGGGTTACTTTGAAATACAACCCTGTTGCTTTCTATTTTCTTTTACTTGGACGTTCTTGTGAGTGATCATATGAAAAAGCAATCTAGAAATTGCAAAATAGTTTTATTTTTCTTGTTATGTATCCAATAGATATTACAGCTATTTCAGTGATCTCAAAAAAGCAAACTTTTTCTTAATTTATATAAAACAAGTATCATTTTTAAAATTTAAAACATTCGGCTTCGGCTTCGGTTTTGGCCGAAGTTTCGGATTTTAGACGAAGTTCGGCTTCGGCTTCGGCTTCGGCTTCGGCTTCGGCCAAAAAAAACGCCTTCGGTCGATCTCTACTCCGCATCTTATTTTCAATGTTGTCACAATACTCTAAATACAAATTTATAAGGCCGTCACAATAGAAATTTCCCAAATTAAGTTAAATTTTTGTATTTACGGTGTTGAAGCGGTGAAGAATTATTGTAAACGGGGTATTTGGTACACTAAAGTCAAATTTTTGTATTTACGGTGTTGTAGCTACTACCGACTAATTATACCCCACACAATACTTTTTGCTATAGACGTTTAACATGTGCGTGTCATTGAAAAGCAACTACTGACGTTGGAACTACTGATTAGATATTTCTTTAGGAACCATATGAAGACATTGGAAACAAATTGCCATTTTAGTACTTCTAGTATACACTTTTGATAATGAAATTGCATAGTTTGTTCGCATTTTGATATTTTATTAAACAAATATATAAAAAATTTAACCTATGCATAAAAAACATACAATAACAGGAACTGATTCATTCATTCGTTCAGCGTATTACCAGCAAGTAGGGATTTTGTTTATAATTTCTATTAAATACATACATATATGTATGTAAATCAAAAATTTTATGTTTCACTGAATTAGTAAAGTCAAAAACTTACGTATGGAGCTGAAACTGTGACAAATCTTTAGCTGATGGCACAAAACTTCCACAGGGTCGAACAAGAATTTTCATAATTGGCACCTTTCACTTAAAATCGTTTAATTTTTAATTTTTTTTGTATATTCCTTTTGTGTAATTTTTCTAATTATCGTTGAATACGTTTAAATTAATCGTTTAATTTGATTTCTTACACTAATTTTGATTAACACTTAAATTTTGCTTAACGTCAGTTTTATTTTTAACAAACCAATAAAACATTAAGAAGAAGCATAGTTGTGTGTATTTGAAAAAATGTCTTGTACGCATTAAGGACAATATGAATAGACGCTCCGTTGACAATATCACCAAAATAGCCGACAAAAGTGGTGGCTTGGAGACACTTAACCCCACGTTTCCTTCAGGGTAAAGTAAAATTTTTGAATTTACGGTGTTGTAGTGGTATACCATTACTAAGAACGCGGTATTTGTAAACTTTATGTCATATTTTTGTGTTTAAAGTACTGTGGTGGTGCAGAAATTTTTTAAAGGGTCGTAATTTTGTGTTTACAGTGTTGTGCTGGTACATATTTTTTGGGCAAAGTAAAAAAAAAATTTGAGAACTGTTTATGTAAATCAGCTACGTCCAAACACACATACAGTGATATTTGTATTTGAGGTAAACAGCTTTTAAAGCTCTTAAATTTGTTCTTGTTTCTTTGCAAAGTAAGAGCAAGCATTGGTGTCCGCTGTGTTTTTGTTGTGGATGTTGTACTCTCGTCGGTGTAAAAGCACAAAAAGCTCTTCATAAAAGTTTGCACATTGTGCATATGGATTGGACGCAGCTGATGTAAATACGCAAATTTTACACTGCTGAAAATATGTTTTTCTTTTATTTGACAATTTTTAACCCCGACCAAAAAAAGGGGTGTTATAAGTTTGTGGTGTGTGTCTGTGTATCTGTGTGCCCGTGTCCACGTACAGACCAAACGGCTAGACCGATTTTGATTTAGTTTTTTCTGTTGGATAGGTAACTTGATCGAGATGGTTCTTAGCTATGTTTAAAGAATATCGGTCCAGCCGTTTAGGAGATATAACATCTTCTCTAGATATATCGGGGGTTCTTAAAATTTTTAATTTTTGTTATTATAATGTGTAGATCGGATATAAATTCATTTAATTACAGCCCTTTAGATTTAAAAAAAAAATATGAAATTTTTATGTTTTTTTTTAATTCAGTATTTTAAGATGCACCCTTAAGCCAAAAAAAAAATTGGAGAATTTATCTTAAACCGGTATCTTAAATAAAATCTTGAAGCCAACTTATTAAGCGTTAAATTGTTATCATCGGAAAAAAAAATTAAAAAATTCCGAAAAATTATTGAAAATATCCATGAGTTTATTTTGAAGTTTAGAAAGATATTTCCAAAAATCTTGAGAACTGTGTATTTAAATTACGCAAATTTGACACTGCTGAAAAGATATGTTATCCATATTTATAGTGTGTTGATCGAATAAAAATTCATTGACTTACTGTCCTTTAGATTTAAAAGAATTTTAAATTTTTAGTGAAAACATCAGAAATTTCAAACTCAGAATATTTAGTAAATGTGTTGCAACTTTTTAATGTTTTGCCCGATGATAATAGTTTTAAAATTAATAAGATGGCTACAAAATTGTATTTAAGATCAGGTTTTAAATAAATTTTAGGTTGTTTTTTGATTAGGGGCGCAACTTAAAATACTGAATTTAAAAAAAACTTTTTTTAAATCTAATAGTGTTTTCACACTGCAAGTTAAAACCTGGTTTTAACGTTAAAACCATAAACAGCTGATTTTGCATTCACACTGCAAGTTTGTTAAATTCAGGTTTTAACTCACAGACTGTCTAATAACTTTGCTCAAAATAAAATAAATCTCCTGCAGAAATGCGTGTGTTTGTTGCTGTATTTTTCTCTGCTTTTTATAACACTTATTTGACAAACTGTACAATTGTTTTTATTTGTATGAAAAACTAAGAAACTTTACAATGCGCTCTAAAATGGAAATTATTGTATATTTTGTAAGTTAATATTTTAAAATTACGGCACTAGTAATACAAAGTAAAGAAGTGCTTGGAAATCAAGTTATTGTATATAAAAAATTCACAAATAAATCACAAAATAAAACTTTTTTATCGGTGGATCGATATGTTATATCGTTTATTTTCACTTTCCAGAGGTCAATAAAAATATTTTTGTTGTTTTCCTTAAAAAAAAAACTCTTATTTTTCCTTAATTTTTTACTTATTGTTGGTGCTGCATCCATTTTTAAGTTGAAAATCTTGCCAGCGACATCTCTTGTTATTCACTGGCATAAACATTATCAGCTGCTTCCGGTCATTTTAACTTGGCAGGACTGAATTTACCACAGCGAAAACAGGGTTGCATTTCATAAAACCAAAATAAAACCAATTCAGAAATGGTTTTAAGTTGGATTAAACAAAAACAATTTGTATGGTAAAACCAGGTTTTAACAGTTGCTTTTAACATTAAAACCAACTTTTATTAAAACCAATTCAGTGTGAAAACACTATAAAGGGCCGTAACTCAATGAATTTTTATTCGAATGGCCCGAAACAGCTAATTGACTGATATATCAGAAATAGTCCAAATTAGATTGCTATTGAAAATCAGCAAAATCGAACAGATGGTTTCAGAGCTGGAAAGTTAAAACTTGATTTTGCCATATAAAAGTAACGAGCTAAAACTAATTTTTATGTTTTTTGTTATATACACTTATCTTATAGTTCAGTGCTAAAAATATAAAAAAAATTAAAAAAATTAAAAAAATCAAAAAGACGTTTCCAGGCTTGGAAAACTTTAAAATTTTTGTTATATAATAATAACCAACTAAAACTAATTCTGCCTTTTTCACTATAAATTAAAGATATCTTACATTCTTAAAAGAAAAATATTAGTGTCAGAAATCAGAAAAATCTAAAAGGATGATTCCAGGGTTTGGAAACTTACACTTTTTGGTATTCATATGCAGTCTGTGAGTCTTTCTTTTGTAATGGGTGGACCATGGCTTGGATTGGGATGGAGATTAAAATCCAGGCGCCTCTGCTCCATATTGGACGGCGTCCCACATATAGTGAATCGGCAAAATTAGAGAAGTTATCGCAGAAAAATGAAATTTGGTGTGCTGGTTCAAAATATGTTAATTAAGAAAAATTCGAAGTTTCGGAAAAATCGATACAAGGACATGACCATCTCCATATATCATAAACTAAATTTTTGCTACATTAGTGATCAGAATGCACTGAAAACTTCTAACAACTTATAAAACTATATTTTTGGGCTCTCTGGGAAATTTCGCTTCATTCGATACAAGGACATGACCAGCTCCCATATATCCTTTTTCTCATAAACTAATTTTTTACTAAATTTGTGATCAAATTGCAAATAATTTAATATTCTCTTTAAAAAATGTTATAAATAAATTTGTTTCTAAATTTGCTCAACAAATAAGATAATTAATTTTAATTGTCATTTATGATGTTTTTTTCAAAATGTATTTCTCAATTTCTTTGAATTCATAATTTTTTTTATGTGTTTTGTAGACCTAAGTAACGATAGTTCCGGATCCGACATTAATAACAAATGAGCCATTAAATCTCTATTTGTATTTTCTCTCGTCGTTTTTCTTGTATGGGATAATCGCACATTCCTTATTAGGGTTCCGTACACCAAAAGTGAAATGGAACCAGTGTTGCCGTTTGAAAAAAAGTTTTCCGACCAAAATTTTCCCAAAATCCGACCAAAATCGCCTGCTTCCGACCAAATTTGAAAATTTAATAAATATTTGTGTTTTTTGATGTACATTTTATTAATATTTAAGTAAAATAAAAATTTCAGATATAACATATTTGCATTAAAGAATTCAGGCATGTAAATTAATATTTATGTAATGTAATTAATAATTAAATACATTAAAATTGTAAATTATAAGAAAAAATTTTTATTCAGTCTTTTTAAGATATGTTGTTTTCATTTACTTATGTTATAATTCAGGCATGTATTAAATATATCACATTAAAAATAAAAAGTTAAAGTTCTTGATTTTACATTCATAAGGGCGAAAAAACGTAACACAAATCGCTGTCACTAAATTAAGCTAAAGGTCGTTTATAATTTAATGGCCAACAGCGGAATTCGGTTAACGTATCGCAGAGTTCACTGTCACTGATCTAATATAAACGTCGTAAATAACTACTTACCCGGCATCGAAGTGCATAGTTTATTGGTAAATGGTAAACAGTGTGGAAAAAATATTTTTAAGATAATATATATGAGATTTTAAATAAATTATGCGAAGAGAAAAATAGTTTGTGATTAGAGACAAAAACCGACCAAAATTTAATTGGTCCGATCATCCGACCAAATTAAATATTTTAAATTTTTTCCGACCAAATTTGGTCGGATCCGACCAAAACGGCAACACTGAGTGGAACCCTATTGTTTTCGCTACGCTGTCCGTCTGTCCGTCTGTCCGTCTGTCCGTCCGTCTGTCCGTCACAGGGTATTTTCTCGAGAACCGTAAGATCTACGGACCTCAAATTTGGACACAGTGTGTAGACCCTTGGCCGCTACAACAACAAATATATGAGAGTTGGAAATTAAAGGGTGTGCCAAAACGAGCAACGAAAAATGTTAAAATCCCATGTAATATACATACAATTGTATGTATATGCACTTGAAATTTGTAAAGTTGGTGTATTTTTATACAGACTACAACAATTAACACTAAAATTTAAAAAATTTTAATTAGAGGGTGTACCATCAGTTAATGTAATTTTGACTATGTAATTTTGATAACTTGCTGTATCTTGGAAACCGTAAGAGCAAACTTCTTGAAATTTTCAAAACCGGTAAAACAAAATCATCTCAAAATTATAAAATCGCCAAACCGAAAAAAAATCGCCAAAATCAAAAAAAAAATCGCCAAAACGAAAAAAAGCACCAAATTAAAAAAAATTTCTAAATCGAAAATAAATCGCAAAAAACCGGAAAAATCGCCAAAATGAAAAAATCGCCAAAATGAAAAAAAATCGCCGAAATGAAAAAAATCGCCAAAATGAAAAAAATCGCCAAAATTAAAAAAAATATCGCCAAAAGGAAAAAAAAAATTACTAAAATGAAAAAAAATGCCAAAAATTAAAAAAAATCGCCAAAATGAAAAAAAATTCTAAAACGAAAATAAATCGCGAAAAACCGGAAAAATCACCATAACGAAAAAATCGCCAAAATAAAAAAATCACCAAAATGAAAAAAATCGCCAAAATGAAAAAAAAATCGCCAAAATGAAAAAATCGCCAAAATGAAAAAAATCGCCAATATGAAAAAAAAAATCGCCAAAATTAAAAAAAATCGCTAAAATTAAAAAAATCGCCAAAACGAGAAAAAAGCGAAAAATAATCAGAAATAAATTATTTCAGCTGAAAAAACGTAAGAAAAACACTGTATTAAAAAATGCTCAAATCCCAACGTACGCGCGGGTAAAAGTCGCACTTTACTGAATTTATATTTTTATAACTGGCTTCTAAGGCTTCTTCGGACAAACATTTTACATCTGCTTTAGTGCTGTCTAAATTATTATTACACCTCTTTCTTAATTTGTCTGCTGCATATTGAAGTTCTTCAAATGAATAATTTTCAATCAATTCTGAAATCTTTCTATTTTTTGATCTAACAGAACTTTGACTGAATACTTTCTTTTTTCTACCAGATTTAGTTATTTCTTCATTTGTAGTATGTGACACGTTTATTGAAGATTCCATTGTTTCTAGTTGTTCTATGTCAGATATAATAGATATTTTATGTTGTTGAGCGAGTAAAATCATTCTTACTCTCCCAGTAAAATTTACTTGATATTTTTTACTCGAAAAGTTCTCAAACAGACCTACAGTCAATAAAATTGCACAGCTTGCAAAAATTGAATTGGACATTGAACGCCGCTGGAGCCCTTTACTTGGAAAAAATTATATAATCATATTTTTGGTCTTTGTAAAACTAAAAATATAGATGTTTTAAAAAAATACAAAATTTCAAATTTTCGGTTAAAAATCCTAATTTTTTTTTACTAGTGGTTAGATTTGTTAACAAAGTATATAAATGAAAAATAAAAAATCACCTACTTTTTATTTATATATTTTTTTAATTTTTTCAAAGTTTGCAAAACTTTAGGGTTTCCGCCAAAAAAAAATATTCTGTAAATTTTTGGTAAATTGTTGTCACTATTTAATAAAAATTATACACTACATCAAAATTTGATTCATTTTTTATAGAAATAAAAAAAAATTTATAAACTTATTTGTTTTAAATTTTGGCAGTACCATAAACTTAGATCTTTGCAACTTTTTCTGAAACTTAGGAAATATTTCTTAAAAAATTCATATCATTTTTACATTTCCGGGTGAAAAATCTAAAACTTGTTTACATATTCTATTTAAGCCCTTTAAAATGTACTAAAATCACAAATAAAAAATTACCTTTTTTAAAAAAAAATTATTCACTCTATCAAACTTTTGCATTTTGGGAATTCCAAATAAAAAATCGCAAAAGTTTTCGATGGCACAAACAACGTTTCTATACAGTACGAATAGACGAGCAATTTTTATTTCTGAAAATAAAAAATAACGTCGGCAGAATGACGTCACAAAAAAATTTGTGTTAAAACTTATTTTAAGGAGTGACTAGACGTATAATTTTAAAAATCAAAATTTAAGTTCTCGTTTGCATGCAAAATGTGCGTTTTAAGTTTTGATTTTTTAATACTTCTACCACAGAACATATATTTTGTTCTTTTGCTTGATTTTTATTATAAAAAACATACTATTTTTAGTTTCCGCAATTATTTTCTACGAAAAAAGTAAATTTGACAGCTTGTGTCCTAACATAATTGCTCAGACTTGTGTTTAAGCAATTATTTCCAAACATGTGTTCGAACACTAACATTTAAGGTTTACACAGTCATTTTTTGTGTTAGCAACAAATTTTGACAATTGCGAACACAAAAATTTCCAAACTTATGTCTCGTGTAATCTCACTGATATAAAATATTTACAAAAAATTACTTTTGTTTTTTGTACCTATAGTTATAAACAAAACTTTTAAGTCTCAAAGCAATACAATAAAAAATTAAATTTAATAATTTTTTTTGTAACACAGTAAAAACCGTTTTTCCGTTTAACAGTTTTACCTCAAACGTTTTCTGACTTTAGCGCCCTCTACTGTTAACAAAAAGACGAGATGATAAATTCTTTTTTTTTTTTTTTTTTTTTTTCATATATATATTTATTTATTGTATCTTCAAAAATGAACTAACAATAAGTAATCAAATCTTAAATCTAAATATAATAATTAGGCCCGACCAGTATCGGACATAAACTTAGTGATAGTTACAAATAATACATAAGTAGTGATAATCAAAAAGGAAAAAAAAAGAAGTATTTTTAAGCAGTCCCATCTGGAGTGTTGAGTATAAGAGCCCTTGTGTCCCTCTCTTTTAAGCGGATGTGTCCAGTAAAGCTCAAAATATTACGGGCAAGCGGATTAGGATGTGACTCGAGTTTTGTTAAATATTTGCCTGCGTATTTTTCTATTTCTTCACTCACTAGTGGCATATTTAAATCACGATGAATATTTTAATTTTTAATGTACCATGGAGCAGATGTTATCAAACGTAAAATTTTGTTTTGCCTTCGTTGGATTTTCTTAATATTTGAAGCTGAAGCAGTGCCCCATAGCTGAATTCCATAGCACCATATGGGCTTCAAAAGCGACTTGTATATCAAAAGTTTGCAGTCTAGGCTGAGTGTTGAATTTCTGCCAATTAACCAATATATTTGAGTTAATTTAAGTTTCATTTGGGTTAACTTAGAGTCAATATGATATTTCCATATAAGCCTTCGATCAAGGTGTATTCCAAGGTATTTCACTTGAGAATGTTGAGGAATATTTTGATTGTTGATTCGAATGGGGGAACAGGTATCTTTTCTTAGGGTAAACGTTATATGAACACACTTTTGTTCATTTACTTTTATTCTCCATAAGTTCAACCACATTTCAAGCTGGGTAATGTGTGCTTGGAGATTGCGGGATGCCTCATCAGGGTTTTTGTGAATACTCAAACAGGCTGAATCATCGGCAAATGTAGAAGTGTGGATGTTATTGCTCACAGGCATATCACAAGTATAAATTAGATACAAGACTGGCCCCAGAGTACTGTCCTGTGGCACACCAGAAGATATAGACTCGGGTACACTCATGAAGTCTCCTTCCACAACAGTAAATTTCCTATCAAGGATATAACTTTCCAAAAGCTTTTGTATATTTATTGGTAGGTATGTCTTCAGTTTTAAAACTAGGCCTTCGTGCCATACTTTATCAAATGCCTGAGAAACATCAATAAAAAGGGCAGAACAATACTTTTTTTCTTCAAATGTCCTCCTTACAACTTGAACCAATCTATGCGTTTGCTCAATAGTGCTATGCTGACTTCTAAAGCCAAATTGATGGTCCGGGATGCACCCACTATCAGCTAAAATTGTGGAAAATTTAGTCATGAGCAGCTTTTCGAAAAGCTTTGGAATTGTTGAAAGTAAGCTTATAGGGGTATATGACTCAGCCTTGGTAACATCTTTGCCTGGCTTTGGAATCATTTTAATCTTGGCAAGTTTCCAGTTATGTGGAAAATACTGCATTCGTAAAATTGCATTAAAAATAAATAGCAAAATTCTTATTGCAATATGAGGCAAGTTCATCAGCATCTTGTTACTAATGCCATCAATACCTGGAGCTTTCTTCGGGTCGAGTTCAGCAACTATTTTTTGTAGTTCACGCATCTTAAACCTTAAGGGACGAGGGGGTAGAGATACTACACTCGGTAATCCGGCAGCACCCGTACATGAATTGGGAGTGAATACAGATTTTAAATGCTCAGATAATAAGTTACCTTTCTCACTATCGCTTCTTGCCCAGCCTCCGGTCGAAGTACGCGAAGTGGTGATTTGAGATCAACGGGTCTTTTAAGATTTCTAGTAGCGCGCCATAAAGAGTAATTAGATGTTGACGTTACATCAAGACCTTCTAAATACTTTTCCAGTAATGCAGTCTTTTCCGACGATAGCAGCTCTTTGAGTCGTTTAGTACATTCTGTTAAGGTTGCTGTTAAATTCTAGGTACATAAACCAAGAATTTGTTTGGTGTCACAAGGTACTTGGGACCATGTAACAAAGAAAGGTGCAGTAAAACAAGTCAATTTGTCTACAACTCTATGTCTTTATTTTTCTTCTATATTTATACAAAATATTATAGCTAACTAAACTTATACGCTAAATAATTAGGTCACTTATTAATGCAAGGTAAATAAAACTTAAAAAAAAAAATTAAACCGACTTCAAAAACAAGTAAGAGTGCTATATTCGGCTGTGCCGAATCTTATATACCCTTTACAAACGTGCGTACATATATATAGTATACAGACACATACAAACATATTTGTTTTGTGAAAAAATTTATAATTTTTTTCTCTAAAGCAATTACTAGTTAGTGACCTTTCAGTATTTTTCGATTAAACAATTTGTTTCAATTATTTTATTTTCGATATAAGCAATAGTTGAATATTTTAGTCTACACTCTGTGGTTAAGATATATTTTACATTCACTCTTATTTCAGTCAACATCGACGTCACGTCAATACATTACCAAAATATTGGGGCTTGTTTACTCGCTCTCGAGATGTTCAAAAACCGTGCTGCTATTTAATAACTCTAAAATATTCTTAGTATTGCACCTCCATACCAAGTAAACTAACTTGTTTTATATTTTCCCGTATTTAATAATCATTGATGTTGCAAAACTGCTCAGTGTCTTGATTTAAATTTCCCATTGCAAATGGTATACATCGTGGTATTATGTAAACGTTTTAATCCTACAGGATTTGTTTGAAATTTGTTCAGCAGAAGGGATAGGTATCAGGAAAATGAAACGAACATGTCCTTTATGTCTTTAGCGATAAATTTTAGTTTTATCTCCATTTACTAAAAATTAATAGTTATTATGCTGAGAGCACAATAAGCACAAACCTTCGTTTATACTTCAATTAGTTTAGATATCCATAAAAAAATTAAACATGTATAAAAAATCATGAGTAATGATTTTCCTAAAACATGAAATCTGTTTAACTGAAAAAAAAATATTTTTGGTTATTTTTTTACCGAAACTTTTTTTAAGCTCCAACCCTGGAACCATTTTTCTGAGTTTCTTTATAAAATATAGAATATATGTAATTACCAAAGTAATAATTAGTTTTATATACCAGAAAAAATTTAAGTTTTCCAGCTCTGGAGCTATGTCTTTTATTTTTCTAATTTCTATGCCAAACTATTTCATTCTAAGTCATAAAGTATATAAAACTTGTAAACAAAAAGAAAAAACTAAATTGACCTAGTTACTTTTGTAAAAAACAATAAATTTAGCAACCCTGGAATCAACCTTTTAGATTTTTCTAATTTAAAAAATTAATAAAGTGTGTTAAGTGAACAAAGAAATAAAAAAAATTAATTTTATACTTTAATATTTAAAAAAAAAAATCAAAGTTTTCATCTTTGGAGCTGTAATTTTCATTTTTCAAATTATATACGCCAAATTTTTCTTTCAGAAGCATAAATATATTCAATTTATAAAGGAAAAGAAAAACATTTTTAGAACTATTTAATTTTGCATAACACAAAAAGTGTAAGTTTTCCAACCATGGAATCATAATTTAGGATTTTTCTAATTCCTTATACCAATCCAGTTCTTTAAAAAATACATAAAATATGTTAAGTGAACGAAGGAAAAACTAAATAAGAAAAAACTTAGTTTCATTTAATTCATTTAATATTAAAAAATTCAGTAAAGTGCGGCTTTGACTCGCGCACGAAGGGTTCCGTACATTCGGTTCTGAGCTTTTTTTAATGCGGCTTTTTTGCTTTTTTGAAGTTTTTTTTCAGTTTAAACGATTTTTTCAGTTTTGTCGCTTTTTTCTCATTTTGGCGATTTTTTCTATTTTTCTCAGTTTTTTTCATTTTGGCGATTTTTTCTGTTTTTGGGGTTTATTTTCATTTTGAAGATTTTTTCATTTTGGCGATTCTTTATCCATGTTGGCGATTTTTTCCTATTTTGGGTGTTTTTTTCATTTTGGCGATTTTTTTTCATTCTGGCGATTTTTTCCTGTTTTTGGGCTTTTTTTAATTTTGGTGATTTTTTCTGTTTATTTGGGTTTTTTTTTCGTTTTGGCGATTTTTTTCATTTTGGCGATTTTTTTTCATTTTGGCGATTTTTTCCTGTTTTGAGGCTTTTTTTTTTTTGTTTTGGCGATTTTTTTCTGTTTTTTTGGGGTTTTTTTTTCGTTTAGCGATTTATATTCATTTTGGCGATTTTTTTTCCATTTTGGCGTTTTTTTTTCTGTTTTGGGGCTTTTTTTCATTTTGGCGATTTTTTTCTGTTTTTTGGGGTTTTTTTTCGTTTTGGCGATTTTTTTCATTTTGGTGTTTTTTTTTATTTTGGCAATTTTTTTCTGTTTTGGGGCTTTTTTTCATTTTGGAGATTTTTTCTGTTTTTTGGGTTTTTTTCGTTTTGGCGATTTTTTTCATTTTGGCGATTTTTTCCTGTTTTGAGGCTTTTTTTTTTGTTTTGGCGATTTTTTTCTGTTTTTTTGGGGTTTTTCATTTTGGCAATTTTTCTTCATTTTTGCGTTTTTTTTTCATTTTGGCGATTTTTTTCTGTTTTTGGGGCTTTTTTTCTTTTTGGCGAATTTTTTTCTGTTTTAGGGCTTTTTTATATCCTTTACCACAAAAATGGTAAAAGGGTATATATAGGTTTGTCATTCCGTTTGTAATTTCTATAATATCAATAAGCGACCCATAAAATATATATATTCTGGATCCTTATGCATAGGGAAGACGAATAAGCGATGTCCGTCTGTCCGTTTGTCCGTCTGTCCGTCTGTCCGTCTGTCCGTCTGTCCGTCTGTCCGTCTGTCCGTCTGTCCGAATGTCCGTCTGTCTGTACGTGAAATCGGTTTTCCGAAGCTCCCAGAAAAGCTAGAGACTTCGTTCTTGGACTGGTGTGTCAGAAATTTTCCAAAATAGATTGGTATTGAAATTCAGCAAAATCGAGCAGACGATTGCAGAGCTGGGAAACTTAAACTTTATTTTGCCATATAAAAGTAACTACCGAAAACAAATTTTTATTTTTTTTTAATAAATGAACTTATTTTACACTTCAGTACGACTAAAATTGGAATTTTAAATGAAAAAAATAAAAA
Source organism: Tachina lurida (assembly GCA_944452675.1). Lineage (NCBI taxonomy): Eukaryota > Metazoa > Arthropoda > Insecta > Diptera > Tachinidae > Tachina > Tachina lurida. The sequence continues at coordinate 34,129,513 of OX101755.1, read as the reverse complement.
AAAAATAAAAAGACGTTTCCAGGGTTGGAAAACTTTAACTTTTTGTGTTATGTAACATTAACTATGTCTAAAACTATATTAGTATTTTCTCGAGAACCGTAAGAGCTACAGACCTGAAATTTGGACACAGTGTGTAGACCCGCTACAACAACAAATACATGAGAATTGGAAATTAAAGGGTGTTCCAAAACGAGCAACGAAAAATTTTAAAATCCCATGTAATATACATATAATTGTATGTATATACACTTGAAATTTGTAAAGTTAGTGCATTTTTATACAGACTACAACAATTAACACTAAAATTTAAAAAATTTTAATTAAAGGGTGTACCATCAGTTAATGTAATTTCGACTATGTAATTTTGATAAATTGCTGTATCTTGGAAACCGTAAGAGCAAAACTCTTGAAATTTTCAAAAACGGTAAAAGTAAAAAATTAAAAAATTATAAAATCGTCAAACCAAAAAAAATCGCCAAAAACAAAAAAAAAATCGCCAAAATGAAAAAAAGCACCAAATCCAAACAAATTTCTAAGACTAAAATAAATCGCAAAAAAACGGAAAAATTGCTAAAATTAAAACAAAAATCGCCAAAATGAAAGAAAATCGCCAAAATGAAAAAAAATCGCCAATATGAAAAAATCACCAAAACGAAAAAAACCCTAAAAAACAGAAAAAATCGCCAAAATGAAAAAAAATCGCCAAAATGAAAAAAAAACGCCAAAACGAAAAAAACCCCAAAAAACAGAAAAAATCGCCAAAATGAAAAAAATCGCCAAAACGAAGAAATTCCAAAAAACAGAAAAAATCGCCAAATTGAAAAAAACCTCCAAAAACAGAAAAAAATCGCCAAAACGAGAAAAAAGCGACAAAACTGAAAAAATCGTTTTAACTGAAAAAAACTTCAAAAAAGCAAAAAAGCCTACCTTTCGTGCGCGATTCAAAGTCGCACTTTACTGAATTTTTTAATATTAAAGGAACTAAATGAAACTAAGTTTTTCCTTATTTCGTTTTTGCTTTGTTCACTTAACATATTTTATGTATTTTTTACAGAACTAGATTGGTATCAATAATCAGGAAAATCCAAAATTATGACTCCAGGGTTGGAAAACTCACACTTTTTGTGTTATGTAAAATTAAATAGGTCTAATTTTTTTTCTTTTTCTTTATAAATTGAATATATTTTATGCTTCTGAAAGAAAAGTTTGGCGTATGAAATTTGAAAAATGAAAATTACAGCTCCAAAGATGGAAATTTTAAAAAAATGATAAATTTTTTCACAAAACAAATATGTATGTATGTGTCTGTATACTATATATATGTACATACGTTGGTAAAGGGTATATAAGATTCGGCACAGCCGAATATAGCACTCTTACTTGTTTATTTTGAAGATTTTTTTCATTTTGGCAATTTTTTTTTTCATTTTAGCAATTTTTCCGGTTATTCGCGATTTATTTTAGTCTTAGACATTTTTTTTGTAATTTGGTGCTTTTTCTCGTTTTGGCGTTTTTTTTTTGCTTTTGGCGATTTTCTTCGGTTTGGCGATTTTATAATTTTTGATTTTTTAGTTTTACCGATTCTGAAAATTTCAAGAGTTTTGCTCTTACGGTTTCCAAGATACAGCAAGTTGTCAGAATTGCATAGTCAAAATTGCATTAACTGATAGAATACCCTTTAATTAATTTTTTTGAAATTTTAGTGTTAATTTTTGTAGTCTGTATAAAAATACACTAGCCTTACAAATTTCAAGTGTATATACATACATACATACAATTGTATGTATATTACATGAGATTTTAAAATTTTTCGTTGTTCGTTTTGGAACACCCTTTAATTTCCAATTCTCATGTATTTGTTGTTGTAGCGGCCAAAGATCTACACACTGTGTCCAAATTTCAGGTCTCGAACTCTTACGGTTCTCGAGAAAATACCCTGCATAGCTTTAGACATAGTTAATTTTACATAACACAAAAAGTTAAAGTTTTCCAACCCTGGAAACGTCTTTTTATTTTTTTTATATTTTTTTAATTTAAAATTCCAATTCTAGTCGTACTGAAGTGTAAAATAAATTTATTTATTAAAAAAAATAAAAATTTGTTTTTGGTAGTTACTTTTATATGGCAAAATGAAGTTTAAGCTTTCCAGCTCTGCAATCGTCTGCTCGATTTTGCTGAATTTCAATACCAATCTAAGTTGGACCATTTCTGATACACCAGTCCAAGAACGAAGTCTCTAGCTCTTCTGGGAGCTTCGGAAAACCGATTTCACGTACACCGGACGGACGGACGGACGGACAGACGAACATCGCTTATTCGTCTTCGCTATTCATAAGGACCCAGAATATATATATTTTTTTGGTCGCAAATTAAAATTATGGAAATTACACACGGAATGACAAACCTATATGTACCCTTTTCCATTTTTGGTAAAGGGTATAAAAATAAGTACTTACATTTTATAAAATTATTTTTTAAATATGAGTAGTTCCAAATAAATTTTTATACCCTTTACTAAAAATGGAAAAGGGTATATATAGGTTTGTCATTCCGTGTGTAATTTCCATAATTTTAATTTGCGACCAAAAAAATATATATATTCTGGGTCCTTATGAATAGCGATGCCGAATAAGCGATGTCCGTCTGTCCGTCCGTCCGTCCGTCCGTCCGTCCGTCCGTCCGTCCGTCCGTCCGTCCGTCTGTCCGTCCGGTGTACGTGAAATCGGTTTTCCGAAGCTCCCAGAAAAGCTAGAGACTTCGTTCTTGGACTGATGTATCAGAAATGGTCCAACTTAGATTGGTATTGAAATTCAGCAAAATCGGGCAGACGATTGCAGAGCTGGAAAACGTAAACTATATTTTGCCATATAAAAGTAACTACCGAAAACAAATTTTTATTTTTTTTTAATAAATAAATTTATTTTACACTTCAGTACAACTAAAATTGGTATTTTAAATAAAAAAAAATATAAAAAAAATTAAAAAGAAGTTTCCAGGGTTGGAAAACTTTAACTTTTTGTGTTATGTAAAATTAACTATGTCTAAAACTATATTAGTATTTTCTCGAGAACCGTAAGTGCTACAGACGTGAAATTTGGACACAGTGTGTAGACTTTTGGCCGCTACGACAACAAATACATGAGAATTGGAAATTAAATGGTGTTCCAAAACGAGCAACGAAAAATTCTAAAATCCCATGTAATATACATACAATTATATGTATATACACTTGAAATTTGTAAGGTTAGTGTATTTTTATACAGACTACAAAAATTAACACTAAAATTTCAAAAAATTTAAATTAAAGGGTGTTCCATCAGTTAATGCAATTTTGACTATGCAATTTTGACAACTTGCTGTATCTTGGAAACCGTAAAAGCAAAACTCTTGAAATTTTCAAAAACGGTAAAACTAAAAAAATCAAGGAATTATAAAATCGCCAAACGGAAAAAAATCGCGAAAAACAAAAAAATCGCCAAAACGAAAAATACCCCAAAAAAAAACATGAAAAAATCGCCAAAATGAAAAAAAAACCCAAAACAGGAAAAAAACGACAAAATGAAAAAAAAATCGCCAAGATGAAAAAACCCCAAAAAAGAGAAAAAAAACGCCTAAATAAAAAAACCCCAAAGCAGGAAAAAACGCCATAATGAAAAAAAACCCAAAAACAGAAAAAAATCGCCATATAAAAAAAAATTTCTAGGACTAAAATAAATCGCGAAAAACCGGAAAAATTGCTTAAATAAAAAAAAATCGCCAAAATGAAAGAAAATCGCCAAAATGAAAAAAAATCGCCAAAATGAAAAAAATCGCCAAAACGAAAAAAAACCCAAAAAACAGAAAAAAGTAGCCAAAATGAAAAAAAAAGAAAAAAAATCCTAAATAGAAAAAACCCAAAAACAGAAAAAAATCGCAAAAATGAAAAAAAAAATCGTCAAAATGAGAAAAATCTACAAAATGAAGAAAATCCCAATAACAGAAAAAAATCACCAAAATAAAAAAAACCTCCAAAAACAGAAAAAAATCGCCAAAACGAGAAAAAAGCGACAAAACTGAAAAATCGTTTAAACTGAAGAAAAAACTTCAAAAAAGCCGTGCGCGATTCAAAGTCGCACTTTACTGAAGTTTTTAATATTAAAGGAATTAAATGAAACTAATAAGCAGATTTTGTAAAAAATTTTGTTTCTAAACGTTTCAAATTTGTATGAAAAATAACGAAAATTCTTTTCAAAAAATATTTTTTCCATACAAATTTCAAAACGAAAAAATCGTTTGAATTTACAAAATCTGACCTTAAGTTTTTCCTTATTTCGTTTTTGCTTTTTTCACTTAACATATTTTATGTATTTTTTAAAGAACTAGATTGGTATCAATAATCAAAAAAATCCAAAATTATGACTCCAGGGTTGGAAAACTCACACTTTTTGTGTTATGTAAAATTAAATAGGTCTAACAATTTTTTTCTTTTTCTTTATAAATTGAATATATTTTATGCTTCTGAAAGAAAATTACAGCTCCAAAGATGGAAACTTTAAAAAAATGATAAATTTTTCACAAAACAAATATGTATGTATGTGTCTGTATACTATATATATGTACGTACGTTGGTAAAGGGTATATAAGATTCGGCACAGCCGAATATAGCACTCTTACTTGTTTTATTTTCGGTTTTAATAACAGTTCATCAATCAAAACAATTGAATATTTTTATACCCTTTACCACAAAAATGGTAAAAGGGTATATATAGGTTTGTCATTCCGTTTGTAATTTCTATAATATCAATAAGCGACCCATAAAATATATATATTCTGGATCCTTATGTATAGGGAAGGCGAATAAGCGATGTCCGTCTGTCCGTCTGTCCGTCTGTCCGTCTGTCTGTACGTGAACGGTTTTCCGAAGCTCCCAGAAAAGCTAGAGACTTCGTTCTTGGACTGGTGAGTCAGAAATTTTCCAAAATAGATTGGTATTGAAATTCAGCAAAATCGAGCAGACGATTGCAGAGCTGGAAAGCGTAAACTTCATTTTGCCATATAAAAGTAACTACCGAAAACAAATTTTTATTTTTTTTTAATAAATGAACTTATTTTACACTTCAGTACAACTAAAATTGGTATTTTAAATTAAAAAAATATAAAAAAAATTAAAAAGACGTTTCCAGGGTTGGAAAACTTTAACTTTTTGTGTTATGTAAAATTAACGATGTCTAAAACTATATTAGTATTTTCTCGAGAACCGTAAGAGCTACAGACCTGAAATTTGGACACAGTGTGTAGACCTTTGGCCTCTACAACCACAAGTACATGAGAATTGGAATTTAAAGGGTGTTCCAAAACGAGCAACGAAAAATTTAAAATCCCATGTAATATACATACAATTGTATGTATATACACTTGAAATTTATAAGGTTAGTGTATTTTTATACAGACTACAAAAATTAACACTAAAATTTCCAAAAATTTAAATTAAAGGGTGTTCCATCAGTTAATGCAATTTTTACTATGCAATTTTGACAACTTGCTGTATCTTGAAAACCGTGAGAGCAAAACTCTTGAAATTTTCAAAAACGGTAAAACTAAAAAAACAAAAAATTATAAAATCGCCAAACCGAAAAAAATCGTCAAAAACAAAAAAAAATCGCCAAAACGAAAAGAAGCACCAAATTACAAAAAAAATTTCTTAGACTAAAATAAATCGCATAAAACGGAAAAATTGCTAAAATGAAATCGCCAAAATGAAAGAAAATCGCCAAAATGAAAAAAATCGTCAAAATGAAAAAAATCGCCAAAACGAAAAAAAAACCTAAAAACAGAAAAAATGGCAAAAATAAAAAAAAATCGCCAAAATGAAAAAAATCGCCAAATGAAAAAAAAAATCGCCAAAATGAAAAAAATCGCCAAAACGAAAAAAAACCTAAAAAACAGAAAAAATCGCGAAAACGAAAAAAACCTAAAAACAGAAAAAACAGAAAAAATCGCCAAAATAAAAAAAACCCCAAAATGAAAAAAATCGCCAAAACGAAAAAAAAAAAACAGAAAAACGTCGCCAAAATGGAAAAAACCAAATAAAAAATAAAAAAATCGCCTAAATAAAAAAAACCCAATAACAGAAAAAAATCGCCAAAAGGAAAAAAAATCGTCAAAATGAAAAAAATCGCCAAAATGAAGAAAAGCCCAACAACAGAAAAAAATCGCCAAAAAGAAAAAAAAACCTCCAAAAACAGAAAAAAACGCCAAAACGAGAAAAAAGCGACAAAACTGAAAAAATCGTTTAAACTGAAAAAAACTTCAAAAAAGCAAAAGAGCCTACCTTTTGTGCGCGAGTCAAAGTCGCACCTTACTAAATTTTTTAATATTAAAGGAATTAAATGAAACTAACGGCCTGGCCGATCGACAACTTGTATTGCAAACAACAACAAATTTTCTAAAGTTATTGTTGTTTGCAATACAAGTTGTCGATCGAACGATTTCTAGTGACATCGTGGGCCAGGCCGAAAAACTTTCCTTATTTCGTTTTTGCTTTGTTCACTTAACATATTTTATGTATTTTTTAAAAAACTAGATTGGTATCAATAATTAGAAAAATCCAAAATTATGACTCCAGGGTTGGAAAACTCACACTTTTGTGTTATGTAAAATTAAATAGGTCTAAAATTTTTTTTCTTTTTCTTTATAAATTGAATATATTTTATGCTTCTGAAAGAAAAGTTTGGCGTATGAAATTTGAAAAATGAAAAATACAGCTCCAAAGATGGAAACTTTAAAAAAATGATAAATTTTTTCACAAAACAAATATGTATGTATGTGTCTGTATACTATATATATGTACGTACGTTGGTAAAGGGTATATAAGATTCGGCACAGACGAATATAGCACTCTTACTTGTTCTATATAGAATTTGACATTTGTCATGATAAAAATATATCAGGTGCAGACGTAAGGTTATCAAAGTTATTATGTACTACGAATATTTTGTGTATGATTTTTTTTTGTTTAGTTTGTATGTAAGAAAAATTCCGCTATTACGTCTGTTCACTATGAAGGTACAACGAGAACTCCATGATAAATTCTATTTACGAATTTATTTCAGGTACTTTGTTAGCCTTACAAAAATGTGTATTACTTAAATATTCTAAGCACTTTATTTTATTTTAATTTTGCCTATGGGACAAAGCACTGTGCGTCCTGGTCCGCGTCTGTTAGCCAGAGGATCGGCAGCTAGTGTACATGGCGGAATGTATAGAACGCAAAACCTTAAATTTTTGATGATGAGTGAAGATATAAATAAAAGGTAATATACGCCCAAACATCGGCGGCTGAATTGACTGCGTCCACCGGCGGGCACGGGGCAAATAATGATCCTCTGCTTGTCGCCAGCGATCAAACCTCTACTATGATGGAAGCAGGTCACAGTAGTTGTAGTGCTACTGAAAAAACTATAAATACTACATTTAAGAATGTGGAACACTCAAGTGCCTCGATCGATTTAGAATCGGACCTTGAAGGTGTTACCTGCGTCAACTTAAAATTAGAGATCGAGCTCTTGAAGTCTCCGGGTTCTTCCATCTCAACTCTCATTAAAAGGGAGAGAGCCCCGAAGAACAAAGAGGCTATTAAGGCTCTCTCAGAGTACAAAGTAGCGGTCTGGATTGTACACCTCCTTGGCTTACAGAAAGATCTGTCTTCTGAACAGCAAAATGACACCTAAATGACAAAAACGAAAACACTATAGAAGCCTAAGAGTTGGAGATTGAATTGGCAGCTGCTACAGCCGGCTTTAAGTTGGAGGAGCCGAGAAAGGTGAAAATAGATGATGGAGCTAAAAATCCTTCAGGTAAATCTCAAACATTGTAAACTAGCGTTCACTGAGCTTCTCCTCACTTTAGAGGAGAGCAACTTTGACGTGGCGAAACAGGTTTTTTGGGCCAAAGTCACCTAATTACCATACCTACTTCTCAAAGACGGTAAGCAAGATACGATCAGCAATCCTAATTAAGAAGAACTTTGATTCATATATTTTGTATAATTACAGTACTGACAATTTAGCGGTTGTGGCAGTAGATGGTGACAAGGATGAGCCAATACTCCTTGCATCACGCTAAATACCACATGTAAGTGAGGCATCTCCACTGGAGCTCCAAGGGCTCGTTAAAGAAGCCTGCGGAAAGAAACAAAAACTGGTGATAGGCACAGACGCAAACGCGCATCACACTGTATAGGGAAGTAAGTACATCAATGAAAAAGGTGAGTCACTTATTCAATTCTGTTTATAATTGACCTTGCAATTGTAAACAGAGGGGAGGAACCTACTTATATAGGTCCTGCCTCATCGAACGTATTCGGCTTAACACTTGTTAACAATGAAGATATTGTAGTAAAGGATTGCATGGTGCTTAGACAGCCATCCTTCTCTGACCATTGCTACATAGCATTTAAAATTTTGTCTGAAGTTTCAAGGCTTAGAAAATTGTATAGGAACCCACGCAATACCAGGTGGGATTATTACAGAAGGTACATCGAGAATAATTAATATAATGCCAAACCGATTAGGAGTGAGGCTGATATTAAAAAATCTGTTAATTGCTTAACGAAATTATTATTTTTTAAACCTTATAAATCACCAGGACCAGATGGTATTTTCCCGCCTTTACTACAGTATCGTAAGCAGAGGATAATTCCCTGACTAGTAGAAATATTTAGGGGATGCCTAAGACTGAATTATGTGCCAAAGTCATGAAGGATAGCTAAGGTTGTATTCATACCAAAGGCAGGTAAAAGCAACCATATGTATCCAAAAGACTTTAGGCCTATCAGTTTGACATCGTTTCTACTGAAAACGTTAGAGAGAGTTTTAGATATGCACATCAAAGAATTTGTATATTCAAATATTCTGTCATTCAACCAACATGCATACACAAAGGCCAAATCGGTAGAAACAGCACTTCATAATCTTGTTGAACAAATCGAAAAATCGTTACACTATAAAGACTTTGCTGTAGGACGCAATTATGGAAAGTGTAAATCGTTCCGGTTCTCACTTGCAAGTCAAGAACTGGGTAGGCAACCTCTTGGGATGCAGAGTAGTATCTGCGGATTTAGGCAATGCGAATGTAAACAAAGAAGCTAACAGAGGAACTCCCCAAGGAGGTGTTCTATTGCTACTTCTTGGAAAGCTGGTTGTTAATGAAATTCTCATGGAATTCGAGAGTAAGGCAGCTGGGATTACATCATATGCGGACGACATAGCCATTAGAATTTTTTGTAATTTGGCGATTTTTTTTAGTTTTTGTTGATTTTTTTCTGTTTGGCGATTTTTAAATTTTGTGATTTTTAGTTTTACCGTTTTATGGTTACCAAGATATAGTAAGTTGCCAAAATTAAATAGTCAAAATTACATTATCTGATAGAACACCCTTTAATTTAAAGTTTTAAATTTTAGTAATAATTATTATAATCTGTATAAAAATACACTAAATCACCAATACACTACAAATTGAAAGTGTATATACATACATACAATTATATGTATATTACATAGGATTTTACCAGTTTTCGTTTATCGTTTTGGAACACCCTTTAATTTTTAACTCTCATGTGTTTCTTGTTGTAGCGGCCAAATTTCTACATACTCTGCCCATATTGCAGGTCCGTAGCTTTATATATTAAAAAAATTGTTTTTAGTTACTTTAAAATGTGTTTTTAATATCTAGAAAAAAAGTTAAAAGTTTCCAATTCTGGAGCTGTGGTTTTTATTTTTATAATTTTTTACACCAAATGTTTCATTCCAAAACGTAAAATATATATAATTTATAAAGAAAAAGAAAAAAATTTATTAGATCTGATCTCTTACACTAATCTCTTTCTTTTAAGAATGTAATACATATATGTTTAGTTTATAGAAAAAAAAGGAAAAATTAGTTTAATAAGTTCATTTTATATAGCAAAAAAAGTTTAAGTTTTCCAGTCCTGGAAACGTCTTTTTAATTTTTTAATTTTTTTTTTAATTTGAAATACCAATTTTATTACTACTGAAGTATAAAATAAATTTATATATAAAAAAAATTAAAAATTTTTTTCGGTAGTTACTATTATATGGCAAAATAAAGTTTAAGCTTTCCAGCTTTGCAATCGTCTGCTTGATTTTGCTGAATTTCAATACCAATCTATTTTTGACTATTTCTGACACACCAGTCCAAGAAAGAAGTCTCTAGCTTTTCTGGGAGCTTCGGAAAACCGATTTCACGTACAGACAGACGGATATCGCTTATTCGTCTTCCTTATGCATAAGGATCCAAAATATATATATTTTTTGGGTCATTTATTGATATTATAGAAATTACAAACGGACTGAAAAAATTATGTATACCATTTTACCTTTTTTTTGGTAAAGGGTATAAATATATAATTACTATAAACTAGTTCATTAATGAGCTAGAAACTGGTTTCAAGTAAAAATCCGCTTCGGCGCCATACGACAACTTTTTTTAGTAAAATTTAGAAAATTTTCCAAAGTTTTAGTTAATTTTCTTTGAGTGTAGGTGAAAATAAAAGTACGCAATGCTTTTGCCGAATTTCAATATATTTCTTAATTTTAATATCAAGCACGATACCACTAAGTTTTTACCAACTACCACAAAGTTTTTAATTTACAATGCGAGTTTGATTGTAAATACAAGGATCATTATACCGTTGTTAATGACAAACACTTTTTTTGGCCTGTCCAAGAAAAGTTGTACTATCATTATAAATATTATTAAACAAAATCAAAGCAATTTCAAGGGAAATCTTGTTTTAACCTTCATATGTCATTGAGAGTTTTCCTTTTGGAAAATTTACCTTAATAGAAAAATTAATATCTAAAGAGCTTTGTATATAATTATAATCAGTAAGACTCATTTCTTGTTTCTTTTTAATAAAGTAGTAATTATACTGCACAAGATTTGTCTTTCAGGCTTTAATATGTATGTGTATGTACATGATTTGTAAGAGTTAATTATGCTGTTGGGCAGACAGATTGCTAAATGCTCCAACACTTTGGAGTATACATACATACATTAAACACGTGCAAGAGTAGACCATAGAGTATTGTCGAAACAGTCATAAGAGTGAACTCCCCAAAACGACTTACTTCTATGTTTTTTTCGTACTAAATGCTTCCCATCTTGACCCTGAAACAAACGGGGGCTTGAGTGTCCACAAGTCACCACTTATGTCGACTATTTTGGTGACTTTTTAGTGATATTGTCAACGGAGAATCTACATATTAATATTGTTTTTGACGCGTAGAAAACACATTTTCAGATACACAAAACTAATGTTTTATTGGTTTGTTGAAAATAAACTTGGCGTCAACTAAAATTTAAGTTTTCATAAAAATTAAATGCGAACGATAGATTGTTGTTGTTTCCAATATTAGTATTTGCTCGAATCTAACGCTCGCATTTAGATGAACAGGCAATAATTTAAGAAATCAAATCAAAAGGTTAATATGAATGTATTGATAAATAATTTAAAAAAATCACACAAAAAGAAATTACAAAATCCAAATAAAATATCAATCCATAGTGTATAAAAATAGCTAATTTTAATTGAAAGTATGCATTATGAAAGATTTGTCAGACTTTTAGATCGAGACGTAATTGTTTGACTTTACTAATCAGAGAAACATAAAATTTTTGATTAACATATATTTATTTTATAGAAATAATAAACAAAATCCCTACTTGCTGGTAATACGCTGAACGAATGAATGAATTAGTTCCTGTTATTGTATGTAAGCATACATTATGCATAAGTTCCATTTTTTTATAGATTTGTTTAATAAAATACCAAAATCTGAGCAAAATATGAAATCTCATTATCAAAAGTGTATACTAGGATTACTAAAAAATAAAAAATAGTGACTATATGTTTCCAATGTCTTCATATGGTCCCTAAAGAACTATATAATCAGTAGTTGCTTTTCAATGACACGCACATGTTAAATGTCTATAGCAAAAAGATTTGTCTGGGGTAAAACTAGTCAGTAGTATTGAGGACAAAGTCAATAGTGAATTAGTATTGATTTACTAGTGACAATTCCTACAGGGTAAATTTAACGTAAAGTTCCAAGGTGGTGCTACTGTTACGCCGCGCGAGTTGAAACATAAACATGTCAATAAATAATAGTTACATATTTCAGGAGCTGCTTGCTTTTATTTCATATTTCTTTACTCTATTGGGCACTTTCAGCAACGTCAAAGGTGTTTCACACGTCCGGTTTACCATGACCTTAGGTCGGTTAATGTTATCATTTGTTTTTACTATTTTTGTAAATACCTTGAGATATATGTATTTACTTTTTACACATTCACCTATGATTGAACGCAAAGTTTTGCAATATACATAGTTTTTTGTTTGACATTTCAACCGACGGATCTACAGTACTCACTTACCAAAAACCTGAATGCCTGAACCTGCTTCCCTTTATAAAAGTTTTGAGTTTTGAGACTTCTCCATTTGTTGACTCATCCAGACTTACTTGTGTATCAAATTTCAGCTTTCTAGCGTGAGTTCTGGCTAAAAATTGTATGACCGTTAACCCGAATACTCTTTTAAACTCAAGATTTTAGTGTGGGCAGCGCTATCCGCTCATAAAAATTTTCATAGGAAACAGCTGATATGAAATACTTAAGTAATAGATCTATATCTGCTAGGCCGAAGTAGATGAAATACAAGTCTAAGTTTTATGGACGTGATCAATCCCACTTCTTAAAACTGTAGTTTTAAGCCTTACAGTTATGTGTATGCAAATAGCGGAATTTGATGAGTGTGTCAGTGAGTCAGTGAGTATGTCTTAAAATATACTTTTTTGAATGCCCATATCTCAAGAAGCTTTCATTGTGAAACTTTCCAACTGGGCATATGAATTTACCTCGATCATGTTACTTTCGAGAAAAAAGTTATAAGGTGGGTAAAAACATGACGAAATGCATCGTGTAAATATACATACTGAGGGCAACTGGGGCTGGCGCACTATCGTGCAACTGGAAGTCAAAAGAACAAGTTGTGTAGCATTTGTCCATTCAAGCTCAACAGAAAGATCCTCCATCTGTGCGCTAGGCTTAAATTATAAATATGTGTTCAATGCGCCCAAAAATTCTGCAATGATTGTGTCTTAGAAGGTAAACGTCGGTATTTTATACGATTAATAAAATTTAAGCGTTATTTTAACCGGTTTTCTGATACACTCATAATTCCTGTATTCCATTAACACTAAATTTAACAATAGTTATGAATAATGTTTAAGTCCATAACATTTTTTTTTATTGATTAGAAGTTTTTTTGTTATGTACAATATGAAAAGTTTTTGTTTGTTTTACTGCCAGTTTATAGAAGCCATGTAAAAATTCTCGTTTGCCTATTTATATTGAAAAACAAGAACAAACCACCCATATTTGTTTTTGTTTTCAATAAAAATAGACAGACGAGAATTTTTACATGGTTTATGTAAACTGGTGGCTATAATTACATTTCTAAAAATGTTTTTAAATTTCACAGAAAAAATTATTTCCAAAAATTGCTGAAACATACATATGTATGTATGTACGTTTGTATGAAATAAACCTTAATGATCAAACAGAATATGTCCGCAACTTCAGGAAAAATCGTTGTCAAATTAACAAAGCCCATAATAAAATCTACGGCAGTAACTTCAAATGCTCTATAATTTTAGTTTTATTTTCTTTTGTGCTTATTTTTATTTGTAGTTTTGTTCACAAAATATATGAAATTTATTGAAAGTATGGTAACATGTTTGAGAGAATAAGTGTTTATATGTGAGAGCATAAGAAAAAACGTTGTCAAAATAAAATAAATTCTATCTATCGACTGCTTTCTAGTGCTGATTTTTTGTGTCAATTTATATGAAAAATGTGTTTATGCCGCAATTCTGTTTGATCATTTAGTTGCAGTAAATACCCTATAGGAACTCAAACCCATTTGTAAGTAACTTCAAACTGGTTTTTTAATAACCACAACTGGTTGATTGAGTGACTTTTTTCCTTGTCACCGACTCACTATTTTAACATAGGCATGTCATAGGCGGTAGTCAACTGGCCATCTCTGCATGACTTTTAAATTAACTACTAACTACTTATCTTTCAACCAATTTGTAGTTAATTAATATTATAGCAAAAAAAGATATATGTACATATATTTATATTATATATATACATATATGTATATATTCATATATATCTATGTAAATATATAAATACATATGTATATGTCTATATAAATATTTATTATTATTATATTCACTAAAAATAAAAAATTCGTACATATATACATATGTACATAAACATATCCATACATACGAACCGCTCATAGAAAATATTATTGAAATTATTTAGTGTTTTTTTTAACACATTTGGCATTTGTTTTCATGGCATGCTTCTTTTTATTTTTTTATTTTCTTTTCATTTACTTATTTTGCTTTTATTTATTTCTTACGTGTGCTTCTATTCAATATGTTTGGTTGATATCTGCATGATATTTAAACCAATTTGTAGTCACTTGCAAAATAATTAATTTATAAGTTAGTGTTTTTTCTCAACTGACTATTTTATTTACTACAGGGTATTTTTTACTGTTCCAGTATATATGACAAAATTTATTTTATTTGTTTGAAATTCTTGTCATGCTTTTTCATTACTCGGGCAAAAACTCATATGGGGCATATTGGCTTTGGGGTTTGTTGTGTTTGCGAATTATTCACATAGACCTGTTAAAAAATAAAACGCCCACAAAAAAACTTCGTTCGATTCCAGGGCAAGTTCATATCACGTCGAAGTAAGATAATGAAACTTCTCGCTCATGTTGAATGTCCAATAAGGTATGAGCTGTGTAACACGTAACGCCACCCTGTGGAAACCAAATGTTGTTGGTGTCCATAACATTAAACTCTTACTAAAAGAAGTTGGTAGTCATCGACATAAAGCGTATTGGTTGCTATGGGGCTGCCAAACCAAAATCCACACCAAATACTAACTTTTTCGGAATGCAGTGGACGCTTCTGGATCTCATACGGACTGGTATTGTGTAAATTGAAGAATTTTATTTGGTGATTGTTTATTAATTTTTTAATGAAAATTAACTGCCTGGCTCACGATGTCGACAAGAAATTTTCGTTCGTTTGTTTATATTGAAAACAAAAACAAAATAAGAAAATTTGTTTTTGTTTTCAATATAAATGGGCGAACGATAATTTCTTGTCGACATCGTGAGCCAGGCAGTAAGGTCGCTTAACAATTGCTTCAAGGCCTATTTGCTGTTTATAGTCGCTTACCTTCAGCTCCTGGGTCAATTAAATTTTGGTAAATCATTACGCAAAATTCACCAAGTTGTCCTACACACTATAATGGACAGCGGCGATGTTCTTGGTAGATATTCCGCTTTGTTGACGTATGGGCGCTAGTTCATTGTCTACTGAACCACTGAAACCTCTCGATAGGATGATTCGGCAACCGTAATATGGGCAAAGCGAACAGAACACGAATTTGAAAAAAAAACAATTGTATTACTTTGCAGAAATTGTTAAGCAATATATCCATCCATGATGGTTTGGCAAGCAGAAAGTGAATTAATGAAAACCAATTTTACATATGTACATATCTTGAATAATATGGCCGTTATTAACTGCTAAACTTCGGAAGTCCTTATTGAGACTGTGCACGACTTTAATATACATTATTTATAAATTTTCATACACTTCACAAATTAATTTGAGTATAATTAATTTAATGCCCATTTAATTATTGATACATATTTTGAAATAAAATAAGAAATACTTCATTAAGCACAACAAAATATTCACACAAAATAGAAAAAATAAATAAATTAAACTCGCAAACATTAATAACTACTTCAAATCACTCTTTGTAAAGAAATTAAATACGTCTGATGGCAAATCAATTAATCAAGTTTCCTTGTATATGCCGATATGATAGACGAAATAATTATAAAGGACATTAATCTGCGCAAATATATTAAAGGAAATATTTTATGGTGGTACTGTAATTAATTTTTGATGTTAATTTTAAGGTGGTTCATTAACAACAAAAATATTAGGTATTAGGATAGGAAAAAAGACAAGATTAACGATAGTCCAATTACAATACGTTTGTAGGTAAAGTTGACAAATAATAAAGATGGAAAAAAAATTTGTTTTATTATATTTCTTGCGCCTTCTCTTTTATAAATTTTTTTGTTCTTAGATTTTTTGCCAGTTCCACTAGCCTATATCTTCATATATTTAGGGCCTGTTCCTCTAAATGCGAACGACAGATTTGATCGAATATTTATATTAATAGCAAAAATTTTAAATTTAAAAAACCCCCGAACACATCTATATAAGATTTGATGTATTCTAAGCGGCTGAGCCGATTTTCTTCAAACCTAGCTAAGAACATTCTCGATCAAGTCACCTTTCAAACAGAAAAAATTAAATCAGAATTGGTGACGCCATTTGGTCTATACATGGACTCGTACAGACATACAGAGACACCGGCATACCAACACACAATACAAATTTATTAACACCCCTTTTTATACCATTCACCAAAAATGGTAAAGGGTACTAATTATAATAAGCGACCCATAAAGTACATATATTCTGGATCCTTATGAATAGGGAAGACGAATAAGCGAAGTCCGTCTATCCGTTTATCTGAGCGCAAAATCGGTTTTCCGAAGCTGCCAGAAAAGCTAGAGACTTCGTTCTTGGACTGGTATTTTAGAAATGGTCCGAAATAGATTGGTATTGAAAATCACCAAAATATAGCAAAGGATTGCAGAGCTGGAAAACTTAAACTTTATTTTGCCATATAAAAGTAACTACCGAAAATTAATTTTTATTATTTTTTAAATAAACTTCTTTTATTCTTCAGTACGAATAAAGTTGGTATTTCGAATTAAAAAAATTTAAAAAATAAAAAGACGTTTCCAGGGTTGGAAAACTGTAAATTTTTTTGTTATATACAAGTAACTTTCCAAAACTAATTTTTCCTTTTTTCCCATAAATTAGAAATATCTTTTCTTTTCCGAAGCTTCCAGAAAAGCTAGAGACTTCGTTCTTGGACTGGTATTTTAGAAATGGTCCGAAATAGATTGGTATTGAAAATCACCAAAATATAGTAAACCGTTGCAGAACTGGAAAACTTGAACTTTATTTTTCCATATAAAAGTAGCTACCGAAAATTAATTTTCATATTTTTTTTTATTAAATAAGCTTATTTTATACTTAAGTACGAATAAGATTGGTATTTCAAATTAAACAAAAAATAAAAATAAAAAAGACGTTTCCAGGGTTGGAACTTTCTTTGTTATATAAAAGTAACTTACCAAAACTAATTTGTCCTTTTTTCCCATAAATTAGACATATCTTATATTCTCAAAAGTAAGAAATTGGTGTAAGAGATCAGAAAAATAAAAGAGGATGATTCCAGGGTTATGAAACTTGCACCTTTTGTGATATATAAAAGTAGCTAGGTAAAAAAAAATAATGTAAGACTTCTTGGAAAACTCTTTATATGTTTTAAGCAGATGCAGGTACGTAGAAAAAAATTAGTATAAATTTATTTTTATAAAAAATTTATACTAATTTATTTTTTTATTGTTGCTGGTAGCTGTATTAATTGAATATATTCGTATTACGATGCCCAAAAAAAATTTTTTTAGGGTTCAAGCATAATTTGAAACCTTATAGGGTCAAGTATTTTTGAGATTTTTTTTTCAGATTTTTCGGAAATTTTTTTATAAATGTTAAAAATTTTGTTTTTAACCCATACTAAGTTTTTTTTTTTTTGAAATCGAACAAGATTTAACTTCTCCACTAGCAGAACAGTGAAACAAGGTTGGTAAAAAAGCCAAAATTCAAATCTTTTTCTCGAATGTTTCCTTAACTGTAAGCGGTACTGCATAAATGAAGCAGACCTTTTTTCAGCTTTTAGATAGAGAAATCCACTTGCAAGAAATCTGTTTTATCAGATCAAAAACATCAGCTTGGCATCAGTTTAAATTTTTCATTAACCCGAGGTTGCCCACTTTGGGCTTTGTGGTGCTGCCCCCTTTTGAGATATATAGTCTAATTTAAGCTTGGCGACATGCATTCAAATGCCGTAGGAAATTTCATAAGAATCAGACAGCTCGTGTAGAAACTGAAGAACTATTTCCTTTTTTTTCAAAATCCCCCACTATGTGACGTCAGTCGTCTGCTTATGCTCAAACTCTCAAAGTTTTTTATAGATCATCCTCTCTCGCTTACCTGTATACAAATTTTGATGTAAGTGAAATTTTTACTTCGTGTTTTGATTTTCTATTTTTTAATTGAATTGTGTACAAAAATAAATATGTGCTTCGGCAGTTCAGTGGGTAGTGTTTTAGCCTAATATACGGAAGTCCTGGGATTGGCTCCTGATAAAAACATGCTTGCAGTTAGTCGAATATTTTTGCTGTATTCAAGTCGCTCCGGCAGGCATGAAAGCATCACATTTTATATCGACGTGGCAGAGCTTCTACGCGAGGAATCCCATATAAAAATCATGCAAAATTTCATGCATCGGGTAAGCGCTTACCTACCAAAAGAGCACTTATATAGGTGCTTCCACCGAAGCACCACTTTTTGCTGGGATACAAAATATGTTAAGTGAGCAAAGCGTAAAGGAAATAAGAAACAAGTTAGTTTTGTTTAGATACTTTCATATCAAAAAAAAAAAAAATCAAAGTTTCCAACTCTGGAGCTGTGGTTTTCATTTTTCTAACTTTCTGCACCAAACTTTTCTTTCAAAAGCATAAAATATATTTAATTTTGAAGAAAAAGAAAATAATTAATTAGACCAAGTTACTTTTATAAAACACAAAAAGTGTACGTTTCCCAACACTGGAATCATAATTTTAGATTTTTCTGATTGCTTTCACCAATCTGTATTTTTAAGAACATAAATAACAAGTAATTCGGCTGTAAACCCTGGAATCATCTATTTAAAACTTTTCTGATTCCTAACACCAATCTACTAGTTCTTAAAAAATATATATAAAGTATGTTAAGTGAACGAAGAAAAAAGGAGATTAAAAAAATGGTTTTATTTAGTTACTTTAATACCCAGAAAAAAAGTTAAATCTCTGCAGCTTTGGAGCTGTAGTCTTTATTTTTTTTTTACCTAGCTACTTTTATATATCACAAAAGGTGGAAGTTACCCAACCCTGGAATCATCCTATCATCAAATTTCTTTCTTCTAAGAATATAATATATCTTTAATTTATAGAAAAAAAGGAAACATTAGTTTTAGTAAATTACTTTGATATAACAAAAAAAGTTAATGTTTTCCAACCCTGGAAATATCTTTTTAATTTTTCTATTTTTTTTATTTGAAATAACAATTTTATTCGTATTGAAGTATAAATAACTTTATTTATTAAAAAAATTAAAATTTCTTTTTCGGTAGTTACTTTTATATGGCAAAATAAAGTTTAAGTTTTTCAAATGGACATCACTTATTCGTCTTCCTTATGCATAAGGATTCAGAATGTATACATATATTTTATGTGTCTCATATTAATATTATGGAAATTATACACGGAATAACAAAACTTTATTTACCCTTTTTCATTTTTTGGTAAAGGGTATAAAAAGACTCACAATGTACATATATAATAAAGAATTACAGTTGTACAAAAACAGTCAGCTTATACATTTTTTTTTTTCAAAACACAACAATGATATTATTTAAAATGCTTTAATTTTTCTTACCCTTATATTTACATTTAGGTCTTTAAGGAAATCAAATTTTTTTTAAAGTTTTGCAAATCAAATTGGTATATAAAATCTTTTTGCAAACCTTTTATGAACAAAATATTTTTTTAATAAGCTCTTGCTAATAATGATTATACGAGTATAAGGATTCCGACAAAAAATCTAACATGCTCTATATAGCTTTTGTGTTTTTAACAAAAATAGAAAAAATAAAAATAATAACACAAAATCAATGAAAAAATCTCTAATAGTTTTAACTCATTTCATTCTTAGGACGAATGTTGTACATACGCAGCTGGTTAACTAAATCGTTGTGAGGAATGTTTTCCATTAAAACGCACGTCTCAAGGAAAAGGAAATGTTTTTTTGGAAGCATAAAATTCTAGTAAAAGCTTTTTAAATCCAACGGGCACGCAAAAGAAAGTAAGTATGATTATAAAAATATAACACACACACACATTTTGATGTGTGTTTTCCGTTTGTTTCATATGTGCATACGTACACTCAAAAAAAAACATTAATCTTATGCTTGAAGACAATTTTTTTAAAGTTCAGTTAATATAAAACTGAATTTTCAACAAGGAATCATCTAGAATACCTGCCAGGTCAACCAACCGTAAAACTAAATAATGAAATATTTGTATAAAAATTTCATTCAGTTTTGGGAAAATCCTGTTAATTTGCTGAACGTTATACACAGATATATTTAAAATAATATAAAATTTCTTTAAAATCAATTCAATTGAAATATGTTACAAATGTTCATGTTCCTTCCATAATTGTTAAATTTTTCGCAATGCAAAATCTTTTCAAAAGTTACTGAAGCGTAGGATATGTCTCAAAATAAATTGCATATTTGTTCAGCTTACTGTGCGAATGTAACGATATTCTTAAGCGTGCGAGATATGCCAGTCGGTATCGTGGCTCTTTGGAATTCAGTTGCTATGAAGTATTTCTCGACGCAGCAGTGCTGCGAGCCGGAAGGCTCACTCTACGTACAAGTGTCTAAAAGAATTACAGTTTGATAAATGGAGCGCATACCACTCATTCCAAAAAAACAAAATGTTTGAAGAGATCGGCACCACATTGGCAAAACCAAAATCGGGGCAATGTTGATAATCAAAAAATTTAGAAAACGTGGAAACTGTTCATTAGTCTGCACATCATGATAACACATCATTTTACACGAAAATCTAAAGTTGCATTCGATGCTAGAGTTAAGTTCTCAGTATGCCAGCCAGAGGCTAAAATTCCCTGGTAATTTTATCTGCAGAGTAGGTGACATAAGTTGCTATCCACGGAGTTCTTATTTAAACCCCATTAGCTTTCTCCTGTGAAGTTACGTATCTCAAAAAAAAAAAAACAATGTGTGTCCGACCACAGTGGAGATGTATAAACATCTAGAAATGAATTTTTTTTTTTAAGTTGGAAGTACATTCTTATGCTTTTAGTATTTTTTTTTAAATAATCAATTAAAAGTATCAAAACTTTCAATATTGTAAATACATAGGAATTTTCTGGTTTTTGTTTGTTTTATTTAACTATTTGGTTAGTAAATGGGCACACTGCAGTATATACATGTGTACTGCATTGAAAATTGCAGTAAGCAGTAAATTTACTGATTACTGAAAAAATTCAGAAAATTTATACTGATGATGAAATTTCATTTGCATTACCAGTAAATCGTAGGGCCGAATTCATAATAAAATTTTAGCAACTTCTTATACCCTTTACAAAAAATGGAAAAGGGTAAATATAGGTTTGTCATTCCGTGTGTAATTTCCATAATATTCATATGCGACCCATAAAATATATATATTCTGGATCCTTATGAATAGGGAAGACGAATAAGCCATGCCCGTCTGTCCATCCGTCCGTCCGTCCGTCTGGTGTACGTCAAATCGGTTTTCCGAAGCTCCCAGAAAAGCTAGAGACTTCGTTCTTAAACTGGTGTGTCAGATATGGTCCAACTTAGATTGGTATTGAAAATCAGCTTAAACTTGATTTTGCCATATAAAAGTAACTAGATAACACAATTTTTTTTTTTGTTAAATAAACTTATTTTACATATCAGTACGAATTAAATTTGTATTAAAATATGAAAAAAAATTAAAAAAATCAAAGAGACGTTTCCAGGGCTGGGAACTTTAACTTTTTTGTTATATAAAAATAACCTACTAAAACTAGTTTTTCCTTTTTATCTATAAATTTAAAACATCTTAAATTCTTAAAAGAAAAAGATTGGTGTAAGAAATCAGAAAAATTTTAAATTATGATTCCAGGGTTGGGAAACGTACACTTTTTGTGATATACAAAATTAACTAGGTGTAATAATTTTTATTTATTAATATATTTTATGTTTAGGAAAGAAAAGTTGGGTAAAGAAAATTTGAAAAATAGAACCACAGATGGAAAATTTAACCTTTTTAGGGTTCCGTACACCAAAGGTGAAAAGGAACCCTCGCAGCAAAAAATTTCAAAAAAGTAATCGAATTTGGAATTAAGCATTTTTGGTGGAAGCTGTTCCTTACTGGATTACCAACTTAGTGATTTTAACAAGGCGTGTGACTAAAATAATCGATTCTTGAGAAGTAATTACTTTTTTTATTTGGCAACTTGTTCACGTAATCTATTTAATCTGAAAAAAATATTCTCCTCATTTAGCAACTTGTACGTAATTTTTTTTAAATATTAGGTAATGTGATTTGTAAGCGAGTAATGAAATTTGGTAATCAGAAAAGTAAGTTATTATATGGCAAGTATTTCTGATGGTAATGTGTAATTTTTTGCTGGGCTATTGTTTTCGCTACGCTGTCCGTCTGTCTATCACAGGGTATTTTCTTGGGAACCGTAAGAGCTACGGACCTGAAATATGGACACATTGTGAACACCTTGGACCGCTACAACAACAAATACATGAAAGTTAAAAACTAAAGGGTGTTCCAAAACGACAAACGAAAATTTTTAAAATCCTGTGTAATATATACACAATCGTATGTATATACACTTGAAATTTGTAAAACAAAAAAAAAAAAAAAAAAAAAATTATAAAATCGCCAAACCAAAAAAAAAAATTGATTTTATAATTTTTTGATTTTTTAGTTTTACCGTTTTTGAAAATTTCAAGAGTTTTGCTCTTACGGTTTCCAAGATACAGCAAGTTGTCAAAATTACATAGTCAAAATTGCATTAACTGATGGAATACCCTTTAATTAATTTTTTTTAAATTTTAGTGTTAATTGTTGTAGTCTATATAAAAATACACTAACTTTACAAATTTCAGGTGTATATGTGTACATACAACCTTACAGGTTATAGGTTAGAATGTACTCTTGCTTCTGCATAGTTAGTAAGTACTGCGAAATATTTTATTAAATATAGAAGTTTTTTTATCTGATATTATTCTCCGAGAAAAAGAGATTTTTCTTAAATTTACCTCTTTATTTTGTTGAGTGTATATACCACTTCTGGCACATGTTACGTGTTTATATCTTATACACAACATAAGATAATAAAGTAATATGGTTGTTTATTTAAGGAGAAAGTTTTTGGTGTTATTGTGTCACATAAGAATGTGAAAGGTCCAACCTTTTACTTTCTCTATAGCGTCGGCTTAAATTGTAAACGTGGTAAGTCCAATATTCGAATTTATATGACAGTTTAATACCATTCTATAGTGGCGTGAAAATTTTTCTTTTAGTAAAAGTTGGCGTAGTGTTAAACGGCTTAGTAGGTTAAAAGTTACAATCTTATTACAACTTTGTTTTAATTTTACGCCATTATGCGTGCATTGGAAAAAGAAAGTGACTCTGTATTGCTCAAGAACAACATAAACGAAAAATGTTTGGTAAATGCTGAATCTAATCAACTTAAAATGTTCCGTAATGTCACTGGCTTTTTTTCTTTCTTGTGGTTTTGACATCAGTTATGATAAATGGTTTTTCATAGTTATTGTTAATAATAAATCAACTAGTATATACATACATACATATTCTCGTACATATGTACATAAGTATTGTCTTAACCTCCAAGCTTTAAAAGTACAATGTTAGTAATATTGTGTGTGCCCTATAAAATTTGCTTAGTGGCAGTTAGCATATTTAAGCTCTAAGTCGACTATAATTAAATAGTTTATGGTCATTTGTTACTGGGTATTTTATACAAAACAGCAAAAAAGAACACAACAATGATGTCATTTTACATATGTTTTTACCTTTATCATCGTCAACATATGTATATTTGCTGCCACATCGCTTGTCATCAAAAGCATTTACGTGTTCAAGCATTAGCAATTAGTTTAAAAATATATATGATGAGAGAAATTATTTATTTGACCATTTTCAAACGTTAAAGTTTTTTGAGTTGTGGCATGTTTAATAATGATTAAAGAAAACAGTTTTTCCCTTCTATTGTTCCTTTTATTATTATTACTATTATTATTATTATTATTATTATTATTAGTCTATTATATAATAACACTAAAAACCTTATGAAAAAAACATTAAAAAAGGTGAATGTAACCTATCAAGAGTATTGAAAACAAACAAGTAATAATCATTTTATGATACCATTCAATTTTATTTTAAAATTTATATCAATACTAAAAAAACGAACACGAACCACACATTAAAAAAAATTACCCAACTAAAATCCGCACAAATTTAAATCACTAAACTATTAGGAAACAAAACCATGTTTCTTAGTTTTGTTCGTATAAATCCTTTTCTCTTATATTGGAACACGCTAAAGCTAAATCTCTATCGCTAAAAATCTATAAAGGCTGCATCGACTGCTAAAGCATGCAATATCTTATAAATTTAATATGCTCTTAAAAATAACTGCATATAACAACTTTTTTATTTTTATATTTTTTTATAAAAAATTAAATTTATGACGAAAAAGATTTCCGCAAAATGGTTGCTGAATTTGAAAAAAGTAAAACAAGCTTCTACACATACCAGCTTAAGAGCGCTAAAGGCATGCAGATCGTATTGAAGGGCATAGATTCTTATGTTGTCCCCGAAGAAATAAAAGATGCACTCGTCCTCCAGGGGTTCAAGGTAAAAAATGTGTCCAATATAATAAATAGAGAAAAGATTCCCCAACCCCTATTTCGTGTTGAACTAGAACCTTATGATATAAAATTGAAAAAAAAATGAGACGCATCCAATTTATAATTTAAAATACCTCTTGTACCGAAAAATCACAGTTGAAGAGCCACATAAGCGTTCAGGTCCTGTACAGTGCCATAATTGCCAAGACCATACAAAAACATACTGCAATTTACCCTCTGTTTGTGTTGTTACACGGCACCGCTAGCTGCAACAAACCAAAAGATCAAAGTGATAAAAAATGCAGTAATTGTGGAGGTAATCACTCCGCTAACTACAGAGGTTGTCCTGTGTACTCTTTTGTAAAGAAGACTATGGTGCAAAAATCTAAATTAGCTCCAGCTCAATCAGCAAACGCTTACTCTGCCACTTTTCAGCAAATGAGCCAACCAGTTACTTCCCGTGTATCGTATGCAGATGCTGCTAAGGCTAGTTCTATTCCGACACAAAATGTTTCACCGCAAAATAATTCAACAAATACAAACTCAAACTTTAATTATAATCGCCTTGAAGCCACTATTGAAAATCTTGTGCAAACTATAAACAATTTTACAACAAATATGACTAGCATGATGCAAGAAATGTTGCGAATGCAGAATACTCTGCTTCAAGCAATACTTAATAAGCCATGAACACGTTAACAATATGTTTCTGGAACGCAAACGGCATTCGCCAACATAAAAATGAACTTGAGCACTTCCTCACGGAGAAAAATATTGATATAATGTTAGTATCTGAGACTCATTTGACTTCGAGAAGTCTTTTTAAAATTTATGGCTAAACTATATATGATACAAAGGACCCTAGAGGAAGGGCTTGCGGTGGATCAGCAATTCTAATAAAGTCAAGACTCAAGCACTATGTTCTTGATAACATTTGTGAAGAATACCTACAAGCAACAAATATTGGCATTGAAAGTTTTTGTTCAAATTTCGTTATATTATCAATTTACTCCCCTCCCAGATTTTCAATCACTGAGAATCAATATGAGGATTTCTACAAATCTCTTGGACCTTGTTTTGTAGCAGCTGGAGACTACAATGCGAAACATACGTTCTGGGGTTCGCGCCTTGTTACACCCAGAGGTCGAGCATTGTTCAACACTATTTCAAAAATGGGCTTGGATGTCATTTCGAGTGGGGAGCCCACTTATTGGCCTACTGACATACAAAAACTTCCGGATGTTATAGATTTTGGCGTCATAAAAAATATCTCTAGGGATTTAATTCAAGTTCAAGCTTCTCTTGATCTCTCGTCCGATCACTCCCCGACGATCATCACAATTTGTAGCCCATTAAGAAGTAACTTACCTGACCCATATGTGAAGATGATCAATAGTGTAAATTGGCTGGGGTTCAAAAAATATCTCGGAAAACATTACGCTTAGAACACCCGAAGATATTGAATCGAATATTGCCAATCTCAGCGAGAATATTAAACAGGCTGCTGAACATGCCACTATCTCCCATCCGCAGATTGGGTTTAATAAAATTTATTCTACAGACATTGAACGTATCGTACGTGAAAAAAGAAGATCACCACAAAATAAAATCAGATTTAAAGAGTGCACTAAACGACTCCAAGAGTTGCTTGCATCTGAAAAAATTGCATCTCTTAAAAATTACCTGGAGGGTCTTGATGTCACACCGGCGTCTAATTACTCTTTGTGGCGCGCTGCCAGAAAGCTTAAAACACCCGTTGAGTATAAGCCACCTCTACGCACATCTACCGGAGGTTGGGCAAGAAGCGATACTGAAAAAGGTAAAATATTTGCTGAGCACTTAAAATCCGTTTTTACGCGAAATATATGTACTGGTGTTGCTGATTTGCCGAATATAGTCGCTCTACCCCCTCAACACATAAAGTTTAAGATGCGTGATGTACAAAAATTAATTGCCGAACTCAACCCGAAGAAAGCTCCGGGTATTGATGGAATTAGTAATCATATGCTGATGAACTTGCCTCGTATTGCAATGAGAATCCTGTTATTCATATTTAATGCTATTTTACGACTGGAGTATTATCCACACAACTGGAAACTTGCCAAGGTTAAAATGATTCCAAAGCCGGGCAAAGATATAACAAAGGCTGAGTCATATAGGCCAATAAGTCTACTATCTACAATGTCAAAGCTTTTCGAAAAACTACTCAAAACAAAATTGTCCCCAATTCTAATTAGTAGTGGGTGCATACCAGACCATCAATTTGGTTTTAGAAGTCAGCATAGCACCATTGAACAAACTCACAGATTGGTTCAATTTATAAGAAGAACTTTTGAGGGAAAAAAGTATTGCTCTGCGCTGTTTATTGACGTTTCCCAGGCATTTGATAAAGTGTGGCATGAAGGCCTTATTTTAAAATTGAAGACTTACTTACCAATAAACATTTTAAATCTTTTGGAAAGTTAGATTATTTCCCGTAAGTTCACTGTTGCGGAAGGAGACTTTACAAGTAGGCCTGAAACAATTTCATCTGGTGTGCCACAGGGGAGTATACTGGGACCAGTTTTATATTTAATTTATACTTGTGATATGCCTGTGAGCAGTAGTATCCATACTTCCACATTTGCCGACGATACAGACTGCCTTAGTATGCATGAAAACCCTGATGAGGCATCCCGAAAACTCCAGGAACACATTAGCCAGATGGAGCTTTGGTTAAACTTATGGAGAATCAAGGTAAATGAACAAAAGTGTGTTCAAGTAACATTTACTTTACGAAGAGATACTTGTTCTCCCATTCGGATTAACAATCAAGTTGTTTCTCAACATTCACATGTGAAATATCTTGGTATACACCTTGATCGACGACTTACATGGAAACACCACATTGATTCTAAGTTAACTCAAATGAAACTTAAACTAACTCAGGTACATTGGCTGATTGGTCGAAATTCAACACTTAGCCTAGACTGTAAACTTTTAATATACAAGTCGCTTTTAAAGCCAATATGGTGCTACGGAATTCAACTATGGGGCACTGCTTCAGCTTCAAATGTAGAGAAAATTCAACGCAGGCAAAATAAAATTTTACGCATGATAACATCGGCTCCATGGTACATCAAAAATTCAAATATACATCGTGATTTGAATATGCCACTAGTGACTGAAGAAATTGCAAAATACGCTGGCAAATATTTAACAAAACTCGAGTCACATCCTAATCCGCTTGCCCG
Source organism: Tachina lurida (assembly GCA_944452675.1). Lineage (NCBI taxonomy): Eukaryota > Metazoa > Arthropoda > Insecta > Diptera > Tachinidae > Tachina > Tachina lurida. The sequence continues at coordinate 34,101,434 of OX101755.1, read as the reverse complement.
TAATATTTTGAACTTTACTGGACACATCCGCCTAAAAAAGAGGGACACAATGGCTCTTATTCACAGCACTCCAGATGGGACTTCTTGAAAATACTTTTATTTTTTTCCCTTTGATTATCACTACTTACATATGTATTATATATAACTACTACTAAGCTTATGTCCGACATTGGTCGGGCCTAATTATACTTTTTAGATTTAAGATTTGAATACTTATTGTTAGTTCATATATGAAGATACAATAAATAAAAATCATGCATTAAAAAAAAAATAAAAATATTTTTTTAACTCATAAAATCTAAAGTTAACCAAAAGCCAAGGCGGTGTAAGCCCGGTCTTTTATTTGTCAGAGTTGTATTTCAGTGTATTCGTTTAATTTACACAGCTAACAATGAACTTAAGATAGTAGAGAATACTCACTACCTATGCTGCTACACAGAGAGAACAGATTGGTTAGAAATCTGTTGGAGCAACAAATATTTAGTTATGTATTCCAATGTTCCACATTTGCTATCAATTAGCAATCAAATGTACGATTTTTTCATATTTATAAACAAAAACCATAATTACAATACAAATAGAATTATCACAAAAGTTTTATTAGTAATAACCAGGGAAACCAGAAATATGCTCTAAAAAAGTGTTTTATGCGCATTCAATATGCACTAAAAACTTGAAAATATGCACAAAAAACTCAATAAATATGCTCTTAAAATAATATAAATTGGTTTATTTGAAATGAAAATATATTTTTAATTCAAAAATTCAAAAATATTTGCATATAAAATAAGCAAAAAAGCAAAAAAAGAAAATTAACAAAGAATAACTGCCGTATTAAAAACAATAATCTGGGTTTGAAGTGGACGTTGAAACAAAATAGCCATACATATTTTGACTAAAGCAAATAATACAAATTATAATTTTTTTGATAATCTAGTAAAAATTTAACTTTAAGTTCAAAAGAGATCACGATATCAGAATTAAAACTTTGGAACTATATTTTCGATAAATAAGACAAGATTTGTATGTATAATATTTATTGCAATAAACAACAATCTAGATCAATATACATTTTCAAATAAAATCGTTGCATGCCACATCTAAACAATATTTTATATATTGACAATGTTCCTTCAACGTCTACTCGGGGTAGAGTCCGTCACAAATAGAAAAACCGAATTTTTTATTGAAACTAACGTCCGTAATAACTACGAAAATGTATACACTACATGGAACATTAGAAATGAGACTTTGATGGCGAAAAATAAAAATTAAAATTGTGTGCAACAATTAAGCTTATAAGCAAATTAAAATAAAAAATTTTATATATTTTATTTTATTTTATTTTATTTATTTAATTTCAAAATATACCCTAAAAGCGTAAATTATGCTCTAAAAATTAGAAAATATGCTAAAAAATATGCGTATTAGAGTGATAAATGCAAAAACATGCTTAAAAGGGTAAAATATGCAAAAATATGCTTTAAACGGCAAAATATGCAAAAATATGCACTAACAAATCGATGCCAAAATTAATAAAAACTTCTGAAACGGATAAATATCTTGTCCCCGCATGAATACGTCGCACAAGAAAAAACATGCAATTGCATATTTGCGGTTTCCCTGGTAATAACAATTGATTTCGTTAATTTCTAATAACCATTTTAAAGTATTGGTAGACACAACTGAATTAAATATAAGTTAGAAAGTAAAGTGACTAAATATTGGCTTTTGAAATTAAGAAACTATTCTTGTAAACAATATTTAATTTGAAAAAAATAATTCGGTCATTGTAACTAACAAATCATTTTCTACCGTACTGAAATGCTATTGTATTAAAAAAATAGAAATTAGAATACTTTATTGATATTCCTAACCGAATAAAATTATAACCCAAACAATTTTTTATTCTGAATACAAAAAGAAAAACATATTTTGTTCTCTCAATTTGAATTTAAATAATAAAGAAAAAATTAAAATTAAATACAAATGTCATATAAAAATATATTTTGCAGAATAATCATACAAAATCCTGATTGAACAAGAAAGGTAAGGGCATTATTATATTATTGCTATTATTCTGAAGTGGAATCATATGTGCAAATAATTTGTAGTTTCTTGATAGGAAAATGTCTCTGTGAAATAAGGCCCAATACCGGCAAGGGATGTTACTAGTGTTGTCATTTGAACAAACTTTTTTCGAATATTCGAACGAACAAAAATTTTCAATTTAGAACAAAAAATTATTCGAATCGTTTTTGTCGAATATTCGAATATTCCAACAATTTCCTAACTACTTTGTATGAAAATTATTTTTTATTTCATAGCTTTTTAAATTGTTAGGATGTTAATTAATAAATTTACTCCAAATTATAAATACTTGTAAGCTTGTTTGTATGACACAAAAAACAACTACTTTTCTCTAATAAAAAGACTTAAGAATTGAATTATTGCAGGATTGAAGCATTATTTAAATGCCTTATTATTATTCCTCAGCTTTCCTTTCCAGTACTATGTTTTTAAAATACGCCAGAAAAAGCAAAAAAAATATTTCGCAAATACTTTGTTTTCATGATTATTTTGTAATCAACGTATCGCAAATAATCTCAATTACGATGAAGTATTAAATGACATTTCTGAAGTAATTGATAATGTTTTATTAACCCTCAGACATTTCTGAAGTAATTGATAATGTTTTATTAACCCTCAAACAGCTGACAGTTTACAAATGTAAACTTCTCGACTTTGGAATGCTTTTTTTATTATTTAGAATTATCCGAATTTATTGAAACTCCATAAGAGAACTACAAATTCACTTTTAAATCGAATACAAGAATGTAGAAGTGGTGGAACATTTTTCTGTTCACCATTTTACCAGTTTTTCAAAACTACCTGCTGAAGGACTGACTGGTTTACATTTGTAAACCAGTATAATTTGATATATAAAAAGTTAAATATTAAGAGCACATGTGTTGTTTTTCAAGAAGATTCAAGTTTTATTCAAAATTAAATTAGAATGAGATCAAAATTATGCATAATTAGAGAAAAAATAGAAATAATTATTGACAATCCGGGCACTTTGTAATCGTGACACAGTGTGTATCACATACCTTCTTACCGCAAAGAGAGCAACACTTTCCGGTGACGCGTTACCTTTTCTCCATTGCGCAGAAGACGCTCTTTCCTTTGATGCCCGATGTTCCTTTATCTGCTTGCAATTTTGGCTGTGGCTGATCCGATGGAAGGCTCCTGATGTCCAGCATATCCAGCTTGGCATTCCGAACATGAGGCCAACGATTGACGTGGCTAATCTGTGCTCGACGTGTGATGTTCGGAGTGGCCATTTCGTTCGCCAATGCAATTAGGAAAGTACGACGAGGATTGCTGGTCCCATGCGTTTCAGAATACAGCACGTATGCATACAAAGATTGTCTGCAGACAATCCCGACAAATCCACCATGTTGAAAAGCATAATTAATGGCCACCGACGCGATTTCCGCTTGCACATTGTGTCACAACGAGTTTGCATATTTATATTGGTTGGGCCACCTACCGAATACAAAAATAAAATGAAAAACAAATTAGAATGGATATGAAAAAATGTAATCCAAACATATTGAATTATCGAATACTGACCATTTTCTCGAATAATATTGTGCAATCGTGTTCGAGTAATGGGAATCGGATTTTTAGCCCCTGTAGAGCCATCCTTCGATGTATACGTCATGTCTGGCCCAAGAAGACTTACGGTAGCATTCCAATCAGGTTCCTCTGCAACCTGATCAATCATATCTGCATCAACATTCTCCCCATTCTTATCGTCATCGTCGTTGTCGCTTTGATGAAGCTCAAGTACGACTTCCAATTCTTCTTCCAACGATGCTCCATTTGGAACCCAATCAATATCTTCAATGTCATCATTGCAATCTCTGCCACCATCACTCTCGCTTGCTAGAAGTTCTTCTAATTCCGCTTCGGTCAATCTATATAAAAATTTAAATGCACTTCCACATATAAAGAACATGATATATAGACATGATACACACTTGGTTACATCGATCTTCCAATACCGGTTATACCGAATAGAGCTACCGCCACAAGGCAAGACTTCATTACTATAAAGATGAGTAGACAAAAACATAAATGACAAAATGTATAAACAAAAACATCAAAAGCATACCTGCGTTGCTTAACATTGCTGGGCCCTGCCTCGGGATCAGGTAAAATTACTGGTGCAATGACTGGAAGAACTCCTCGTTGGAGTTCAAAAACTGGTGGCTCCACAACTTTCCGCGCACGTTTTGACATTTTTATTATATTTTTTGTTTGTTTTCACTTTAAGAACGATAAACACGTGTATCTCTGAGCTTTTAAACATGACTTTTGCATTCTATTATTACATCTTTCCACACATATTCGTGTATTACATATGGGTTTACAAATGTAAACCAGTCCGCCGAAATAGGTAAAAGTAAACAGTCAGCTGTTTGAGGGTTAACTGATCTAAAAATATTTATGAATAGAGTAAACAATTGATTTAAATTATTTGGAAACATGAAAGAAAGAATTACACAAACTGTAAATATTTTTATACCCTTTACCAACAAAAATGGTAAAAGGGTATATATAGGTTTGTCATTCCGTTTGTAATTTCTATAATATCAATAAGCGACCCATATAATATATATATTCTGGATCCTTATGCATAGGGAAGACGAATAAGCGATGTCCGTCTGTCCGTCTGTCCGTCCGAAGCTCCCAGAAAAGCTAGAGACTTCGTTCTTGAACTGGTGTGTCAGAAATTTTCCAAAATAGATTGGTATTAAAATTCAGCAAAATCGAGCAGACGATTGCAGAGCTGGAAAACGTAAACTTCATTTTGCCATATAAAAGTAACTACCGAAAACAAATTTTTATTTTTTTTTTTAATAAATAAACTTATTTTACACTTCAGTACGACTACAATTGGAATTTTTAATTAAAAAAATATAAAAAAATTAAAAAGGCGTTTCCAGGGTTGGAAAACTTTAACTTTTTGTGTTATGTAAAATTAACTATGTCTAAAACTATATTAGTATTTTCTCGAGAACCGTAAGAGCTAGAGACCTGAAATTTGGACACAGTGTGTAGACCTTTGGCCGCTACACCAACAAATACATGAGAATTGGAAATTAAAGGGTGTTCCAAAACGAGAAACGAAAAATGTTAAAATCCCATGTAATATACATACAATTGTATGTATGTATGTATATACACTTGAAATTTGTGAGGTTAGTGTAGTTTTATACAGACTACAAAAATTAACACTAAAATTTCAAAAAATTTAAAATAAAGGGTGTTGCATCAGTTAATGCAATTTTGACTATGCAATTTTGACAACTTGCTGTATCTTGGAAACCGTGAGAGCAAAACTCTTGAAATTTTCAAAAACGGTAAAACTAAACAAACAAAAAATTATAAAATCGCCAAACCGAAAAAAATCGCCAAAAACAAAAAAAAAATCGCCAAAACGAAAAAAAGCACCAAATTACAAAAAAAAAATGTAAGACTAAAATAAATCGCGAATAACCGGAAGAATTGCTAAAATAAAAAAAAATCGCTAAAATTAAAGAAAATCACTAAAATGAAAAAAAACCCCAAAATGAAAAAAAAATGAAAAAGATGGCCTAAACGAAAAAAAACCGCAAAAAACAGAAAAAAATCGCCAAAATAAAAAGAACCCAAAAACAGGAAAAAATCGCCAAAATAAAAAAAATCGCCAAAATTAAAAAAATCTCCAAAATGAAAAAAAGCCCCAAAAACAGAAAAAATCGCCAAAATTAAAAAAAAAACCCAAAACAGTAAAAAAATTGCCAAAATGAAAAAAATCTCCAAAATGAAAAAAATCTCCAAATAAAAAAACCCCAAAATAAAAAAAAATCGCAAAAATTAAAAAAAATTCGCCAAAAGGAAAAAAATCTCCAAAATGAAAATAAACTCCCAAAAAGAGAAAAAAATCGCCAAAATGAAAAAAAGTCGCCAAAATGAAAAAAATCGCCGAAATGAAAAAAACCAAAAAACAGGAATAAATCGCCAGAATAAAAAAAATCGTCAAAATTAAAAAAATCTCCAAAATGAAAAAAAGCCCCGAAAACAGAAAAAAATCGCCAAAATTAAAAAAAAACCCCAAAACAGTAAAAAAAATTGCCAAAAACAAAAAAAAAATCGCCAAAACGAAAGAAAGCACCAAATTACAAAAAAAAATTGTAAGACTAAAATAAATCGCGAATAACCGGAAAAATTGCTAAAATAAAAAAAAAATCGCTAAAATGAAAGAAAATCGCCAAAATGAAAAAAAACCCCAAAATGAAAAAAAATCGCCAAAATAAAAAAAATGGCCAAAACGAAAAAAAACCCCAAAAAACAGAAAAATATCGCAAAAACCCAAAAACAGGAAAAAATCGCCAAAATAAAAAAAATCGCCAAAATTAAAAAAATCTCCAAAATGAAAAAAAAGCCCCAATAACAGAAAAAAATCGCCAAAATTAAAAAAAGCACCAAATTAAAATAAAATCGCCAAAATGAAAAAACCCAAAAACAGGAAAAAATCGCCAGAATAAAAAAAAAATCGTCAAAATTAAAAAAATCTCCAAAATGAAAAAAAGCCCCGAAAACAGAAAAAAATCGCAAAAATTAAAAAAATTAAAAAAAACCCCAAAACATTAAAAAAAATTGCCAAAATGAAAAAAATCGCCGTAATGATAAAAATCTCCAAATGAAAAAACCCCAAAATAAAAAAAAATCGCAAAAATTAAAAAAAATCGCCAAAAGGAAAAAAATCTCCAAAATGAAAATAAACTCCCAAAAAGAGAAAAAAATCGCCAAAATGAAAAAAAGTCGCCAAGTTGGAAAAATTCGCCAAAATGAAAAAAAAACCCAAAAACAGGAAAAAATCGCCAAAGTTAAAAAAATCTCCAAAATGAAAAAACATCGCCAAAATGAAAAAAACCCCAAAATAAAAAAAATCGCAAAAATTAAAAAACGCCAAAAGGAAAAAAATCTCCAAAATGAAAATAAACCCCCAAAAAGAGAAAAAATCGCCAAAATTAAAAAAAATTGCCAAAATGAAAAAAAATCGCCAAAACGAAAAAACCTCAAAAAACAGAAAAAAATCGCCAAAAAGAAAAAAACCCCAAAAACAGGAAAAAATCGCCAAAATGAAGAAAAAAATCGCTAATATGAAAAATATCTCCAAAATAAAAAAAAGCCCCATAAACAGAAAAAAAATCTCCAAAATAAAAAAAAAATCGCCAAAATGAAAAAAACTCCCAAAATAGGAAAAAATCGCCAAAATGGAAAAAGAATCGCCAAAAAAATCGCAAAAATTAAAAAACATCGCCAAAATTAAAAAAAAACCCAAATAAAAAAAATCGCAAGAATTAAAAAAAATCGCCAAAAGGAAAAAAATCTCCAAAAAAATCGCAAAAATGAAAAAACATCGCCAAAATGAAAAAAACCCCAAAATGAAAAAAAATCTCCAAAATGAAAATAAACCCCCAAAAACAGAAAAAAAATCGCCAAAATGAAAAAAAAAACAGAAAAATTGGCCAAAATGAGAAAAAAGCGACAAAACTGAAAAAATCGTTTAAACTGAAAAAAACTGCGCGAGTCAAAGTCGCACTTTACTGAATTTTATAATATTAAAGTAATTAAATTAAACTAAGTTTTTTCTTATTTCGTTTTTGTTTCGTTCACTTAACAAATTTTTTTTAAAAAACTAGATTGGTATCAATAATCAGAAAAATCCAAAATTATGACTCCAGGTTTGGAAAACTTACACTTTTTGTGTTATGTAAAATTAAATAGGTCTAACATTTTTTTTCTTTTTCTTTATAAATTGAATATATTTTATGCTTCTGAAAGAAAAGTTTGGCGTACGAAATTTGAAAAATGAAAATTACAGCTCCAAAGATGGAAACTTTAAAAAAATGATAAATTTTTTCACAAAACAAATATGTATGTATGTGTCTGTATACTATATATATGTACGTATGTTGGTAAAGGGTATATAAGATTCGGCACAGACGAATATAGCACTCTTACTTGTTTAATGTTATTTTAACTATATCGCCAACATTAACAATTTGCGAAAGAAACTTTTCTATTTTTTCTTTTATTAAAAGTAAAAAACAATCGTCTGCAACCTACAATTAAAAAGTGGATAGATCTGGAGTTTTTAAATGAGTTTTTAAAAGAAATCAATGACATATTAAAAAATGTTTGTAAGTTTGTATAAATACCTATTCTGTCCCTCGTTTCTGTAAGGAATGTGAGAACTTTTGAAGTCCAACAATTTTTTATCATCCTGTGAAACACAGGGTGAGTAAGAAAAAAATTGTATCTGTTGATATTGTTTGTAAGTTTATATAAGTTTTTATGTGAGTAACCCTGTGTAAAATAGGACAACCAATATGATTATTTAATTTTTCTCGATGCGAGAACTTCTCACAAGTTATAGAAACGGGGTACTGTTTAACTAATTTCGTTTCGGTTTTTAAACCCCAGCCAAAAAAAGGGGTGTTATAAGTTTGTAGTGTGTGCCTGTGTATCTGTTTGTGTGCGAGTTCACGTACAGACCAAACGTCTAGGCCGATTTAAATTTTTTTGTTTAAAAGGTAAATTGATCGAAAGTGTTCTTATCTATCTTTGAAGAAAATCGTCCCAGCCATTTAGAAGACATCACATCTTTTTTAGATATATTCTGTTGAATCTGTGTTTTTGACGCCTTAGCTCCCAAATGGCTTGACCGATTTTAATTTGGCCTTTTGCGTTTGAAAGCTGACATGATCGTTTATCTCTTATGTAGTCTATACTTGAAGAAAATTGGTCTAGTCGATTGGAAGTTATCATAAATTCTCTAAATATAAATTTACTCCTTTCTTATTTGCTATTCTGTTACTTCAATAATATTAGTGGGACATAGAGTTCTTAACTTATGCTACAGCTTCAACTCCGTGGAAGATTTATAAAATTTAAAATTTTTGTTATTAATACTTTTATATTTAATATTTCTAAGTTTTTATAAAAATTATTTGGTTTTCTTGTGCAATGAACTATTTTTCCACTGTTAATAAGAAAAAATTAAACATTTTTAAAATTATTCGAATACATTTTTTTAATCTTTGTTGGTTCGAATATTCGAATAAAAGTTCAAAATAATTTGTCTGTTCGAACAAGAAAAAAATCATGAAATTTCATTCGAACAAATATAAAAGACGAATAATTAACAACACTAGATGTTACATTGCACCACGTGGATCAAAAATTTGCACATTTCACTTCAGTTTAAAAGCAAAAAGTTAAGAATAATTTGCGATAAATATAATATTGTACTTACCTTTTTATTCTGCACAAATTGTTTTTATGTACATGTGTATGTATGTACTATGTATATATTTATGTATGTATGTACATTAGCTATGGCATAGTTTATATGGGAATTCTTAGTAAGGAGATTTCGACTTGCAAGAGATAAGACATAGGTATGTTCGGAGGAAATGTTGAAGATAAAAAACTACTGTGGGTCGGTCTTACATTTTAGCCCCGTAGGAGGCAACATAAAAGCGGAAAAAGCAGATTTCTTAAAAAAAAATTATTCAAAAAACTATTTTTTGTATGGGGACCTCCTTAATGATTGAAGATAGACGTTGAGAGAAAATCTTTGTATTGAAAAAATATTGGAGGTTAGTCGTACATTTGACTTCGATAGGAGCGCGCTAGGGGCAATGAGCCCTGCGAGTAAATTTTGTACAAATTCCGCCTTTGTATGGGAGCCCCTTAATAAGTCGAGATAGGACATAGGTTTGTTCGGAGGAAATGTTTAACATAAAAATATACTGTAGATCGATCCTACATTTTACCCCCCTAGGAGGCAACATAAAAGCGGATTTCTTAAAAAAAATTATTCAAAAAACTATTCCTTGTATGGGGACCACCTTAATGGTTGAAGATAGACTATAAGTATGTTCAGAGAAAATCTTTGTAATGAAAAAATATTGGAGGGCAGTCATACATTTGACTTCGATAGGTACGCCCTAGGGGCAGTTAGAGCGCTGCGAGTAAATGTTATAGAAATTTCCCCTTTGTATGGGAGCCCCCTTAAGGAGAGGAGGTAGGTGGTCGGTGTGTTTAAAAAAGATGTTGGGCGGAGAAAATTAATGGGTGCTCGTCATACATTTGACCCTTGTAGCGGTGACCCCTGGAAAGGAATATGATTTTTTATATTTTTTTTTTTTTTTTGGTTTTACCCCCAACTTTGAGCACGAAGCGGAGACCTTTGCCCCCATCTGACCGCCACCATTTTTTGGCTCGAATATTTTTTTTCCGAACCTCACAAAATGAGGAGTTCTTGCAAGTCGAAATCGAAAAATCGTTAACTACCTCATACCTAATGTACATATGCATCTATGTATATGAGCCATTCCTACCAATGATCCCTTTAGAAATACCAATTTTATTAAAATTTTCAGTTGCCATAATCATTTCATAAAAAATTCACTTATCGCTAATGAAACATTGGTGCTTCCAAAAGTTTTATTCGTTAATTACAACAGAATAGTGTGTTAGTTGTTGGAACCGGTAAAATTCGATTGGCTACAAATTCGGTTATCACAACAAATCTGTTTTCTCTGTGTAATTATATTACGTGAAATATTATCATGACTTTCAAAAAAATATATACATACATATGTATGTACTATGTACATATAATATGTAAAAAATTATAAATTTTAAAATTAAAAAAATCATAGAATTGAATTTTAGAGCATATTTCACCAATGCTATTTAAATATAAATTCACATTCAAAATTAGGTTTTCATTTCCAAAAAATATTTGAAAAATTACTTTTAAATATGATTTGATATTTAAAAAGAATTTGTGAAATAGGCTCTCAGTATCGTATTTATTACGTGGCATAATAATATTCCTAAAAAATTATTTGGGTACAAGATTCTTTAGAACTACTTGAAACCAAAAACATTTTTCACATTACTTGCTCTAAAGAGTGTTACCTGCAAATTTTTAAATTTTTGCAAAACTGTACCGTAAAGAAATTTTATTTATTTTATTACTGCAAAGGCGGTGTTCAAACGTGGCACTTTTCAAGCATTACTTGGTGATTATGGTTCTCCTTATTAGTGACTGTTTGTGTGTATTTTGATCTGGAGATGTCATTGAACAATGGTTCTTTTTCGAAAATTACGCTGGAATAACCTGAAAGTATTATAACCGTTTTTTTTTACCTGCAATTGCAGATTATTACCTGTACGATACAACACGACCAATTTTGGCTTCATTGTATGGGAAGTTTCCAGAACACGTAGTTACACACTACTTCAATATACTACCAATATCATGTGATTAGACGCCATTGTGCTTTTTTCATGGGGCTACACCAAAGACGGTCTGTACGTGGATAGTTCCCTGAAGTTATGTCATTTAAAAACGAAAATACGTGCATGTTTATTATATTTCAGAAGATTAATAAATTTAATTCCAAGAAATTTAATTTTGTATCGTATGGTAAAATTAAGCTTTCATTACAAACCAGTTTTCAGCAAATTGAAATAAGATGAATCAAAACAATTCACATATTCCATTTGCAATAATGGCTGAGTATATAAAGCAGAAATCTACATCAACTGACACCATACACACCGTGGACCAAAAACAAAAAAGAACGCTGATGAAGAAGGTTCATTGGCATTTGAAAACAGGTAGCTCTTCCGTTCAACTATGTGTTAGTCAGAATATTTACAACTAACTTTGGTGTCGTTTGTTCATTAATAATTATCACATGTAATTTGGTTTACAAAGCGATACGAACTTTAGCGTGTTCAAATCATAAATATTGAAACAAATAAAGTATAGATTTGAAAACAGATCTTTTGCTTATCGCCAGATTATTATAATTGAAAAATAAAAAAATTTGATGCACATATTGCCTATTTTAAAAAAGGATAAAAAATATTGCAATTTTTGCATTTTATATGAATAATTAAAAAAAAAATAAATAAATTAATATTATTTTAAAACAGATTCAATCTGAAAAACAAAACATTATTTCCAAATACGTAGAATTTGTATGACAACCCGAAACGAAAATATGTATTTAGTTAAATACATATCTCAATTAGTAGATCGCAAGTGGTCAAGCTTTATATACCATTAGATACTGCCTCACAAACTCTTTTCGATGATACCAAATTTTATTGATGTCGTCTTGGACCAAAGACCTTTTTCAAATATGGTCCAGCTCACGGACCATAAAAACATATCAAGCTTTATTTTTAGAGGGGTAACAAAATCACTTTTTTCGCTTCCATACAAGTTAAGTCGGTCTAATATACATAAGTTAAAGATTTTGCCAGCCTTTACTATATATGGGCATTTCCAGCAAAAGGTAAACCGTGACTAAAAATTTAAATGTTATTAAAAGGCTTGGCTTGACCGATAGTATCATAAAAAACCTTTAAATTATTTGATATTAATGTATTTATACGCCACTTCAGTTGTAGTGAAGAAAACCCAGGCTGCCAAAAATTAGTTTCTATTTTTCTAACTCTTAGTAATATTTAATCATATATCCTGTTTAATGTTCAAAACATTAATAAGTATGTAGTTGTTGTGCTTTTTCCATAAATATGTTCTTAAACAACAACTAATAGAAACAAATGAAGAGAGAGTAAATAAATTCCCTTTAACATTAATCTTTTCCACTTATTTTCCGTTATGTTTTAATGCAACGTTCGTTTCCAAAAAGAATGATATATTACAGTTACATTTGACTCGTCATGACCAGGTGTCTTAAAAGTTGGATTTTAAAAAAATTTTAGGAACAGAATTTTAAAATATTTTGCATTTTGCAAAAATGTTCAATACAGATACCTTCGAGGTAGCCAAAGTGTGTAGCGTTCGTTTAGTATTCAAAGTTTGCCGAGGTTATAATCGTAAGTAATGCTTTATTTTCAAAGAAATATTGTTTTGGGTTAACATATCTTTTTATGCAGATGGATAAAACGGTGGCGGAAAAGAAAAAGCAAAATAAATTAAATTTGTAGCGAAAGCCGTTGAAAAAAAGTTTTACTAAAAAACTTAGTTTCATCACATGAAAGGACCATGATTGGAAATAGTTAGGGCAAAATTATGTATGTAAAAACGGCTGTGCTATTTATTCTGCACAAAAATGGTTCTAAAAAATGTTCTGAAAGCTATGGGCCCAAAAGTGTTTATAGCTTTTTTTTGGATAAGAAGTGCATTGATAGCGGTTTCCATGCTATCAGTGCAATTTTTACGCACATGCCATTTTTAATAACCAGTCTATCTGAAACTGCCGGGGGAGCGAATACAATGAAAACTTTTGGCACATCGTGATATACAAATAAAAACTGAATTAATGACAATATGTTGGTTCTTATTTTTATACCCTTTACCAAAAATGGAAAAGGGTATATATAGGTTTGTCATTCCGTTTGTAATTTCCATAATATTCATATGCGACCCATAAAAAGTATATATTGTGGGTCCTTATGAATAGGGAAGACGAATAAGCGATGTCTATCTGTCCGTCCGTCTGGTGTACGTGAAATCGATTTTCCGAAGCTCCCAGAAAAGCTAGAGCCATCGTTCTTGGACTGGTGTGTCAGAAATGGTCCAAAATAGCTTGGTATTGAAATTCAGCAAAATCGACCAGACGGTTTCAGAGCTGGAAAACTGAAACTTGATTTTGCCATATAAAAGTAAGTAGATAACACAATTTTTTTAATTTCGTTGTTAAATAAACTTATTTTATATTTCAGTACGAATAAAATTTTTATTAAAAATATGAAAAAAATTAACAAATCAAAAAGGCATTTCCAGGGTTGGGAACTTAACCTTTTTTGTTATATAAAAATAGCCTACTAAAACTAATTTTTCCTTTTTATTTATAAATTTGAAATATCTTAAATTCTTAAAAGAAAAAGATTGGTGTAAGAAATCAGAAAAATTTTAAATTATGATTCTAGGCTTGGGAAACCTACACTATTTGTGATATACAAAATTAACTAGGGGTAATAATTTTTTTTTATATTTTTATTTATAAATATATTTTTTTTTTTGGAATGAAAAGTTGGGCATAGAAAATTTGAAAAATAAAATACAGGAGAATTGGAAATTAAAGGGTGTTCCAAAACGACCAACGAAAAATGTTAGGATCCCATGTAATATGTATATATATAATTGTATGTATATACACTTGAAATTTGTAAGGTTAGTGTATTTTTATACAGACTACAAAAATTAACACTAAAATTTCAAAAAATTTAAATTAATGGGTGTTCCATCAGTTAAGGCAATTTGGCTATGCACTTTTGACCTGCTGTATCTTGGAAACCGTAAGAGCAAAACTCTTGAAATTTTCAAAAACGGTAAAAATCAAAAAATTATAAAATCGTCAAACCGAAAAACAAACAAGAAATCGCCAAAACGAAAGAAAGCACTAAATTAAAATAAATGTCTAAGACTAAAATAAATCGCGAAAAACCAGAAAAATTGCTAAAATGAATAAACAATCACCAAAATGAAAGAAAATCGCCAAAATGAAAAAATCGCGTAAATAAAAAAAATCGCCAAAATGAAAAAACCCCAAAAACAGTAAAAAATCGAGCGAAAACGACAAAACTGGAAAAAACTTAAAAAAAGCCTCATTAAAAAATTTTCAAAATTGAATGTACGGAATGTACGGAACCCTTCGTGCGCGAGTCATAGTGTTTTGATCGTGATTTCGTTTTTTCATTAGTTAAACCAAGAACAATGGCCCGAAATGGATGCTTAAATGACACATGCGTATTTGCAAGGTTTATCGGACGATTCGGAATCATCTGATAACAGTGAAACAGAAAATGAATTATTTGAAGATGATGTTCAGAGCGATGTCGAAGATGAGGAAATCGCCAGTCAAGATCCTGACATCAACACAGCTTTATTGCAGGACCAATTTACAGGATATCCCAATTGTGATTCTTCTTCAGATAGCCGTATTCTTACGTTCTCTGAACCTACTATTAGAAGCAAAAGTAAGTATTGCTGGACAACGTCGAAAGGTAAAAACGGTGGCAGAGTTTCTTTATCCAACATTGTTCGAACGGCAAGAGGTCCTACTAGACAATGTAAATCATTTCTTGAGCCCCTTTCCTGCTTCAATGCATTTTTTACCGACGACATTAT
Organism: Tachina lurida; assembly: GCA_944452675.1. Lineage (NCBI taxonomy): Eukaryota > Metazoa > Arthropoda > Insecta > Diptera > Tachinidae > Tachina > Tachina lurida. Next base: position 34,086,187 of record OX101755.1, on the reverse strand, counting down.
TCTGGAAATTGTAAAATGGACAAATGTGGAAATATCCCTGAATCGTAAAGATGGAATGACGACAGCAACTTATAGGTATACAAGTGAATACGAACTCCGCGCCCTGATTGGAATTCTCGCTTTAACAGCTGCATTAAAAGATAACCATCTGGCAACTGATGAAATATTTGATAATACCTACAGTGGAACGCTATATACTTCGGCTATGAGTCGCGATAGGTTTAAATTTTTGATTCGATGCCTGCGAATGGATGACAAAGCATTGCGACCTTCTCTTCAACCTAATGACCGGTTTTTGCCTGTGAGAAAAGTGTGGGATATGTTCATTGAACAATGCCAAACCAGTTACACACCGGGGTCGCATACCACAATTGACGAGCAGTTGCTGGGTTTTCGTGGCCGATGTCCATTTAAGATGTACATTCCCAATAAACCAAATAAATATGGGATCAAAATTGTAATGATTTGCGACAGTGCCATAAAATATATGTTCAATGCCATTCCATACCTAGGCAAATCGAGTAATACTACAAACGTCCCTTTGGGGGAATATTACGTGAAGGAATTATCCAAACCAATACATGGGACTTCTCGCAATATTACTTGTGACAACTGGTTTACGTCAGTTCCACTGGCAAAGAACTTGTTAAAAGAGCCGTACAAATTGACTTTGGTGGGAACTATAAGGTCCAATAAACGTGAAATTCCGGAATTAATGAAAAATTCACGATCGCGAGAGATTGGAACTACCAGATTTTGTTATGATGGACCTTTAACGCTTTTGTCATATAAACCGAAGCCTTCTAAAATGGTGTTCATGCTCTCATCCTGCAATGAAAAAGGCACTATCGATGAAAGAAGTGGTAAGCCAGACATGATTTTGTATTATAACCAAACAAAAGGAGGAGTCGACACGCTCGACCAAATGTGTTCAATAATGTCGTGCTTAAGGAAAACTAACCGTTGGCCTATGGCAATATTTTACGGACTGCTCAACATAGCTTTTGTAAATTCATACGTTATTTATTGCCACAACCTGCAGTCTCGAAACCAAAAACCATCTAGTCGAAGAAACTATATGAAAACTTTATCTAGTTCGTTGACATCGCCATGGATGGAAAAACGCTTGGAGGCTCCTAGTTTGAGTAACGCTTTGAAGCGAAATATAAAAAATGCATTGCCTCAACAGGTTAAAAGAGACAATAATGGAGGCAGAGAAGAACCTGAACCAAAGAAAAAAAGATACTGTTCCTATTGCCCCTCAAAAATAAGGCGTATGTCTAAAATGGTGTGTGTAAAATGTACTAAGCCTATATGCGGGGAACATAAAAATGAAGTGTGCAAAACTTGTACCTGATTTGACCATACTTAATTTTTTTTTTTATTTATCATAAATGTTATATCTGAATAAGCTTAAAAAGCGAAAGAAATGTGTTCATTTTAGTTTTTAAGAAAACAAAATACTTGGATTTTTTTGTTTATTTTATAAGAATATTGAAAATGTGATTTTTTCTTACATAATAAAAAAAAGTTTCTCCAAAAATGCATTTAAATAATAAGGAAATATATAAAGAATCCATATCAGTACAAAAAGGTAAAAAATATTTCCAAAAATATTGTCACCATAAAGAAAAACTATGATACGTCCCACAGACGTATGGTTATCTTCCCCGTAGCTTCCAATAGGGTTATCTCTCTAGGGTTAACTGAATTTATTTAATATTAAAGGAATTAAATGAAACTAAGTTTTTTTTATTTCGTTTTTGCTTTGTTCACTTAACATATTTTATGTATTTTTAAAGAACAAGATTGGTATAAATAATCAGAAAAATCCAAAATTATGATTCCTGGGTTGGAAGACTTACACTGTTTGTGTTATGTAAAATTAAATAGGTCCAAATAATTGTTTTTTCCTTTATGAATTGAATATATTTTATGCTTCTGAAAGAAAACATTGACATATAAAATTATAAAAATTAAAACAAGGGCTCCAGAGATGGAAACTTTTAACTTTTTTTGATAATAGAGTAACTAAATAAAACTAAGTTTTTACTTCTTTCCTTTTTTCTTTTTAACCGACTTCAAAAAAAGAAGGAGGTTAACAATTCGTCACTATTTTTTTTTAGGTATGTAGGTCCATAACTCGGTGCATTTTAGACCGATTGTAAAAATTTTTTTGTTGTCTGAGAGGGTATAGCTTCCCATTGGTCCCATTTGAAAAAAGTGGGCAAGGTCACGCCCACAATTTTTTAAATTTGATTTATTGATCTTCTACTTATTTGATTGCTGCGAAACCTAGCAAACATCTTTGGTTCTTGTAATTAGAAAATTCTTGAGTTGAAAAAATGGGCGGGGCTACGCCCATTCAAATGTATTATAACATTACACGTGGTTCTACTTAACCGATTTTTACAAAACTTAGCACACACCTTGAACTCTAAAATATACAAAATTTTCTTTTAAAAAAATGGGCGGGGTTACGCCCATTAAAATTTTATATTATATTTCACAGGGTTCTATTTCACCGATTTTTACGAAACTTGGCACACACCCTAAGCTTTAATAAAGCCATAAAATTGCGTTAAAAAAGTGGGCGGGGTCACGCCTACAATTTTTTAAATTTGATTTTGTGATCTTCTACTCATTTGATTGCTGCGAAACCTAGCAAACATCCTTGGTTCTTGTAATTACAAAATTGTTAAATTTAAAAAGTGGGCGGGGCTACGCCCTTTAAAATGTATTACAACATTAAATTTTAAATTAAATTTTAGTATAATATTTCATGTGCTTGTACTTAACCAATATTTACGAAACTTGGCACACACCTTGAACTCTTAAAAATACACAATCTTGTTTTAAAAAAAGGGGCGTAGTCACGCCCCATAAAATTTAATACTTAATTTCACGTGCTTTTCGATCTGTACGAAACTTGGCACACACATTGAACTCTTAAAAATACACAATATTGTTTTAAAAAAGTAGGCGTAGCCACGCCCCATAAAATTTAATACTATATTCCACGTGTTTTTACTTACTATGACCTCTCATATAAAAAAATAATTTTTGAAATCGGTCATTAGGTGACGGTTATTCGATGTCGGCTCAATCACCATTAATTTTGAAGTGTATTTAATAAGCTCATGAATTTAATCATATTGAGTAAAAGAAGGGCTAATTATATATTGTGAAAAATACGCATGCATTTTTAACTCTTCGGTGTATATATTGCTTCAAACCGATCTTTTCCAAAAAAAAATTTATAAAAATTAATATAATTAACTTTATTTTTATAAATATGGGTAGACCCACTAAAAACGCAGCTTATATGAGACAGCGCCGCTTAAATGAAACAAGCGAAGAAATGAGAAAACGCCTATCTCAAATGAGGAAAAACAAGTCAAAGGCCATTTCAAAAGAGACTAGTGAACAACGCAAAAAGAGGCTTTCCCAGGAGCGAGCTCACATCAATAAAGTTTTAAAGAGGGAGAACATAGCAAAACGTGCACACCGCATTGGCTTGATTCACGATCGATTATCAAATGAGACAGCAGATCAACGTGCCCATCGTCTCGGCCTTATTCATGATCGGTTATCAAACGAAACACCTAACACTCGCTTAGTTCGACTTAATGCAATGCAAAAAGCTTACCATGTTTGTAGGGATATCACAAATGAGCAATCGTTCGAAAAGGCTATTAATATTTTTGCTGATGTATCATGTACCGTGTGCAAAAGAGCTATTTATCCACAGCAGCGTTTAAATTTACAACCAGATATGTATTCAACTCTATTACCTAAATAATTGATTAACTTAGGTACAATTACTACATGTTCTCGTTGCAACAATACTATTAAGAAAAGAAAAGTTCCATCAACTGCATATTGGAATAAAATGATGCCTTCAGAAATACCTCCAGAATTAGCCAATTTAACAAGAGTTGAAGAACGGTTTTTATGTCGGATTGTACCTTTTCTAAAAATTGTAAAACTTAATAAACGGTTCAGTCAAAATTGGTGTAAGGGTCAAGTAATTTTATTTGCAAAGGACGTTCTGGAAATAGCTGAACAGTTACCATTGACACCACAACAAGCTGGTTTAATTTTAGTTGTAGAAAGTTTGGAGAAACTTTCATGTTCTAAGGAATTCATCGTGGATATCCAGAGACTTAATAGAGCATTAAAGTGGTTAATTTGCAATAATCATCTTTACAGAGATGTTAAAGTGCATTTTGAAACTACATTAAATATTACTCCTTTAGTCCAAATAGCTGAAATATCTATTTCGAACCGGGATGGTTGTGCTTCAGAAACTTTTTTGAATCATTATGTCACTTTAAATGAAAACACCGCAATATTGCGTGGATCATTTCACCAAGGTGACTTGCGATTTAATTCATCTAGAGGTAAACAATGTACTGGGATATCGGCTGTTGCTTGTGCTGCGTTCAATATATTAGATCCGTGTAATTGGGTTAAAAGCGATGTCGACTACATTGTTATCATTGGTGATAAGTACTATTGTTCGAGATATTTCATTTCAAAAGAATGCACTCATCGCCTACTCTGAACAACTTTTAAGTTCCACAACATGAAATAAACTCTCTCTTGCTTTGCTTTAATTTCATATTTAGTGATTGATGTAAATATGTACGTATATAAATATGTAATAAATCAAGTAAGAAAGGTTAAACACACAACTATTCACATACATCTGCGTATAAGCAGGTAGAAAATCATACCATCAACGGTTTATTATTGATCTTTTTACTTTTTGTTATAATAAAACTTCACTTCTTTAAAATCGTTTACATGAATAAGATGCAGTTAAAATAAATATTAATAATAAAATTTAAACTACACATAATAAAATAAATGAAGTTTTACAAAAATTACACTTAAATATCAACTTTAATTTTCTTACTGAAACCCAGAATATTTGATATGATAATCTAATTAGATCAGACGAAGATAAACCCTTCTCCTACATATAAATGGTGCCGAAACCCGGGACATAATACCCATATATTGTGATAGTTGAATCTACTGCCGTTTTTACTACGGTTTAACTACACTTGATTTTACTGCCGTTTTCACTACGGTTTAACTACATTTGTTTTGGAAACATTTTTGCCATCGAGCCACGGTGCATCAAAAATTCGTTGTCGTGAAGTTTTACTAAACAATCTACAAGATGGATGCGTTGATTGAAGAGCAGAAAAAGCTTTTAACACATATTGAACGCATGCGGAGAAATTTCAATCAGAAGCCGAAAGAAGACATAACTAGAGGGTACATGCAAACAATACTAGAAGATCTGGAAACAACTTTCAAAACTTTTAAGGATGGCCACGAGCAAATATATGAACATATTCGTGAAAGTTCAATGAATGAAGAGGACGTGCCATACTGCAGTAACGATACTTATTATAAATGTTATGACATTTTCATATGTTTCAAAACAATCATAATTGATTTAATTTACGATTTGGATTCCCCACAGACTCCAACCGTCCATGCTAGTACTTTTGCTAATTCAACGGGCCGCAATGAAACCTTTTGTGCTGGAGCACGATTACCAAAAATCGACCTTCCAAAATTTTCTGGAGATTATTTGGAGTGGATATCTTACAGGGATATGTTCTTATCGCTCGTTCATCACAACAATTCTCTATCTAATATTCAGAAATATTTTTATTTAAAAGGATCTTGTGTTGGAACTCCACTGAGTTTAGTAAATGAATTCCCAGCTGCTGATATTAGCTATGTTTCAGCATGGGAGGCTCTAGAAAAGAGGTTTCATAGTTCAAGAAAGCTTGTGGAACAAATTCTCAAGAAGTTATTCTCAATACCATCCTCGAATGGATCATTCCAGAGCATAAAGGAATTATTAGACTCCAGCAGAAATTGCTTAGCTCAACTGAGATCATTAACGATTGACATCTCCACATGGGACCCCATCTTGATTTATATTATTTCCCAGAAATTGGATTCACTAACCCGCAAAGAGTGGGAACAATCGTTGAAGGACGGTACATCAATACCACCTATTACAGATCTGCTTTCCTTTTTAGAATCTAGTTTTAGAGCACTAGAATCAATTGATGATGCCAATCAAACGTCTTTTTCTAAATCTAATACAAACAAATCGATAGAATTTCGTCGCAAGCCGACGCGTACTGTTCGCACACACAATGCCACTGCTTTAGTTAACGATAGCTGTCCTTGCTGCAAAAAGCGTCATCCATTATACAAGTGCTTCAAGTTCGCAACATTATCCTCTGAACAAAAGAAAAATGTTGTGACCCAACAACAATTATGCAGGAATTGCCTCCGCACTGGACATATTCAGTCTACTTGTAAGCTAAACACGAAATGTCAACTTTGTAGTGAACCTCATCACACAATCTTACATAATGAATTTGGTAAGGTATATAGTTCTCAAAACAAATATTCTAACCCTCGGGCAGAACCCAACGCCGAAAACCAAACCAACGTAAATTTGCCAAATACCTCTTCACCTATTGTTGATTCTGTAAGTACAAATCTTATTAGCATGAAATTTTCTACTCTGAATCCAGCACTACTAGCAACCGTAAAAGCTAAAATAAACACCAAACTTGGTGCCATAATTGTTAAATGCCTGGTAGATCAAGGATCCCAAGTCTCTTTTATTTCTGAAGAATTGTGCCAGTTATAGTCTTTGCCAAAAAATAGAGTAAATATTGAAGTATCTGGTATCGGAGGTAAAAGGACCGTTACTGTCAAAAAATCTGTTAATATTAATATTATATCAAACTATCGTCATAATTTTGAACTAAATCTAACAGCTTTAGTAGTTTCTTCTGTTTCTTCATATATTCCTCATAAACTGTCTCCAGTTAACATTCCTGATCTCACTGAATTTCATTTAGCTGATGCTCAATTCATGGTGCCTGAAAAAATTGATATCCTCCTAGGAAATGACGTATATGGTGAGCTACTTTTGCCTGGAATGAAAAAGTTCAAGAACAATATTTTACTACAAGAAACCTACTTTGGCTGGATGGTGTCGGGATCTATTTGCCAGCTGAAGAGAAATGTAAATATTTGCGCTAATTTATGTATACTAGATGAACAACTACGCCTATTCTGGGAACAGGAAGAGCTAATAGAAAGTGTAGGCAAAACAAGAGATGAAACTTTATGCGAGAAATTGTTTACAGAATCTCATACTCGGGATGAAACGGGAAGGTATACAGTACACCTTCCGTTCAAGAAGCTCCTGCTAGGACAGCCGTTACCTTCATTCTCATATACTGATTATAACGCTCTTAAGAGACTAAAACAGCTCGAATCATCCTTCAAGGCTAGGCCACAATTTGCTTCACAATATGTGAAATTCATGGAAGAATATGAATCCTTGCAACATATGGTAAAATTAGGTGAGTATCCTCAAGCAGTGCCAGAAAATGCTTATTTTCTCCCACACCATGGTGTACTTAGAGAAAGTAGTAGTACAACCAAATTACGTGTAGTTTTTGATGGGAGCAATCGGAAACCTCCTCAGCCTTCACTTAATGAAGAACTCTCAGCAGGGCCCGCCCTACAAAATGATTTATCAGCAATAATTTTAAGATGGCGAATGCATCGTGTGGCATTTACTGCCGATTTAGAAAAAATGTTTCGCCAGATTAATGTGTGCAAGGAGCATCAAAACTTTCAATGCATCCTGTGGAAGGATAAAACAAATAAAATTTGTGTATATTCCCTCAGTACAGTTACTTACGGAACGACCTCGGCTCCTTATTTAGCCATAAGAGTGTTACAACAGCTTTCAACCGATGAAGAAAACCGTTTCCCGAGAGCTTGTAAAATTCTTCGTAACGACACTTACGTTGATGACGTCATTTCAGGCGCAGATAGTTTTGAAGAAGCTTATGAAATACAAAAAGAATTGTGCTTTCTTTTGAAGTCAGGGGGATTCCGATTGCGAAAATGGAATTCCAATTCCATAGAACTGATTCAATGCATACCTGAAGAATACCGTGAAAAAAAGGATTTATTTTCAATACAACAGAGAAGTTCGTCGAAAGCACTCGGTTTATATTGGGATACGTCAAGCGACTATTTTTTCTTCATTATTAATTTTAAATTTTCTGAAATCATTACTAAACGCAGTGTACTTTCAGACGCAGCTAAATTGTTTGATCCATTGGGATGGCTATCCCCTACCACAATAATTGCTAAAATCATCTTTCAGCAACTTTGGAAAATTAAAATCGACTGGGAAGATTCTCTTCCTGAGGAAATTAGTGTAAAGTGGACTAAGTTCAGAGCCAGTCTGAAACATTTGGAAGACATAAAAATTCCAAGGTGGCTAGGCTATACACCGGAGGGCGTCACTATTGAACTCCACGGTTTTAGTGATGCCTCCAAATCAGCTTTTGCTGCCGCAGTATACACTCGTCTAGTAACAAAAAATGGCAGAGCAATTGTTAGTCTATTGCAGGCTAAAACGAAAGTAGCTCCTTTAAAATCAGAAACCATTCCAAGGCTTGAACTAAGTGCCGCTACATTATTGGCAAAATTATTACAGTCCATAAAAGCAAATTTCAAAACAACAATAAATAGCGTCACATATTGGACGGACAGCACAATAGTACTTGCATGGATTAAACATTGCTCGACGAGGTTGGAAGTCTACGTAGCAAACCGGGTAGCAACTATTCAAAGGCTTTCAAACGCCAATGATTGGAGGCATGTTCCATCTAGTGACAACCCGGCAGATTGTGCATCAAGAGGACTGCATTCTGAAGAATTAATTAACTACAATAACTGGTTTAACGGGCCCTCTTGGCTACAAAACGGTCCAGAAACATGGCCTTCTCACCCGGTAGAAACTACTACTCACACAACTGCAACAATAAATCCCATTACGTCAAATTCTTCTAATATTTTGCAATATCCAGAAATCACAACGAAATATTCAAAATGGTCAACTACTTTACGCGTGACGTCATATATTCTTAGATTTTTTAATAATATTAAACAATCTCTGCAAAAACGAGAAAAAGAATATGGCTTTCTTAAAACATATGAACTTAATTATGCACGTCTTCGACTGATCAAAATAACTCAAGCAGTATCGTTTGCTGAAGATATTCGCTGCATAAAATCGAAAAAACCGTTACCGATCAATAGCACTATCCTGAAACTTTCACCGTTTTTGGACGATCATGATATTTTACGAGTTGGTGGTCGTATTTCAAATGCTGATATTCCGTTTCAAATAAAGCATCCGATTTTATTATCTAAGCATAATCCGCTTTCGTTACTTATATTTTCAGAAGCACATCAGAAAACGCTCCATGGTAGCCTTTAACTAATGCAGTCGTACATTTCACGCCACTATTGGATAATTTCAGCACGACAATTAGCTAAATCAGTACAGAGAAAATGCATCGTTTGCTTCAAGTATAAAACTCAATCATGCCAACAACTAATGGGGAACCTGCCTACTGTTCGTCTGCAGCCAGCACGCCCATTTAAACATAGCGGATTGGATTATGCTGGACCTATTTCTATTAAAGTGTCATCATTACGGTCTACATCAACATCAAAGGCGTACATCTGCCTCTTCATTTGTATGTGTACTAAGGCTATACATTTGGAAGCCGTGTCAAGTTTAACAGTAGACGCATTCCTGGCGGCATTTCGTAGATTCACTTCTAGGAGAGGTTTATGTACAGACTTGTACTCCGATTGTGGCACGAATTTTGTAGGCGCAAACAAGCAACTACAAGTACTTTATCAGCGAAATAAGTTATCCCTTCCTGAACATCTTCAAGAAACAATGGCAAACGAAGGCACTAAATGGCATTTTATACCTCCAGCTTCACCACATTTTGGCGGACTGTGGGAGGCTGGAGTGAAGTCGACTAAGCATCATTTGCGCCGTATCATCAAAAATCGTCTACTCACATATGAGGAACTTAGCACTTTGCTTACGCAAATCGAAAGCTGCCTCAATTCACGCCCGCTCTGCACCATGTCAGCAGACCCTGCTGATAACAATGTTCTAACGCCAGCACATTTCTTAATTGGGGAGCCAACTAATTGCATTCCAGATGAAGATCTTCTTGATAAGTCTATCGACCGCCTATCACGTTGGAAAGCAATACAATGTTTACAACAACATTTTTGGAACCGCTGGCACAAGGAGTTTTTATGTCGCCTTCAGTCACGGCCAAAATGGAACAAAATTAAAGAAAATATTAAAGTCGGGGATGTAGTACTTTTACTTCATGAAAAATGCGTTCCTGGCCAATGGCCTCTGGCAAAAGTTGAAAAGCTTCATCCAGGCAGTGATGGTTTAGTAAGAGTAATAACACTATACTGTAATAAAAAGTACTTGAAACGACCCATCTCAAAGATATGCCTTTTACCGTCGACAACAGCTAATTAGCTAAGGGAAGTACTTTCCTTCATGAGCATCGCAAAAAAAAAAGCCGTTTTTTTTGGTGGGGAGAATGTTCGAGATATTTCATTTCAAAAGAATGCACTCATCGCCTACTCTGAACAACTTTTAAGTTCCACAACATGAAATAAACTCTCTCTTGCTTTGCTTTAATTTCATATTTAGTGATTGATGTAAATATGTACGTATATAAATATGTAATAAATCAAGTAAGAAAGGTTAAACACACAACTATTCACATACATCTGCGTATAAGCAGGTAGAAAATCATACCATCAACGGTTTATTATTGATCTTTTTACTTTTTGTTATAATAAAACTTCACTTCTTTAAAATCGTTTACATGAATAAGATGCAGTTAAAATAAATATTAATAATAAAATTTAAACTACACATAATAAAATAAATGAAGTTTTACAAAAATTACACTTAAATATCAACTTTAATTTTCTTACTGAAACCCAGAATATTTGATATGATAATCTAATTAGATCAGACGAAGATAAACCCTTCTCCTACAACTATAATGACTGCATATCCACTAGAGATAATCCTAGGTCCGGCGAAGTAAACTCTGAATTCCTTTCTATAACAGATCTAAGTCCAAGACTTCTCTATAATAGAAAAAACCTGGCAATCATAGTAATTGAAGAATCCAATTATAATGGTCATATAGAGAATGACAACACTAGCTATGGTTTCCCTAACTTAAAGAATGCATTATTAAGTTTTTTCGGAGAGTATTCATGTGGGATACTTACAGCAAACGCAATTTCAGTAGCAGTATATTGTAGAACTTGTGTTGAAAGTCAAACTTTTTTTTTGTTTGATTCCCATGCACGTGGACCTAAAGGTGCTTCAGCTCCTATAAATGGCACCGCTTCTTGCATGCGATTTAATACTTTGGACTATTTATATAAGACATTGTATCACAATTTATTTTTATCTCCACGTAAGCATGGTAAGCTTCAGGATAACCTCAATGTGTTCTCACTAACACCATTAATTATAGATGAAGATAACCAAGAACAAACGTTTACGTCTACATTGGTCCCATCACCAACAAAAAAACCAAAAGGGCAAGAAAATACATCAAAGAAAAGCTCCCTCCAACCAATAATACACGTCATCGAGTCTCCCCATACAACAGCTCAAGAAAAACCAATAAAGGAAACAGGAATACGGTTACCACTACCAGGCGAAAAGTCTATGGGTATCATTTATATCGAATCAACAAGTGTGCTCAGAAACGTAGATGATAATATACCTTGTTTGGAAAGCGTTATAGGAATGAACTGCTTTTCAGCTAATGACGCAATTAGATTGGCCACAATAACAAGAAAAACTGCACCGCCTTTGAACTTGGAACGTGAACGCCGTATGGAGGAATTGTGTTGGTACTTTCTTTTTCCAGATGGAAAGAATGGTTTCGGTGAGGAAAGAGAAAACCCATGTACCCCACTGGACTACTTCCAGAATCGTGTAATGAATATTGACAAAAGATTCAATAGAAACGATTATTTATTTTATGCTTTATCAATTGTTGAATATTTTCGTGCAAAATCAAGTGTATCTGTATCTTGCAGAATGCGACAAGGTTATGGTGAACAAAAACCTCAAGGACTTGTAGACAATATGCACCTCACAATGCAAAATATTAGAGGATCTGCCTCGTACTGGCAGAAATGTTGCTCAGAACTAATTGCAATGGTTAGAACTTTAGGCCCACCAACATGGTTTTTAACATTTTCCTGCAATGATTTAAATTGGTTGGATATGATAAAAGCATTACTAATCGCTGATGGACGTGACATGGAAGATGTCGAAAAACTGTCATTTCCGGAACGCTTAGACTTAGTACAAAAGTACCCAGTAGTGGTGGCACGACAGTTCACAGTGCGTGTTAATGCCCTCATGCGATTTTTAAAACACAATAAAGATTGCTTGGGTGGTCCTATTGAAGACTATTGGTACCGAGTTGAGTTCCAAAATCGTGGTAGCCCACATATTCACATGTTAGTTTGGTGCCGTAACGTACCTGAATTTTCTACTCCGGAAGGAATCGCTGTAATTGAAAGGGTAGTTTCATGTTCACTAGATGTTAACGATCCTGAGTTACGCAAGTTAGTCGAGGACTTGCAAATCCATAAGCACACTGTGACGTGTAAAAAAAATCGGAAGGACAACAGTTGTCGATTTGGTTTGAAGCACTTGCTAAGAATGGCCGATTTTGCGTATTAAAAAGATCCTCAAATGAAACAATGGTAAACAATTACAACGCAGTTCTTTTAGGTATATGGAAGGGAAATATTGACGTCCAACCATGTGGTAGTTTCACTACTGTGGCCTACTATGTTGCAAAATATGCTAGTAAATGCGAACCACATGATACAGGTGATGTGATAAGAAACGCCATCTCCAAGGCTAAAAGACAAGGTGGTGATATTTGGAAACAATTATTTTCGGTATCAATGACTATTTTAAATCAAAGATTAGTCAGCGCGCCAGAATGCGCATACAGATTATGCCATTTGCCATTAAAAATGTCATCGCGAAAAACTGTTTTTATTAATAGCTGCAGGCCAAAAGAGCGTTTCAGACTTCTGAAGTTTGACCGAGATGAAACCGGTATTTACAATAACATTTTTGATCGTTACGTACTACGTCCAGACGAGCTACAAAATATAAGTCTTGCGGAATTTGCGGTCCGTTTTGAAAGCGTCTCTAATGCGACATGGTCAGAGGACAATGGTGATGCGGAGCTGAATTACGAAGATATTACCCCAGTGAAGTATATCAAATTACATGACAATACAAGAATGCGCGTAAGAAATAGGCCGGCAGTGTTACGTACCCGATATTATACAATTAATAGTGATAAAGAGGCCTACTATTACAGCTTAATAGTATGTCATATACCATTCCGTAATGAAAGCGAGTTACTGTTCGACAATGAAACAGCTGAACACTGTTTTATAAGGCGCCAAAAAAATCTGCGCCCATTACAAAATAACGTCAGCGCAGAAGAATTTGGCCATGCTGAACAAATAATTCAACAGGCTGTTGCCCAAGCTACAGCGCTTAATGCAGCGCGTGAAAATGATACCCGAAATGGTCCTATATTATGTGTTGGTGAGCAGATCGTAAATAACGATGATAACTTTTGTGAAGACTTAGGAGAACGAGCCATTATGCCAGATGAAATGTTTCTGGAGAGTATTCGAGGATTAAACATCCAGCAGAAGGATTTATTCCAGAAAGTTTCAACGGCAATCGAAAATGATTTGCATGGAAAAGAAAGTCAGCTCTTACTTTTTATTACGGGTGGTGCAGGTAGCGGAAAATCATTTCTTCTGAAATTAATTGTAGAGCACATTAAGCGTTGTTATGCACCAATGGTAGATATCCTACTCAAACCTAATTTCGTGGAAGTTGGGTCATTAACCGGTGTTGCCGCTCGTCAGATTTTTGGTAAAACAATACACAGTATTTTCCTGCTTCCTATTGAGAAAATAAATACCATGACATACAAAAAAATTACGGGACAAAGACTCGAGAATGAAAGACGTAAATGGCGCTTTATAAATTGGCTAATCCTTGATGAAATTTCTATGGTTTCCTACGAGAACCTAAGAATAATTCACTTAAGACTTCAAGAATTTAAAAATAATGATAAATTATTTGGTGGAGTTAACATATTGGTTTTTGGTGACATATTTCAACTTCCTCCGGTAAAAGGTAATTGGTGTTTTATGCAGCCATCATGGTTGGCAGCGGAGGTCAATTTGTGGCATCAGTTTTCTTTTTGTGAACTGACTATAAACATGAGACAGCGAAATGACTCAGAGTTCATTGATTTATTGAATAGCTTACGGGTTGGTGAATTAACGACGGCTCAGCTGCAATTATTGTGCGAGCGACGACAAGTGCCCTTAAACGGTGAGTTTGCAGATGGGGTCGCAGTTCGAATTTTCCGCACGGTTAGACAAGTCGACGATTACAATGACAAAATAAGTAACAAAAATGCAAAATCAAACCACAACTATCAAATCAACGCAGTGGATGAGTCCCGTGAAACAGCGACATATGGTATAAGGCCACCAGAGAACGTTATTCCAAAGGATGTCAATAACTGTGGTGGGCTTCTGTCATAAATAAAAATTGGTACCGAGTCCCGAGTAATGCTGAGACGCAATATTTCCGTTTCTGAAGGACTAGTGAATGGAGCTATGGGTATAATAAAAAAATTCCAATGGCCAGCTCTAAGGAGGGATCAATTGGAGGATGGAGAGCTGCCAGAAGCCGTGTACGTAAAGTTTGATGATGAAAGTATTGGTCATAGATTAAAAGACAGCGATGGTTGCATACCTATACCTCCATTAAATACAACGTTTCAGGCTTTAAAAGGTTATGGTGATGTGGAGCGCCGTATGTTGCCTCTAATATTAAGCTGGGCTGTTACAGTCCACAAACTACAAGGTACAACACTAGAAAGAGCTGTCATCGACCTTGGTAAAAAAAACTTTGCGAAAGGGCAAATATACGTTGCTTTAAGTCGCGTCAGGAGCTTAGAAGGCATAGTTTTATCTGACTTAGATGCCAACAAACTATTAAAGCAACCACACGACGACAAGGCTTTGACGGAAATAACAAGACTGCGGAATCTACCATCCAGCAGTGAAAAGCATGCATAATAACTATATTTCAAGAATTCATTCATAATCTTATCAAAATTGGCTTTTTAAAGTAAAGATAAACTGAATCATAAAAAATTTTCATATCTATAAATCATAGTATATAAGATGTATTGTAATGTATTATCTAATGTATATAAAATAAATAATATAAGATCCTCACATGTGTATTAAAACTTTGTAGGAGTTTGTTGGTAATAAGTAAACTTAAGGTGCAATCAGACGTGACATAACCATAGCCATAGAAAACAGCCGTTCGAACCAAACTAATGGGCAACATTGTATTTGATTATACGTAACTCACCATAACGCCATACCCATTGCCATAGAAACCAATTGAATTTTTGTTTGGTTATGGCTATGGCATTATGGCCATGTCACGTTTAATTGTGCCTTTAAAACTCTGCTCTAAAAAGATACTTAAAAATAAATTTTTTTTGAATTGACCAGAGTTTAAAAGTATTCACTAAAAAGGTAAAAATAAAACTTAAAAAAAAAAAATTAAACCGACTTCAAAAATAAGCACTAAAAAGCAACAAATAACATAGATCTAGTTAAATAAAAGATTTTTATATATGTTACCTACAGTGCCGTTTGAAGTTGGTGCCAGCAACATTAGTAACTAAGCAGATACATATGTACATAAAAATTACTTGCAGTTTTTTTACCGGGCATGTTCCTATGTGCTTAGTTACCAATGTTGCTGGCACCAACTTCAAACGGCACTGTAGGTAACATATATAAAAATCTTTTATTTAACTAGATCTATGTTATTTGTTGCTTTTTAGTGCTTATTTTTGAAGTCGGTTTAATTTTTTTTTTTTAAGTTTTATTTTTTGTTCACTCAACATATTTTATGTATTTTTTGGTATTGTATTGACGTGACGTCGATGTTGACTGAAATAATATATAATATGTGTCAGTATACTATATATATGTAACTACGTTGGTAAAGGGTATATAAGATTCGGCACAGCCGAATATAGCACTCTTACTTGTTTTATCTGTTGAACATGTGTTAATAATTATAATAGATAGATAATATCTTGAACTGCATTATTATATATATGAAATAAATAATTGCATAAAATTATTTAGATTTTACTCAAATACATTACTATGGAAAAATATGTCATGTAACGAATGTAACGTTACGTATCAACTATTGCTTGTATACAAGACACTTATAAAATAATTTCAACGCAACAAACACTAACGTAAAGCACAATTTGTCCAGGTCAATTTAAGGTTTGTAATTTAGAAAAAAAAGTGATTCATTTTGCATACTTTTGCATTTTCATAGATGCGAATCAACACCACTTCCATTTTTCGTAACGTTGTTATCACTTTTAGTTTGCTAAAACCCTATTTATGCAAAAATACAGATTTACTCACTAAGTATAGATCCAGTTCAATGCTGTTCAAAAATTACAAAATGGACAGAATAACATTTTTTTGTTCGGTTTTCTTCACCATTTAGGACGTACGACAGTAACGTCCGTCACTCTGGAAATGCCCATATATGAATTAATAATTACCCATAGTGGTAGGAAAATAAATTTCTATTTTCAAATATCTGCAAGGAACCTTAACTAATTACGCACCTGCATTTGTGCATAAGATACAACATGTCACAAAGCTTTGGTAGACTTATGAGTTACCGTGCATATATTTAAATTAGATTTTCATATAAAAATTCCTACTGAATAAAATATGTTTAATTAAACAGACAAAACGGATTAGTTTTATTTGCATAATTTTTTTTACAAAAACAAAATTTCCAACCTAGGAACCGTATTTTTTATTTTTCTGATTTTTAATACGAAGTTATTTCTTTTTAAGAAAAAAAAATTAGTTTTATTCAGTTACTTTTATATAGCATAGGAAGCTGTGTTTTTTATATTTTTAATTTTTCATACCGAGCTTTTCATTCGAAAACATCAATTATATTTCAAGTAAAGAGCAAAAAAAGAAAAAATTAATTCGATTTGTTTTCTTTTATATACAAAAACAAGTAAGAGTGCTATATTCGGCTGTGCCGAATCTTATATACCCTTTACCAACGTACGTACATATATGTATATAGTGTACAGACACATACATACATACATATTTGTTTTGTGAAAAAATTTATAATTTTTTTATCTAAAGCAATTAATAGTAAGTGACCTTTCAGTATTTTTCGATTAAAGAATTTGATTCAATTATTTTATTTTCGATATTAGCAATTGTTGAATATTTTACTCTAAACTCTGTGGTTAAGATATAGTTTACATTCACTCTTATTTCAGTCAACATCGACGTCACGTCAATACATTACCAAAATATTGGGGCTTGTTTGTGTTTAATAATCATTGATGTTGTAAAACTGCTTAGTGTCTTGATTTAAAGTTCCCATTGCAAATAGTATACATCGTGGTATTATGTAACCGTTTTATTCCTACAGGAATAGACAAAAAGAAAAAACTAACTTGACCTAGTCACTTTTGTAAAAAAAACAATAAATTT
Organism: Tachina lurida; assembly: GCA_944452675.1. Lineage (NCBI taxonomy): Eukaryota > Metazoa > Arthropoda > Insecta > Diptera > Tachinidae > Tachina > Tachina lurida. Next base: position 34,068,529 of record OX101755.1, on the reverse strand, counting down.
AGCAATCCAGGAATCAACCTTTTAGATTTTTCTGATTTAAAAAATTTGTAAAGTGTGTTAAGTGAACAAAGAAATAAAAAAAATTAATTTTATACTTTAATATTTAATATTTAATATTTATGCGCCAAACTTTTCTTTCAGAAGCATAAAATATATTCAACTTATAAGGGAAAAGAAAAAAATTTTTAGAACTAGTTAATTTTACATAAAACAAAAAGTGTAAGTTTTCCAACCCTGGAATCACAATTTTGGATTTTTCTGATTATTGATACCAATCTAGTTCTTTAAAAATACATAAAATAAGTTGAGTGAACAGAGCAAAAACGAAATAAGAAAAAACTTAGTTTCATTTAATTCCTTTAATATTAAAAAATTCAGTAAAAGCGACTTTGACTCGCGCACGAAGGGTTCCGTACATTCGGTTTTGAGAATTTTTTAATGTGTCTTTTATGCTTTTTTGAAATTTTTTCAGTTTAAACGATTTTTTCTAATTTTGGAAGGTTTTTTTATTTTGGCGATTTTTTCCTGCTTTTGGGGCTTTTTTTCATTTTGGAGATTTTTTCATTTTGGCGATTTTTTTTCATTTCGGCGATTTTTTTTTGATTTAGGCTTTTTTTCATTTTGGCGATTTTTTCCTGTTTTGGGGTTTTGTTTTCTGTTTTTTGCGGTTTTTTTCGTTTTGGCGATTTTTTTCATTTTGGCGATTTTTTTTCATTTTGGCGATTTTTTTAATTTTGGCGATTTTTTTCTGTTTTTTTGGGGGTTTTTTCATTTTGGCGATTTTTTTCATTTTTGCGATTTTTTCCTATTTTGGGGTTTTTTCATTTTGGCGATTTTTTTTTTTCATTTTGGCGTTTTTTTTTTATTTTGGTGATTTTTTTCCTGTTTTGGGTTTTTTTTTCATTTTGGCGATTTTTTTCTGTTTTTGGGCCTTTTTTTCATTTCCGCGATTTTTTTCATTTTTGCGATTTTTTTTTTTCATTTTGGCGATTTTTTTCATTTTGGTGATTTTTTCCTGTTTTTGTTTTTTTCATTTTGGCGATTTTTTCTGTTTTTTTGGGGGTTTTTTCATTTTGGCGATTTTTTTCATTTTGTCGATTTTTTTCTGTTTTTGGGCCCTTTATTTCATTTCCGAGATTTTTTTCATTTTTGCGATTTTTTTTTTCATTTTGGCGATTTTTTTTCATTTTGGTGATTTTTTCCTTTTTTTTGGGGTTTTTTTTCATTTTGGCGATTTTTTTCTGTTTTTGGGCCTTTTTTCATTTCCGAGATTTTTTTCATTTTGGCGATTTTTTTTCATTTTGGCGATTTTTTCCTGTTTTGGGTTTTTTTTCATTTTGGCGATTTTTTTCTGTTTTTTGGGCCTTTTTTTTCATTTCCGAGATTTTTTTTCATTTTTGCGATTTTTTTTTCATTTTGGCGATTTTTTTCATTTTGGTGATTTTTTCCTGTTTTTGTTTTTTTCATTTTGGCGATTTTTTCTGTTTTTTTTGGGTTTCTTTCGTTTTGGCAATTTTTTCACAATTTGGCGATTTTTTTCATTTTGGCGATTTTTTTTTATTTTGGTGATTTTTCTTTCATTTTGGCGATTTTTTTTTTCATTTAGCAATTTTTTCGGTTATTCGCGATTTATTTTAGTCTTAGACATTTTTTTGTAATTTGGTGCTTTTTTTCGTTTTGGCGATTTTTTTTTGTTTTTGGCGATTTTTTTCGGTTTGGCGATTTTATAATTTTTTGATTTTTTAGTTTTACCGTTTTTGAAAATTTTAAGAGTTTTGCTCTTACGGGTTCCAAGATACAGCAAGTTGTCAAAATTGTATAGTCAAAATTGCATTAACTGATGGAACACCCTTTAATTAAAATTTTTGGAAATTTTAGTGTTAATTTTTGTAGTCTGTATAAAAAATACACTAACCTTACAAATTTCAAGTTTATATACAATTGTATGTATATTACATGGGATTTTAACATTTTTCGTTGCTCGTTTTGGAACACCCTTTAATTTACAATTCTCATGTATTTGTTGTTGTAGCGGCCAAAGGTCTACACACTGTGTCCAAATTTCAGGTCTGTAGCTCTTACGGTTCTCGAGAAAATACTAATATAGTTTTAGACATAGTTAGTTTTACATAACACAAAAAGTTAAAATTTCCAACCCTGGAAACGTCATTTTAATTTTTTTATATTTTTTTAATTTAAAATTCCAATTTTAGTCGTACGTAGGTGTAAAATAAGTTTATTTATTAAAAAAAATAAAAATTTGTTTTCGGTAGTTACTTTTATATGGCAAAATGAAGTTTACGTTTTCCAGCTCTGCAATCGTCTGGTCCATTTTGCTGAATTTCAATACCAATCTATTTTGGAAAATTTCTGGACACACCAGTCCAAGAACGAAGTCTCTAGCTTTTCTGGGAGCTTCGGAAAACCGATTTCACGTACAGACAGACGGACAGACGGACAGACGGACAGACGGTCAGACGGTCAGACGGACAGACGGACAGACGGACAGACGGACAGACGGACATCGCTTATTCGTCTTCCCTATGCATAAGGATCCAGAATATATATATTATATGGATCGCTTATTGATATTATAGAAATTACAAACGGAATGACAAACCTATATATACCCTTTTACCATTTTTGTTGGTAAAGGGTATAAAAAATTTAGTAAGGTGCGACTTTGACTCGCGCACAAAAGGTAGGCTCTTTTGCTTCGGAAAACCGATTTCACGTACAGACAGACGGACAGACGGACAGACGGACAGACGGTCAGACGGACAGACGGACAGACGGACAGACGGACAGACGGACATCGCTTATTCGTCTTCCCTATGCATAAGGATCCAGAATATATATATTATATGGATCGCTTATTGATATTATAGAAATTACAAACGGAATGACAAACCTATATATACCCTTTTACCATTTTTGTTGGTAAAGGGTATAAAAATTTAGTAAGGTGCGACTTTGACTCGCGCACAAAAGGTAGGCTCTTTTGTTTTTTTGAAGTTTTTTTCAGTTTAAAACGATTTTTTCAGTTTTGTCGCTTTTTTTCTCGTTTTGGGCGTTTTTTTCTGTTTTTGGAGGTTTTTTTTTCTTTTTGGCGATTTTTTTCTGTTGTTGGGCTTTTCTTCATTTTGGCGATTTTTTTCATTTTGACGATTTTTTTTCCTTTTGGCGATTATTTTCTGTTTTTGGGTTTTTTTTATTTAGGCGATTTTTTTATTTTTTATTTAGTTTTTCCATTTTGGCGACGTTTTTCCTGTTTTTTTTTTCGTTTTGGCGATTTTTTTCATTTTGGGGTTTTTTTATTTTGGCGATTTTTTCTGTTTTTTCTGTTTTTAGGTTTTTTTCGTTTTCGCGATTTTTTCTGTTTTTTTTAAGTTTTTTTTTCGTTTTGGCGATTTTTTTCATTTTGGCGATTTTTTTTTTCATTTGGCGATTTTTTTTTTTATTTTTGCCATTTTTTCTGTTTTTAGGTTTTTTTTTCGTTTTGGCGATTTTTTTTCATTTTGACGATTTTTTTCATTTTGGCGATTTTCTTTCATTTTGGCGATTTTTTTTTTCATTTTAGCAATTTTTCCGTTTTATGCGATTTATTTTAGTCTAAGAAATTTTTTTTGTAATTTGGTGCTTTTTTTCGTTTTGGCGATTTTTTTTTTGTTTTTGACGATTTTTTTCGGTTTGGCGATTTTATAATTTTTTGTTTTTTTAGTTTTACCGTTTTTGAAAATTTCAAGAGTTTTGCTCTCACGGTTTTCAAGATACAGCGAGTTGTCAAAATTGCATAGTAAAAATTGCATTAACTGATGGAACACCCTTTAATTTAAATTTTTGGAAATTTTAGTGTTAATTTTTGTAGTCTGTATAAAAATACACTAACCTTATAAATTTCAAGTGTATATACATACAATTGTATGTATATTACATGGGATTTTAAATTTTTCGTTGCTCGTTTTGGAACACCCTTTAAATTCCAATTCTCATGTATTTGTTGTTGTAGCGGCCAAAGGTCTACACACTGTGTCCAAATTTCAGGTCTGTAGCTCTTACGGTTCTCGAGAAAATACTAATATAGTTTTAGACATCGTTAATTTTACATAACACAAAAAGTTAAAGTTTTCCAACCCTGGAAACGTCTTTTTAATTTTTTTTATATTTTTTTAATTTAAAATACCAATTTTAGTCGTACTGAAGTGTAAAATAAGTTCATTTATTAAAAAAAAATAAAAATTTGTTTTCGGTAGTTACTTTTATATGGCAAAATGAAGTTTACGCTTTCCAGCTCTGCAATCGTCTGCTCGATTTTGCTGAATTTCAATACCAATCTATTTTGGAAAATTTCTGACTCACCAGTCCAAGAACGAAGTCTCTAGCTTTTCTGGGAGCTTCGGAAAACCGATTTCACGTACAGACAGACGGACAGACGGACAGACGGACAGACGGACATCGCTTATTCGCCTTCCCTATACATAAGGATCCAGAATATATATATTTTATGGGTCGCTTATTGATATTATAGAAATTACAAACGGAATGACAAACCTATATATACCCTTTTACCATTTTTGTGGTAAAGGGTATAAAAATAGTTTTCCAACCTTGGAATCATCCTTTTATATTTTTCTAGTTTCTTATGTCAAACCTTTTTCTCTCTTAAGTACAAAATTTGTTTAATAAATAGAGAAAAAAGAAGAAATAAGTTTTAGTATGCTACTTTTATATACCAAAAAAAAATAAGTTTTCCAGGGATGGAATCGTCTTTTTGATTTTTCATACTTTCAATATCGATTTAATTCTGATTGAAATATAAAATTTAATATATTTAACAAAAAAAAAAACAAAAATTAGTTTTAGCTACTTACTTTTATACAGCAAAAAAAGTTTAAGTTTTCCAACTCTGAAACTAAGACGGTTTTGCTGACTTTCAATAGAAATATATTTCGGACCATTTCTGACACATCAATTCAAAACCAAAGTAGATTTTCTGAGGAGCTCCGGAAAACCGATTTTACGTACATACAGACGGACGGACGGACTGACGGACGGACATCGTTTATTCGTCTTTCCTATTCATAAGGAGCCAGAATATGTAAACACCTTATGTGTCGTATATTAATATTGTTGTAATTACAAAATTAATAGTAGATAGACATGGGTGCTGATGAATTGCGTGGCTGCAGCGAAAAATATCGGTCTGGTTTAATTTTTCTCCTCTTCTTTAGAAACTCACATTAATTAATAAAAATATTTCATTCAATAAAAATTGAAATTACTGAACTTAAGATTAAGAAATCATTCCTGATTAAAAAATTTTTTATTTTTCGATTAAAATTTTTAATAAAAAACTAAATAAGGGCAATAGGACTCAAGGATTTTGCCACAAAACTATAGATAAGCATTACTAAAATCACTTTTTCTGTCTGTCTGTCCGTTTCCACGTAAAGCCCAAACGGCTGGACCGATTTTGATTTAGTTTTCTCTGTTTGAAAGCTGACTTGATCGAGATGGTTCTTAACCATACTAGAAAATCGGTCCAGCCGCTTAGAAGATTTCATATCTTTTCTAGATATGTATATCGGGGGTTTTTGAAATTTTTAATTTTTGTTATTTTATTAATTAATTAATAAATATTATTTTCACAAATTTTTGAAAATAAAAAGAATGGAGAACATTTCAATATTTTATTACTTAGAATAATTTTTCCTATTTTAACTAAATAACAAATTTTAAAAATTCTTATATTATTTGTGAACAAAGAGGGTATGTGTAATAACTTTCTTTTCAATACCATGGAGTATACTATAATCCTGCTGTGATAGTGTCTTTTTAATATAAAGTATGCTTAGGTCTGACTGAAATACCTTATATTTAATGTGACAGATATAAATAAATATTTTTAACTTTTAATCTTTCCAAAGAAATTTTACCAACCATATTTCAAAACTATAGATATATAACATACATACATGCATACTTTATTTGTACGTAAACTTTTTACGTCCGCATTGACACTTAGTTGTTTGCCTCACTACAAACAAATTAAATTCGCAAACAGCAAAAAATAAAAGATACTCGTACATATATACATGTACATATATATGATTGGCTAACAAAACTTTATTGAAAGTGAAAGAAAAATCAATAATTTTATAAGAAAGAAAACATTTATTTCCATTAGGAGGTTATTTATGATCCACATGAATTTTCCATTGAGCACTAACAATGATGAAGAAAAAGCAACACAATTATTTCTCCACCAGTTTCTTAAAAATTCATCGAAAAGGAAGCAAATCTTGAGAATTTCATTTATTTAATAATGCAGCAAATCACAGTATTTTATTTATTTTTTTGCTTCTGCTAACACAATCATAGCAAGACAAAACTTAGTGGTGAAGGGAGATGAAGTAAAATTTATCAAAAGGCAAGGATACATTAGAGAGAGTAAAAAAGCCAACGAAAAAAAATAACAAACATAAGGCAAATAACATGGCTTTAATTGGATATTTACTGACATTTCTAGGAAAAAAGTTTATTCAATTTTCAATATTTCAAGCCACGCTGACAGCATTTTTATTTACAAAAACAAATTCGTCATCTTTTCTCCTCTACCTATAAATATGATACACGCGTTGATAAAATAATGAAATTTAAAGTATATGCACATCTATATTAAGATAACCTCATATGTGCAAGTGAAGAGGTTTTATTCATATTATTTATCGCCAGATATTTTTGATTTGAAATTTTTGTTTAGCTTTCCCAATACACAAATTATTTATTACAATTTTATCCATTATGTCCTTTATATGGTATTTTGTATCCCAAGTAACTACTTTCTAATTTTTACGTTCAATCCTTGGCGTTGCTAAATAATTTTCTTGAACTATCTCTCGTGACATCCCATTTCTTCAAAACTAATCACAATTCTGATTTTGATAATGTATACATTTTAAGTACAGAAAATATGTACAAACTACGTTAAACACTTCCGACGAAATGATTAGAACCACTAAAATTTCTGTTTTTAATATGTCCCATCTTTTTAAATTTTGCTACCGGAAGGAGTATTTAGTAAATATTATAACTACCCAGCAACAAATTACACATTACCATCAGAACTACTTGCCATATAATGACTTACTCTTCTGATTATTAAATTTCATTACTCGCTTAGAAATCACATTACCTAAAATTTTAAAAAATTATGTACAAGTTGCTAAATGAGGAGAATAATGTTTTTTAGATTAAATAGGTTACGTGAATTAGTTGCCAAATAAAAATAAAACTTTTTAAAAAAAAATTAAACCGACTTCAAAAATAAGCACTAAAATTATACAAATAATATAGATCTAGTTAAATAAAAGATTTTTATATATGTTACCTACAGTGCCGTTTGAGGTTGGTGCCAGCAACATTGGTAACTAAGCAGATACATATGTACATAAAAATTACTTGCAGTTTTTTTACCGGGCATGTTCCTATGTGCTTAGTACCAGTATTACTGGCACCAACTTCAAACGGCACTGTAGGTAACATATATAAAAATCTTTTATTTAACTAGATCTATATTATTTGTTGCTTTTTAGTGCTTATTTTTGAAGTCGGTTTAATTTTTTTTTAAAAAGTTTTATTTTTACCTTTTTAGTGAATACTTTTAAACTCTGGTCAATTCAAAAAAAATTTATTTGTAAGTATCTTTCTTTATTTGGAAATATGGTCAGGTTTCGTAAAAATCGATGAAGTAAAAGCACGTGAAATTAAGTGTTAAATTTTATGGGGCGTGGCTACGCCCCTTTTTTTTAAACAAGATTGTGTATTTTTAAGAGTTCAAGGTGTGTGCTTAGTTTCGTAAAAATCGGTTAAGTAGAACCACGTGTAATGTTATAATACATTTGAATGGGCGTAGCCCCGCCCATTTTTTCAACTTAAAAATTTTGTAATTACAAAAACCAAAGATGTTTGCTAGGTTTCCCAGCAATCAAATGAGTAGAAGATTACAAAATCAAATTTAAAAAATTGTAGGCGTGACCCCGCCCACTTTTTTTAACGCAATTTTGTGCCTTGATTAAAGCTTAGGGTGTGTGCCAAGTTTCGTAAAAATCGGTGAAATAGAACCCTGTGAAATATAATATAAAATTTTAGTGGGCGTAACCCCGCCCATTTTTTTAAAAGAAAATTTTGTCTATTTTAGAGTTCAAGGTGTGTGCTAAGTTTTGTAAAAATCGGTTAAGTAGAACCACGTGTAATGTTATAATACATTTGAATGGGCGTAGCCCCGCCCATTTTTTCAACTCAAGAATTTTCTAATTACAAGAACCAAAGATGTTTGCTAGGTTTCGCAGCAATCAAATAAGTAGAAGATCAATAAATCAAATTTAAAAAATTGTGGGCGTGACCCCGCCCACTTTTTTCAAATGGGACCAATGGGAAGCTATACCCTCTCAGACAACAAAAAAAAATTTACAATCGGTCTAAAATGCACCGAGTTATGGACCTACATACCTAAAAAAAAATAGTGACGAATTGTTAACCTCCTTCTTTTTTTGAAGTCGGTTAAAAAAAGAAGAGAGGTGTCTTAGGACACCCGGTTGTAGCTATGCTGATTGGTTATATAAAACAAACTGCAGTGTTAAATAACAATGCAATAAAATTATATTATATAATGATTGTTTATAGTAAACATTTAATTAATTTTTTAATTGGCATTACAAATATTTTAATTAATATTATAAAATTATTCATACCTATTACTTTTTTGTGTTTAGAATAGCTATAAAAAATTTTTTAACATTTATAGAAGTTTCAAAAACTCATTCATTATAATCTACTGTAGTAATAATTGGTTTGTGGTAGCTAAAATATGATACATATGTTTGCGATTGGATTTTTTCAAGGTGCCTTGAAAAAATTCCATCGATAGTGGTATTGCATTTTGTTGTATGTTGTAATGGATCATTGTTTATTTTTAAATCAAACTCATCCAAAAGAAATTTTACTAATGGCTCAGAATTTCTTCTGAATTGAACCCTAAAGCATCAACAAATAAATATTTTTAAGTTAAACAATAAATGATTAAGAAAGAGTCTGCAAAATTACACCAAAATCTTTTATTGGTTATGCATATATGTACATATGCATTTTAAAAGTAGACTTTTCATAAAAAGCTACCCATTTCAAATGTTGAAAAATCGTCCATTTTAAGGAAAAAAAATCGTCGAAATGACCATAAATCGTCACATCTGGCAGCCGTGGCTGTGTGTTTCAATCAGCGTTACCATATATATTTTTTAAAAAACTTCTTACATCTGAAAAAAAACTATTTTTCAAATACAAAAACTTCTTTTCTACAAAAGTACCAAAATTTTAAAAGAAAACATAAAATTGTATTTGGAATTAATATTATTTAAAAATATAAAACCGATTAAAATTAAAACCACAATATATAATAAAAAAAACATAAAATAAAATTCATATTTAGATTTAGAGATCTTAAAAAAAATATCACATACATTAATAAATATTAGAGCGACTCAACTTGTATGGAAGAGCAAAAGTGCTTTTGTTACCCCTCTGAAAATAAAGTTTGATATGTTTTATGATGATTCCCAAAATATTTTGGTTCTAGCCATGTTTTAAAAAAGGTATTTTTTTCAGTTTTTCGAATATTTTTGTACTTTGCTCATAAAGACATAAAGAAAATTTTGTATCATCGAAAAGAGTTTTCGAAGCACCATTCAATGGTATATAAAACTTGACCACTTGTGACCTACTAATTGAGATATTTAACTAAATACCTACACATTTTTGTTCCGGGTTTTCATACATCATCAAAAAACTCCAAAGAAAAGGGAAAACTTGACAAATGGTAACGCTGGTTTCAATACTCACAGCCAGTGATGGGAAATGAGATTTGCATTTCGGCATCAAAAAAAAAAATTTTTTTTGAGTACTTTTTTGATCGCGAGAATACCATATATTATATTTTCTATTTAAATTTTATTAACAAAAAAGTATACAAAATTCATTTACAAAGAAATGAAAAGGAAACATATAAGTACAAATATACAAATATGTAGTAAAGCCTGGATTAGACTTAATACTGTTGGGACATAAGGCTTGCCGCCGTATTCCGTAGCTCGCTAAAGCTAAATTCGATCCCTAAACTGCTGAACAAACAGAAAATTTAAAATTTTTGGCGATGACATAAAACAATACAATTTCGGCGAATTACGTTTTTAAGCCATTACCTGATTTATCAATACACGTTTGGAAATTGCATTCGTAGCTGAAAATCGATAAATTGATTTTATAGATTTTTAGCTATAGAGATTTAGGTTTAGCGAGTTACAGATTACGAAGGCTCTTCCTTTATTTTGTTTTCATGAGATTTTGGTAAGAGAAAATCCTTTCGACATTTCGACGGACAAAATTCTGATTAATCAGGAAACATGTATTCATGTAATGCGTTTTTATTTTCAGCCAATGTAGACCAGGGGGGTTATTATGTAATTCGATTCGAAACGAAAACTGTTCGAATTTGTATGTTATTAACATTGGAATTCGAGCACATTTCCGATCGATTCGGATTACATAATAACCCCCCAGAAACTGCATATATTCTCTGTTGGTAATGGTTTCAGTTCTTCCATACAGTCAGTGCTCTATATTGATTGTCCTTATTTTAAAAATTTTTCTTTTCCCTGGGAACATTTTAATTAAAAGTGGTATAATGATATTGATTTTACCAGATTAAATATTTTCAGGAGGAAACTTACTACACGAAACTAACATTTCATTGTCAAAGTCAACTTTTGCCCTTAGAGCTTAATATAAGTTTTTTTTAAATTTTCTTTAAACTGATTTAAAACAGTTGTTTCAATAGATAACTTTCTGTGCCACATAAAATATCATTGAGTGAAATATGTTTTTCGTTGACGTTTAATTGTGAAAGGTTACACTTTTCTAAAAAAAAGCATTACTAATAAAGTTTCGTTCCATTTTTCGAAAAAAAAATAATTCTTTTCAAAAATATATGCATGCGCGCGTCTTCTGACTGCATATCTAAGTTGGCCGTGAGAGTATCAAATGTGTTAGGGGAGTACTACGGTCCTTTTTCATGATAAATAGTATAAAAAAAAGCACGATCGTACCAACTTTCCCATCACTGCTCACAGCACACACAGTCCTAGCAATACGAAATACACATGCAGCACCAGCAATACGAAATACACAAAACAACTTTGTCTTATTAGTTTTTTTTTACGTTATTCACTGTATATACGCAAGTGCAAGGCACATTTACTACAGGTACACGCATTAGGGAAAACACTGTGGCAACTCTGTGCTTCTCACATAGTTTTACAAAGTAATTGTCAAAAAATTGTATGCATCAAACAAGGCACAAAAGTAATTGTCAAATGAATTCTTCGTTATAAACGTGTAAACAAAAAATCAGCGGATGAGCAATTTGCCTGATGCATGTACCTGTTTGATATGCCTTGCGCAAGTGCAAAGAAACAAATTTTTTTCTTTTTTCCTTGAACAAATTGAGCAATCGTTTTCACTGTCAGGGTTGTCATATACGGCGATTTCTCGCCAAACGTGGCGATTTTTCAGCTTGTTTGGCAACTAAATTTTTGATTTGGCGACATGGCGATTTTTCTGGCGATAAATAAATATGTTGGCGATTTAATGGCTATTTTTAAACAAAATTGAATTTGAAAATTTGTTTGTTAAAGGAGTAATTTCAAAAATAAATCCTACCAAAACTCGTCTGCAAGATATTCGGCTATGTTCTGTATTCCACGTGAAATTAAAAGGTGTGGAATACAGAACATACCCGGTTAAAGCAATTTGATTTTGATGATTTTTCTTATATTAATTAATTACTAATGCGTTTTGAAGTTAATAAAATAAATAAAAAATATTTTGGCGATTTTATTTCTGCTTTTGGCGATTTGCTGGTGAATTTTTATACGATTATTTTTTAAAAATTTATATTAAAAAAATTGTTATTTAAAAACAAATTTATTATCAAATATATATTAAGAAAAACCACATAAAATCAATTTTGGCGATTTTTGGCGATTTTTAAAATCAATTTGGCGAAATAGGTCGGAAAAAATCTGCCAACCCTGCTCAATGTGTTTGTTTCTCTCACTCAGTGTTGTCAGATTTATTTTCAGCCTCCTCGCCAAATGACTTGTCGGATATCGCCAAATATCGCCAATGTAATAAAACATTAAATTTTAACTACAAAAATATTTTTATTATGTAACTTTATTGGAAAAAACACAGGTATAGAGAAACAACATATTGAATGAACGAGGCTAGTTAAAAAAGATGTTGATGAAAAAACTTTGAAGCATGTGAACTTCAAAGTTGGTATTTCTCCATGTTTTTATTCTGAGTTAACAAAACCTACTCTATGGCCTTTGGATACGAAAATTAGACCATTTATTTTTTTTCCAAGATAACCAGTGGAGTTGTCCAACGTAGGTTAGTGAGTACGTCTAAGCTAAAAATATACTTTCAAAATGTTTCTGGAATGCGCTCAAAAAGTAAAAGCCTGTTTGAGTATTCTTCACAATGTTGTTATGATATTTTTGTAATTGTTGAAACATGGTTAAATGATGAATTTTATGATGCTGAGTATTTTGACCTGAACCTTTATCATGTTTATCGTAAGGACAGGTCTTACATTAGGACTGGTCTTGTGAGAGGTGGTGGTATTTTGATTGCCGTGAAGAAAGAATTTAATTCCTATGCGTGTTCCAATGTTGTTATTGATGAATTGCTTGATCAACTGTTTGTAATAATTCCTGCTCAAGATGGATTAATCTGCCTTTGTGGTTTGTATATACCGCCTTCTAGTTCCTATGACCTCTATTCTTCGCATGTAAATAATGTGTTGAATCTTAATGATAATATGAGCTCAAATTGCAGATTTTTAGTTATCGGTGATTTTAATTTAAATAATTTAGTTTGGGAAGAGAGGAATAATACCTTAATTCCTTTTAATGTAAATAAGGATTATGAGATAAATGTAATAGATTCATTGTTTTCCATTGATCTTCTTCAAGTTAATAATATATTCAATAAATTAAATAAAATACTAGATCTAATATTCGTTCAATCCAACTTTAAAACAATAATTTATGAATGTTTAGAACCATTTTCACCAACAAATATTCATCATAATGCAATAATTCTAGAACTTGATGTGATTAAATTTATTAAAAATTCTAATAATCTATCGTGTAAAAAATATAACTTTTCAAATTGTAATTTTGATGTGATAAATTCTAAATTAATGGAGATTAATTGGAATAATTTACTACGTAATAAATCTATCAATGCATCTTATGATATCTTTTTAAATCAATTTCTGAATATATGCAATCGATATATTCCAGTTAAAAATAATTTTTCGTCCACTCATCGCTGGTATACTAAGGGCCTAAAAATATTAAAAAATAAAAGGAATAAGCTTCATAAACTCTACTTGTCATCTGGCTCTGATGTCGTTCTTGCTCAATATAAAGCATGTGCTAGAGAATTTAACTTTCTTAATAAATTTTTATATAAGCAGTATTTGCTTGGAATTGAAAATAATATAAAAAATAATCCAAAATGTTTTTGGTCATTTATCCGCTCCAAAAAAGGTTGCACTGATATTCCATCTTCCATGTTCTATAATGATGATTCTTCCGATAATCCCGAAAAAATAGTAAATTTTTTTGCGAAATATTTTAGTTCGAACTTTCAGTCTTATACTCCAAATGTGTGTGTAGATGAAAAAATATATCCTAATATTAATTTAGGTCAAATAGTTTTATCTAATAAGGACATTTTGAATACCATTAATGCTTCAAAAAGTTCTTTTAAAATAGATGTAGATGGCCTGTGCACGTTTTTATTAAAAAAATGTGCACACTCGATAGTTTACCCTATAATGAAAATTTTTAACAAATCACTTTCTGAAGGGGTATTTGCGGATCGTTGGAAATTTACATTTGTAACTCCCATATTAAAATCGGGCAATCCGAATGATGTTTATAATTATAGATCTATTTCTAAATTATCTACGATATCTAAAATATTTGAGCATATTATATATGATATTTTATATTTTAATACGAAATCCGCCATAATTTCGCAGCAACATGGATTTAGGAATAATAAATCCACAATTACAAATCTTACAGTATTCACTGATTTTTGTTTTTCTCAAATAGAGCGTGGTTTCCAAGTCGATACCATATATACTGATTTTTCGAAAGCCTTTGATAAAATTTCGCATGAAATTTTATTAAAAAAGTTATACAACTTTGGCATCCATTCATCCTTTTATAATTGGTTGTCATTGTACTTAAGCAATAGAGTTTGTGTTGTACAAATTGATATACATCAATCGGTTCCATATTATCAAATTTCTGGGGTCCCCCAAGGAAGTGTGCTGGGTCCATTACTTTTTAATCTTTTCATTAATGACATATTTCAATGTTTTAAATTTGCATACTTTTTATTATATGCAGATGACTTAAAAATTTTTTCTAGTGTTAAATCTTTAGATGATGTATCAAAGTTGCAAACTGATCTTGACTCGTTGATTATTTGGTGTGAAAAAAATAACCTGAAATTTAATCTAAGTAAATGTTTTCAAGTTACCTTTTCAAGAACTAAAGTCCCATTATCTTCTTCGTACCACTTGGGTAATAATAATATATCTAAAATATCTCAGTTTAGTGATTTGGGTATTTTGTTTGATTCTAAATTGACTTTCATTCCTCATTTAGATAAATTGATTCCTAAAGCGTACTCTATACTTGCGTTTATAAAAAGAAATAGTAAAGATTTCACTGATCCATATACTATTAAACTTCTGTATTCTTCATATGTTAGATCTAAATTGGAATATGGAGCACTTATATGGAGCCCGCATTGTGCAATTCATATTGCCCGTATTGAAAAGATACAGAGACGTTTTATTCGCTATGCATTGCCTCACCTTAATTTTATAAGCCCGCATCCATCGTATACAGCACGGTGTCTACATCTGGGTATGATATCTTTGGAAAACAGGCGTAAAGTACAGTCAATGCTATTTATCTATGATTTCATTAATGGAAACATTGACTGCCCTGAACTTTTAGAAAAAATTCAGTATTATGTACCTGCAAGATTATCAATTCGTTACAGGAAATTATTTTATGTCGCGTTGCATCAAAGAAATTACGTATTAAATGGCCCCATGATTAGATCCTTAAATTTTTTTAATTCATTACCAAATAACATTGGTTTGGAATTTACTGCATCAAAAACAATGATTAAAAATTTTATACTACAAAATTTGAATTAATGATGTTCAGTATTTTTACTTATTTTTTGATATAATAATTTTAAGTATTATACTAATTAAATTACTTATCAGTAGTCTGTTTAGGCCAACACCTTTTAGACTTATATAAATAAATAAATAAATAATTGCATTGCAAATATCGTTAAATTTTAAATTCAGTAGGTAACGTCTATCGTAAAACATAAAAATATGTTGTTTAAAGCGGCGCTCCCACTTGCAATATATCTGTGGCAAAAAGGAAAAAGTGCTTAAGTCGAAATAAGCAAATTTTGAGTTAATGGTACGTCCGTAATCTGCATATTTGAAAGTATCACTGGTCAAAATCTCAATTTATTAGTGTGATTTTTCATGAAGTTAAAGCACTATGACTTCGACTTATTTTTATTAGACTTCTAATCTCATTTGGAATAATATCTTAATTAAGGTTATAATATGGTATATTTCAACTCAAATGTCTTACTTATAGTGTGTAAAACGATGATTGGTTAAAAAAATAAAGGTTAACAGAAAATTTCCTAATTTATCTGTAAAAGAAATAAATTTCTGAAAATCGACTTGCAACCTTAAAAGTGCTCTCCTGTAAAAGAGTAAAATATGACTTAAGCACTTTTTCCTTATTGCCACAGATATGTAATTGTGCAATTTTTCGTATTGTACAATAATATCGCCAATGTGTATGTCATATTCGAAGGTAACACAATATACACATTGGCAAATATCAAAAGACTTCTGATTTTTATTGTACAATCAAGGAAATTGTGTAATGTGGTGGCAACATTTTTCAATGTTGTTTACTTTTTCAATGTCAGGAATATTGGGCAATATTTTCTTTGCAATAATATTGCAAAGTATTTAATTAACATATAAAAAGTACTGGCGTATAAAAGACTTAAAAATAACTTATTGCAAAAATCAATCTTAATAGGATAAATTGAACTTGAACACCAAGATCAAAATTATTATTTAAATCTTGTGATAAAACGGAATTAACGTTCACTTAAATGTGTGTTAAAGTACACATATCATATCCTTGAAGTAGTAAGTGCCATCAGCATCGTCATAATAATACAATTTAGGCGAGAACTCTTTCAGCCTTTTCCTGCTTCATTATCAAAATGTTGGTTCCAAATTATTAAAGGAAGTTTTCTTAACTGTGTTGTATAAACATCAAATGAGATTTTTTGTTCCATAATTTTTTTTAACTTCTTGAGTTTCAGATAAAGACTCACAACATTTAGAATTTTTGCACGAAATATTTTATGTTGGAGAAAAAATTGCTTTATATAAGCATATTTTTTAACATTATTCTATTATATTGAAATCTTAAAAATATAGCCAAAAATATCGCCAAGGAGTTCAAATATCGCCAAGTAAATCGCCAATCGCCATTTCAAAATTTTCATCGCCAAAACCAAATTTTTGACGCCATGTTTGGCGAGATATCGCCATATCTGACAACACTGTATATATGTATGTGCTATAAAACACATAATAACTTTGTATAAACATGAAAGTCAAAGCTATTTCAATAATTATACCCTTTACCAACAAAAATGGTAAAAGGGTATATATAGGTTTGTCATTCCGTTTATAATTTCTATACTATCAATAAGCGACCCATAAAATATATATATTCTGGATCCTTATGCATAAGGAAGACGAATAAGCGATGTCCATCTGTCCGTCTGTCCGTCTGTGTGTACGTGAAATCGGTTTTCCGAAGCTCCCAGAAAAGCTAGAGACTTCGTTCTTAAATTGGTGAGTCAGAAATTTTCCAAAATAGATTGGTATTGAAATTCAGCAAAATCGAGCAGACGATTGCAGAGCTGGAAAACGTAAACTTCATTTTGCCATATAAAAGTAACTACCGAAAACAAATTTTTATTTTTTTTTAATAAATGAACTTATTTTACACTTCAGTACGACTAAAATTGGTATTTTAAATTAAAAAAATATAAAAAAAATTAAAAAGACGTTTCCAGGGTTGGAAAACTTTAACTTTTTGTGTTATGTAAAATTAACTATGTCTAAAACTATATTAGTATTTTCTCGAGAACCGTAAGAGCTACAGACCTGAAATTTGGACACAGTGTGTAGACCTTTGGCCGCTACAACAACAAATACATGAGAATTGGAATTTAAAGGGTGTTCCAAAACGAGCAACGAAAAATTTTAAAATCCCATGTAATATACATACAATTGTATGTATATACACTTGAAATTTGTAAGGTTAGTGTATTTTTATACAAACTACAAAAATTAACACTAAAATTTCCAAAAATTTAAATTAGAGGGTGTTCCATCAGTTAATGCAATTTTTGCTATGCAATTTTGACAACTTGCTGTATCTTGGAAACCGTGAGAGCAAAACTCTTGAAATTTTCAAAAACGGTAAAACTAAAAAAACAAAAAATTATAAAATCGCCAAACCGAAAAAAATCGCCAAAAACAAAAAAAAAATCGCCAAAACGACAAAAGCACCAAATTACAAAGCTCGAATTGCTGTGCACGGTGGCGAATCGATTCATTCGGGTCCTCTTCAACACTTTGCTCTACAGCGGCAATTGTTTCTTCGGTGCGCACTGTTCGACGTCTCTGCGGATGCGTATTATCACATAGAGTAAACGTAGTGCGAAAACGATCCATGGTTAACCGAATTAATTGCTCTGATGGACGATTATGTCGACCATAAAATGGACGGAGCTTGCGGTAAACTTCGCGAACTGAACCATTATTTTCGAAATAAATTTGCACGATTTGCAAGCGTTGTTCTTTTGTCAACCTGTTCATGATGAAATGGCAAACCAAACTAAATATTAATCACTTGACAGCTGACAAAATGGCCGCCAGTTAAAAAAGTGATGCCAACTTAAAGTTCTATACCTCAATAAAAAACACCCATTACATATGTGTACATATATACACTTGAAATTTGTAAGGTTAGTGTATTTTTATACCGACTACAAAAATTAACACTAAATATTCAAAAAATTTAAACTAAAGGGTGTTCCATCAGTTAATGTAATTTTGACAACTTGCTGTATCTTGGGAACCGTAGGAGGAAAATTCAAAACGGTAAAACTAAAAATCAAAAAATTATAAAATCGCCAAAACGAAAAAAAACCCCAGAAAAATAGAAAAAAATCGCTAAAATGAAAAAAAATCACCAAAATGAAAAAGCTCTTAAAACAGAAAAAATCGCCAAAAACAAAAACAAATCGCCAAAACGAAAAAAACACCAAATTGAAAAAATATGTCTAAGACTAAAATAAATCGCGAAAATCCGGAAAAATTGCTAAAATGAAAAAAAAAAAATCGCCAAAATGAAAGAAAAACGCCAAAATGAAAAAAAATCGCTAAAATGACAAAAAATCGCCAAAACGAAAAAAAGCCCAAAAAAACAGAAAAAAATTGCCAAAATGAAAAAAAGTCCAGAAAACAGAAAAAAATCGCCAAAATGAAAACAAATTACCGATATAAAAAAAAACCCTTAAAACAGAAAAAAATCGCCAAAAATGAGAAAAACCTCCAAAAACAGAAAAAAATCGCTAAAACGAAAAAACCGACAAAACTGAAAAAATCGTTTTAACTGAAAAAAACTTCAAAAAAGCAAAAAACCCAACCCTTCGTGCGTGATTCAAAGTCGCACTTTACTGATTTTTTTAATATTAAAGGAATTAAATGAAACTAAGTTTTTTCTTATTTCGTTTTTGCTTTTTTCACTTAACATATTTTATGTATTTAAAAAAAAAAACTAGCTAGATTGGTATAAGGAATTAGAAAAATCCTAAATTATGATTCCAGGGTTGGAAAACTTACACTTTTTGTGTTATGTAAAATTAAATAAGTGTAAAATTTTTTTTCTTTTCCTTTATAAATTATTTATATTATATGCTTCTGGAAAAAAACCTTGGCGTATAAAATTTGAAAAATGAAAATTACAGCTCTAAAAACGGAAACTCTGAGTTTTTTTTATATTAAAGTATAAAACTAATTTTTTTTTATTTCTTTGCTCACTTAATACACTTTATTAAATTTTTAAATCAGAAAAATTTAAAATGTTAATTCCAGGGTTGGTAAATTTATTGTTTTTTTTTACAAAAGTAACTAGGTCAAGTTAGTTTTCATTTTGTTTACAAGTTTTATATACTTTATAACTTAGAATGAAATAGTTTGGCATAGAAATAAGAGAAATAAAAGACATAGCTCCAGAGCTGGAAAACTTAAATTTTTTCTGGTAAATAAAACAAATTCTTTCTTTGGTAATTAAATATATTTAATATTTTATAAAGAAATAAATTAGTATTAAGAAACTCAGAAATACGGTTCCAGGGTTGGAGATTGAAAAAAGTTGCGGTAAAAAAATAACCAAAAATATTTTTTTTTCAGTTAAACAGATTCCATGTTTTAGGAAAATCATTACTCAAGATTTTTTATACATGTTTAATTTTTGTATGGATATCTAATCTAATTGAAGTATAATCGAAGGTTTTGTGATTATTGTGCTCTCAGCATAATAACTATTAATTTTTAGTAAATGTATGTAAAACTAAAATTTATCGCTTAAGATAAATTAAAGGCCATGTTTCGTTTCATTTTCCTGATACCTTTCCTTTTTGTTGAACAAATTTCAAAAAATCCTGTAGGAATAAAACGTTTACATAGTACCACGATGTATACCATTTACAATGGGAACTTTAAATTAAGACACTAAGCAGTTTTGCAACAGCAATGATTATTAAATACGGGAGAATATAAAGCAAGAATAATAAGAATATTTTAAAGTTATTAAAGAGCAGCACGGTTTTTGAACATCTCGAGAGTGAGTAAATAACCCCCAATTTTTTGGTATTGCATTGAGGTGACGTCGATGTTGACTGAAATAAGAGTGAATGTTAAAAATATCTTAACCACAGAGTGTAGAGTAAAATATTCAACTATTGCTAATATCGAAAATAAAATAATTGAATCAAATTCTTTAATCGAAAAATACTGAAAGGTCACTTACTATTAATTGCTTTAGAGAAAAAAAAATGATAAATTTTTTCACAAAACAAATATGTATGTATGTGTCTGTATACTATATATGTATATGTACGTACGTTGGTTAAGGGTATATAAGATTCGGCACAGCCGAAAAAACAATCAGCTGTTTGAAAAATAACCAATAACAAAGTAAAATTAAATTATCCTAAACACTAAAAACATTCAAAAATTGCACCAAAGAGGTTTATAAACAAAATTATGGCACTCGTTATCGAACGAAATTACGAAATATTTCAATAGAGTTTATAAGGAAATATTTTTAAAATTCGAATCGTATCGAATGCTGTAATTTGCCCCCTGAACTAAGTTTTATGAGTTTTTATATAAAATTAAGAAACAAAACATTCTAGATATGCAACAGCATGTATGTAAGTGAACGCTTGCGTCTGTGTGTGAGTATGTATGTATTTATTTGTGCGTTGGCTTTTGGTAAAATTTTTGGTTTTTCTTGTTCCCGTACTTTTGTAAATTTGTTGTACTATTGAGAGAAATTATAGCTTTTTCTCATTTTACCGAACTTTGCCCAAAAAGTACGGGATCAAACCTAGTTTAACGTTCACCTTATAATGGAAGTTAACATCTTGCAAGCAAAGTAGCCAGTGACAAGAAATTATTTAAACTTATAGAAAATTGTTCACGTGTACCTCTTTCTTTCTCCTTACTTCGTACTGGTAAGACTTAACTGCGCTAAAATGTTTAACTCTTATTGCTCGATTTTGGATGGCAACCGAACTTGAGCTGCCGTGGTAACTGGCAACGCAACTGAAATAAAAACAAGTAAGAGTGCTATATTCGGCTGTGCCGAATCTTATATACCCTTTACCAACGTACGTACATATATATAGTATACAGACACGTACATACATATTTGTTTTGTGAAAAAATTTATAATTTTTTTAAAGTTTCCATCTTTGGAGCTATAATTTTCATTTTTCAAATTTCATACACCAAACTTTTCTTTCAGAAGCATAAAATATATTCAATTTATAAAGAAAAAGAAAAAAGAACAAAAAGTGTAAGTTTTCCAACCCTGGAGTCATAATTTTGGATTTTTCTGATTATTGTTACCAATCTAGTTCTTTAAAAAAATACATAAAATATGTTAAGTGAAAAAAGCAAGAACGAAATAAGCAAAAACTTAGTTTCATTTAATTCCTTTAATACTAAAAAAATCAGTTAAGTGCGACTTTGAATCGCGCACGAAAGGAAGGTTTTTTGCTTTTTTTGAAGTTTTTTCAGTTAAAACGATTTTTTCAGTTTTGTCGCTTTTTTCTCGTTTTGGCGACTTTTTTCTGTTTTTTAGTTTTTTTTTCGTTTTGGCGATTTTTTTTTTCTTTTTTTGGCGATTTTTTTTCATTTTGGCGATTTTTTTCTGTTTTTTAGGTTTTTTTTTCGTTTTAGCGATATTTTTCATTTTGGCGATTTTTTTTTCATTTTAGCAATTTTTTCGTTTTTTTGCGATTTATTTTAGTCTTAGAAATTTTCTTTTAATTTAGTGCTTTTTTCATTTTGGCGATTTTTTTCTGTTTTTTTTGGGTTTTTTTCGTTTTGGTGATTTTTTTTCATTTTGGCGATTTTTTTTATCATTTTGGCGATTTTTTTCTGTTTTTAGGTTTTTTTTTTCGTTTTGGTGATTTTTTTCATTTTGGCGATTTTTTTTTCATTTTGGCGATTTTCTTTCATTTTGGCGATTTTTGATTTCATTTTAGCAATTTTTCAATTTTTTTGCGATTTATTTTAGTCTTAGAAATTTTTTTTTAATTTGGTGCTTTTTTTCGTTTTGGCGATTTTTTGTCTGTTATTTAGGTTTTTTTCTTTTTTTGGCGATTTTTTTCATTTTGGCGATTTTTTTCTGTTTTTTAGGGTATTTTTCGTTTTGGCGAATTTTTTTCATTTTGACGATTTTTTTCTGTTTTTTAGGGTTTTTTTTTCGTTTTGGTGATTTTTTTCGTTTTGGCGATTTTTTTTCATTTTGACGATTTTTTTCTGTTTTTTATGGTTTTTTTTTGTTTTGATTATTTTTTTTCATTTTGGCGATTTTTTTTTCATTTTTGAGACTTTTTTCTGTTTTTTTTTCGTTTTGGCGATTTTTTTTTCATTTTAGCATTTTTCCGTTTTTTTTGCGATTTATTTTAGTTTTATAATTTTTTTTTTAATTTGGTGCTTTTTTTCGTTTTGGCGATTTTTTCTTGTTTTTGGCGATTTTTTTCGGTTTGGCGATTTTATAATTTTTTATTTTTTCAGTTTTACCGTTTTTGAAAATTTCAAGAGTTTTGCTCTTACGGTTTCCAAGATACAGCAAATTGTCAAAATTACATAGTCAAAATTGCATTAACTGATGGAACACCCTTTAATTTAAATTTTTTTAAATTTTTGTGTTAATTTTTGTAGTCTGTATAAAAATACACTAACCTTACAAATTTCAAGTGTATATACATACATACAATTGTATATATACTACATAGGATTTTAAAATTTTTCGTTGCTCGTTTTGGAACACCCTTTAATTTCCAATTATCATGTTGTAGCGGCCAAAGGTCTACGTACTGTGTCCAAATTTCAGGTCTGTAGCTCTTACGGTTCTCGAGAAAATACTAATATAGTTCTAGACATAGTTCATTTTACATAACACAAAAAGTTAAAGTTTTCCAACCCTGGAAACGTCTTTTTAATTTTTTTGTATTTTTTTTATTTAAAATTCCAATTTTAGTCGTACTGAAGTGTAAAATATGTACATTTATTAAAAAAAAATAAAAATTTGTTTTCGGGAGTTACTTTTATATGGCAAAATGAAGTTTAAGTTTTCCAGCTCTGCAATCGTCTGCCCGATTTTGCTGAATTTCAATACCAATCTATTTTGGAAAATTTCTGACACACCAGTCCAAGAACGAAGTCTCTAGCTCTTCTGGGAGCTTCGGAAAACCGATTTCACGTACAGACAGACGGACAGACGGACAGACGGACAGACGGACAGACGGACAGACGGACAGACGGACAGACGGACAGACGGACAGACGGACAGACGGACAGACGGACAGACGGACATCGCTTATTCGTCTTTCCTATGCATAAGGATCCAGAATATATATATTATATGGGTCGCTTATTGATATTATAGAAATTACAAACGGAATGACAAACCTATATATACCCTTTTACCATTTTTGTTGGTAAAGGGTATAAATTAACAATTCTTCAGTTGCTGAAAAGCTATCAAAAAATACGATAATTACAGTTTGTCAGTCAAAATAATGTAAACAAAGCTTAAAAATAAAAATGGCTGCAAAAGAAAAATTGTTAAGTAAAAAAGTTTGAAAAATTATTTAAAATAAGGGCGGTGAGTTTAAAAGAATTATTTTTCAATGAAGAGAAGGAAGTATAAAATATTTATTTAAAAAAATTAATCTTTAAGAACTACCGCTTCTAAAGTGAGTAGATGTTATAGCTTAAAATCAACTTTAACAATATCTTTTAAGCTTTAAAGCACATTTTCTTTAAAAATGCAAAGAAAAAATTCAACACTCAAAATACAATTGTTCTTAAAAACTATGCAGCAACTTTAAATTTCTGATTGCTAATATGGCAACTAAAATTAACAGCTTTTAGTTGCAAGTTGGAGTCCGTAATGCCATTTTGGCAACAAGCAACGCAAAATAACCCCCTGTTTCCCTAAATGCGAACGATAGATTCGCTCGAATAATCATATTGGACACAAAAACAAATTTCAGTTTTTTGTTTTTAATATAAATATTCGATTAAATCTATCGTTCGCATTTAAGGAAACAGGCCCTAAGTTCGGTTGTCATCAATAATCAAACCATTAATTTTATTTGTTTATGCAATTTCCCAAATTCGATTCAAATATCAATTCATTTTTAAAAGTTGTTTTTCTCATGCTTTTTTTTTACTTTTCAATGAAAAACAAATTTTAGATATGAATTAATATTTAAATAGAATTGCTGAAAAAGACTCTAAAAGTGATTCATATGTGCAAATATTTAAAATACACATTTAATTTCGTAGCAATAAAAACAGAAAACGAAACGATGGTGCAAAAGAAATAATGTGTGTGAAAAAACCAATTTGTTAACATCTGTGTTGTAAAACCAGAAAAATTTTGTGTAAATATTGTGGGTCGTATTCAAAAAAAACTTAATAAAGCTTTGCTATGCAATACTAAGTAAAGCTGTATTCCAAAAAAATGATTATATCAAGATTCTAAAGTAGGCACCTACGTTTGTTAAGACTATTTTAATTTGATATTTCCAAAATGTGTATCTTGCACCTCAAATATTTTTGTTCATATAGCACATATTAATTCATGATACATCTGAAAATGAAGCTAGAAGTGTTAGCTCTTATCTTAAATTTATTATTTCTGTCATGATATGGAAAACATTACCAAATTATCCAACTGATTCGAAATACATAGCAAATTCCATAAAAAAATATTAAAATAAATTCAATTATACAAAAATGTGTTGATGTACATACAGTCAAAACGAATGGAAAAAATCTGGATATTCAAATATTCATTTCATTCGAATAAAATAAATTGTGATAATTTTTCTTTGTTCTTATTTTTACTTTTACTTCATAGAAATGTTTATCTGTTTTCCTTCCATGTCAGAAGCTCATATTTTTTACAGTAGGTTGCTTTACTTCAAGATAATAAAAATTTATTTAATAAAATAAAAAATTATTTGAATACTCGAATGAAATTCTATTCGATGTTGTACATCATAATAAGCCATTTACATTAGCACAAAATCTAGCATATTTTGATGAAAATCTTTATGAAAATCTATACCGTTTACACCAGCTTTTTTTTGACATTTATCAATAAATTTATTATCCAAAACAAAACCCATCAACTGATTTCTTTCCAAAACTACAACCAAACAAATGCATTGTAGTCAATTCACACACTTTTTTAAGCAGATTGTAGCTAATTCACTCACCTTCTGTTGTGCAGGGTATTAATAGGGCATTTACATCAGCACAAAATCTAGCATATTTTGATTAAAATCTTTATGAAAATCTATACCGTTTACACCAACTTTTTTTTACATTTATCAAGATTTTTTTATCCAAAATAAAACCCATCAATTGAATTGTTTCCAAGACTACAATGAAACAACTGAAATGTAACCAATTCACACACTCTTTTAAGCACATCGTAGCTAATTCACTCACCTTTTGTTGTAGGGTAGTAAAGAATAAATAAAAACATTAGATTCTTATTAGATTTTCTACAAATCTACTGAAAAATTAGATTTCGTTTTGTATGGGAAATCTGGAAAAAAGCAGCTTGATTTAGCTGGAAATCTCGAAAGCACTAGATTTCAAGACAGTGTCAATGCAATGTGTAAAGCTCAAATAAAATATTTTTTTGAATACGACCCTATATAAAAAAAAAATTATTATTAAAAAAATATAATCAGCCTTACTACAGTTCTCGAAAATGTTCTTCGACTATTCTCGTATTTGTTTCTTTGTGGTGCTATGTAAAATTTTCGACTGCAAGGAATTTGTAACAGAATAAAAAAGAAGAGTATGATACAAAATATTCAAATTAGTTAAATATTATGAAGCAGTCCGTTGTGAACTGTCAAAAATAATAACAATAACAATAAATTGGTGCTAACAAAAATGAAAAAGTTTTATTTTATTGTGATAATTAAATTTAAATTAAATTAAATTAAAATACGAATTTGTGCCTTATTTTTATACTCTGATGATGAAGATGAGTATCTTTTTATCGGTGTCAATATACAGTAGATATATATACATATACATATATGGGTTGTTTGAACCTCCACCCGTTGCACGGCATTCAGTTTTTTTATGTTGAAGTTCTTTTAATTATATTTATAGCTAGTTATGTATTTTTTTAACTGTTTCCGTGTGGTTATTTTAAATCTAGGATTATTTTTGTTACACAGAAGCAGTTTCTATTAAGTTTATTAACAAAAATCCTTAAGGTAGAATTAGTAAAATCGTATCGTTCTACTTTACAGCTTGCCGTATCGTTCAGCTTTGTGTACAAGTTATAGAAAATGTAACAGTTTGCACAGCACATTTTTTTTGTCTGGCTTTTAATGCGGCTTTTTTGACATTCGCTACAGAAAAATCTGTTTTCTGTAGATTTCTACGTCAGCAGTGCTACCACCACATATTTTATAACTAGTAACATGCATTGCATATGGTACGGCATTTGTCAGCTGACACGCAACTTCACGATACGATTTTACTAATTCTACCTTTACTCTTTTGATGCTTTAATAACTTGTAAATTTTGTTTTTTTCTTTGTCGAATGAAATAAAATTAACGACCATTTTTCCAACTTTTGACGTTTAATTTCGAGAATCGTAGTACAAAAATTGTAAAAGAATTGTTAACAGCGATGTATTTTTATGACTTTCGAGAAACGTAGTTCCATAGTGTAAAAACGAGAAGTTTAAAGCTCGAATACGAGAATCATAATAAGGCTGAATATAAAATTGAAAATTGAAAAATCTTAAGCGCTCGCTTTAATCTTTAAGGCACTGGTGTCCAACTAAGCTCTGAAGGGTCCAAGTCTTACCAGTGCCTCGTCTCTGTAAGGAATGTGAGTCGCAAAAAGTTTAACCATCATGTGAAACACAGCGTGAGTTAGAAAAAATGTGTTCCAAGTAGAAACAAAGCAACAAACTTTTAAAAACAAAAGTCGGCTCTTCAAAAGACCCCTTAGATCATCTAAATGATGGTATTTACATAAAAGCTTGTTGAAATTAATGTTTCGCAATGTATTATAAATAAATAGAGATTCATATGACTCCACTTCAAATGGCGAAGATAGCGAAGAACCAAACAAATTTAAATTAGAATTTAAATACAAATTTTATTAAATAATCAAAAAGGAAAAATAATATACCAATTACATAATTCAAAACGTTCTTTGCTTTTCCTTTAAAATTATGCAAATAATAGCTAGGGCGTTTTGCATTTCAGGTGACCATGTACTTTCCATCTTGTAATTTTTGTATATCAAAATCCCCAATCCTGGGATTTTAAAAAAGCAGTTGCGATTAGCATCCTTGATGACACGCTTAACCGAGTCTTCGACTTTTTATTAACTTCAAACAGTGTTGTCAGATTTATTTTCAGCCTCCTCGCCAAATGACTTGTCGAATATCGCCAAATATCGCCAATATAATAAAACATTAAATTTAAAAATATTTTTATTATGTAATTGCATTGCAAATATCGTTAAATTTTTAATTCAGTAGGTAAGGTCTATCGTAAAACATAAAAAATATGTTGCAATATATCTGTGGCAAAAAAGAAAAAGTGCTTAAGTCGAGATAAGCAAATTTTGAGTTAATGGTACGTCCGTAATCTGCATATTTGAATGTATCACTGGTATCTCAATTTATTAGTGTGATTTTTCATGAAGTTAAAGCACTATGACTTCGACTTATTTTTTTTAGACTTCTAATCTCATTTGGAATAATATCTTAATTAAGGTTATAATATGGTATATTTCAACTTAAATGTCTTACTTATAGTTTGTAAAACGATGATTGGTTAAAAAAATAAAGGTTAACAGAAAATTTCCTAATTTATCTGTAAAAGAAATAAATTTCTGAAAATCGTCTTGAAACCTTAAAAGTGCTCTCCTGTAAAACAGTAAAATATGACTTAAGCACTTTTTCCTTATTGCCACAGATATGTAATTGTGCAATTTTTCGTATTGTACAATAATATCGCCAATGTGTATGTCATATTCGAAGGTAACACAATATACACATTGGCAAATATCAAAAGACTTCTGATTTTTATTGTACAATCAAGGAAATTGTGTAATGTGGTGGCAACATTTTTCAATGTTGTTTACTTTTTCAATGTCAGGAATATTGGGCAATATTTTCTTTGCAATAATATTGCAAAGTATTTAAATTAACATATAAAAAGTACTGGCGTATAAAAGACTTAAAAATAACTTATTGCAAAAATCAATCTTAATAGGATAAATTGAACTTGAACACCAAGATCAAAATTATTATTTAAATCTTGTGATAAAACGGAATTAACGTTCACTTAAATGTGTGTTAAAGTACACATATCATATCCTTGAAGTAGTAAGTGCCATCAGCATCGTCATAATAATACAATTTAGGCGAGAACTCTTTCAGCTTCATTATCAAAATGTTGGTTCCAATTTATAAAAGGAAGTTTTCCTAACTGTGTTGTATAAACATCAAATGAGATTTTTTGTTCCATAATTTTTTTTAACTTCTTGAGTTTCAGATAAAGACTCACAACATTTAGAATTTTTGCACGAAATATTTTATGTTGGAGAAAAAATTGCTTTATATAAGCATATTTTTTAACATTATTCTATTTTATTGAAATCTTAAAAATATAGCCAAAAATATCGCCAAGGAGTTCAAATATCGCCAAGTAAATCGCCAATCGCCATTTCAAAATTTTCATCGCCAGAATCAAATTTTTGTCGCCACGTTTGGCGAGATATCGCCATATCTGACAACACTGCTCTCACTCCAAAGAATTAAACAAAAGAAAATCAAACAATTTGTTTCGTTTATTTTCGTGCTCTGACTTAAGTACAAAGAAATCAAAACAGCAATAAATTTATAACTGGCACACAGATGGAAACCCGGGCATATACACATGCAGAACTCAGCACTACCCTGCAGGAAATTTCAATAGTAAAATCATACTGGTTATCTATTGACGATGTCACCAGTACTACTGACAAATTATACCCCAACTAATGTTATCTACTTTTGACATTTAACACAGGCTTGTCCTACGAAATCTACCAGTAGACCTCGTCAATATTGACTAGGTAGTTCTTGTGGGACCATATGGCGAGAATGTCAGTAGTGAGATTGTACTGACTTACTATTGACTATCGTCACACATTGTGGGAAATGTCCGTAGTAA
The DNA here is from genome assembly GCA_944452675.1 of Tachina lurida. NCBI lineage: Eukaryota > Metazoa > Arthropoda > Insecta > Diptera > Tachinidae > Tachina > Tachina lurida. Next base: position 34,039,160 of record OX101755.1, on the reverse strand, counting down.
AACTGTACTGATTTACTATGGACGCTGTCACCACCTGCAGGAAATGTCAATAGTAAAATTATACTGATTACTTAAGTATGGATCTGAAAGTGTGACAAATCCTTTATTGATGGCACAAAATCTTCCACAGGGTCAAAAAAGGTTCCATAATTAGCACTTTCACTGGAATTTTTTAGTTTTCTATTTTTATACAATATGGATTATTATTTTATTTGTTTTTTTTTTTTTTGTAATTTTTTTTATATAAATGTTTTTTTAATTATTGTTCAATACACCTTTATTAACCTTTTAATATGATTTCTTAAGCTAATTTTTATAAGCACTTAAATTTTGTTTGACGCCACTTTTATTTTCAACAAACCAATAAAACATTAAGAAGAAGCATCGTTGTGTGTATCTGAAAAAATGTTTTCTACGCATCAAAAACAATATTAATATGTAGACGCTCCGTTGACAATGTCACCAAAATAGTTGACAAAAGTGGTGACTTCGGTACACTTAATCCCACGTTTCCTTCAGTGTAGCAATACGAAATACACAACCAACTTTGTCCTTTTAGTTGTTTATTTTTCGTTATTCACTGTATATACGCAAGCGCAAAGCAACAATATTTTTTCTTTGTATGTATGTATGTACATACATATTGGTTTTTACAACAAGAAATAAGTATTGAATATAAATTGAATATAAATTAGGTTTTCTTTAAATGCATTGGTGCTTACTCTTCGATAAGGAACTTTTGGACACCCTTGAAGTTTTGTGTTTTAATTTTTAACTCTATATGAAATACTAATAATTATAATTAGTGTTTTCAATTTCAGTTAACCGATTAACCCGGTTATTGGGCACAATTTGTACGCTCACATATTTTCTCTCAAACAACTATGACTTAAGCCGATTCCAACATAAAAGAGCATCTCTACTTTGTGTATGAAAAAAAAAGAAACTACGCTACAACTACAAATAAAAAGGCACATGCGTATTAAACTAATTGACTTTCTCTCATAACTACTTTCATTCTGAATGTTTTCACACACAGAATATTAATATTTATTCGGTAAAAAAATATTAATACAGTCATATTCGGAGTATTTATTGATCATTCGTCATTGTATACAATCATTGGTGTACATAAAATCGAATGGAAAATGTGTATCTGTATGTGACTGTTTGAAAACATGCTTTATGTGTGTGTGTAAATAAAATAATTGTGTATTACACATGTGTATTCGGTTTAATATTCAGAATACTTTTGTATTCAGAATACTTTTATATTCACACAGTCTATAAAATTTAGTTGAATTCGTTTGTGCCGGGTAATTTAAAAAATGTGTATACACATACTTGGTTGTTGTATGTTTATAGTTACATACATTCGATTTAAAATTAATCAGTGTGTATGTATTTTGCGTGCTTTTTATACCCTTTACCAACAAAAATGGTAAAAGGGTATATATATGTTTGTCATTCCGTTTGTAATTTCTATAATATCAATAAGCGATCCATATAATATATATATTCTGGATCCTTATGCATAGGGAAGACGAATAAGCGATGTCCGTCTGACCGTCTGTCCGTCTGTCCGTCTGTCTGTACGTGAAATCGGTTTTCCGAAGCTCCCAGAAGAGCTAGAGACTTCGTTCTTGGACTGGTGTTTCAGAAATTTTCCAAAATAGATTGGTATTGAAATTCAGCAAAATCGCCCAGACGATTGCAGAGCTGGAAAACGTAAACTTCATTTTGCCATATAAAAGTAACTACCGATTTTTTAATAAATAAACTTATTTTACACTTCAGTATGACTAAAATTAAAATTTTAAATTAAAAAACATAAAAAAATTAAAAAGACGTTTCCAGGGTTGGAAAACTTTAACTTTTTGTGTTATGTAAAATTAACTACATGTGTCTAAAACTATGTCTGTCACAGGGTATTTTCTCGATAACCGTAAGAGCTACAGACCTGAAATTTGGACACAGTATGTAGAGACCTTTGGCCGCTACAACAACAAATACATGAGAGTTGAAAATTAAAGTGTGTTCCAAAACGAGCAACGAAAAATGTTAAAATCCCATGTAATATAGATACAATTGTATGTATGTATGTATGTATATTCACTTGAAATTTGTAAGGCTAGTGTATTTTTATACAGACTACAAAAATTTACACTAAAATTTCAAAAAATTTAAATTAAAGGGTGTTCCATCAGTTAATGCAATTTTGACTATGCAATTTTGACAACTTGCTGTATCTTGGAAACCGTAAGAGCAAAACTCTTGAAATTTTCAAAAACGGTAAAACTAAGAAATCAAAAAACTATAAAATCGCCAAAAACAAAAAAAAATCGCTAAAATTAAAAAAAGCACCAAATTACAAAAAAAATGTCTAAGACTAAAATTAATCGCGAATAACCGGAAAAATTTCTTAAATGAAAAAAAATATCGCCAAAATGAAAGAAAATCACCAAAATGTAAAAAAAATCGCCAAAATGAATAAAAATCGCCAAAATGAAATAAATCTTCAACATAAAAAAAAGCCCCAAAAACAGAAAAAAATCGCTAAAATGAAAAAAATGCCAAAATAAAAAAATTCCCAAAATGAAAAAAACCCCCAAAATAGGAAAAAAAGCCAACATGGAAAAAGAATCGCCAAAATGAAAAAAATCTTCAGAATGAATGAAAAAACCGAAAAAAACAGAAAAAAATCGCCAAAATGAGAAAAAAGCGACAAAAATTAAAAAACCTTTAAACTGAAAAAAAAACTTCAAAAAAGCAAAAAAGCCTTTAATGTGGCTTTTTTGCTTTTGCTCAGAACCGAATATACAGAACCCTTCGTGCGCGAGTCAAAGTCGCACTTTACTGAATTTTTTAATATTAAAGGAATTAAATGAAACTAAGTTTTTTCTTATTATACCCTTTATCAAAAAATGGTAAAAGGGTATATATAGGTTTGTCATTCCGTTTGTAATTTCTATAATATCGATGTTGACAAGAGTGAATGTAAAATATATCTTAACCACAGAGTGTAGAGTAAAATATTCAACTATTGCTAATATCGAAAATAAAATATTTGAATCAAAGTCTTTAATCGAAAAATACTGAAAGGTCACTTACTATTAATTGCTTTAGAGAAAAAAAATTATCAGAAAACAAATATGTATGTATGTATGTATCTGTATACTATATATATAATGTACGTACTTTGGTAAAGGGTATATAAGATTCGGCACAGCCGAATATAGCACTCTTACTTGTTATTTTTAAAACTATACTTCTCTGGTGTGTACCTCACTGTTATTAGCTGTTGTTATTATTTCGGAGTGAGCAATTTTAAAAGTTATGTTCAACACAATTGGAAAATCATATAGCATATAACACTACTTCTTTGTCTATGTAGACGATTTCCAAAAGCAGAATAATGACCCTAAATACACTATTTTTATATTAACCTAATGGCTGTTTTTAAAAATATTTCGAATATTTAAAATATTCTCAAAGTCTACTACTAAAGACTTTGCTATGTATGTATGTAGGTTTACGAGAGACTATTTTTTATTGTAGAAAATGAAACAATTGAAAGTGAATTAGATTCTAAAGATTTTGAAATTTTATCAAATTCCGAAAGTTAAGAGGAACAACTAAGCTTGACGTTTAAAGCTATTCAAGTAATTAATGCAAGCGTGTTAATCTTAATAAAAAAAATAAATATGTTATATAATGCTACGAGTATATCATGATATCAACTGTCAGTAAAAGAATCTTCTCGGTATCATCTTTAATAAAAACTAAATTGAAAAACAGAATGTCTCCTAAACATTTGGATTGGGATTTGTTATTGAAATATACTTAAAAAAAACTTCATAAAATTCACATTTGTTCTTTATAAATTCTTTTAGTCACTATTTTTGTTTTTTTAGCACAAATTACAAACTTTGTGTAACAAATGCTATTTTTTAAGTTATTTTTGTTGCTTTTTAAATTAAAATTAATTATTTTTTACATTTAATTTATATTATTATTAAATGGTCGGTTAACCGATTAACCGGTTTTTTAAAGTTCGGTGAACCGAAAAACCGGTTTTTAAGAATGTAGGTTTTTTGAAAACGCTACTAATAATAAGTTAAAAGCTTCCGAGCAATGCCGAGGTGTTCGGCTAGTAAATTAATAACACACTATCCTGTAAAATTTAGTTCTTGCAACATACGATAATTATATGGAACGACTGCAACTATTTAATTTTTTTTTTGCTGAGTACTAACCAAAACAAAGGTAAACTTTAACACAATATAAAGCTTTCAAAAACCAATATTGATATCAAATAAATTCTAACTATCTAAACATTTCTCATTGGCATCAACAATGACAGTTGTTTGCTTAACCATGACAAAATAAATAGAAAATGTAAAAGTAAAGACAAGAGCTGAAAAATGCCAAAATAAACATGAAACGTTATTCATTATAGGACAAAAATAAAATTTTTTCTTTGAATCCTTGACGAATTCAAGGAACACAAATACTGCTTTTTCAAAATCTTAACACGTTTGTGGTGTTTGTGCTCAGGTTTGCTTTACATTTTGTTGCATAGTATTTATGCTGAAGGGTTGAATAGTTTTTTTTGTTTTCTTTCTTATACGCCCACACATTTAGAGCAAACTAATTTTGACAGCAGAACTTAACTTTTTGCTGCTAATAACCGTAAAAGATATCAACTTTATTTGCTTGACCTTAATTCAGTTTTTGTGTTTTTATTTGTACCAGTCTTTTAATTTATTTGAATGAATTTTCTTGAAGCGGGAAACCACTCCTTATTTGTGTTTATTTTAAATATTTTGAATACCTTTTTTGTTCAGGAATATATTGTGAAGTTTCATTTAAATGGCGATAAAAGAAAATATATTTCTTTTAATAAATTAAAGATAATTTAATATTTTAGCTGAACATTTGACCATTACAATTTTTTTTTTGAGCAGCTTCCTAGCCAGAAATGGTTTAAATAAAACATAAGTTCGTTAGCCTTAACATAAAATTATAGAGTTTTTTAAGTCTGATATAGCTTAAACAAGTAATAGTGCTATATTCGGCTGTGCCGAATCTTATATACCCTTTACCAACGTACGTACATATATATAGTACACAGACACATACATACATATTTGTTTTGTGAAAAAATATATAATTTTTTTTTCTAAAGCAATTAATAATAAGTGACCTTTCAGTATTTTTCGATTAAAGAATTTGATTCGGTTATTTAATTTTCGATATTAGCAATAGTTGAATATTTTACCCTACACTCTGTGGTTAAGATATATTTTACATTCCCTCTTATTTCAGTCAACATCGACGTCATGTCAATTCAATACCAAAAAATTTGGGCTTCTGTGCTCGCTCTGGAGATGTTCAAAGGCCTTGCTGCTATTTTATAACTCTAAAATTGTCTTAGTATTGCACCTCCATACCAAGTTAACTAACTTGTTTTATATTTTCCCGTATTTAATAATCATTGATGTTGCAAAATTGTTTAGTGTCTTAATTTAAACTTTCCATTGCAAAGGGTATACATCGTGGTGTTATGTAAACGTTTTATTCCTACAGGATTTTTTTTAGAAATTTGTTCAGCAGAAAGGAAAGGTACCAGGAAAATGAAACAGAACATGTCCTTTAATTTATCTTTAGCGATAAATTTTAGTTTTATCTCCATTTACTAAAAATTAATAGTTATTGCGCTGAGAGCACAATAAGCACAAACCTTTGTTTATACTTCAATTAGATATCCATAAAAAAAAATTAAACATGTATAAAAAATCTTGAGTAATGATTTCCCTAAAACATGAAATATGTTTATATGAAAAAAAAATATTTTTGGTTATTTTTTTACCGAAACTTTTTTCAATCTCCAACCGTGGAACCATATTTCTGAGTTTTCTGTTTCTTAATACTAATTTATTTGTTTCTAAAATATAGAATATATATATAATTAGCAAAGAAATAATTAGTTTTATATACCAGAAAAAAGTTTAAGTTTTCCAGCTCTGGAGCTGTCTTTTATTTTTCTAATTTATATGCCAAACTATTCCATTCTAAGTCGTAAGGTATATAAAACATGTAAACAAAAAGAAAAAAAAATAACTTGACTAACTAGTTACTTTTGTGAAAAAAAACAATAAATTTTCCAACCCTGAAATCTAAATCTAAAAGGTTGAGATTTTTTTTATTTAAAAAATTAATAAAGTGTGTTAATTAATTTATTTAGCTATTTTAATACCACAAAAAAATCAAAGTTTCCATCTCTGGAGCTGTAATTTTCATTTTTATAATTTTATACGCCAAACTTTTCTTTCAGAAGCATAAAATATATTCAATTTGTAAAGAAAAAGAAAAACATTTTTAGACTTATTTAATCTTACATAACACAAAAATTGTAAGTTTTTCAACCCTGGAATCATAATTAAGGATTTTTCTTATTCCGTATATCAAATCTAGTTCTTTAAATACATAAAATATGTTAAGTGAACAAAACAAGAAGGAAAGAAGAAAAACTTAGTTTTATTTAGTTACACTATTATCAAAAAAGTCTAAAGTTTCCATCTCGGGAGCACTGGTTTTAATTTTTATAATTTTATACGCCAATTTTTTCTTTCAGAAGCATAATATATGTATATTCAATTTATAAATGAAAACACAAATTATTTAGACCTATTTAATTTTACATAACACATAAAGCGTAAGTTTTCCAACCCTGGAATTATAATTTTGGATTTTTCTGATTATTGATACCTATCGAGTTCTTTAAAAAATACATAAAATATGTTAAGTGAACAAAGCAAAAACGAAATAAGAAAAAACTTAGTTTCATTTAATTCCTTTAATATTAAAAAAGGTTCAAAATTTCCATTCGTGGAGCTGTGGTTTTAATTTTTTTAATTTTATAAGCCTAACTTTACTTTTAGATGCCTAAAATATATTTAATTTATAAAGAAAAAGAAAAAAATTAATTAGACTTAGTTACTTTTATATAACGAAAATAAGTTTTCCAACCCTGGAATCATCCTTTTATATTTTTTCTGATTCCTTATACCAATCTAGGAGTTTTAAAAAAAAATATATAAATTTTGTCAAGTGAACAAAGTAAAAAGGAAATTAAACAAGTAAGAGTGCTATATTCGGCTGTGCCGAATCTTATATACCCTTTACCAACGTACGTACATATATATAGTGTACAGACACATACATACATATTTGTTTTGTGAAAAAATTTATCATTTTTTTAAAGTTTCCTTCTTTGGAGTTGTAATTTTCTTTCAGAAGCATAAAATATATTCAATTTATAAAGAAAAAGAAAAAAATTTTTAGACCTATTTAATTTTACATAACACAAAAAAGTTTTCCAACCCTGGAGTCATAATTTTGGATTTTTTTGATTATTGATACCAATCTAGTTCTTTAAAAAATACATAAAATATGTTAAGTGAAAAAAGCAAAAACGAAATAAGGAAAAACTTAAGGTCAGATTTTGTAAATTCAAACGATTTTTTCGTTTTGAAATTTGTATGGAAAAAATATTTTTTGAAAAGAATTTTCGTTATTTTTCATACAAATTTGAAACGTTTAGAAACAAAATTTTTTACAAAATCTGCTTATTAGTTTCATTTAATTCCTTTAATATTAAAAACTTCAGTAAAGTGCGACTTTGAATCGCGCACGAAGTTTGCTTTTTTGAGGTTTTTTTTTCAGTTTAAACGATTTTTTCATTTTTGTCGCTTTTTTCTCGTTTTGGCGATTTTTTTCTGTTTTTGGAGGTTTTTTTTATTTTGGTGATTTTTTTCTGTTATTGGGATTTTTTTCATTTTGTAGATTTTTCTTATTTTGACGATTTTTTTCATTTTTGCGATTTTTTTCTGTTTTTGGGTTTTTTCTATTTAGGAGTTTTTTTTCTTTTTTTTTCATTTTGGCGACTTTTTTCTGTTTTTTGGGTTTTTTTTCGTTTTGGCGATTTTTTTCATTTTGGCGATTTTTTTTCATTTTGGCGATTTTCTTTCATTTTGGCGATTTTTTTTTTATTTAAGCAATTTTTCCGGTTTTTCGCGATTTATTTTAGTCCTAGAATTTTTTTTTAATATGGCGATTTTTTTCTGTTTATGGGTTTTTTCATTATGGCGTTTTTTCCTGCTTTGGGGTTTTTTTTATTTAGGCGATTTTTTTCTCTTTTTTGGGGTTTTTTCATCTTGGCGATTTTTTTTTTCATGTTGTCGTTTTTTTCCTGTTTTGGGTTTTTTTCATTTTGGCGATTTTTTCATGTTTTTTTGGGGTATTTTTCATTTTGGCGATTTTTTTGTTTTTCGCGATTTTTTTCCGTTTGGCGATTTTATAATTCCTTGATTTTTTAGTTTTACCGTTTTTGACAATTTCAAGAGTTTTGCTTTTACGGTTTCCAAGATACAGCAAGTTGTCAAAATTGCATAGTCAAAATTGCATTAACTGATGGAACACCCTTTAATTTAAATTTTTTGAAATTTTAGTGTTAATTTTTGTAGTCTGTATAAAAATACACTAACCTTACAAATTTCAAGTGTATATACATATAATTGTATGTATATTACATGGGATTTTAGAATTTTTCGTTGCTCGTTTTGGAACACCCTTTAATTTCCAATTCTCATGTATTTGTAGCGGCCAAACGTCTACACACTGTGTCCAAATTTCAGGTCTGTAGCTCTTACGGTTCTCGAGAAAATACTAATATAGTTTTAGACATAGTTAATTTTACATAACACAAAAAGTTAAAGTTTTCCAACCCTGGAAACGTCTTTTTAATTTTTTTTTATATTTTTTTTCATTTAAAATAACAGTGTTAGTCGTACTGAAGTGTAAAATAAATTTATTTATTAAAAAAAATAAAAATTTGTTTTCGGTAGTTACTTTTATATGGCAAAATATAGTTTACGTTTTCCTGCAATCGTCCGCCCGATTTTGCTGAATTTCAATATCAATCTAAGTTGGACCATTTCTGATACATCAGTCCAAGAACGAAGTCTCTACATTTTCTGGGAGCTTCGGAAAACCGATTTCACGTACACCGGACGGACGGACGGACGGACAGACGGACATCGCTTATTCGTCATCGCTATTCATAAGAACCCAGAATATATATATTTTTTTGGTCGCAAATTAAAATTATGGAAATTACACACGGAATGACAAACCTATATATACCCTTTTCCATTTTTGGTCAAGGGTATAAAAATATATGACACACCAGTCTAGCTTTTCTAAGAGCTTCGGAAAACCGATTTCACGTACAGACAGCTGGACAGATGGGCATCGCTTATTAGTATTCCTTATGCATAAGGATCCAGAATATATATATTTTATGGGTTGCTTATTGATATTATAGAAATTACAAACGGAATGACAAACCTATTTATACCCTTTTACCATTTTTTTGGTAAAGGGTTTAACGAGATACATCCAATTTATAGCCTAAAATACCTCTTATACCGAAAAATCACAGTTCAAGAGCCACATAAGCGTTCAGGTCCCGTACAGTGCCATTATTGTCAATAATATTCCCATATAAAAACGTAGTGCAATTTACGACAGTGTATGTTGCACGGTAAATTGTACGGTAAATTGCACGGTACTGCTAGTTGTACTCAACCAAAAGAGCAAGAAGAAAAAATGCAGTAATTGTGGAGGTAATCACACCGCTAACTATAGAGGATGTCCTGTATATTCTTTCGTTAAACAGACTATGGGACACAAACCTATATTATCTCCAGCCTTAACTTTAGTCGCCTTGAAGCTAATATTGATAATCTGGTGATAACTATTAATAATTTTACAACAATGCAGAATACGCTGTTTCAGGCATTAGTTAACAAGCCATGAACTTGAGCACTTCCTCATGGAAAAAAATAATAATATAATGATGGTCTCTGAGACTCATTTGACTTCGAGAAGTTTATTTAAGGTAAATGGCTACACTATATATGATACAAAGGACCCTACAGGAAGAGCATGCGGTGGATCAGCGATTCTAATAAAGTGAAGACTCAAGCACTATATTCTTGACAACAGTTGTGAGGAACACCTACATGGAACAAATATTGGCATTAAAAGTTTATGTACAAATTTCGAGGTATCATCAATTTACTCCCCTCCCAGATTTTCAATCACTGAAGATCAATACGAGAATTTCTACAAATCTCTTGGACCTTGTTTTGTAGCAGCTGGCGACTACAAACCAAAACATACGTTCTGGGGCTTGCGTCTTATTACACCCAGAGGTCGAGCGTCGTTCAATACAATTTCAAAAATGGGCTTGGACGTCATTTATAACGGGGACCCCACTTACTGGCCTACTGGCATACAAGAAATTCCGAATGTTATAGATTTTTGCGTCATGAAAAATATCTCTAGGGATTTATTTCAAGGTGAAGCTTCTCTAAATCTCTCGTCCGATCATTCTCCCACAATCGTTACAATTTGTATCCCATTAAGAAGTGACTTACCTTACCCATATGCGAATTTGATAAATCGTATTAATTGGCTGGGATTTAAAAAATATCTTAGTTGTCATTGCACGGAAAATATTACGCTAAGAACACCTGATGATATTGAATCTAACATTGCCAACCTTAATGAAAATATTAAACAGGCTGCTGAACATGCCACTACCGCCCATCCGAAGACTAGGGATAGGCGGTATTTTTGGTTATTTTTTTTTCAGTTTCCAACCCTGGAGCCATAATTTAAAATTTTCTAATTTTTTTTTAATTTAAATTTTTCGAGTACTAATTTATTTCTTTCTAAAATATAGAATATATTTAATTATCAAGGAAATAACTAGCTTTATTTAATTAGTTTTATATATAAAAAAAAATACTTATATCCTTATATCAATCTTGTTCTTTAAAAAATATATCAAATATGTTAAATGAACAAAGAAAAAAAGAAATAAAGAAAATACTAGTTTTAGTTAGTAACTTTAATATCAAAATAAATTCAGTAAGGCTGAGTTTACATCTGGCATTTCTTGTGTGACATTTGCACAAAAAAGCGTAGCCAACTAATTACTAATGAAAAACTGTTTGATTCAGACATGTATTTATTGATTTCAATAGTTTCCAATCATGTTGGATTCTATAGAATTGTCTATTAGTTATGTATGGAACTATTTAACTTAATAAATACATGTCTGAATCAAGCAGTTTTTTATTAGGAATTATTTGGTTACGCTATTTTTACGCTTGTGTGGCATTTGGCACACCGATGTAAACCCGGCCTAAAGTGTGACTTTTTTGAAGTTTTTTTAAGTTAAAACGATTTTTTTTTTGTTTTTTTTCGCTTTTTTCTCGTTTTAGCAATTTTTTCTCTTTTTGGGGATTTTTTTTTGACGATTTTTTTTCATTTTGACGATTTTTTTTCTATTTTTGGCGATTTTTTGTCGGTTTGGCGAATTTATAATTTTTTGATTTTTTAGTTTTACCGTTTTTGAAAATTTCAAGAGTTTTGCTCGTACGGTTTCCAAGATACAGCAAGTTGTCAAAATTGCATAAACTGATGGAACACCCTTTAATTTAAATTTGTTTAAATTTTAGTGTTTATTGTTGCAGTCTGTATAAAAACACACTAACTTTACAAATTTCAAGTGTATATACATACAATTGTATGCATATTCATGGGATTTTCACATTTTTCTTTGCTTGTTTTGGAACACCCTTTAATTTCGAACTCTCATGTATTTGCTAGTGTAGCGGCCAAAGGTCTATATACTCTGTCCAAATTTCCGTAGCGCTTACGGTTCCGGAGAAAATACCCTGTGATAGACAGATGTGTTCAAGATTTGCGTCAGTACCTGCCAGTATGGCCTGACCTGACGGTGCTCTTAACACTGGGTAGAATCAATGCGTCTACCAACGCTCCCACACATAACTGGCTGTTATGCATAGGTACCAATGGCTGACATGTATTTGGACATTATCAACCCCCCTTGGTTTGGAGCGGAGCCTATCTAAAACTCCTTCCTAGATATGGACCTAGGCACCCGGTCGCAATGCAACTCCACACCGAGTAAAACGCTCTACCCGCGATTTGGGTACAACCACAACCACAACGAATCTCACCGAAGGGCCGACCCAAGTCAGGCAGAAACCGAAGCTTCTGGGGCTCCTGACCCCGAGGTACCAGATTAAAGACTCTGGTCAGACTTCGTAGCCAAGGCTACTACCAGTTGCAAACCCCAAACGGTTCCGGGAACTGGTGACCCGTAAGACAACAAAAACAACAAAAACAAAACAATCAACAATCACCCTCACGGATGGTAATCGTGCACATAAGCACCGGCAAGGGACAAAACTCACAAAACAAAAACATAATGCCACTCTCACGAGTGACACATGGGCAGAAACACCACCAAACACAAAACACCAAGGCAATCGATGTAATTTCCACAATACAGCAACACTGCAACACAACCACACAGCTACACAGCAACAAAACAACACAGCAACACAGCAAGATAACAACAAAAACACATCACCAGGCAGCAAAACATTCAATCCGAAATCCAAATCATTGTTCATATACTTTGCAAAATTCTTCCAAGAGTTGCCCACAGTATGCCCCAATACCACGCTAAGGCACCCACCCAGTCTCAATGAGACTGAAAAGGAGCCCCCGCGTAAAACCATGGCCACAAGAGAAAACCCCAGACACCAAACACGGCCAGAAGGGCTCAGCAACCTCACCAACACCACGCGCCCAAACAGGTCCCACCAGACCACGCACCAGAGAGCCTTCTACGGAAGGCCAAACGGGCAAAATTGCCCAATCCAGAAAACGCCACAGCATCAGCCAACACTCGACTGACATCAAAACCACCACCATCAAACACCACGCGCATGGCCGGCAAGTCCCTGATATCGTCATACAACGGACAATACATCAGAACATGCCACCAATCCTCAACGCACCGTTCACCTTTGGTGTACGGAACCCTAAAAATGTTAAATTTTCCAGCTGTGGAGGTTATTATTTTTCAAATTTTTTATACCCAACTTTTCTTTCCAAAACATAATATATATATATATAAATGAAAATATAAAAAAATTATTAGACGTAGTTAATTTTATATACTAAAAAAAACTGAACGTTTCCCAACCCTGGAATCATAATTTAAAATTTTCCTGATTTCTTACACCAATCTGTGTCTTTAAAGAATTTAAGATATCTTAAATTTTTAGCAAAAAAGGAAAAATTAGTTTCAGTAGGTTATTTTTATAAAAAAAGTTAAAGTTCCCAACCCTGGAAACGCCTTTTTGATTTTTTACATTTTTTTCATATTTTTAATACAAATTTTATTCGTACTGAAATATAAAATAAGTTTATTTAACAAAAAAAATAAAAAAATTGTGCTATCTAGGTACTTTTATATGGCAAATTCAAGTTTCAGTTTTCCAGCTCTGAAACCGTCTGCTCGATTTGCTGATTTTTAAAACCAATCTAAGTTGGACCATTTCTGACACACCAGTTCAAGAACGAAGTCTCTAGCTTTTCTGGGAGCTTCGGAAAACCGATTTCACGTACACCAGACGGACGGACGGACAGACGAACATCGCTTATTCGTGTTCCCTATTCATAAGGACCCATAATATATATATTTTATGGGTCGCATATGAATAATATGGAAATTACACACGGAATGACAAACCTATATGCACCCTTTTCCATTTTTGGTAAAGGGTATAATAAGTTTATTTAAAAAAAAAATAGTGTTAGCTAGTTATTTTTATATGGCAAAATCAAGTTTAAGGTTTCCAGCTCTGAAAACGTCTGCTCGATTTCGCTGATTTTCAATACGAATCTATTTTGGACCATTTCTGATACACCAGTCTAAGACCGAAGTCTCCAGCTTTTCTGAGAACTTTGGAAAACCGATTTTACGTACACTAGACGGATGGACGGACAGATGGACATCGCGTATTCGTCTTCCCTATTCATTAGGACCCAGAATATATATGTTTTATGGGTCGCATAGGAATATTATGGAAATTGCACACGGAGTGACAAACCTATGTATATATATACCCCTTTCCATTTTTTGGTAAAGGGTATAAATAAATAAATAAATCTTGAGTAAAGATCTTCTTAAAACATGAAATATATCTAACACAGGATTCAGACGATGAAATTATGACGTCTATTTTTCTTGATTCTCTTTTGAAGTTTCTACCAAATATTAATTTCGTTCATACCAGGATTTTTTTGGATGTCAAATTTTTTTATTGATTTTGATTTTTATTGATTTTATTGTTTATACATACATTTGCAGTATATACCCTGTCGGAGAATGTGTGGTTGACTACAGAATAGTTAACATATAGTTAACTTTTCTTAGACTGACTAAAAGCTGACTGCAATGTCATCCAGAACAAACCGGAAACTATTTTTTAAGTTGAGTACGTAATCAAATTTAATGAGAGCCAAGAAATTTATTTTCAGCTACTTTGAAACTCATTTCAGTTTTATATTAACATTTTGCTGTTGTTATATTAGATGGTACCTTAGCCGAGTGGTGGCGCGTTGAGTACACAACGTGTTATGATACATGTTTTAACCCCGGAAACATTTTTTTAATTTACTGACTACCAGGTGATTTAAAAAGTCAACTTTAAGTTAGTTGAAAGTAGTACAGAGTGAGACAATTGTCTACCGCGTAATACATCGCAATGTTAAAATAGTCAGTTGATTAAATTGAAAGTAATCCAAGTGTCAGTCAATACTATATGCGAAATAGTTAGCTTAAAGTTAACCGAATTTCCGACAGGGTACTTTTTTAATAAAATTTTGCTTCGAAGAACACACTAATATGAGAATATTAATAATGAAACGTAACAACAAGAACACAAAATAGTATAAAGAAAAATATGAAAAAAACCATAGAAAACAGAAATCGAGCCACTTTTTCTACCTCTCTTTCTTCTCTAACCCGTTCGCTATCAAACCAAAAATTACGTTGAAAAATAGACTTTATAAAAGTCTTCGTGTGAATTTGGTGTAAGTGAAAAAAATATTATTTCTGGTAATATTTTTACCTAAATTTTTTTTTCAATTTCCGCTCCTAAAACCATAATTTTGATTTTTCTGGTTTTAATACTATTTTATTTCTTTCTAAAATATAGAATATATTTAATAATAAAAGAAATAACTAGTTCTTTTTTATTGGTTTTATATATCACAAAAAGTGTACGTTTCCTAAACTGTTAGATTTTTCTGATTGCTCACACCAATCATAAAATATGTTAAACGAACAAAGAAAATAAGGAATTAAGAAAAAATTAGTTTTACATAGTTACTTTAATATACAAAAAAAAATTCCAGCTCTGGAGTTTTTATTTTTCGAATTGCCTATACCAAACTTTTATTTTCAAAACATAAAATAACTATATTTAATTTATAAGGAATAAGAAAAAAAAATTAATAAGACCTATTTAATTTTATGGAATCATCCTATTAGGTTTTTCTGATTTCTTACACCAATATTTTTCTTTTAAGAATGTGAGATATGCTTAATTTATAGAGAAAAAGTTGAAATTAGTTTTACTAAGTTATTTTTATATAACAAAAAAAATAAAGTTTTCCAACCCTGGAAATGTCTTTTTGATTTGTATACCCTTTACCAAAAAATTGGTAAAAGGGTTTATACATTTTTGTCATTCCGTTTATAATTTCTATAATATCAACAAAATATATACATACTGGATCCTTATGTCCGTCTGTCTGTACGGTTTTCCGAAGCTCCCAGAAAACCTAGATACTTCGTTCTTATACTGGTGTGTCAGAAATTTTCCAAAAGAGATTAGTATTGAAATTCAGCAAAATAGAGCAGACGATTGCAGAGCTGGAAAACTTAAACTTTATTTTTCCATATAAAAGTAACTACAGAAAACAAATTTTTTATTTTTTTTTAATAAATAAATTTATTTTACACTTCAGTACAACTAAACTTCGTATTTTAAATTAAAAAAATATAAAAAAATTAAAAAGACGTTTCCAGGGTTGGAAAACTTTAACTATTTTTGTTATATAAAAATAACTTACTAAAACAAATTTTTCCTTATTTTTTAAAAATTAAAGATATTTTATATTCTTAAAAAAAGAAATTAGTGTAAGAGATCAGAAAAAAAGGATGATTCCAGGGTTGGGAAACTTACACTTTTTGTGTTATGTAAAATTAAATATGTGTAAAAAGTTTTTCTTTTTCTTTATAAATTGAATATATTTTATGCTTGTGAAACATAAGTTTGGCGTATAAAATTAGAAAAATGAAAATTACAGCTCCAGCGTTGGAAACTTTGATTTTTTTTTTTTGATATTAAAGTAGCTAAATAAAATCATTTTTTTTATTTATTTGTTCACTTAACACACGTTATTAATTTTTTAAATCAGAAAAATCTAAAAGGTTGATTCCAGGGTTGGAAAATTTATTGTTTTTTTTTACAAAAGTAATTAGGTTAGTTAGTTAAGTTAGTTTCTTCTTTTTGTTTACAAGTGTTATATACTTTATAAATTAGAATGAAATAGTTTGGCATAGAAATTAAAAAAATAAAAGGCATGCCTCCAGAGCTGGAAAACATAAATTTTTTCTGCTATATAAAACTAGTTATTTCTTTGGTAATTGAATATATTCTATATTTTATAAAGAAATAGATTAGTATTAAGAAACTCAGAAATATGGTTCCACGGTTGCAGATTGAAAATAGTTTCAGTAAAACAAATAACCAAAAAAAATTTTTTTTAGTTAAAGAGATTTCATGTTTTAGGAAAATCATTAGTCAAGATTTTTTATACATGTTTAATTTTTTTATGGATATCTAATCTAATTAAAATATAAACGAAGGTTGGTGCTTATTGTGCTCTCATCATAATAACTATTAATTTTTAGTAACTGGAGGTAAAACTAAAATTTATCTTTTAATCAGAAATAATTTCTTAATCAGGCTTGAGTTCAGTAATTTCAATTCTTATTGAATTAAATATTTTTTTTTTTTTTCACTACAGTTCAATTAAATCTAAAAATGTCTAATTTAATTCATCATGGGCACGTGACAAAAATATGTTCACTTAGCGATCACTGTTCACTTGGCTATCACTGCTTCAGAATGCTGAAAAGCGAAGTCAACTGTAGAAAGCAAAAACAAAGTAACATAAAGCCACTACAATAATACTTATATATATGTACCGATGGTGCATCGAATAAGTAAAAATAATTAATGTGATGATCGTAAAAGAATAGTTAAACATACATAGGTAGAGTGATATAACTTCGTGCTAACCTAAATAGAAAATGGAAAAACAGAAAATGAATAGTGATACTTACAAATGTGTTTGCCAAAGGTAAATCAATAATTGTATACACACTAAAATTCTCATATTCCATTTCATAGAAATTTAAGTTAAATAGCTGATGTTAATAATAATCTCTACCCCAGTAGATAGACATGGGTGCTGATGAAGTGCGTGGCTGCACAGAAAAATATCGGTATTTCCCCCAGCTAATAAAGTCTAGTTTAATTTTTCTTCTCTTCTTTAGATACTCACATTAATTAATAAAAATATTTCATTCAATAAGAATTGAAATTACTGAACTCAAGCCTGATTAAGAAATTATTTCTGATTAAAATTCACTACAGTTCAATTAAATCTAAAAATGTCTCACTAAAATTTATCGCTAAAGACATAAAGGACATGTTCCGTTTCATTATCCTGATACATTTCCTTTCTGCTGAACAAATTTCTAAAAAATGTATACCCTTCGCAATGGGAACTTTAAATTAGGACACTAAGCAGTTTTGCAACATCAATGATTATCTAATACGGGAAAATATAAAACAAGTTAGTTAACTTGGTATGGAGGTGCAATACTAAGACTACTTTAGAGTTATTAAATAGCAGCACGTCCTTTGAACATCTCCAGAGCGAGTAAACAATCTCCAATTTTTTGGTATTGTATTGAAATCACGTCGGTGTTGACTGAAATAAAAGTGAATTTAAAATATATCTTAACCACAGAGTGTAGAGTAAAATATTCAACTATTGCTAATATAGAAAATTAAATAACCGAATCAAATTCTTTAATCGAAAAATACTGAAAGGTCACTTATTATCAATTGCTTTAGAGAAAAAAATTATAAATTTTTTCACAAAGCAAATATGTATGTATGTATATGTCTGTATACTATATATATGTACGTACGTTGGTAAAGGGTAAATAAGATTCGGCACAGCCGAATATAACACTTTTACTTGTTTTATTTAATTTTCATATTTTTAATCCCAATTTTATTGGTACTGAAACATAAGATAAGTGTATTTAACAAAAGACATAAAAATTAGTTACATATGCATATGAAAGACGAATAAGCAATGTCCGTCTATCTGTAAGTTGAATCGGTTTTGCGAAGCTCCCAGAAAAGCTAGATACTTCTTTCTTAGACTGGTGTATCAAAAATGGTCCAAAATTGATTGGTATTGAAAGTCAGCAAAATCGAGTAGACGGTTGCAGAGCTGGAAAACTTAAACGTAATTTTGCAATAGAAAAGTAACAACCGAAAACTAATTTTTATTTTTTTTTAAATAAATAAAATAATTGTATATTGCAGTGCGAATAAAATTTGTATTTCAAATTAAAAAAAAATAAAAAAATTAAAATGATGTTTCGAGGGTTGGACAACTTATTTTGTTATAGTAAATAACTTACTAAAACTAATTTTTCCTTTTTTTCTATAATATTCTTAAAAGAAAGAGATTGGTATAAGGAATCATAAAAAATATAAAAGGATTGGAAAATTAATTTTTTTTGTGTATAAAAGTAAATAGGTCGAACTGTTTTTGCTTTTTGCTTACAAATTATTTATACAAATTATAAAAATAAAAAACATAGCTCCAGAGCTGTAAGACTGTAACTTTTTCTGGTATATAAAACTAATTAAATAAAACGAATTATTTCTTTGATAAACAACTATATATTTTATAAATAAATAAATTAGTATTGAAAATTAGAAAAATAAAAATTATGGTTCCAGGGTTGGAAATTATAAAAAACATGGTTAGTAAAAATTTAACCAAAAACAAGTTTTTTCCACTCAAACATATTTCATGTTTTAGGCAGATCCTCGCTCTACATTTTTATACCCTTTACCAAATATGGTAAAGGTTTGTCATTCCATGTGTAATTTTCATAATATTCATATCCGTATGTAATTTTCATTATATTCATATGCGAGCCATAAAATATATATGTTTTGGGTCCTTTTGAATAAGCAAGATGAATATGTGACGTCCGTCTGTCCGTCCGTCTGGTGTACGAGAAATTGGTTTTCCGAAGCTACCAAAAAAACTATAGACTTCTGTCTTGAGCTTGTATATCAGAAGTGGTTTAAATAGATTGGTATTGAAAATCAGTGAAATCGAGCAGACGGTTTCAGAGCTGAAAACTTAAACGTAATTTTGCAATAGAAAATAGATAACACAAATTTTTAGATTTTCTTTTTGTTAAATAAACTTAATTTATATTTCAGTACGAATGAAATTTGCCTTAAAAATATAAAAAAAATCAAAAATATGTTTCCAGGGTTGGGAACTGTAAATTTTTTTGTTGTATAAAAATAACCTGCTAAAACTAATTTTTCCTTTTTATCTATAAATTTAAAATATCTTAAATTCTTAAAAGAATAACAAAAATTAAAAATTTTAAACCCCCCGTTATATCTAGAAAAGAGGTGACATCTTCTAAACGGCAGGACCGATTTTGTTTAATTATGGTTAAGACCCATCTCGATTAAGTCGCCTTTCAAACAGAGAAAACTAAATCAAAATCGGTTTAGCCGCTTGGGCTGTACGTGGACACGGACAGACACACAGATACACCTAGGTCACTTACTAAAAATTGCACTATAGCAAAATATTATAAATTTTATCACAGAAAAAATATGAATGTATGTACTTATGTATGTATCTGTTAAAGTTGAATAGATTTTTTGTTTATTATTGTTTTGTTATATTATTTATCGAATCGTGTTACACCATCGTTCAAAATAAAACGAACAATCAACGAATCAAAGTGGTAGAATTTTACTTAAAACCGAATTATCTCAAAAAATTCAGAATTTAATTGGCCAGCACGTTCACCCTTGATTATTTTCGATGAGGTTATCTCAAAGAACGAGTTCATTTTAACAAGCGCCAAACTATAGAGCAGCTAAAGCACAACATTAAAGCTGAGATCAGGGTAATAGAGCCAGAAACTAGGCGTGCAGTTACGCAAAACGCCTGTTTAAGAGCCCAATTGTGCAAGAGCCCAGTTGTGCAAGAGCCCAATTGTATAAAATTTAGATCGTACAAAGCCAATATTATATTAAAAAAAAAAAACTATAAAAAATAATAATAAACAAACAAGTTATTAAATTTTTATACTCAGGCGTGTCTTTTGGCCCGCGTGACTTTTGGCCCACCCTGTACTTATACATACGTTGGTAAATTGTATATAAGATTCGGCACAGCCGAATATACCACTTTTACTTGTTTTTGTTATTAAATTAATTTAAATTAAAATTCTACAGCCTTATTTATAACAAGTAAGAGTGCTATATTCGGCTGTGCCGAATCTTATATACCCTTTACCAACGTACGTACATACATATATATAGTATACAGACACATACATACATATTTGTTTTCATCTTGGGAGCTTTAATTTTAATTTTTCAAATTTCATACGCTAAACTTTTCTTTCAGAAGCATAAAATATATTCAATTTATAAGGAAAACGAAAAAAATTTTTAGACCTATTTAATTTTACATAACACAAAAAGTGTGAGTTTTCCAACCCTGGAGTCATAATTTTGGATTTTTCTGATTATTGATACCAATCTAGTTCTTTAAAAAATACATAAAATATGTTAAGTGAACAAAGCAAAAACGAAATAAGGAAAAACTTAGTTTCATTTAATTCCTTTAATATTAAAAAATTCAGTAAAGTGCGACTTTGAATCGCGCACGAAAGGCAGGCTATTTTGCTTTTTGGAAGATTTTTTCAGTTTAAACGATTTTTTCAGTGTTGTCGCTTTTTTCTCGTTTCGGCGATTTTTTTCTGTTTTTGGAGGTTTTTTTCTTTTTGGCGATTTTTTTCTGTTTTTGGGCTTTTCTTCATTTTGGAGATTTTTTTTCAGTTTGGAGATTTTTTTTTCAGTTTGGCGATTTTTTTTTGGTTTTTTTTTCATTTTGGCGATTTTTTTCTGTTTTTTGGGGTTTTTTTCGTTTTGGCGATTTTTTTCATTTTGGCGATTTTTTTCATTTTGGCGATTTTTTTTCATTTTGGCGATTTTTTCTGTTTTTTAGGTTTCTTTTTTCGTTTTGGCATTATTTTTTTATTTTGGCGATTTTTTTTCATTTTGGCGATTTTTTTTCATTTTGGCGATTTTTTTTCATTTTGGCGATTTTTTTTTCATTTTAGCAATTTTTCCGTTTTATGCGATTTATTTTAGTCTTAGAAATTTTTTTTAATTTGGTGCTTTTTTTCGTTTTGGCGATTTTTTTTTGTTTTTGGCGATTTTTTTCAGTTTGGCGATTTTGTAATTTTTTGATTTTTTAGTTTTACCGTTTTTGAAAATTTCAAGAGTTTTGCTCTTATGGTTTCCAAGATACAGGAGTTGTCAAAATTGCATAGTCAAAAGTGCATTAACTGATGGAACACCCTTTAATTTTAATTTTTGGAAATTTTAGTGTTAATTTTTGTAGTCTGTATAAAAAGTGTATATACATATAATTGTATGTATATTACATGGGATTTTAACATTTTTCGTTGCTCGTTTTGGAACACCCTATAATTTCCAATTATCATGTATTTGTTGTTGTAGCGGCCAAAGGTCTACACACTGTGTCCAAATTTCAGGTCTGTAGCTCGTACGGTTCTCGAGAAAATACTAATATAGTTTTAGACATAGTTAGTTTTACATAACACAAAAAGTTAAAGTTTTCCAACCCTGGAAACGTTTTTTTAATTTTTTTATATTTTTTTAATTTAAAATACCAGTTGTAATCGTACTGATGTGTAAAATAAGTTTATTTATTAAAAAAAATAAAAATTTGTTTTCGGTAGTTACTTTTATATGGCAAAATGAAGTTTACGTTTTCCAGCTCTGCAATCGTCTGTCCGATTTTGCTGAATTTCAATACCAATCTATTTTGGAAAATTTCTGACACACCAGTCCAAGAACGAAGTCTCTAGCTTTTCTGGGAGCTTCGGAAAACCGATTTCACGTACAGACAGACGGACAGACGGACAGACGGACAGACGGACAGACGGACAGACGGACAGACGGACATCGCTTATTCGTCTTCCCTATGCATAAGGATCCAGAATATATATATTTTATGTGTCGCTTATTGATATTATAGAAATTACAAACGGAATGACAAACCTATATATACCCTTTTACCATTTTTGTGGTAAAGGGTATAAAAATTATAAAGACCTTAAAGTGTTTTTAAAACAAGTTTTCATACTAAATTTTTCTTAACTAGACTTTATAAAGCCTTAATAGTTTTCATAAATAAGACTGCTAGTGTTTAAAGCAGTTTATATTAAGCCTTATTTTTATACCCTTTACCAAAAAAATGGTAGAAGGGTATATATAGGTTTGTCATTCCGTTTGTAATTTCTATAATATCAATAAGCGACCCATAAAATATATATATTCTGGATCCTTATGCATAGGGAAGACGAACAAGCGATGTTTTCGGTCTGTCCGTCTATCCATCTGTCCGTCTGTCCGTCTGCCCATCTGTCTGTACGTGAAATTGGTTTTCACAGAAGAGCTAGAGACTTCGTTCCTGGACTGGTGTGTCAGAAATTTTCCAAAATAGGTTGGTATTGAAATTCAGCAAAATCGGGCAGACGATTGCAGAGCTGGAAAACTTAAACTTTATTTTGCCATATAAAAGTAGCTCCCGAAAACAAATTTTTATTTTTTTTTAATAAATGGTTATATTTTACACTTCAGTACGACTAAAATTGGAATTTTAAATTAAAAAAATATAAAAAAATTAAAAAGACGTTTCCAGGGTTGGAAAACTTTAACTTTTTGTGTTATGTAAAATTAACTACATGTGTCTAAAACTATGTCTGTCACAGGGTATTTTCTCGAGAACCGTAAGAGCTACAGACCTCAAATTTGGACACAGTGTGTAGACCTTTGGCCGCTATAACAACAAATACATGAGAATTGGAAATTAAAAGGTGTTCCAAAACGAGCAACGAAAAATTTTAAAATCCCATGTAATATACATACAATTCTATGTATGTATGTATATACACTTGAAATTTGTAAGGTTAGTGTATTTTTATACAGACTACAAAAATTAACACTAAAATTTCAAAAAATTTAAATTAAAGGGTGTTCCATCAGTTAATGCAATTTTGACTCTGCAATTTTGACAACTTGCTGTATCTTGGAAACCGTAATAGCAAAACTCTTGAAATTTTCAAAAACGGTAAAACAAAAAATCAAAAAATTATAATATCACCAAACCGAAAAAAACCGTCAAAAAACAAAAAAGAATCGCCAAAACGAAAAAAAGCACCAAATTACAAAAAAAATTCTAAGACTAAAATAAATCGCGAATAACCGGAAAAATTGCTAAAATAAAAAAAAAATCGCCAAAATGAAAGAAAATCACCAAAATGAAAAAAACCCCACAAAAACAGAAAAAATCCAAAATGAAAAAATGCCCCAAAAACAGAAAAAAATCGCGAAAATGAAAAAAACTCCAAAACAGGGAAAAATCGCCAAAATTAAAAAAAATCGCCAAATTGAAAAAAAAACTCCAAAATGAAAAGAAACCCCATAAACAGAAAAAATCGCCAAAATGAAAAAAACCCCAAAATAGGAAAAAATCGCCAAAATGAAAAAAATCTTCAAAATGAAAATAAGCCCCCAAAAACAGAAAAAAATCGCCAAAATGAAAAAAACCGAAAAAACAGAAAAAAATCGCCAAAATGAGAAAAAAGCGAAAAAACTGAAAAAATCTTTTAAACTGAAAAAAAAACTTCAAAAAAGCAAAAAAGACACATCAAAAAAATGCTCAGAACTGAATGTACGGAACCCTTCGTGCGCGAGTCAAAGTCGCACTTTACTGAATTTTTTAATATTAAAGGAATTAAATGAAACTATTTTCTTATTTCGTTTTTGCTTCGTTCACTTAACATATTTTATGTATTTTTTAAAGAACTAGATTGGTATCAATAATCTGAAAAATCCAAAATTATGACTCCAGGGTTGGAAAACTTACACTTTTGTGTTATGTAAAATTAAATAGGTCTAAATAATTATCTTTTCCTTTATAAATTAAATATATTTTATGCTTCTGAAAGATAAAATTGGCGTATAAAATTATAAAAATGAAAACCAAGGCTCCAGAGATGGAAACTTTGAACTTTTTTTGATAATAGAGTAACTAAATCAAACTAATTATTTTCTTTTTTCCTTTTTGCTTTGTTCACTTAACATATTTTATGTATGTTTTAAATAACTAGATAGGTATAAGGAATTAGAAAAATCCTAAATTATGATTCCAGGGTTTGAAAACTTACACCTTTTGTGTTATGTAAAATTAAATAGGTCTAAAAATTTGTTTCTTTTCCTTTATAAATTGAATATATTGTATGCTTCTGAAAGAAAACTTTGGCGTTTAAAATTTGAAAAATGAAAATTACAGCTCCAAGGATGCAAACTTTGATTTTTTTTGATATTAAGGTATAAAATTATTATTTTTTTATTTCTTTGTTCACTTACCACACTTTATTAATTTTTTAAATTAAAAAAATTTAAAATGTTGGTTCCAGGGTTGGTAAATTTATTGTTTTTTTTTTTACAAAAGTAACTAGGTCAAGTTAGTTTTTTCTTTTTGTTTACAAGTTTTATATAATGTATGACTTAGAATGAAATAGTTTGGCATAGAAATAAGAAAAATAAAAGACAGCTCCAGAGCTGGAAAACTTAAATTTTTTCTGGTATATAAAACTAATTATTTCTTTGGTAATTACATATATTCTATATTTTATAAAGAAATAAATTAGTATTAAGAAACTCAGAATTATAGTTCCAGGGTTGGAGATTGAAAAAAGTTTCGGTAAAAAAAAATATCAAAAGTATTTTTTTTCAGATAAACAGATTTCATGTTTTAGAAAAATCACTACTCAAGATTTTTTTATACATGGTTAATTTTTTTATGGATATCTAAACTAATTGAAGTATAAACGAAGGTTTGTGCTTATTGTGCTCTCATCATAATAACTATTAATTTCTAGTAATTTCTAGATAAAACTTCAATTTATCGCTAAAGATACATTAAAGGACATGTTCCGTTTCATTTTCCTGATACCTTTCTTTTCTGCTGAACAAATTTCAAAAAAATCCTGTAGGAATAAAACGTTTACATAATACCACGATGTATACTATTTGCAATTGGAACTTGAAATCAAGATACTAAGCAGTTTTGCAACATCAATGATTATTAAATACGGGAAAATATAAAACAAGTTAGTTTACTTGGTATGGAGGTGCAATACTAAGAATATTTTAGAGTTATTAAATAGCAGCACGGTTTTTGAACATCTCGACATCGAGTAAACAAGCCCCACTTTTTTGGTATTGCATTGACGTGACGTCGATGTTGACTGAAATAAGAGTGAATGTAAAATATATCTTAACCACAGAGTGTAGAGTATAATATTCAACTATTGCTAATACCGAAAATAAAATAATTGAATCAAATTCTTTAATTGAAAAATACTGAAAGGTCACTTATTATTAATTGCTTTAGAGAAAAAAATTATAAATTTTTTCACAAAACATATATGTATGTATGTGTCTGTATACTATATATGTAAATGTAGGTACGTTGATAAAGGGTATATAAGATTCGGCACAGCCGAATATAGCACTATTACTTGTTTATTTTATCGTAGGCAACATGTAATAGAAAATATACTTTTATAGTTTAGTTTAGAAATATCAAAATGTCAAAATTATTGATACATGCTGTAAAATTTTATCCTAAGCGACAAATGACTTACAAAAAATATTTGAATATTTAAAAAAGGCTTCTCCTGAAAACTTAAATTTTTGTCGCTTACGATAAAATCGATAATATGTCCCGATATGTTAACAACAATAGTATATTTTTATGTAAATAGTGAAAATTAAATGTTGCGGAACTGTAAAATATTTTTATCTTCAAAATTAAAAGAATCTATCATTTACATTTTTACGGATTCAAAATCCGGGAAAGTATTTACCAATTATAATAATTACATAGTGCATTTCACGGAGTCAATCTGGCTGATCGGTAGCGATGCTGGCAGCTCAGTCCAAGGGTGGCGGGTTCAATTTGCACCATAGTCCCTGGGTGTTTTCCACAGACAAGCTAATCACTTTGAGGGTTGTTTGTTCTTAAAAAAAGCGGTGATTTTAAAAATAGTTTGTGGTCTGATATTCTGATCAGGTGTTTGGTGAATGTTTTAAATTTTATTGGAATGGGCGTAAATGAAATTTGCTTTAACTCTACTATTATCGCGTTGGATGCCAACATTGTTTGTGTTATTTGTGACATGGACCAAAATTGAATGTTCATAATGCGCTTCGTCATGAAAAGCTTCATGGCCATATGACAATCATTTGCAGTTGTGATAATTCGACAAAAAAAATTTATATTAAAAATTCATTTTTTGTTTTATTTTACAATTCAAAGTTGTATCCGGTTTAAAAAATTTATGATCAAACTTTTCTTCACTTCTTTGTGGGATATTTCAACATTTTACTGAAAAGAACTTGTTGTTATATATTATTGTGCTCTGTTTTTCATATGAAAAGCTATGTCACACAACGAAACATTTCGGAAATGACAAACCTTGCCAGTAGTACACATTATTGTGATGTCACAAAATTCCATAATGTGTACTCGGCATTATATTACAGTCTCTTTCTTGTAATGGTTTTCTAACAATAAAATTCATTAATGAAAACTATTGAAATCCTTGGAATAGATGCAAAAAATATGATATAAAAATATTTGCGAACTTTGACAACAAGAAAAAGAGAAATGAAAAATTTTATTTTTGCTTGAAATTTTTCATTAATTCCATTAACTCAAATTAATATCCCCTTCTTCATTTACTTTGTAACCCTTTTTTTTTTGCCAACATGCTTTGCGACAACACAAAAAAGAAGAAATCTCAAAGAGAAGATGATTAATGACAACATTTTTGGGGCAATGTAAATAAAAAATTCTATTCTACATCTGGCTTCTTAGAAGTCTTTTATTTTATTTTATTTTCAACCCTAGCTAATGTTTGTTAAGTTTATTTTTGTAACTAAAAAAAGATTTTGTTTATTGGCTTGAAATGATTTTGGTTTAGGTTTTTATTTTCGTTAATTAAATTTTCAAGCATCCATGACAAAATTCAATACAACCTGATGAAGTCTGATGAAAGGAAAATTAATCATCGTTAGAAAAAAACAACGTTAAGCTTTAATTGAGCCATACGTAAAATGAAAATTAAAAATACATTAATTTCAATCTGTTTATTTTAAGACTTTTCTTTTTATACTATTTTAACAATGTGAACTGATTTGATAACTTAAACAGTAAAATAGACTATAAATATCTTACTGCAAAAATAAAAAGCATTTTTAGTCACCAAATTTATTCGATCAATATTTTTGTTGTTGTAAAATTTAAACTTAGTAGCAAACTGATCAACAGAATTATAAGAACTGAAGAAATTTCAAAAGCATTTAAAACAAAAAATTTTGCAAAATATTTAAAAAAGGAAACACAATCAAAATGCAACCTGAATGTAAGTTTTTTAAATTTATAAATTAAAATTGAAACAATTAACATAACTTATATTAATGAATTAATTAATTAATTAATAAAAATATTTCATTCAATAAAAATTAAATATACTGAACTTAAGCCCGATTAAGAAACTATTCGTTCTATTTCAATTAAATTTAAAATGTATCACTTAAATCATCATGGGCAGTGACAAATATATGTTCACTTGGCAATCACAGATCATATACTGAAAACTAAAAGAAACTGCAGAAAGCAAAAGCAATGTAACATAATATCCACTACTTATATGTATGTACCGTAAGAGATAAGCAAGAATACAAGAATAAACATACTAAGGTATAGTGATATAGCTTCGTGCTAACGTGAATAAAAAAATTAAAAAACGCAAGAACCGAAAATGAATATTGATACTTACAAATGTATTTACCAAAGATAAATCAGTAATTGTGTAAGCAACATAAACATTTCTCGTATTCTTTTTCATTAAAAATTTACGTTAAATAGCTTATATTAATAACAATCTCTACCCAACTAGAAATACACAGAAAAATATCGAGGTTTTCCCCAGCTAATCAAGCATAGTTTAACTTTTCTTCTTTTCTTTAGAAACTCACATTCATTAATAATAATATTTCATTTAGTAAGAACTGCAAATACTGAAATTAAGCCCGATTATTCCTGATTTTTTGAATGCGCTTATTTCAAAATTAAGTGTTAGCTTTTTTCAGTGCAGTAACGTACATAAGTGCAAAAAATAATAATAAAATAATCAATAACTTCTATATTAATTATTTAATTAGGCTAAAAATTGTATCGCTATGTAAACCAAATTTCATGTGATCAGTTTTAAGGAGCCAATAACACCAAAGTTAATTGCAAATATTCTGATAAACATTAGCAGAACGGAACAACTAGGCGTTTTCGTTCATCAGCGTTTTTGTGTTTGGTCCACTGCAAGCTGTGTCAGTTGATGCAAATTTGACCATTATACATTAGTTTTTCAGTGCACTGGGAACATGTGAACTTTTTGATTCATCGTACTACAATTTTTTGATAAATTTGTTCGTAATTACATCTCAATTCATTAGCTGAAATTCGGTGTCCTGTACGAATATCACAATAAGGTTATTTGCTTGGCCTTCAATTTAATGTTTATAAAATAGATACATGTCTGTATTAGAAATAATTTCAGATATAAATTTTAGTTTATTAATTATTAAGTAATTAGTTAAGTAAATCTACAAAAATATACCATAACAAATGCAAACAAAAGAAAACATAAACGTATTTTTAATGATTTATTTAGTTGCTATTACTACTGTCGTCTAAATAATCATATAAAAGTATTGCATATCAGAAAATAAATTAGCTCCGCATTTTAACGATCAAAAAAAAAAATTCAGTACGAGTATGCTATTTCACTACTTTTAAATTAAATAATGTACTTTACAATACACAATTTTAAATTTTGGTACCCTTTTTTGGACAAGTTTCACTCTGATATTGATATAGCCTCGCTATTTTTTGACATCGCGATTGCTTAGATTGCTGCCAGTATCATATCGGCTTCAACATATATCTACTCGTATAATTTTTTCTTAAGCTTCTTCTATACAATTCGCTTCCTTGCATCATGAAAATTGGAAATAAATTTAATTTATTTTCTCTTAAAATTTATAATGGCATATTATTAAAAACTTGATTTATTTTAGCAATTATATTTTGTAAATTTTTTTGATTGCTTCTTTGATGAATTAATGTTTAATATGAATGTTATGAAAGTTTTCTCATAATCGGACACTCACCTTTCGCGGTATTTTTGTCCGCTTATGAGAGCGCTAAATTTTTTTTGTAGTTTATTGTAGTTGAAAAATTATATTAAGAGTAGACTTCTTCAAGTTAGATTGGTATAATTGCAGCTGTTGAGTTTTAAAATGATGTACAATGTTTCGAAAGGGCAGTTTGTATAAGCAATGTAGCAATATGAATTGTTTAAATGCACAAGCAGCTTTTATATCTTCGCAATTTCATGCACCGAAAATTTTTATTTTTCAAACTCGCTTAAAATTTAATTTTTTTTATTTGTGCCATTTTGGGACACGAACTAAGCAAACGACTTGTTCAATGCATGAATATTTACATTTGCATTAACCGGGGAATCACTAATATCATTGACGCTAATGTAAATATGAATCAGAGTTGAATAAAGAAAGGCCTACTATTTAAATGCAACTCTTGTTGCCGTGTTTCACCGCTTCTTTCTGCTTATGAGAGGTATTTAGAACAATATTTTTAAAAATTTAGTTCCCGCGTCCAGTTATTACAGTGTCCGGTTATGGGAATGCATTTTGTATGGAAAAACTACTGAACGTGTTAGATCTATAAAACTTGTCCGGTTATTAGAGATGTCCGTTTACACAAAGTGTCCGTTATGAGAGGTTTCACTGTATAATATTACTAAGTTGAATTTTTTAAGTTTTTATTATTTTGCTTTTTAATTTAATCTGAAAGATTTATGTTAAAAGTAATGTCTAGACGTTGCCACAGTAAAAGAGAAATTTTTTAACTTTTAAATATTTTTTATACAAATAACAAAAATATAGTGATCTTTAACTGAACACACAATTTTTATTTTTCAGAAAAAGAAACAGCACAGTAATATGTACATACAAATTACATTTTATGGTTTCGCACGCAATGACATTGCCTCGTTCATGTGTAAACCAATATAAATAATAAATAAGCCAATTATTTGAAGCCTTTCCAGCACTCATAGTCTTTAAGAAAAATTATTTTTTGTTTTCAGGGATTTGCTAAAAACAATAAAAAATATTTATACGCCCTTGAGATTAACGACTTGCAATATATTATGAAACTTAATTTATAAGAAGAACTTTGTTGACAGTTTTATTCCATGTGCAAATATATAAATGTCACTCAGGACATAATTGGCTAAAGTTCTAGTAGCTGAACTTGATAATACGGAGTTGTGTGGTTTACTTTAATTTAGTGGGATTCAACGTTTTTTAAGGTAAACTCGGAATGTATTTGCGTATAACTATACGTATGATTGTATGGATTTATGCATATGCATATATGGATAATTGTAATATATATTTAATTTAAATGCAAAAAATTAACAAGTTATCTTAATATTTAGAGTTGAGTGACATAAAAAGCTTAATTGGCTAAGTCAAGAGATTAGTGAAATTAAATTCGTTCTTTTTCATATGTATGTATGTATGTGTATTATTCAATAAATTTAATTTTAATAAGAATATTTTATTTAGAAGAGAGAGCGAAACTTTTCCCGTTTTTCCCTTACATTCCCGGATGTATAAGCATTCAGGACGCCATTGAGATGATAAATAAAATAAAAAAATATATAATAAATATAATAAATAGATAAATAAAATGTCACAAAAACTTCGATAATTTGTAAATAAACAATGAAAGAAAAAGCTGTAGTGTAGGGAATGACACAAATTTGGCCCGACACAAATTTAAACAGAACTCGATATGCGGTAAAACCTTCATAGTTTTGAAATATTTTTTAATGCATATATTTATTCATTGTATCTTCAAAAATGAGTTAACAATAAGTATTCAAATCTTAAATTTTCAAATATGAAACGATATAGTTTTAGCAATCCGTTACTTCTCATTCGAAGAACATGCTCAAAGGCATGCACACTTTTGCTGAATAAAGATAAATGAGAGGAAAAATTTTCGCTGTATCTACTCCAGGTATAGAGATTATCGACATTACATTTTTCATTAAGTAATGCTACTTGTCTCAGAAATATTGGTTTACATAGGATTTAAAATTTTAATAAACAAGCTGGGTAACTGCGAAAAAAAATACCATAGATATTAAGAACAAATTGGTAATTTATATAACTGATAGCATAGTTGGGCTGATGAAACCAAGCTGTCAATTCAACTTAACTTAAACTAACTTATTATATGTTTGTATACACCCAAAGAAAAAACAGCTTAAAATCAATAAAAACCATATTGAATTAATAAGAAACATTAACGAAAGTTTAGTAATATTAAAATTTGTTATTTCAATATGGAAAAATATAAGTTTTTAGTATTTATTTATTAATTTTTGGCCTTATTTATAAAAATTATTAACGCTTAATAAGGACTTAATAAGCAAAATTTTGTCTCAAAAGCCATTTACAAAACCTTTATAATTTTATAAAGAAATAAAGTCGACTTGGAAAATGTGTACAACTTCTTCAAAATACTATATGCTGAAACTTCCCGCATTATTAATTTTGGCAATAATCCCATTGGCGTAGTAATATTTTTACAAAAAAGTAAAGTTTAGAGAAAATAAGGACACAATTAAGGTTTCTGGGTTGTAAATGGAATGTTTCAAAATAAATTCAGTGTAATAAATCTGGAAAAATATGTTATTCAAAATATGCGTACATACAATCATATGTATACATATGCATGTAGTGGTTTGAGTTATTCATATAAAAGTAAAATTTTATGACAAATACGTGCTTAGGGCAAAGTAAATTCTATAAAAACAAAAATTTTTAACAATTTTATTTTACATTTTCATGTTTCAAAACATGTTTATGAAGATGCTTGAGCACTTATTTGTTTTGTAGACAAGCACAACACAAGTGACATATGTTGTCAAATTTGGGTTCCAAATTTGTATGAAAATGGTACGATATCGTTGGTATTTATTATCGAACGACTTGACGTGCTGAGAAAGTTTAGTGGGTTCCAAATCAGCTGTTTGTCGTTAAAAATTATTGGAAACGACAACGTTCGATATCAGGGATTTGTAGGTATGTTTTTTACGTATGAGTAACATTCGAAAAATGATTGTGTGTTACACATGAAGTATACGCTCTTAACATCTACCAAATTAACAACTAGTATAACATCCCAGCAAAAAACTTTGCCTACTAGAATGGAAAAAAGTGTATGTACTCCTCAGTCGTAAGTACTTACAATTTGACTGAATAACCCATTATTTTTGTTTGAGATGTTCAAAAAGTATGCGGTACCCTATACTTTTTGCCTACAAACATGCAAAAGTTAATATATTACTGATTGCCTAAAAATACTCAAAATTTAATGGGCTATTTTTTGCTTACAAATATGCAAAGTCTTATAGATTATTTTTTGCTTAAACTTATTCTAAATTAATTTACTAGTTTTTCTAATTAAAATAATTTTCACGATAAATTTTTTTCTAGATATATTTCCTTATTAACTGGAAAGCACTACAATAAGTACTTTCACGTCATGATATAAATAAGTTCTTATTTTATTCATTACAGGGCAGTCATTATTATGCACATAAGATAATTACATAAATAAGTATCAGTCATTACTTTGTAAGCCATTAAAAGAGTACTACCCATTACAAAATTTCGAAATTTTTTTTGCTGGGATATGTTGCATATTTTTGGGGATAATATTATTATTTATCATAGGCAAGGTTGGCAAACGGTATCGTAAAAATACCGATACCGATACCGATTCAAATGCCGCTAAAATTAGATACCGGTATCGGTAACGATACCATCCATTTCTGTTAGAAAATACCGGTATCCAGACTACCTTTTACGTCTATACCGGTACGTACCGGTATACCGATTCCGGTAGTTATTACAACTTTTTTTTACCATGAGACAACTGCTTTTTTTAAATTATGTAGTTGTTATTCAGAATACCAAAAAAACACTTGTTTAAAAGTTAAGTTGTTTCAGTTTCAATCCAACTTAGTTGAGCTGTAAACCGTAATATGGGCAAAAATTGTTTACACACTTCACCGTAATATATAAGGTTTTTAGAGAAAAAACTTCTAAACTTTTATATTTGAAGTTAAAGATTCCTCTCTTGAGGTGAAAAAAGTAGTTTTAAAAGGAAGAAAAACATTTTGGTGACCACTGTTGTACCAATTTTGTACTCTGTGTTGATATAAATCTATTAAATTATACTTTCATCATTCTGAAAGCTTAAATACACCGAAAGCGTATAAATAGAACGCGAAATACATCATACAGGTAGTTATTTTTTAGCAAAAAGTCTTCTAACAAAATATTTAAAACAGTCCTGCGAATTGCTCTTATTTAATTATGTTTTATAAACAAAGTTATAAACAATATAGGTCCAGTACAAAATTATTGCCTAAGAACGTGTCCAAAGTAGAAAAGTGTCGAAAAATAAAAGACATATATTTGAAATTTACTGAAACAAGATATATGTGGTTCAAAAGGTCTTAGTCTCTTCTTTCTTTATCCGTTTATAAATTTAAAATCGGTTGATATTTAACTTAGTTAGAGGTTGATAAGTATCCACGGGTACGAAACCCCGGCTTTTTTGGAGGTATCTGAAAAATTTCAAATACAATTTGTATTGTTATACTCGACAATACCTAGCAGAAAAATAATTACACGTCCCACGTATTTCGATTTCATCAAAATTTGTCACACAGTGTAATATATCAGTATAGACAAAACTTTATTTTTACTATGTATTTTGTTTAATTAACCAAAATGTATACTTTATATACATAAAGTTTGAACTGCAGTCCCCTTGTTTCACTTTTTTAATAAATTATTTTGTAATAATAGTATAAAACATATATAGAAACAAATAAGTTTACATGCTTTTATACGAGTACATATGTTAATGTAAAAATACTCCCTTTTTGAAGTAATTTAAAAAAAAAATTTTTTTGTTATGTCCACTGCCTGACAGCCGATATTTCTGATAAATAAATTTATCAGAAATATCGGTATACAGGTATTATAAACTCGAAAAAGGTATGTACCGGTAATACCGATACCGCTACCGATACCGAAATTTAAAAAATAATTGTACCGGTATCAATACCGATACCCTTATTTTTTTCGGTTTCCAACCTTGATCATAGGTGTAATAAGTGAAAGCAATGAAAAGTAAAAATATTTCTATTATAGCCTTATCCAAAAATGGAAAAGGGTACTCGTATATATAGGTTTGTCATTCAGCGTGTAATTTCCATAATATTCATATGCGACCCATAAAATATATATATTCTGGATCCTTACGAATAGGGAAGACGAATAAGCGCTATCCGTCTGTCCGTCAGTCCGTCCATCTGGTGTACGTGAAATCGGTTTTCCGAAGCTCCCAGAAAAGCTAGAGACTTCGGTCTTGGACTGGTGTATCAAAAATGGTCCAAACTAGATTAGTGTAGAAAATCAGCAAAATCGAGTAGACGATTTCAGAGCTGGAAAACTAAAACTTGATTTTGCCATATAAAAGTAATTAGATAATACAATTTTTTTACCCTTTACCAAAAATGGAAAAGGGTATATGTAGGTTTGTCATTCCGTGTGTAATTTCCATAATATTCATATGCGACCCATAAAATGTATATATTCTGGGTCCTTATGAATATGGAGGACGAATAAGTGATGTCCGTCTGTCCGTCCGTCCGTCTGGTGTACATGAAATATGTTTTCCGAAGCTCCCAGAAAAGCTAGAGACTTCGGTCTTGGACTGGTGTATCAGAAATGGTTCAAACTAGATAAGTGTAGAAAATCAGCAAAATCGAGTAGACAATTTCAGAGCTGGAAAACTAAAACTTGATTTTGCCATATAAAAGTAACTAGATAACACAATTTTTTTAATTTTTTTGTAAAATAAACTTATTTTATATTTCGGTAGGAATAAAATTTTTATTACCAATATAAAAAAAAATTAAATAAATCAAAAAGACGTTTCCAGGGTTGGAAACTTTAACTTTTTTGTTATATCAAAAGAACCTACAAAAACTAATTTTTCCTTTTTATATATAAATTTAAAACATCTTAAGTTCTTAAAAGCAACAGATTGGTGTAAGAAATCAGAAAAATTTTAAATTATGATTTCAGGGTTAGGAAACGTACACTTTTTGTGTTATATAAATTAACTAGGTCTAATAATTTATTTATATTTTCATTTATAAATATATTTTATGTTTTTAACAGCAAAGTTGCGTATAGAAAATTTGAAAAATAAAAACCACAGCTACACAGCTGGAAAATTTAATCTTTTTAGGGCTCCGTATACCAAAGGTGAAAAGGCACCTTATTATTTCCTTGACAATTAAAAATATTCTACATTTTAGAAAGAAATAAATTAGTACTCGAATTAAAACCAGAAAAATTTAAATTATGGTTCCAGGGTTGGAAATTGAAAAAACTGGGTAAAAAAATAACCAAAAATAATTACATTTTCAGTTAAATACATTTTATATCTTAGGAAGATATTTACTCAAGTAAATTCTTTAGTCGAAAAAAAACCAAGAAGTCACTTACTAAAAAATGCATATAACAAAAAATTATAAATTTTATCACAAAACAAAATTTTTTTGTATGTATGTACGTACATATGTATGCACCTGTATACTACATATACATACGTTGGTAAAGGGTATATAAGATTCGGCATAGCCGAATATAGCACTCTTTTTGGGGTTTTTTTATTTTGGCAATTTTTTCATTTTGGCGATTTTTTTTCTTTTGGCTATTTTTTCTGTTTTTGGGGCTTGTTCCATCTTGGCGATATTTTTTCATTATGACGATTTGTTTAATTATAGCGATTTTTCCAGTTTTTCGCGATTTATTTAGTCTTAGAATTTTTTTTTTAATTTGGTGATTTTATTTTTGTTTTTTGCGATTTTTTTTCGGTTTGGCGAATTTATAATTTTTTAATTTTTTAGTTTTACCGTTTTTAAAAATTTCAAGAGTTTTGCTGTTAAGGTTTCCAAGAATTAGCAAGTTGTCAAAATTAAATAGCCAAAATTGCATAAACTGATAGAACACCCTATAATTTAAAATTTTTTAAATTTAAGTGTTAATTGTTGTAGTCTGTATAAAAATACAATAACCTTACAAATTTAGAGTGTATATACATACAATTGTATATATATTACATGGGACTTTTACATTTTTCGTTGCTCGTTTTGGAACACACTTTAATTTTTATCTCTCATGTCCTTGTTGTTGTAGCGGCCAAAGGTCTACACACCGTGTTCAAATTTCAGCTCCGTGGCTCTTACGGTTCCCGAGAAAGTAACCTGTGATATAGAGACGGACAGACGGACAGACGGACTGTTTAGCGAAAATAATAGGGTTCCTTTTCACCTTTGGTGTACGGAACCCTAAAAAGATTACATTTTCCAGCTGTGGAGCTGTGGTTTTTATTTTTGAAATTTTCTATACCCAACTTTTCTTTCCAAAACATAAAATATATTCATATATGAAAATATAAAAAAAAATATTAGACCTAGTTAATTTTATATATGACAAAAAGTGTACGTTTCCCAACTCTGGAATCACAATTTAAAATTGTTCTGATTACTTTCACCAATCTTTTTCTTTAAATAATTTTAGATATTTTAAATTTATAGATAAAAAGGAAAAATTAGTTTTAGTAAGTTATTTTAATATAACAAAAAAGCTAAAGTTCCCAACCCTGGAAACGTTTTCTCGATTTATTTATTTTTTTTCGTATTTTTAATAAAAGTTTTATTCGTACTGAAATATAAAATAAGTTTATTAAAAAAAATAAAACAAATTGTGTTATCTAGTTACTTATATATTTCAAAATCAAGTTATAGTTTTCCAGCTCTGAAACCGTCTGCTTTATATGGCTGATTTTCAATACCAATATATTTTAGACCATTTCTGATACACCAGTCTAAGACTGAAGTCTCTAGTTTTTCTGGGAGCATCGGAAAACCGATTACACGTATACCAGACGGACGGAAATACGGACTTATCCGTCTTCCCTATTCATAAGGACCCAGAATATACATATTTCATGGGTCGCATATGAATATTATGGAAATTACACATAGAATAAAAAACCTATATATACCCTTTTCCATTTTTGGTAAAGGGTATAAAAAATAAAAAAATCAAAAAGGCGTCTATAGGGTTGGGAACTTTAACTTTTTTGTTATATAAAAATAACCTATTAAAACTAATTTTTCCTTCTTAGCTATAAATTTAAAATATCTTAAATTTCTTAAAAGAAAAAGATTGGTGAAAGAAATCAGAAAAATTTTAAAATATGATTCCAAGGTTGGTAAACGTACCTTTTTTGTGATATATAAAATTAACTAGGTCTAATAATTTTTTTTATATTTTCATTTATATATATGTTTTATGTTTTGGAAAGAAAAGTTGGGTATAAAAAATTTGAAAAATAAAAACCACAGCTGGAAAATTTTTAGGGTTCCGTACAACAAAGCTGAAAAGGAACTTTATTAAACGATTTATTTTAAATAAATATTAAATAATAATAAATTATTTGAAACAATTTATTTTAAAACTATTGAAATTTTTTAAATTTTTACATTGCTCAAATTAAATATTCGAAATACAATTTTGTTCGTATTTTTTAAATAAAAGAAAATTTTAGGACTTTGAGTATTAAAAATTTTGATAAAACTCATTTCAGTATTATTTAACCACAAGAAAATCAAGTAGATTTTTATAGAATTTAATTTGAAAAAAAAATTAACTCAATCAGGTTGTTATTTTTTTAATACAAACTATTTCTGAAAAATACAATTAAAATTAAGTTCAAAAATTTTTTGGGTTGAAGTCTACTGACGAGTTCCAAAAGCTGGAACGAAATGCATATAATCAATTGCTTAACCATAAAAACAAGTCAAATTTTTAAATTAAATAAATAAAGACTTTTTGTCAAATAAATAACCTTCGGTATTTCCTATATAAAAAGAAATATTTCTTAAACTTAGAAATATATAACAACCATTTCTGATATGTTTAAGTCAAAGAGTTCTATAGAGGATTTTTTTCTTAAAACGGACTCGTGGTATCAGCAATGAAAAAGAGCACTTTTCGTGCGAACGTGTTTTTCTTATCTCTTTTCTAACTACTGAGCCCACTGTTGCCAATTCTTTTAAATACACTTTGCGGGAAAAACTCTGATTTAGATATTGGCAGGAATTCTAAGCGATTTTTTGTGCATCATAATTCGCTTTAAAATATGAGGTTGCTTAGAAGCAGTCAACGTAGTCGTGTATGAAGCAAGCTATGGAAAAAATGTGATTGAATAGCGGCACAACAATGCGGGGTTTAAAGCCAGAAAGTACTCATCCATCTTCACATCCATTTGAAAAGCGCTTTTATATCTGCTATACTTGCATGTTTTATTAGATTCAAAAATGGTCTTTTGTGTGCAAAAATGTACTTCTCCAAAACGGAAACTCGCCATACAAAAACCAGCAGGTTTGTTAGCATTTTTACTCTATATTAGCAGAAACCTGCTTTATTCGAAGCTTTTTTTTATTGGGGAAGTCCCGAATTCAGTACTAAGCGAAAATATTAACGTTGAAGATTGGCGTCAAATCAAATAAAATAAGCTTTTTGTTATCCTATTGTACTATTTTTATTTAATATTTTATAAAATTTTGGAGTGGAATTTGGGAAGTATAAAAAAAGCTAACAAGTTACAGTAAAATATTTGAAACAAAATAAAAATAAATTTGTTTTTATCTATTTATCGCTAAATTTTAAAATATTTTTGAAATTTAGATATTATCTGGCTTTAGGGGCAGAAATAGTAATAAAGTAAATTCTTCAGCAAACTAAATGCAAACGACGAGTACATGTGTGTCATAATTAGCGTTGTCATTTTAATTACTTTTACCCAGAATTGTTTTTTTCCAATGTGTACTTTTTACTATTTTATTACTTTTTTCAATAGAAAATTACATTTGACAACTGTCTTGAAAAACTACCAAATGGTTGGATGAGGTTTCTGTGTACTTGCAAATCATATAAATTATTTAAAAAAGCATTCTAGCAAACGTAATAAGCAAAATGTGAAATGGTAAAATATCAAACAAAAAAGAAATTCTTCGGAAATTAAGTTAGAACTTTTTTTACTTGACTTTAAAAATTTAACAGATGGTAAAAAAGAAGAAATTATAATGAATGTAAAATAATAGTAATTAACATTTTAGTAATTTTCAAGTGATATTGATGTAAGCTGCTTATAATCCTAAGCAAATTTATAAATAATACATCTATAATACTTAATATTATTGAACTATATTTGACTAAATATACATATCGCACTTTTGTATTAACATCGCCATAGTCGATATGTAAATAATATAGCACGGCAGCAAAAACTTGACAGCAAAAACATGACAATCACATTAACAAAGCACGAACTCAAATATGTTAAACTAATTAAAGCAACGATTGGTAATAAACAGCACTATCAACTTTTAAATTTCATACAGCAATAAAATAAAAAGAAATTATAAATTCAATAACCAAATTTGTTTGATTTTATTTTTTGGTTTTATTTATGGATTTTCCTTTCTATATTTATATTATCTTATAAGTGTTCTTTAAAAAAAACAGTTTTAACCAAATTTCAGTGAAAAGAAAAAAGCCTTTAGGAACTTTTTTTATATGTACGTTTTTTTATATGGAACGTCTTTCATATGAAAAACAATTAAATACATTTCCTGTTGTGTTTTGTTTGTTTTGTACTTATTATTCAACTTTAAACTGCAAATGAGCTTTGCCTTACAATCACACTTAATATAAATTTATATGTTTTTTAAAATTTAAAACTGTCTTTTTTCATATTTGGTAACTTTAAAAAAAAATGTGATAAAATGTACATTTCGGGTTTCTACATCGAAATTTTCTAGTCATAAATGACAAAACTCCAAAGTCGGTAGTAGTTATAAAACAAAACCCTCAATCAAAGAATATTATAGAAAAAAAGGAAAAATTAGTTTTAGTAAGTTATTTAATATAACAAAAAAAGTTGTCCAACCCTCGAAACGTCATTTTAATTTTTTTATTTTTTTTTAATTTGAAATACAAGTTTTATTCGCACTGCAATATACAATTATTTTATTTATTTAAAAAAAAATAAAAATTAGTTTTCGGTTGTTACTTTTATATGGCAAAATAAAGTTTAATTTTCCAGCTCTGCAACCGTCTGCTCGATTTTGCTGACTTTCAATACCAATCAATTTTGGACCATTTTTGATACACCAGTCTAAGAAAGAAGTATCTAGCTTTTCTGGGAGCTTCGGAAAACCGATTCAACTTACAGACATACAGACATTGCTTATTCTTCTTTCATATGCATATGTAACTAATTTTTATGTCTTTTGTTAAATACACTTATCTTATGTTTCAGTACCAATAAAATTGGGATTAAAAATATGAAAATTAAATAAAACAAGTAAAAGTGTTATATTCGGCTGTGCCGAATCTTATATACCCTTTACCAACGTACGTACATATATATATAGTATACAGACATATACATACATACATATTTGTTTTGTGAAAAAATTTATAATTTTTTTCTCTAAAGCAATTAATAGTAAGTGACCTTTCAGTATTTTTCGATTAAAGAATTTGATTCGGTTATTTAATTTTCTATATTAGCAATAGTTGAATATTTTACTCTACACTCTGTGGTTAAGATATATTTTAAATTCACTTTTATTTCAGTCAACATCGACGTGATTTC
The DNA here is from genome assembly GCA_944452675.1 of Tachina lurida. NCBI lineage: Eukaryota > Metazoa > Arthropoda > Insecta > Diptera > Tachinidae > Tachina > Tachina lurida. The sequence goes on along the minus strand of OX101755.1, from coordinate 33,997,691 downwards.
AATACAATACCAAAAAATTGGGGGTTGTTTACTCACTCTGGAGATGTTCAAAGGACGTGCTGCTATTTAATAACTCTAAAGTAGTCTTAGTATTGCACCTCCATACCAAGTAAACTAACTTGTTTTATATTTTCCCGTATTTAATAATCATTGATGTTGCAAAACTGCTTAGTGTCCTAATTTAAAGTTCCCATTGCGAAGGGTATACATTTTTTAGAAATTTGTTCAGCAGAAAGGAAATGTATCAGGAAAATGAAACGGAACATGTCCTTTATGTCTTTAGCGATAAATTTTAGTTTTACCTCCAGTTACTAAAAATTAATAGTTATTATGATGAGAGCACAATAAGCACCAACATTCGTTTATACTTTAATTAGGCCCCTTTCAGATTAGGCAACTTTACTTGCGCAAGTCTTGTGTTTATGGGTGTGAGAGGAAAGGTCGGTTTGAAGGGAAAAGAATTGCCGAGATTTGAGTACAGACTTGCTTGTACTTGGCAATTCTTTACTTGTACTTGGCAATTATGTATATTCAAGTATATATTTAACTAAATTATTTTTTTCTTCAAATTCCATTGTATACATAAAATTTCAAATCACTTTCACAGTTACAATCAATACAGAAATGAAACAAAACGTCAATAAATTAAGAAAATTCGAGCATAAGAAAATTAAACTTGCTCAACAAAGTTGCTGAATAACATAAAAGCAAGTTCAAAAGAAAATAAATAAAAATTAAAATTATACTTGCGCAATTAAAGTTGCCTAATCTAAAAGGGGCCTTAGATTAGATATCCATAAAAAAATTAAACATGTATAAAAAATCTTGACTAATGATTTTCCTAAAACATGAAATCTCTTTAACTAAAAAAAATTTTTTTTGGTTATTTGTTTTACCGAAACTATTTTCAATCTGCAACCGTGGAACCATATTTCTGAGTTTCTTAATACTAATTTATTTCTTTATAAAATATAGAATATATTCAATTACCAAAGAAATAACTAGTTTTATATAGCAGAAAAAATTTATGTTTTCCAGCTCTGGAGGCATGCCTTTTATTTTTTTAATTTCTATGCCAAACTATTTCATTCTAATTTATAAAGTATATAACACTTGTAAACAAAAAGAAGAAACTAACTTAACTTACTAACCTAATTACTTTTGTAAAAAAACAATAAATTTTCCAACCCTGGAATCAACCTTTTAGATTTTTCTGATTTAAAAAATTAATAACGTGTGTTAAGTGAACAAATAAATAAAAAAAATTATTTTATTTAGCTACTTTAATATCAAAAAAAAATTCAAAGTTTCCATCGCTGGAGCTGTAATTTTCATTTTTCTAATTTTATACGCCAAACTTATATTTCACAAGCATAAAATATATTCAATTTATAAAGAAAAAGAAAAACTTTTTACACATATTTAATTTTACATAACACAAAAAGTGTAAGTTTCCCAACCCTGGAATCATCCTTTTTTTCTGATCTCTTACACTAATTTCTTTTTTTAAGAATATAAAATATCTTTAATTTATAGAAAAAAAGGAAAAATTTGTTTTAATAAGTTAATTTTATATAACAAAAATAGTTAAAGTTTTCCAACCCTGGAAACGTCTTTTTAATTTTTTTATATTTTTTTAATTTAAAATACGAAGTTTAGTTGTACTGAAGTGTAAAATAAATTTATTTATTAAAAAAAAATAAAAAATTTGTTTTCTGTAGTTACTTTTATATGGCAAAATAAAGTTTAAGTTTTCCAGCTCTGCAATCGTCTGCTCGATTTTGCTGAATTTCAATACTAATCTATTTTGGAAAATTTCTGACACACCAGTATAAGAACGAAGTATCTAGGTTTTCTGTGAGCTTCGGAAAACCGTACAGACAGACGGACATAAGGATCCAGTATGCATATATTTTGTTGATATTTTAGAAATTACAAACGGAATGACAAAAATGTATAAACCCTTTTACCAATTTTTTGGAAAGGGTATACAATTCAAAAAGACATTACATTCAGAAAAACCTAATAGGATGATTCCATAAAATTAAATAGTCTTATTAATTTTTTTTTCTTATTCCTTATAAATTAAATATAGTTATTTTATGTTTTGAAAATAAAAGTTTGGTATAGGCAATTTGAAAAATAAAAACTCCAGAGCTGGAATTTTGTTTGTATATTAAAGTAACTATATAAAACAAATTTTTTCTTAATTCCTTATTTTCTTTGTTCGTTTAACATATTTTATGATTGGTGTGAGGAATCAGAAAAATCTAAAAGTTTGGGAAACGTACACTTTTTGTGATATATAAAACCAATAAAAAATAACTAGTTATTTCTTTTATTATTAAATATATTCTATATTTTAGAAAGAAATAAAATAGTATTAAAACCCGAAAAATCAAAATTATGGTTTTAGGAGCGGAAATTGAAAAAAAAATTTAGGTAAAAATATAACCAGAAATAATATTTTTTTCACTTACACCAAATTCACACGAAGACTTTTATAAAGTCTATTTTTCGACGTAATTTTTGGTTTGATAGCGAACGGGTTAGAGAAGAAAGAGAGGTAGAAAAAATGGCTAGATTTCTGTTTTCTATGGTTTTTTTCATATTTTTCTTTATACTAATTTGTGTTCTTGTTGTTAAGTTTCATTATTAATATTCTCATATTAGTGTGTTCTTCGAAGCAAAATTTTATTAAAAAAGTACCCTGTCGGAAATTCGGTTAACTTTAAGCTAACTATTTCGCATATAGTATTGACTGACACTTGGATTACTTTCAATTTAATCAACTGACTATTTTAACATTGCGATGTATTACGCGGTAGACAATTGTCTCACTCTGTACTACTTTCAACTAACTTAAAGTTGACTTTTTAAATCACCTGGTAGTCAGTAAATTAAACAAGTAAGAGTGCTATATTCGGCTGTGCCGAATCTTATATACCCTTTACCAACGTACGTACATATATATAGTATACAGACACGTACATACATATTTGTTTTGTGAAAAAATTTATCATTTTTTTAAAGTTTCCATCTTTGGAGCTATAATTTTCATTTTTCAAATTTCATACACCAAACTTTTCTTTCAGAAGCATAAAATATATTCAATTTATAAAAAAAAAGAAAAAAAAAACAAAAAGTGTAAGTTTTCCAACCCTGGAGTCATAATTTTGGATTTTTCTGATTATTGTTACCAATCTAGTTCTTTAAAAAATACATAAAATATGTTAGGTGAAAAAAGCAAGAACGAAATAAGCAAAAACTTAGTTTCATTTAATTCCTTTAATATTAAAAAAATCAGTTAAGTGCGACTTTGAATCGCGCACGAAAGGAAGGTTTTTTGCTTTTTTGAAGTTTTTTTTCAGTTAAAACGATTTTTTCAGTTTTGTCGCTTTTTTCTCGTTTTGGCGATTTTGTCTGTTTTTGGAGGTTTTTTTCATTTTGGCGATTTTTTTTCTGTTGTTGGGCTTTTCTTCATTTTGGAGATTTTTCTCATTTTGACGATTTTTTCTGTTTTTTTGGGTTTTTTTCGCGATTTTTTTGTTTTTTTTTTCGTTTTGGTGATTTTTTTCATTTTGGCGATTTTTTTTTCATTTTGGCAATTTTTTTCTTTTTTTTCGTTTTGGTGATTTTTTTCATTTTGGCGATTTTTTTTTTCATTTTGGCGATTTTTTTTCATTTTGGCGATTTTTTTCTGTTTATTAGTTTTTTTTCGTTTTGGCGATCTTTTTTATTTTTTTGGCGATTTTTTTTCATTTTGGCGATTTTTTCTGTTTTTTAGGTTTTTTTTTCGTTTTAGCGATATTTTTCATTTTGGCGATTTTTTTTTTCATCTTAGCAATTTTTTCGTTTTTTGCGATTTATTTTAGTCTTAGAAATTTTCTTTTAATTTAGTGCTTTTTTTCATTTTGGCGATTTTTTTCTGTTTTTTCGGGTTTTTTTCGTTTTGGTGATTTATTCATTTTGGCGATTTTTTTTATTAATTTGGCGATTTTTTCTGTTTTTAGGTTTTTTTTTTCGTTTTGGTGTTTTTTTTCATTTTGGCGATTTTTTTTTTCATTTTGGCGATTTTCTTTAATTTTGGCGATTTCTGTTTTCATTTTAGCAATTTTTCCGTTTTTTTTGCGATTTATTTTAGTCTTAGAAATTTTTTTTAATTTAATGCTTTTTTTCGTTTTGGCGATTTTTTTCTGTTATTTAGGTTTTTTCTTTTTTTGGCGATTTTTTTCATTTTTGCGATTTTTTTGTTTTTTAGGGTTTTTTTCGTTTTGGCGATTTTTTTTCATTTTGACGATTTTTTTCTGTTTTTTAACGTTTTTTTTTCGTTTTGGTGATTTTTTTCATTTTGGCGATTTTTTTTCATTTTGTCGATTTTTTTCTGTTTTTTTTCGTTTTGGAGATTTTTTTTTTCATTTCAGCATTTTTCCGTTTTTTTGCGATTTATTTTAGTTTTATAATTTTTTTTTAATTTGGTGCTTTTTTCGTTTTGGCGATTTTTTTTCTGTTTTTGGCTTTTTTTCATTTTGGCGATTTTTTTGTTTTTTGGGGTTTTTTTCGTTTTGGCGATTTTTTTCATTTTGGCGATTTTTTCTGTTTTTTTTTGGGTTTTTTTTTCGTTTTGGTGATTTTTTCCTTATGGCGATTTTCTTTCATTTTGGCGATTTTTGTTTTCATTTTAGCAATTTTTCCGTTTTTTTTGTGCGATTTATTTTAGTCTTAGAATTTTTTTTAATTTGGTGCTTTTTTTCGTTTTGGCGATTTTTCTTGTTTTTGGCGATTTTTTCGGTTTGGCGATTTTATAATTTTTTATTTTTTCAGTTTTACCGTTTTTGAAAATTTCAAGAGTTTTGCTCTTACGGTTTCCAAGATACAGCAAATTGTCAAAATTGCATTAACTGATGGAACACCCTTTAATTTAAATTTTTTTTAATTTTTGTGTTAATTTTTGTAGTCTGTATAAAAATACACTAACCTTACAAATTTCAAGTGTATATACATACAATTGTATATATACTACATGGGATTCTAAAATTTTTCGTTGCTCGTTTTGGAACACCCTTTAATTTCCAATTATCATGTATTTGTTGTTGTAGCGGCCAAAGGTCTACATACTGTGTCCAAATTTCAGGTCTGTAGCTCTTACGGTTCTCGAGAAAATACTAATATAGTTTTAGACATAGTTAATTTTACATAACACAAAAAGTTAAAGTTTTCCAACCCTGGAAACGTCTTTTTAATTTTTTTGTATTTTTTTAATTTAAAATTCTAATTTTAGTCGTACTGAATTCTAAAATATGTACATTTATTAAAAATAAATAAAAATTTGTTTTCGGGAGTTACTTTTATATGGCAAAATGAAGTTTAAGTTTTCCAGCTCTGCAATCGTCTGCCCGATTTTGCTGAATTTCAATACCAATCTATTTTGGAAAATTTCTGACACACCAGTCCAAGAACGAAGTCTCTAGCTCTTCTGGGAGCTTCGGAAAACCGATTTCACGTACAGACAGACGGACAGACGGACAGACGGACAGACGGACAGACGGACAGACGGACATCGCTTATTCGTCTTCCCTATGCATAAGGATCCAGAATATATATATTATATGGGTCGCTTATTGATATTATAGAAATTACAAACGGAATGACAAACCTATATATACCCTTTTACCATTTTTGTTGGTAAAGGGTATAAAAAATGTTTCCGGGGTTAAAACATGTATCATAACACGTTGTGTACTCAACGCGCCACCACTCGGCTAAGGTACCATCTAATATAACAACAGCAAAATGTTAATATAAAACTGAAATGAGTTTCAAAGTAGCTAAAAATTAATTTCTTGGCTCTCATTAAATTTGATTACGTAGTCAACTTAAAAAATAGTTTCCGGTTTGTTCTGGATGACATTGCAGTCAGCTTTTAGTCAGTCTAAGAAAAGTTAACTATAAGTTAACTATTCTGTAGTCAACCACACATTCTCCGACAGGGTATATACTGCAAATGTATGTATAAACAATAAAATCAATAAAAATCAAAATCAATAAAAAAATTTGACATCCAAAAAAATCCTGGTATGAACGAAATTAATATTTGGTAGCAACTTCAAAAAAAAATAGACGTCATAATTTCATCGTCTGAATCCTGTGTTAGATATATTTCATGTTTTAAGAAGATCTTTACTCAAGATTTATTTATTTATTTATACCCTTTACCAAAAAATGGAAAGGGGTATATATATATACATAGGTTTGTCACTCCGTGTGCAATTTCCATAATATTCCTATGCGACCCATAAAACATATATATTCTGGGTCCTAATGAATAGGGAAGACGAATACGCGATGTCCATCTGTCCATCCATCCGTCTAGTGTACGTAAAATCGGTTTTCCAAAGTTCTCAGAAAAGCTGGAGACTTCGGTCTTAGACTGGTGTATCAGAAATGGTCCAAAATAGATTCGTATTGAAAATCAGCGAAATCGAGCAGACGTTTTCAGAGCTGGAAACCTTAAACTAGATTTTGCCATATAAAAATAACTAGCTAACACTATTTTTTTTGTTAAATAAACTTATTATACCCTTTACCAAAAATGGAAAAGGGTATATAAAGGTTTCTCATTCCGTGTATAATTTCCATAATATTCATATGCGACCCATAAAATATATATATTATGGGTACTTATGAATAGGGAGCACAAATAAGCGTTGTTCGTCCGTCCGTCCGTCTATTGTACGTGAGCTCGGTTTTCTGAAGCTTTTAGAAAAGCCAGAGCCTTCGGTCTTAGACTGGTCCAAAATATATTGATATTGAAAATTAGCGAAATCGAGCAGACGGTTTCAGAGCTGGAAAGCTTGAACTTGATTTTGCCATATAAAAGTAACTAGACAACAGAAATTTTTTAATTTATTGTTAAACAAACTTATTTTATATTTTAGTACGAATAAAATTTGTATTAAAATTATAAAAATAAATCAAAATAATTAAAAAGACAATTCCAGGGTTGGGATATTTAACTTTTTATATATAATTTTTCCTTTTTATCTATAAATTTAAAATATCTTACATTCTTGGGTGTAAGAAATCAGAAAAACTAGAGGGAAGAAATATTTTGTTTACTTGATAGCTAAAGCTATCAAAAAATGGTTCTGGAAAGCACTAACGTAGGGCGGGCTGTCAAATAAAGTAGAAAACTATCACAAAAGAATTTGCAAACCATTAAATTTTGCATTTGTGGACATACAAATTATATATTATTGCTTCTATGATGCAGTATTGTAAGTCTAAAATATACATGGGAAGCAGGAATTTTTGCTAGGATATCGCTCATTTACTTAAACAACATAATAACTACAACCTTATAGTTTGCCAGAAAACGAGTTAAAATTTACACACAACTTAATGGAACAATAAAGTCTTATCTTGTTTTCAAGAGATGAGTAAACAAAATATTTTTATGAAATTTGTACACAATATGAAGAACGATATGAGGATCCGTTCTGCATCATTAATTTAAAAATTAGTTTTTTGAGATGTTACGTCGTCTGATTAAATGAGCGATATGCTTTTTTTGACACGAATTTCAGGTACTTTTTATCATTCAACATTTTAAATGTGAACAAAGCTTCCAATTGCTTATTTTGTTGCAAGTTCTGTATCTTTTTTTTTATGTACCTGGATAGTTATTCTTAAATAATTTTGTACTGTAGAAATATTCAGCTTTGTTGCATGTTCCCTTACGAGATCAAAACGTAGTTTTTAAATTATCGATGAGTTAAAGTCCGTTTTTTGTCATATTACTATAAAATTTTAGAAAAACAAGGAAAAACTTTCATATGAAACAACTTATTGATAGATCCTTCTCATTGTTTTTGTTTCACTCACTCAAAGAACGAAACAAAATAAAATCAAACATATTGTTTCGTTCATTTTCGTACTCTAGTTTTAAGTACAATGAAATCAAAACAAAAATAAATTTATAACTGCAATACAGTGGATTATTTTTGTTACGAAAATCATGTCCTATCTGCTGTGTCGTGACATAAATAGCATAGCTATAAAAACCTTACTTATGAGCATTAAGCAGACAGGAGATAACTTAAAATAAAAACAGTCTCTGTCGTTTCGATTAATTCATTTATATCAATCTAGGATTAGAACAGAACCACATCTCAATTGCACAAAATTGACCACTGTACTTTAAATACTCATTCGATTTGTATCGAAACATAAAGTAAAATTGTAAGACCTTTACATTATTTTAATATCAATGACATAATAAATAATATTTTAAATATTTTTTTCAGGTATTTTGTAAATAGTTCCTTAAAGCAATATGGGTTTCAAATAGGAAATTGCAAGATCTCAAATGTTTTTTAAACGAGTGAACAAAAAAAATAAAAATTTTTCAATGTAGAAAATTTTTTGTGTTGCATAAGATAAACATTTTTACAACTAAAAACTAAATTCTCATAATCAAGGAAAAAAATCTACCGGAAGCGAATACTTAAATTATATACTATGGGGTCTTACAATAGGGACTTAAAGGTTAATAGTGAGCATATTTTTAAAGCGACATCTGTCGAAGTCGCTGTCATTGATACAGCGTGTTATGACAACCATCATGAACGTACGTATATACACTTTTTATAGGTATGTATGTAAAGCTTATTTAAAGCTCTTAGTGCAAATTCAATACCCTCTTTTACTCCAGGAACATATCTGTTGGCTTTTGACAAAACAACTTCTCTCGAAATAAGACATTTTTGCAAGATTTTTATATTAAATATAAATTTTCAAGACGGTTCTTTTTGTGTGATCCTTGCATTTCTACGCCATTTGGTTAAAAATCTACAGTTCTTGGCAAATCAACTTCTTTCATTATATTTGGAAAAAATATTTGATAAAATATCTTATCTGAAAGAGTTTAAAAATTTTCTAAAATGCAAGAAATAAAATTGTTATATCCTTTTGACAAAACATCTAAATTGTATTTAATATTTTTTTGCATATATACATTTTGTTTTAACAAAACAACTTCTCTTCAAAGAAGTTGTTTTATCAAAACTGAAATTTAGAAAATATGTAACTTGGCTTGAGATAAGCGCAAAATATGAATCACGTATTTGTTTAAAACCATTTTAACAAAACAACTTGTGTAATGTAAGCTATTTTTTTTTTTGTTGAAAACAATTTCGACAAAACATCCTATCTTTTTAGTCTTAATTTTTCTGAAAATCTTTTGGCATTAGAATAGAATTATTCATATCTTCACTTCAATTTAGTATTTAAATTTAATACTACACTTTCAGTTTTTCACCCAATATTTCAAAATCAATGTTACTAGATATTTTATCAGTTTTTTCGTTCTCCTGTAAAATTGCAGTTTTTGAAAGAGGTTGTTTTGTCAAAAGTCCACAGATATGTATATACACAAGATTACAACATACTTATATAACAAATCTATATAAATTCTAAAAAAAAACACTTACGTTTTTGTAGTTCTTGTTAATCTGCGGGTTGTTATTTAAACATCAGTTATGTTTGTTGCTTTTGTTAAAATATTTCATCTTTAGAAATGGCAAGAGAACAGTTTTTCCACTTTCTTTATTATATTGTGGTTTTCAGAGTTTTTTTAATGGCAACACATACAGTTTTATTTGTTTTCTTTGAGGATTTGTTTGCTTTTATTTTATTTATTTAGATGTTAATACTGTGACTGGTGCTCCCTGGTTTTTTAATAAACACGCTAACATGCCTGCAATCATGTAGACTAATATACATAGCATTATTTTAGTTGTTTTTTATACTCTAGTAGTGGTTGTAGTTATTGTATGGCTTTTGTTAATGTTGCGGCAGTCTTTATACTATTTTTCTGCTGTCGTTGCTGCTGGTTGTCTTTTATAGTTCTCGTTGATAAAAGTATTTGATTATTTTTTCTTTCTTGTTTGATTTTCACTTTAAATGTAATATATGTATAGCGAATGTATTTAATCTTAATACATAAAAAATCACAAAAATTTTATTACTCTTTTAGATTTGACGCATACTTGCGTGTTGAGACACAAGCAGTCAAAGTTTTTATTTTTAAACTTGTTTGCTTGCGTTTCTGTGGCTTTGAAATACATTTAGTATATTTTTGTTGCTGGTTTTAATCTGACGATTTCCAATTTAATTTTGTTTGTCTAAATGTCAAATATCTTTTGTAAGAAAGGATTTGAGTTTTATTATTATTTTCTATTTCAGGAATTATTTTAGTGTTTTTGCATTTTTCCCCATTTAGAGCTGATTTGAATATATTTTATAATATTTTTTTTAGCAATATATGTATGTATGCATGTATGTATATATGTAAAACTCATATACATAAAACTCAGAGTATTCAGTGGTTTGATGTGACGCTTAATAATATATATATTTTTTTATTTATTATAACCAGGGCAAGTTTTTTATGGCATATGCAACTTTTTGCAATTTTTGCAATTTTTGCCATTTCTTAAATTTTTGACATAAAAAGCCATTCTTAGTCCACCTTGCCATAAAATAGCATTTTTGAAGAAATTTTTATGTGTCAGAGTTTTTCTTTTACCGGAATCGACCTGCTGAAATTAATAATTCATAACACTACGACCACACGAGCAAGTTGATGTATCTTAACACACGTGAACAAGTATATTCAAAAATATTTTGTTTTTATGCATATAAACGCTCAAACTATAAATAAATAGATATTTTTCGAATTGTAAATTGAACTTTTATTTGTTTTATGTAGTTAAAACGTTTTTTTACTTTTTTGTTAAAAAAAATTAATATTATTTCATTTTAATTAACATCATGTGTTAAGAGATTATTGCTCAGCAATGTATTTTGAAATTTGTTGCTGAATATACATTTGAACACATATTCATACGGTCCACACGCTAATATCTTGTGTCGGCAACGGCAATAATTGCCAAGATTATTGCTCGTGTGGTCGGTATATAAAATTGTTGATCAATTTGTTCTAACTATATACTCCCCCTTTTTTCGCGTACACTATTTATATATTATAATTTATTTTCGAAATATTTGAGGGTGGCTTTGGCTGAAGTAGTTAGCACGTTGACTACAAAACCGAAGGTCCTGGGTTCAATCCCTGTATCCAACAGTCATTGAATAACAACACCACGCATTTTTCTGATGTGCATTAGTGTCCCTTTGTATCAGTTGTTGTAGGAAAGTTGAAGTGATGAAGGCATAGTCACTGGTCACTGAACTATACTGACTTCAGCAGATACTCGTCCTAATGTAACATCAGAGCGCCCTCTTTCGTTGTGTAGCAAAATCATCGGCGAAGTAAAATAACCAATAAAATGGCTACAAAACACAGCTTCAAAAATTATCAAAAAACGTGCAAAAAAGCAGAGTTGTAAAAGAATGAAGCTTTCCTCTATCTCTCCCTTCACCACCTGTCTTCTCTATCACTATCCCTTTCCTAAAGAAGGTGAGTGTTACTTCTCTTTATAAAAAGAAAAAAAAATGTACAATCGAATTCCATAAAAGTAACGTTATTGTTATTAAAAAAAGGAACAGACATACATACATATATGTATGTAAGTCAAAGTTTTGTTCGTTTGCTTTAATACACATTTATGTATATGTGACCTGCTCCACAAAAAGGGACCTCTGCGCCGAAAATTTTTTATTTATTTTTGAAGTGATTCTTATAGGAAAAAACGCTCTTTCAAATGCCGCAAACCGCAAGTTTCTATGTCTTTTAGTTTTTTTACAAATCACCTGTAAAGATGAACATAATTAATGAAAAAATTTAAAAATGTGATATAAACAGATAATATATATAATATTTGAAATTTAAAAATAGTTCAATATCAAAGGTACAAAATTACAAAACTATCAAAATTTTACTCTTTTTTACTCCTAACACGCCAGATGATCAGGTTGAAGGAAGAGTTGCACAACCATGCGTAAAACACGGAAAAACGATGCGCTTTTTTTAAACGCGTTTTTCTCCATAACTTCTTTCCGGCGCAGAGGTCCCTTTTCGTGGAGCAGGTCACATATGTATTTAAAATATAAAAAATAAATTCCTAAAGACACAGTAAAGGAATTTAATTTACGAATGGTATAAACATGTCCGAATATATTAAAAGGAGATTCATCAGTGCTATATTCTGTATACACAAAACACTACAGTGTGCGACTGCAAAGCTTAATAAACCAAAATTGTATAATGTATTTACTGGTCGAAAAACTTAAATCTCGTTCGACACAATCCCTGCTGAGAGATACCACAACAGAATTGAACCCATACTTTTAGGATTTGTGTAACACTTTTTTAGCTGCCAACATACCTCTGTACAAAATATAAAACACTGCCGAATGAATGAAATGAATGGATGAAACTACCGATAGCGAGCAGTGGATGGTCGCCAATTTCGTATTTGGCTTCTTGGAAGAAGGAGAAAGGGAGACGTCATTTCTCTTAAACATTGCTCAAACAGAAAAAGCTAATGCCAGCTTTTTTACAATTTCTTTTGCAAATATTGTGGCCTAATCGTAAATTGAAATTTTTTTCAATGTATTTATTGGACTATCTTATATTTTTAACAGGCGTTTTAATGTTTTATATTCCCAAAAATGTAACACAGACTAGCTAATTTATTTTATTTCGAAAATGTAAACACGTTAGAATTAAGCTCTAAAGTCAGAACTAGTTTTTACTTTCTGTTCTGTTTCCAATCAGCTGACTCTTGTTTGTTTATAGAAATATAATACAAGTTTTTCTGTTTCGTTCAGTTTTGTTTCGGTGCAACCTGTGATAATCAAAAAATTGTGAAGTAATTGTAAGTGACAGCATAAATTAAATAAAAACATTTTGAAATAAATTATGATTAAGCTTTTAGAATTTAAAAAATTTAATTTTTAAAAGAAAAACATAAAATTTTATTGAAACTTAATAATGGACGATGCAAAAGTCATCACTTTAGTGGATAACTGCGACTCTTCTCGTAATTAAGTAAGTACTCAAATTTAGAAACAGAACGGCACAGCACAGAACAGCAGCTGAAACTAAGGACTAATGAAACTTTAAAGCTGTATTTCTTAAGGTACAAGATAACAGTACTATTTGTGATTTTGTATTTTGCAGGCCCCTTCACGAAACAATCTTTTAAAATCAATGTTTCCAAACTTGATGGGGAACATAGGTTAAAGCTACAATATATTATTGCGACAATTTTAGGGAAGTCTCTGAAGTTTTAAAAAATCAGATAAGTTGAAAAAAGTCTTAGATCGAAATACCGGATTATATGAATTAATTAAAATAAGAATTAATATATTTTTTAATGAAAGTGAAGCAAATGAATATATTGAGAACCTCTCTCCATCTGAAGTATTTGCATTTAAGTTTGGTCCAGTTATATCTTGCGAGGTCGAACGAGTGTTTTTCATTTATTCAACCGTTCTATCCGATAATAGGATATCATTTTTTTTTTTTGACAACTTGAAGAAACATGTTATTGTACTGTGCAATTAAAATTTAGTAAAATAAATTCTTCTTAAATAATATTTTATTTTTTTGCCAGTTTTGCCATTTTCTGCCATTTTTGTGCCAATTACTATACTTTTTCGTGCCACTTTGCCAGCCATTTTTAACCATTTTTCGTGCCACAAAAAACTTGCCCTGATTATAACTTATCTTATTAAATTCATTGCTGCTTATTTTCATTCAAAATGTTTCAAGAATTTTATAATATTTGTGTCATTTGCATAATTATAATTTCAAAAAAGTTATTTCCAATTATTGAAAGAAAAAAAAATTAACTAAAAACGTGTATAATACGAAGTTGCATGTATTATTTTTCATTTGTCAATAGGAGACCTCTAGAAGAAAATCACTTTTTATACCATTTACCACAAAAATGGTAAAAGGGTATATATAGGTTTGTCATTCCGTTTGTAATTTCTATAATATCAATAAGCGATCCATAAAATATATATATTCTGGATCCTTATGCATAGGGAAGACGAATAAGCGATGTCCGTCTGTCCGTCTGTCCGTCTGTCCGTCTGTCCGTCTGTCCGTCTGTCCGTCTGTCTGTACGTGAAATCGGTTTTCCGAAGCTCCCAGAAGAGCTAGAGACTTCGTTCTTGGACTGGTGTGTCAGAAATTTTCCAAAATAGATTGGTATTGAAATTCAGCAAAATCGGGCAGACGATTGCAGAGCTGGAAAACTTAAACTTCATTTTGCCATATAAAAGTAAGTACCGAAAACAAATTTTTATTTTTTTTTAATAAATTAACTTATTTTACACTTCAATACGACTAAAATTGGAATTTTAAATTAAAAAAATATAAAAAAATTAAAAAGACATTTCCAGGGTTGGAAAACTTTAACTTTTTGTGTTATGTAAAATTAACTATGTGTAAAACTATGCAGGGCATTTTCTCGAGAACCGTAAGAGCTAGAGACCTGAAATTTGGACACAGTGTGTAGACCTTTGGTCGCTACTACAACAAATACATGAGAATTGGAAATTAAAGGGTGTTCCAAAACGAGCAACGAAAAATTTTAAAATTCCATGTAATATACATACAATTGTATGTATGTATGTATATACACTTGCAATTTGTAAGGTTAGTGTATTTTTATACAGACTACAAAAATTAAGACTAAAATTTCAAAAATTTTAATTAAAAGGCGTTCCATCAGTTAATGCAATTTTGACTATGCAATTCTGACAACTTGCTGTATCTTGGAAACCGTAAGAGCAAAACTCTTGAAATTTTCAAAAACGTTAAAAAAAAAAATTTCTAAGACTAATAAAATAAATCGCGAATAACCGGAAAAATTGCTAAAATAAAAAAAATCGCCAAAATGAAATAAAATCGCTAAAATGAAAAAAAACGCCAAAATGAAAAAAATCTCCAAAACGAAAAAAACCCCAAAAAACAGAAAAAAATCGCCAAAATGAAAAAAAATCGCCAAAATGAAAAAAAATCGCCAAAATGAAAAAAACGCCAACATGAAAAAAAATCGCCAAAATGAAAAAAAAACCTTAAAAACAAAAAAAAGTCGCCAAAATGAAAAAAATTGCCAAAATGAAAAAAAAAATCGCCAAAATGAAAAAAAATTTCCAAAACGAAAAAAACCCTAAAAAACAGAAAAAAATTGCCAAAATGGAAAAAAAATCGCCAAAATGAAAAAAAATCTCCAAAACGAAAAAAAATCCCAAAAAACAGAAAAAAATCGCCAAAATGAAAAAAAGTCGCCAAAATGAAAAAAATCGCCAAAATGAAAAAAAATCGCCAAAACGAAAAAAACCCCAAAAAAACAGAAAAAAATCGCCAAACGAAAAAAAAAATCGCCAAAATAAAATAAAACGCTAAAACGAAAAAACCCCAAAAAAACAGAAAAAACAGGAAAAAATCGCCAAAATGAAAAAAAAATCGCCAAAATGAAAAAAAAAATCTCCAAAATAAATAAAAGCCCTAAAAACAGAAAAAAATTGCCAAGAAGAACAAAAATCGCCAAAATGAAAAAAAAACGCCAAAATGAAAAAAAAATTGCCAAAATGAAAATAAACCCCCAAAATGAAAAAAAATCGCCAAAATGAAAAAAAAAAAATCTTCAAAACGAAAAAAAACCCCAAAAAACAGAATAAAATCGCCAAAATGAAAAAAAATCGCCAAAATGAAAAAAACGCCAAAATGAAAAAAAAGTCGCCAAAATGAAAAAAAACCCCAAAAACAAAAAAAAGTCGCCAAAATGAAAAAAATTGCCAAAATGAAAAAAAATCGCTAAAATGAAAAAAAAATTTCCAAAACGAAAAAAACCCTAAAAAAACAGAAAAAAATCGCCAAAAGGGAAAAAAATCGCCAAAATGAAAAAAAATCTCCAAAACGAAAAAAACCCCAAAAAACAGAAAAAAATCGCCAAAATGAAAAATAATCGCCAAAATGAAAAAAATCGCCAAACGAAAAAAAACGCCAAAATGAAAAAAAAATCGCTAAAACGAAAAAAAACCCCAAAAAAACAGAAAAAGACAGGAAAAAATCGCCAAAATGAAAAAAAATCGCCAAGATGAAAAAAGACACCAAAATGAAAAAAAATCGCCAAAATGAAAATAAACCCCCAAAATGAAAAAAAAATCACCAAAATGAAAAAAAATCGCCAAAATGAAAAAAAATTTCCAAAACGAAAAAGTCGCACTTTACTGAATTTTTTAATTTTAAAGCAATTAAATGAAACTAAGTTTTTTCTTTTTTCCTTTTTGTTTTATTCACTTAACATATTTTATGTATTTTTTAAAGAACTAGATTGGTATAAGGAATTAGAAAAATCCTAAATTATGATTCCAGGGTTGGAAAACTTACACTTTTTGTGTTATGTAAAACTAAATAGTTCTAAAAATTTTTTTCTTTTACTTTATAAATTGAATATATTTTATGCTTCTTTAAGAAAAGTTTGGCGTATAAAATTTTAAAAATGAAAATTACAGCTCCAAAGATGGAAACTTTGATTTTTTTTGATATTAAAGTATAAAATTTATTTTTTTATTTCTTTGTTCACTTAACACACTTTATTAATTTTTTAAATCAGAAAAATCTAAAAGGATGATTCCAGGGTTGGTAAATTTATTGCTTTTTACAAAAGTAACTAGGTCAAGATAGTTTTTTTCTTTTTGTTTACAAGTTTTATACACTTTATGACTTAGAATGAAATAGTTTGGCATACAAATTAGAAAAATAAAAGACATGGCTCCAGAGCTGGAAAACTTAAATTTTTTCCGGTATATAAAACTAATTATTTCTTTGGTAATTAAATATATTCTATATTTTATAAAGAAATAAATTAGTATTAAGAAACTCAGAAATATGGTTCCAGGGTTGGAGATTGAAAAAAGTTTCGGTAAAAAAATAACAAAAAATATTTTTTTCCATTTAAACATATTTCATGTTTTAGGAAAATCATTACTCAAGATTTTTTATACATGTTTAATTTTTATGGATACCTAATTGCAGTATAAAGGAAGGTTTGTACTTATTGTGCTCGCAGCATAATAACTATTAATTTTTAGTAACTGGAGATAAAACTAAAATTTATCGCTAAAGATACATTAAAGGACATGTTCCGTTTCATTTTCCTGATACCTTTCCTTTCTGCTGAACAAATTTCAAACAAATCCTGTAGGAATAAAATGTTTAGATAATACCACAATGTATACCATTTGCAGTGGGAACTTTAAATTAAGACACTAAGCAGTTTTGCAACATCAATGATTATTAAATACGGGAAAATATAAAACAAATTAGTTTACTTGGTATGGAGGTGCAATACTAAGAATATTTTAGAGTTATTAAATAGCAGCACGGTTTTTGAACATCTCGAGAGCGAGAAAACAAGCCCCAATATTTTGGTAATGTATTGACGTGACGTCGATGTTGACTGAAATAAGAGTGAATGTAAAATATATCTTAACCACAGAGTTTAGGCTAAAATATTCAAATGTTACTAATATCGAAAATAAAATAATTGAATCAAATTCTTTAATCGAAATATACTGAAAGGTCACTTACTATTAATTGCTTTGAAGAAAAAAATTATAAATTTTTTCACTAAACAAATATGTATGTATGTGTCTGTATACTATATATATGTACGCACGTTGGTAAAGGGTATATAAGATTCGGCACAGCCGAAAATAGCACTCTTACTTGTTTTATATAACTTTCTTCAATAAAGCTGATTTAAGCAAATAGAAGAATATTTTTTGCGAAAAATTTTATAAAATTTCGTTAAAAAAAGGTAATGTAAATTAGGTATAAATTATCTTAACATTAATAAATTAGTTTTTCATTCTTAAAAAAATCAAACAAAAAAATTAATACAAAAATATGCATACATACATATAATATCATAACTTTCTCTATATAGGCACACATACGACACTACACAGGCAAAAAATAATTTCGTATTTAAGTAATTAGTCACATGAAATATTTGGTTTTAACATCGGAGAAGTTATATTTATTGAATGGATGTCAAAAGGGCTATTATTACAACTTAAAAACTCGGACGTATAAAACGCTATTCATTACTATAAATTTAATTTAATTTACCCGGAAGGATACATTTGTCTTTAACTTAGCGCCCACCTTAGCTTAAGCCAAGATTGTAATGATGGAAAGCTTTTTATATGTCCGACAAAGTAGTACTTTTAACTAACTTTAAGTTGTAATAATTGCAAAAAGGGAAAAGTGTTTAAGTCGAGATAAGCTGGTTTTGAGTTAATTGTATCTTCGTAATCTTCATATTCTAAAGTATCCTTCTCCTGCAAAATGCTGAAATATGGCTTAAGCACTTGTTCCTTATTGCCAACTTTTTCATTAGGCGAAACAAGTAAAAATTATCGAGAGAGAAAACATAAAAAAATAATGAACATTACATTTTAAGCGCTTTAAATACATTTACAACTATCTTTTGGACCATTTAGTTTACGTGGTAGAAAAATCTCCCTGCATAAAAATGCCATATTTTTAACAAAATTGAAATCATCAAAATATAGCCAAAAATGTGAAAACAAAAGATTTATGAGTTTATTATGTTGTTTTATTATAAAAAAAGTATTATATATTAGGCTGTACCGAGCCTTAAATACGCTTCACCGTGTAAATGTACGGAAATTTACACTACGGTGCGTCTACATAAAATTTTTTGTTTGGGAACTTGTACTAATTGCCTGTGACAAACGGTAGCAAAGTACTATTGTAAGTAATATTTTGAAACTTCTGAGGTGAATACAATTTTCTCTAGCCCTGAGGGCTAGTAGAATTTTTTACATAATAGATAAATTTTTGACAAGTAGAAAATGAGAAGCATGCATGCTCTATGGGTGATATCATGAAAGGCAAGACCACGTCGTCGTCTTTGAAAATTCTAACCTTCGCCTAAAACATCGTTTATTACAGCTCTTAAATGTAGTTAGACTGTTAAAATTGCAATGTTTATATTAATTTGAGAAAAATGTTACATCATGTTATAAAATTTTTTGCTACAATAATATTTTTTTATATATAAAAATGCCTTTTTAAAAAATTGTTGGCTTGTAGTCAAATTTTTTGTTTCGCCGCGGAGCAATTTTTTCATTTCTATGCTAAAGCGAATTTGTAAAAATTTTACATTGTCAAAAAAGATATCATTTGGCACAGCAGAAAAATTAAATTTTTTATCCACAGGCAAACATTTTTTTACCGTGTGCCAAGCTTTAAAAACAACAAGGTTTGAATTTGTTTTTATTGTTCCTTCAAATCGCCACAGAAACAACATCAAGTTAGTTAATATTTTTGTTACACTTCTGTTTTAACACAAAAAATAAATAACAAAATTAATTTATTTCTTTTAACCCTTGTGTTAATATTTGGATACCGGGGTACCCACCAAGCTAAGTTTACATGAAAAAAACTGATAAAAAATTAAAATTTTCGTTTGAGCTTCTGAATCATTGTTGTTTGGATAAAAATCAAGCGAATTATAAGATTTATTTTTATTTTTGTTTAGTTTTTATTGCAAACAATTTTTTTCAACTTTGACTATCGCTATATGTGTACCTGGGTACTGTGGTATCCACAATAATAAATATATGTATGTTCCAAATATGTGTAAAACTATGAATAAAAAAACTTGAAAGATAAAAAAGATTATTATTTACACAAATTGAGCTCTAAAATAGACAAAAACTTTTATTAAAAAAATGGGCGGAACCACGCCCATTAAAATTTAACCACCCTAAGTCCTGAAAAACACACAATTTTGCATTTAAAAATTGGGCGGAGATACGCCGAATAAAATTTAATCTTATATTTCACGTACTTCTTCTTTTTATCTTCTTTTATCAGATCTTTGCATTGAACTCGATTATTTTCAGAAAGAATTATCTAAGAAATTGTTATAAATTTTTAAAACTTTTTAAAACTTAATTATACATATGACCATTTATATTCAAATGAATTTTTATAATCAATAGCAATAGTTCTTCAAGAAAAACCATTTAATTAATTTTTTTTTCATAGAAATGTTGATTATTTAAACAATGTAGTATATGGGTACCCGCGTTGGTGAAGTTGTGTATTAACACAAGGGTTAAAACCACGAACAACCTCTTGTTTTATATAAAAATAGTAATTCCTTTATTCTGCTTTAATGGAAATATAAAAGATTTAAATGATGAGTGTTCTATCCAATGTTTATTTTAACAAAAATCTGTTAAACTTTTTTTCGCTACATAACAATTAAATTAATAGATTTTATTTACTTCCGGAAACTAAGAGCCAAAAATTTATTGTTCCAGAGACTACAAGTAATTCTTACAAAAATATTTATAGATTTTTAAACATGTTTGGGGAATTGAAACGGTAGTCATAAAGGTCATATTGTCATAATGTTTTAAACTATTGTAGTATAAATGTTTTTAAATTTATAAATTTAAAAATTTATACATTTTCAGCATCACTGTTTTATAATACGACTTACAAATAACATCTTTTGCAATTATTTGTTGTACTATTGTTAGTATATGCAGAATTTTTTTCTTGAACAGCATCTTCCATATGTTCATAATAAAAAAATTAACAAAGAATAACTGCCGTATTAAAAGCAATAATCTGGGACGTTTAAACAAAATTGCCTGCCATACAAATTTTGACTAAAGCAAATAATTCAAATTAATTTTTTTTGGATAGTCTCCTAAGAATATAACTTCAAGCTCAAAAGAGATCACGATATCAGAATTAAAACTTTGGAACTGTAATTTCGATAAATAAGACAAGATTTTTATGCATAATATTTATTGCAATAAACAACAATCTAGGTCATTATAGATTTTCCAAAAAAATCTTTGCATGCCACATCTAAATAAACTTTTATGTATTGACAATGTTCCTTCAACGTCTACTCGGGGTAGAGTTCATCACAAATAGAAAAACCGAATTTTTTATTGAAACTAACGTCCGTAATAACCACGAAAATGTATACAGCACATGGAACATTGGGAAAAATCAAAATGAAAATTTTGTGCAAAACTTAAGCTTGTAAGCAAATTAAAATAAAAACTGTTTTTTATTTTATTTAATTTTTTTCTTTTATTTATGTAATTTCAAAATATGCCCTAAATGCGTAAATTATGCTTTAAAAATTAGAAAATATGCTAAAAATATGCGTGTAAGAGTGATAAATGCAAAAACATGCTCTAAAGGATAAAATGTGCAACAATATGCTTTAAAGGGCAAAATATACAAAAATATGCACTAACAAATCGATGCCAAAATTAATATGAGGTTCTGAAACGGATAAATATCTTGTCACCGCATGAATACGTCGCACAAGAAAAAACATGCAATTGCATATTTGCGGTTTCCCTGGTCATGTGTTTTGGTAAAACCTGTCATATTTGTTTTCACTGTAATTTTTCTGTTTGGGAAAAATAATGCAGGACGACAGCCCTTATTTATCTTAAGAGTACAGGCAAGTGTCAAATAGTAAGCCATTGACACTTCGTCTGACGCTTTGGTCTGGCCAGGCATTTTTAATTTTTAAATGTTATTATAATATATTTAACACTTATTTAGAGACTTCAAATTTCAGGTACCCTCCTACAATTTAGTTGGCTATAAACATTCACACATTTGGTCTGGTCAGTCCTATATATATTTTGTACTGAAGATGCTGTATTTGTTAAATGATTATTTATATTTTTAATTATTTTTGTGAAATTATTATTACACTGCACAATAGTAGTTTTGTTTTTTATATCTCTGAATTACGATTTCGTTATTAGTTTTTCTCTATCAGCTCTGGTTTTAAAGATATAGTAACATTTAGCATTTGCATATTTTACACCAAATTTTTTATTATTCCCTTAGTATTTCCAGAATGGTCATCTAAACTTAAAAATATTTTCTGGATTATTAATCTACACAAAAGTTTCTTTCATGTAGATAGAGTTACATTGATGAAAATCAGTCTCTTCTTGGCTATTGTGCGTGCTAGACGTGTTATATTTCTTTGCAAACGATCAATTAAAGAGTTTATAATTGCTAAACGTTCTTGTGCTCTTATTGATGAGGTCCCTATGTCTTCATCAAAACAAGCAAAAGCTATGGGGTCCAGGAATAATTTCTGGACCCCATTACAAGTCTTCGACAAAGACGATGATGATGAAGCTGAAATGATCAGTGATAAAAATGAAAAAAGCCAAGCTGCTAAATTGTCACCAATTAAAGTTCTAACGCAAAACACCGATGATGTTTTAAAAGTATTAAATAATAAAGGAGTAACTAAATTCCTAATTAAAAAAATGTCTATTGGGTTAAAAATATTGTGTGAAACTATGGAAACATATAATTTGATAATCATAATTCTGCGTGAAAACAATTTTCAGTTTTTTACACATGAAAGTAAAAACAGTAAACCATTTAAAGTTGTTCTTCATGGTCTTGATGGCAAAACCGAATCTCAAGTAAAAAGCGAGCTAATCTCTCTTGGTTTTGATTGTACTGAAGTTAAGATTGTTAAGAGAACTTTCCAAAACTATGCTGATACCATATTTATTGTATATTTTAAAAGTGGTTCAACAAAAATGATTGATTTAAGAAAGAATGTTAGATCTCTTTTTCGCACTATAATTTCTTGGGAATTCCAGCGTAAAATAAAAAACAAACCGGTTCAGTGTAGGAAATGTCAAATGTTTGGACACGGTGAAAAGGGATGCAACGTTAAGGCTAGATGTGCTGTTTGTGCTGATAAACACAGAACCAGTGATTGTCAGTCAGAAAACAAAATTCAATGCGCTAATTGTGGTAGCAATCATAAATCAACTGACACCACGTGTCCCAGTCGTTCGGCGTATATACAAATTAGAGAAAGAGTTTCAAAACGTTCTAAGAGAATAATCACAACGAGTCATCCAAATCCCAGCGGCGAAAATTTCGATTACAGAAGCGATGATTTGATGCACACATGTAAGACAGTAATGCACACCACCTCATATACGTACCTAGTATACATTTTCAAATGCATTGCCGCATTTGTGGAGTGTATGCCTTTCACTTGCACACAAAATAAGCGAGATACGGAAGTGTTCATCCAATCAGCATAAAAGCTCAGTATTGCCTAACATACATTGTAAGTTGGCAGTGGGCAGTTCGAATACAATCTAGCTTACTTTCGCACACTTTATAAGCTAGCATTCATTGGACACAAAGTATGACAAACATCATTAAAGAGATGTAATGTGGTATGCAGCGTTCGCCGCTGGGATATTAATAATAATTTTGTTAATTTTCCTTATCTACCTAAGAGCAACTCTCCAACTCAGCAGTCTCCACAAAATTGGACACCAATTAACATTAACAGTACTAATATAGAAACAAACTATCCCAATTCATTGAAATATAGTAATAAAAATTGCACAGTTAATAATCAACAGAGAGCGTTATTTTCTGAGCAAGAATTTATTGATCTCACAATGGAATTAATAACTAAACTAATGGTAGAATTAGTAGATTCGTATCGTGAGTTGACGGAGCAGCTGAGAAAATCTGTAGCATAAATATAATATATATATGTATCGTAAGTGTATGTGAGGTAGAAATCTACAGAAAATAGATTTCTACGTCAACTTCTCTCTTACATACATGCACACACATGTATAAAGCAAAGAGAAATACAACAACAGCTGAAACGTTTGGTGGAACTCTCACGTTTTTACTAACTAACATCCAGAATTAAACGATACTACCACTTCAAAAGTAACACGATACGAATCGACTAATTCTACCATAAGTGAATGTAAAAATGAACAAGAACAATTTAGTGTTATAACACAATTAGCTTTTAAGTTTGTTTATAAAAGTGTATAAAAATGGCTTTGACAAATCTAAAAGTAATATACTGGAACTGTAGAAGTATCCGTAACAAAATTTTTGAATTTATTAATTTTTTAAATGCTTATGATATAGATATTTGTCTCTTGAGTGAAACTTGGCTCACTCAGTCAAGTATTCTGTATCATCCTAACTATTTTTGTATAAGTGAAGACCGTACGAATCAGGCCGGTGGAGGTGTTGCCATACTTGTGAAGAAAGCAATTAACTTTTCAATAATTCCCAAGATCAGAACAGATGTAGTGGAAAATGTGGGTATTAAACTAAATATTAGACGGGACTTCACTATTTATATCTATAATGTGTATTTTCCTGGAGGCCAAAATAACAGTGCTAGCAGGTCCAAATTCAAAAGTGATATAAGGAAATTATTAAATACCAACAATAACTACCTTATTTGTAATAAACAAATATACACTTCTTATTCACAACGAAATATATTCATACAGGAATCAACAGTGGAATAAAAAACTAAGCACAATGAATAAGGGAACAAAACCTTTCTGGAATGTCACGAAAATCTTAAAGAATAGGACTAATAAGTGTCACTCTCTTTTAACCAATGATACCACTCTAATTTCAAGTGAAGATAAGGCAAATGCATTTTTGGAAAGACTTGAACTTAATCGTAAGGTATCTGAAGGTATAGGTCTTGCTTACCACTCATCTATTGTTAATTATGCTACTAACAATTTTGATTCAACAAGTTTTAATACACCTGTTTCCGAACTCATTGCAGTAGGCGATTTACAAATATTTATAACTCCTGCTTGATCCACCAGTATTGCCCTAATTCATGGAAAACGGCAAAAGTTATAGCCATCCCCAAGCTGGGAAAACAGCTTAATAGGGTTGAAAATTATAGACCAATAATCCCTTTAAGTATCCTAGGAAAAATTCTTGAGAAAATCATTTCTGAAAAGATGTTAACGTTTATTAATAATAATCATATTATACTCGATGAACAATTTGGCTTTAGAAGGTCACACTCGACTATTCATCAGATCAAAACAATATGCAACGACGTGAAAAATGGTTTGGCATCAGGCCAATCGACTGCGCTTGTTGAAAAAGCTTTTGACTCGATGTGGCATAATGGCCTAATTTATAAACTTGTTCAATTTAGTTTTCCCATGTTTCTAGCCAAGTTAGTTAGAAATTTTTTGAACGATAGATATTTTTGTGTTTCTTTTGAAAATTGTTTTTCGGATCTCAAAAAAATTCCCGCAGGTGTTCCGCAGGGATCAGTCCTGGCCCCAACTCTATTCAACATTTATTGTGCTGACATGCCCTCAATCAGTCCCAGCAAATTCGCATCCTATGCAGACGACCTGGCTATTTATTTCACACATGAACTCAGTCAAAATACTCTGACTGAAATTCAATGTTCACTGGACCGTTTAGAAGAGTACTACGCTAAATGGAAAATAAAAATTAATCCTGATAAGACACAAGCTATCTTTTTTACGAGAAAAAGAAATTCTTGTTATCTACATAATCACGATTTAACTATGTTAGGGAGGAGCATCAATTGGTCCAATAATGTTAGATACCTGGGTATCTGTTTAGATAACAAACTAATTTTTAATGTACATATCTGCAATGTTATTGAAAAGGTAGACAAATATAAAAAGATTCTATATCCGCTTATTAATAGGAATTCTCTTCTCAATAACGAAAACAAAATGTTGATAGTGAAAACAATCTTTCAAGCTATAATACTTTATGGTTGCCCAATTTGGGGTCATTGTGCCAAAACCCACATAAAGCGTTTACAAATAGCGCAGAATAAAATTTTTAAAATAGCTCTCAAATTACCTCGACATTTTTCCACATCTAGATTACATTTAATCAGCAATACCAAAACTGTGCCTGATTACATTGAAGTTTTAAACTAACGTTTTAGAATTAATTGCGGA
This sequence comes from Tachina lurida, assembly GCA_944452675.1. NCBI lineage: Eukaryota > Metazoa > Arthropoda > Insecta > Diptera > Tachinidae > Tachina > Tachina lurida. Next base: position 33,971,831 of record OX101755.1, on the reverse strand, counting down.
TTATCTGAAAATCCTCTTATAAAGGCACTCTACTAAATTTTAAGAAATATTAGTATTTAGTAGAAATATTATTCTTTTCTTTTCCAAATTCTGACCAAATTGTTTCAGTAGTCACATACACGTATATTATTTGTGATTTGGTGTTATACATAATTTCAATAAGATACTTATTGCAATTTTATATCACTTTATTTCTGTATTGTTTTTATCTATATTGAAGGTTTTTGTTAATAGTTTTCCTTCACATTTATCTGTACGCATTACTACATTACTTTCAGTTAAAAAAAATTATATTTAAGATATAAGGCTAAGCCAAATCTGTGCAATTGTTTTCTCTAGTATGTAAGAAATTGAAATTGTATAACTTTCTATTTAATAAATAAATCTAAATCTAAATCATTGATGAAAATGTCAGGATATCTGATATCGTTTTAACATTTTTTATTATTATAATTTTTTAACGTAGTATAACATCATCCTTAAGTATTTTAGTTCACTGATTGCGAAAATAGCTTTTTTACTTTCCTCTCGTTTCAGATATTTTGTGCTTTATATAAAAAAAACTTTAAATCCAAAATAAATGTTTTTTCTAGCACATTTCGTCGTTTGTAAGTTATTGTGTTCTATATGATGAAAGCGCTGTTAAAGATTAGTTGTTAGTTACAAAAAACTGAACCAAAAAAGTTGTCGCAACCATTTTACCAAGAAAACTTCTAGAGTTTCTGGGTTTTTTTGTAAAAAAAAATTTCGTCCTTGGAAATGATTCTAATAGTAAAAAGTATTAAAAACAAGTAAGAGTGCTATATTCGGCTGTGCCGAATCTTATATACCCTTTACCAACGTACGTACATATATATAGTATACAGACACGTACATACATATTTGTTTTGTGAAAAAATTTATAATTTTTTTAAAGTTTCCATCTTTGGAGCTATAATTTTCATTTTTCAAATTTCATACACCAAACTTTTCTTTCAGAAGCATAAAATATATTCAATTTATAAAGAAAAAGAAAAAAAAACAAAAAGTGTAAGTTTTCCAACCCTGGAGTCATAATTTTGGATTTTTCTGATTATTGTTACCAATCTAGTTCTTTAAAAAAATACATAAAATATGTTAAGTGAAAAAAGCAAGAACGAAATAAGCAAAAACTTAGTTTCATTTAATTCCTTTAATACTAAAAAAATCAGTTAAGTGCGACTTTGAATCGCGCACGAAAGGAAGGTTTTTTGCTTTTTTTGAAGTTTTTTCAGTTAAAACGATTTTTTTCAGTTTTGTCGCTTTTTTCTCGTTTTGGCGATTTTTTTCTGTTTTTTAGTTTTTTTTCGTTTTGGCGATTTTTTTTTCTTTTTTTGGCGATTTTTTTTCATTTTGGCGATTTTTTTCTGTTTTTTTAGGTTTTTTTTCGTTTTAGCGATATTTTTCATTTTGGCGATTTTTTTTTCATTTTAGCAATTTTTTCGTTTTTTTGCGATTTATTTTAGTCTTAGAAATTTTCTTTTAATTTAGTGCTTTTTTCATTTTGGCGATTTTTTTCTGTTTTTTTTGGGTTTTTTTCGTTTTGGTGATTTTTTTTCATTTTGGCGATTTTTTTTATCATTTTGGCGATTTTTTTCTGTTTTTAGGTTTTTTTTTTCGTTTTGGTGATTTTTTTCATTTTGGCGATTTTTTTTTCATTTTGGCGATTTTCTTTCATTTTGGCGATTTTTGATTTCATTTTAGCAATTTTTCAATTTTTTTGCGATTTATTTTAGTCTTAGAAATTTTTTTTTAATGTGGTGCTTTTTTTCGTTTTGGCGATTTTTTGTCTGTTATTTAGGTTTTTTTCTTTTTTTGGTGATTTTTTTCATTTTGACGATTTTTTTCTGTTTTTTAGGGTTTTTTTTTCGTTTTGGTGATTTTTTTCGTTTTGGCGATTTTTTTTCATTTTGACGATTTTTTTCTGTTTTTTATGGTTTTTTTTTGTTTTGATTATTTTTTTTCATTTTGGCGATTTTTTTTTCATTTTTGCGACTTTTTTCTGTTTTTTTTTTCGTTTTGGCGATTTTTTTTTCATTTTAGCATTTTTCCGTTTTTTTTTGCGATTTATTTTAGTTTTATAATTTTTTTTTTAATTTGGTGCTTTTTTTCGTTTTGGCGATTTTTTCTTGTTTTTGGCGATTTTTTTCGGTTTGGCGATTTTATAATTTTTTATTTTTTCAGTTTTACCGTTTTTGAAAATTTCAAGAGTTTTGGTCTTACGGTTTCCAAGATACAGCAAATTGTCAAAATTACATAGTCAAAATTGCATTAACTGATGGAACACCCTTTAATTTAAATTTTTTTAAATTTTTGTGTTAATTTTTGTAGTCTGTATAAAAATACACTAACCTTACAAATTTCAAGTGTATATACATACATACAATTGTATATATACTACATAGGATTTTAAAATTTTTCGTTGCTCGTTTTGGAACACCCTTTAATTTCCAATTATCATGTTGTAGCGGCCAAAGGTCTACGTACTGTGTCCAAATTTCAGGTCTGTAGCTCTTACGGTTCTCGAGAAAATACTAATATAGTTCTAGACATAGTTCATTTTACATAACACAAAAAGTTAAAGTTTTCCAACCCTGGAAACGTCTTTTTAATTTTTTTGTATTACTGAAGTGTAAAATATGTACATTTATTAAAAAAAAATAAAAATTTGTTTTCGGGAGTTACTTTTATATGGCAAAATGAAGTTTAAGTTTTCCAGCTCTGCAATCGTCTGCCCGATTTTGCTGAATTTCAATACCAATCTATTTTGGAAAATTTCTGACACACCAGTCCAAGAACGAAGTCTCTAGCTCTTCTGGGAGCTTCGGAAAACCGATTTCACGTACAGACAGACGGACAGACGGACAGACGGACAGACGGACAGACGGACAGACGGACAGACGGACAGACGGACAGACGGACAGACGGACAGACGGACAGACGGACATCGCTTATTCGTCTTTCCTATGCATAAGGATCCAGAATATATATATTATATGGGTCGCTTATTGATATTATAGAAATTACAAACGGAATGACAAACCTATATATACCCTTTTACCATTTTTGTTGGTAAAGGGTATAAAAACCGCTTTGTTCTGTATGCACTTATTTACGAAACTCTTATTTTTTTAGCATATAGAACAAAATGTAAAAAAGTGTTGTGTTTCAAACAGGGACATAACAGTTATAAGAGAAATGACTAAAAGGTTATATTTAACAATTAAAATTTATGAATTTAAATATTGGTTATAATCAACAATTATAGTAAGATATATTTCATTTTGGTTATTGTAACCAATTAAAGTGAGAAATATTTTTTTTGGTTACGAATAACTATTATAGCAACCAAAAATTTTTTTGGGTTACCAATAACTATTATCTAAAGAATTTTAGTTTTTTGGTTATTGCTACCTAAAATACGATACTTTAGGTCCAAAGATACAAAATAATATTTAATACGAAAATGCAAAAATATGAGAAAATTATTCAACAGCTTCTATCTGTATCCGAAAACTATTTGCGAATTTTTGTAATTTTTGCAATATGTGAAAGAACATTTTTTTCGAGCATTTATCCTTTTAAAATTAAGGGGTTTAGTATTTATTTGCAAATTTTAGTAAGTTTTGCTTATCAGGTAATTTTTAACAAATCTTATTGCTTTTGCGCACAATTTTTATAAATTAGGGGTGACTCAACAAACTTACGTTATTGTCTGATAGTACTATTTTTTTTTACAGTTTTTCCCTTTTTATACATAGTTCTGCCGACTCTTAATTAATATCACACTTTGCTATCAGTTTGATGTTAGCAAGTTATTGCAAGTTTTCGTAATTTTTGCGAATCTTGTATGCATTTTTATAAGTTTGGCAATTTTTCCCATTTTTTGGAATTTGTATTTGTAAGTAATTTTAGGGCTTGTTGGCTATTTTGTAATTTATCGCCGATTTTCTCTAATATCGCAATAAAAGTGATTGTTCGCAATTCTCTATTTTCATTTGCAGTTTTAACTATTTTTAATAAGTGTCAGACTTTGATATCTTGTTGATGTTACCAAGATTTGGCGAATTTTTGGCATTCCTTACAATTTTAAGGGGTTTTAATAAATTCTATCGCATTTTTTCAATTATGAAATTATTCGCGAATTTTCGCAGATTTTTGCAAATGAGATTGTTTTTGATTCTTAAAATCCACTGTGTTTTTTTTTTACAGTTTTTGCGGTTTTGGAAGTTTTTTTTAACATATTCACATTTTTAGCAAATTATCGCAAGTTCTTGCCGATTTTGGCGGTCTATATAATTTGTTTTGGGAGAACTTTTCGATTATTTTAATCCCTTGGAAATTAGTATATTTTTTGCAATATGTAATGTTTTTAGTAGAAATTTACGAAAAAGAAAAGTAAAAGCAAAATAATTAGTTTAAATACCTGAATAATTTTATTATGAAATTGATAAATATTTCTTATAAAACTGCGTGTTTTGTCAATTTTGCTAAAGATATTTAAATTTTTTGTCCTGCATACCCCTTACAAATGCATCTTATACATCTAAAATGCCATATTTCAGGTAGCAATAATTGATACTTAAGTAACCAAAAAATTTAAATTCTTTAGACAATTGTTATTGGTAACCAAAAAATTTTTTTGGTTGCCATAATAGTTATTCGTAACCAAAAAAAATATTTCTCACTTAAATTGGTTACAATAACCAAAATAAAATATCTCTTACGATAATGGTTAAAAATAACCGAAACCAAATAAAACACATTTTACAGTAACCTTTTCATTTAAAATAAAAAAATAACAATTATTTTCGGTCCCTGGTTTCAAATACTTTAAGTATATCTTGGTTGTTTCCCTGCAGGAAATGGAACTAGCACCAGACTAGTCACGTGATCGGTCCCTAAGTGATAGGGACCAGTCCTACCACTTCCTATGAAGCGGACCAGTCACTTTTACATGGGGATGACCTAGGTTGGGGTTAATTGATACTTTGTATGCACCTTGAGTTTTTGCATTTAGAACACAATAGGTTACGCAGCTTGTCACTAAAGAGTTGTACGAGTATAGCACAAAGTCAATGTCTCATATTTCGAAAACTATAAATGGTAAGAGCAAACTGATAACACAGATCGACAGATTTTTAAAAGTTTTCCTAAAAATCAATCTTATCTTATGTTTTTTTTTTTATTTTGCGGTATAGAACACAATAACTTGCGAACCACAATTTGTCAAATTAAATGCAATTATTACGAAAAAAAATGTTGTATGAACCAGTCCAGAAAATTGTTGTGAAATATTTTGGACATTAGGACTGTCTATTATAGTTTAAAGAAGTTGATTGATTGCAAAGGAAAAATGCTCGACGAGATTCTTTATATAAATTGTCAAATAAATTAGTTTTCTCTGATATTGAAAATAGAGTTAATAACATTCATTTAACCAACGAATTTAGTACTCGCTCAGCTATGGAATCGATTTAAGGAAGACCAATAAAAGTTTATGTTAAATGAAATTATTAACTAATTTATCTAGTTTTATTTATTTGTTTATATAATTAATCTATTTTTTTATCATGACTCCTTTAAGCTACATCAGTAGTGACCAACGGTGCTGACACTCTGGGAAAATAAATATTGCAATTATTGCGCATAAGACGAACAAATTTACTGAAGGACACGATTTTTTTTGTTCAAAGTGTACAATTTTAGTATGTAAGCAATAGTTTGAAATATATTGAACATGTTCCAGTTGCTTATAAGGCACGCTAAACTTATAAATACGAGTAGTATTATTTTACTAATCCTATTTTATATAACAAATAAAATAATATTGCACTTTCTATACATGAATTTTTTTATGCAATGAAAAATCACGTAAGAACCAAGCCACATTAATTTCCAGGTAATATCAGGATTACAAAAGCAACGAAAAAATACAACAATGATAAAAAAAATATGGGTTGTAATTTATCTAAAACTTCAAAACTAGAATTTGTTTAACATAATAATAAAAATTATTCACATAAATTTGAAAACATGTCTCCACGGCAAACTGTGGCGCCTTTTCCCAAAAACCGTGGCAAAAATACAAAATTTGATGACAAAATTTTGTAAAATGAATGAACACATCGTATAAAGACCATTTTACTGATAAGAATTCAAAAACATTTTTCTTAATTGGATAAGAATTATAGCTGGTGGAGCTGGTTAAAGTCGACAGTTTTTTGGAAAGTCCAAAAAAATGTGATTTTGAGAAAAAAAAATATTTTAGAATTGAAGTGTCAGAAATATCGCCATGTGATCTCTACTTTTTTGGTATTGTTTTAAAAGTATATTTATTGTTTATTAAAAAAGTAAGAAAATATGCACCAGATACCCTATATTTTCGGCAGTTGCCGTTTTTCAGACACCCTATATATAGGTACTTCTTATAAATAAAATAGAGAATATCTAAAAATGGGCAAAAATGGTCACGTCCATATTTTTTTAAGCATATTTACTACACAGTACTTTAAATAATTAAGCTAAATTGGTCCACAAAAAATTACAGGTTTTCTTGAAATTTGAAGAAAGATGTTACAATCTTATAGGCAGCGCTGCCACAGCCAAGATATTTTTGCAACCAAAATATAAAAAAAAATTGCCAAATAAGGAAAAAAGCTTCCAAAATTTTTATATTTTTTATATTTTATGTTATCTTACAGCTCAAAAATATAAATATAAGTGGAACTGATTGACATATTTTTGTTAATGTATGCATATGTGCCTACTTAGAAATATGTATGTATGTAGCATTATTTCATTGAAATATATATAATCGTATAGAAAGATCAAATCTTAGTTTTCTTTTTTTAAAAAAAATAAGAAAAAATTAATTTGTACTTTATGTTATAAAATATATTTTATTACTAAACGATAAAAAATTATTTTATATACTTATGTAACAAAGATGCGTTCCAAATATGAAAAGAAATTATTCTCTCTATAAAATTGTTTTTACTGCATCACTTGTTAATAATATTTATTGCTTCTCGTTAATACGAAATTTTCGCAGTGACTTTTTCCCTACATTTTTCTTTAGTTCTCTTTTAAGTTAATAGCCTTTGTACACCATTCGTCAATAAAGTCTTCAAAAGTCACCATAAAAAGTCATAGTATGAATCCCATATAAATGATAAACAATATTTTGCTGTGTCAATCAGGTAGGCATAATTATTACAATTTGTTTATTTATTTAAATTTAAGAACACATTATGAAAATAGGCAGGTAGTTTTAAAACTTGGTTTTTATACTAAGTCCTGATTCCCACACGTCAGGTCTGAGTCGTCAAGTCTTGAGTTTTTAGGAGAGAGAGAAAAAGAGAAAGAAAAGGGGTACATACTTGACCGTACCAGTCAAGTTTGCTTTTTCGTTTTGTTTTGTCATTCGTAATACTCTATTTGATGAGACTTGACTTGACGGTGTGTATGAACGCAAATGCAGGTTCAAAAGAAAATTGAACAAAAACTGATCAGGTAAACGTGACGTGTGTGAATCAGGAGTAAGTAAAATAAAAACTGCAGTTGTATATAATCCAGTTAATTGTGGTTTGAACCTTTTTATTTTTGGGTATAAATTAATCTGCAATTGTGTAATGCAATCATTTAAGGTTTTACTTTGAAAAAGTAGTGATTAGTACCAGAACTCATAATGACATTTCAAAATTCGGAATTGTTCGAGTTATTTAGAAAATCACATAATGAAAATGTATTTAATTTGGCTATTGTGGAAAAATTGCACGGTTTACCAGGATACCACGAAAAGGATGTTAAAAACAAAATTCACTTCGTTTTCTTGGATATTCGTAGAAAATTGCTTGCCTCAAACCGTACGACAAAAAGCTTTATGGAACAGTATTCAGACTGGCTAAATAGAGTAACAACTTTTGAAAACATCGAAGAACCGCATAGATCCTTGGACAGCAGAAAAGGAAGGCCTGCTAAAACTATAAACGACTGTTTGGAGTACACAAAAAAACGTAAACTTCAAAATGCTACAAAAGATATATCTACATCGAATCTGTCAGAAGCATTATGTCTTAAGTACGTAAAAGATAAAGATAAATCAAGGTCTTATATTACAAAAGCTGTGGAGCTTGCCAGCCCAGATCGACTACGAAGGATTAAAGAAAGTATTCCAACTCCTCCGAATGCATTACCCACAAAGTATAGCATAGAAGAAGCCTTAGCGTTATTTATGGACTTGGGATTGTCAAAGAAGAAATATAATATTTTACGAAGCTCTTTAAAGAATCATAATGTGAATGTTCTTCCTGGATATAAAAAAGTTACCTCTGCCAAAAAAGAAGCAGTACCATCTAATGTCAAAGTTACTGAAGTATCAGCAGAAGTTTAACTGCAAGACTTAATGGATCATACATCTAAACGGTTAGTTCAAAGTTTTCCTGAAAACGAAAGAGCATTACTTCCAGATAGGCTTACATTGATAAGCAAGTGGGGATGTGATGGATCATCTGGTCAAAGTGCTTACAAACAAACAATATCGACAACTGACATAACTATTACAGATGCAAATATGTTTATGGCTTCTATAGTTCCTTTACGACTTAGAAGTGAAATCTCTGAGCATTGGAAAAATCCTCGCCCATCGTCAGTCCATTTTTGCCGTCCGATATTTTTTAAATATGCAAAGGAGTCTTCAGAAATAATCAAGTCTACAGTAAACGATATAAAAAAGCAAATTTCCGAACTAAAGCCTTCTGTTATTGAAGTGAAGAATGGAAAAGAGGTTGTCATTAATTATGAATTTTCTCTTACAATGATTGATGGCAAAGTCTTAAATGTAATAACAGATACTTCTTCAACTTTGAAGTGTGCAATTTGCAAAAAGTCACAGAAGGACTTTCAAAATTTTAATAATTCAAATGATGAACAAAACTATGAATATGGAATTTCTCCGTTATATGCCAGAATTAGGTGCATGGAGTTTATTTTAAAATTAGCGTATACAATTCCGAGTTCAGTTATTCTAAATGTTATAAACTCTAGAGAAATGGTAAATGGCCCAAAGTTTCAAGATTATGCATCAAAAACTGCCCAGATTTTGACTCAAAAGTACCCTGAGAAGGAACTTACTCCTACGGTCCATAAGATTTTGGCTCATGGCCAAAATTTAATTGAATACCATTGCTTACCAATTGGAGAGTTATTAGAAAAAGCCCAGGAATTCAAAAACAAAGATTACAAGCACTTTAAATATGCGAATACTTGCAAAATATCACGGATTAGACAGAATGAGGATCTTTTTAATATGTTGGCGGCCTCTTCAGACCCACTGATTTCATCGCGGAGACATGTAAAATCTCGAAAAGATTTGGAAGAATATAATTATAGCTCCGATATGTTAAGTCTATTATAAATCGATCAAAATGTTAATGACTATTTTGAAGAAAACTAACTATTAAAAAAATTAATAAAAATAACTCATTATCATATTATAATATATCATACTATAAAATAATATTACAAATTAACATTAGTATTAAAAACATTTCAATAATTTTTATCTGTAATATAAATAAAATGAGTTAATAATGATATTAATATAACATGTTATATTAGAGTATCATTTTTTTCTAGACTTCCCTATGAGAATGTCACAAAAAGTTGTATATTAAATGTTTGAGAAATTTTAAATATATCATTACTTCAAAATATATAATTTTTGCGACAAGAAAGGTCAAAGGTGTCATCGTGTCCAATGCCTATCACAATAAGGGAGCACTTATTTTGATCCTAAAAGATTTAAAAATAAGTGTTTTTCCCCATTACAAATTTCTTGGTAACTTCAAAAATTATGATGTTTTCAACAAAAAAACCACTGTGCGTAGTGCCTCCACAAAGCTATGGTCAATAATGATACTCATTTTTATTAAAATTTATTTTATTTTATTTATTTATTCTTACCTAAAAAGTTATGATGTTTGTAATAAAAACAGTCAAAAGCAGACGCTGTGCACAGTGCAGCGCGTAACCTATGACCGTGCTAAAGGAGTTTCCTTTCAAATGCTTTTTAAAATTTTTAAATATCTTTATCAATTCAAAAGTTATGATTTTTGCAACGAAAAAAGTCAAAAGGCCCCACTGTGCGGCAGCTGCCACTAACAAAATTTCCAACGTTAAGCATTTTTCACAATTCTTTAATAGTTTTTTCATATTTTTAAATTAGTTTTCACAGTATTTTTTTAATAAAATATTATTCATATTGAAATTTCTTAAAATTTTTTTTTAATTTCTCTTTCGTAAACAATTTTTAAATTTTCACTTGAGCTTTAATTTGGAAAAAAAATAGCTCGGCTGCATTTCCCCTACTACCTTGTAAGCGTGCCTTGGTAAAATTACTTTTTTAAATTTTATAGGAGAGAGAAAAAACTAAACAAAATAAGATTTTTAGGGGCATATCGAGAGCCTATAGTGAAAATATGTCAACTCAAATTTGGTCAAAATGAGTTTTCGATGGCAAATAGGTTCCCTATGCAATAGTCATCTGTAATATAAATTTCGAATCAAAAAAAGGTTTTTCTTTTTTCGTTCTTTTGATCGACTAAAACATGCGCAAGCGAGTGCAAAATAATATTTTTTTTTCATACCTACAAATTCCCAGCAAAAAGTTACACATTACCATCAGCACTACTTCCCATATAATGACTTACTTTTCTGATAGCCAAATTTCCTTAATAGCTTACAAAACACATTACATAAAATTAAAAAAATGATATACAAGTTTATAAATGAGTATTATGATTATTTTAGATTTAATAAATTACGTGAACATGTTGCCAAATAATAAAAAGTAACTACTTCTCAAAGTTGGTAATCCAGTACGGAAGATCTTCCACCAAAAATGCTTAATTCCAAACCAGATTACCTTTTTTGAAATTTTTTGCTGGATTAGTAAGCCTTCTTATGGAAGGCACATCATTTATTTTTGCAATAATGAGTAGGGATGTAACGAATGTTCGCATTTGCAAATTATTCGCTTACTTTTGATATTTGCATTCGCTGAAATGTATGCGAATATTTCAAGCGAATAATAAAGATAAAAAAATTTACTTCTCTTACGAAAATATTTTACGATCAATGTAATGGCAGTTCTCGTGGTACCTTCATAGCGAACAGTCGAATAGCGGAATTTTACTTACTTACCAAACAAACAAAAATTACATATACAAAAAAAAATATTAGTAGTACATATTATTCGTAATAGGTACATACATACTGTCTTTAATAAATAAGCTTTCTGCTTTGCTAATATTTTTTACATAGTAAAAATAACAAAAACAAAAAAACCGCAAAAAAAAACTTAAACAAGTGATATTGAAGAATACCTCAAAGTCAAACAAACAATCATAAATAACAAAAACAAAAAATACCGAAAATAAAAAAAAAAAAAACATAAACGAATAACCCTTGAGGAATTCTTTGTATGAATTCCTCAAATACAGAAAAACTTGAAGTGAGTTCTAACGGCAGAAATGCTTATTTTACTGTGAGTTCTGAAACTCTGAATGAAAAAAATATAAAAAATAAATCTGATGAAAATCTTTTGTTAACGGCAACGCCAATTTTTCGTCAGCGATCAACTTCGCTTTGTCCAATGCCAAATAGTAATGATGCATTAACATTACAGTTGCCCAGTACTTCTTCATATAAGTCAGTAATATCATCCCCTTCAGGCTCGTGTTTATCACTTAACAAAGTTATCACTACAGATAACAGCGGCTCGAAACTCAAGGTACAAGTTGGAATGGACAGATACATTACAATTTTAAAGCGCGGGCGAAGCCCGAATTCTTCAAAAATCTCATCTGCTCCAAAAGTGTCTAGGGATAACAGCGCAGCCTCAACTAATCGCCAAAACCGCTTTAAAATTCTTCAAGATGACAACGACAAACCCGAGGTATCCTCGAACAAAACATCCAAGCCGCCACCAATCTATTTGAGACAAAAAAATTCAAATGCCCTTATTAAAAAATTAATTTCGGACATTGGTGAGAATAAATTTCATATTGTTCCAATAAAACGTGGCAACATCGATGAAACTAAAATCCAAATTTATGACGAAAAAGATTTCCGCAAAATGGTTGATGAATTTGAAAAAAGTAAAACAAGCTTCTACACATACCAGCTTAAGAGCGCTTAAGGCATGCAGATCGTATTGAATGGCATAGATTCTTATGTTGTCCCCGAAGAAATAAAAGATGCACTCGTCCTCCAGGGGTTCAAGGTAAAAAATGTGTCCAATATAATAAATAGGGAAAAGATCCCTCAACCTCTATTTCGCGTTGAACTTGAGCCAAATGATATAAAATTGAAAAAGAGTGAGACCCATCCAATGTATAATTTAAGATATCTCTTATATCGAAAAATAACCGTTGAAGAACCACACAAGCGTTCAGGACCCGTACAGTGCCATAATTGTCAAGAATATGGCCATACTAAAACTTACTGCAAATTACCTACTGTTTGTGTTGTGTGCGGCGAGTTGCACGACACTGCTAGTTGCAATAAACCGAAAGATCAAAGTAACAAAAAATGCAGTAATTGTGGAGAAAATCACACCGCTAACTACAGAGGTTGTCGTGTGTACTCTTTGGTAAAGAAGACTATGGTGCAAAAACCTAAATTAGCTCCAGCTCAATCAGCAAACGTTTACTCTGCCACTTTTCAGCAAATGAGCCAACCAGTTACTTCCCGTGTATCGTATGCAGATGCTGCTAAGGCTAGTTCTATTCCGACACAAAATGTTTCACCGCAAAATAATTCTACAAATACAAACTCAAACTTTAATTATAATCGCCTTGAAGCCACTATTGAAAATCTTGTGCAAACTATAAACAATTTTACAACAAATATGACTACCATGATGCAAGAAATGTTGCGAATGCAGAATACTCTGCTTCAAGCAATACTAAATAAGCCATGAACACGTTAACAATATGTTTCTGGAACGCAAACGGCATTCGCCAACATAAAAATGAACTTGAGCACTTCCTCACGGAAAAAAATATTGATATAATGTTAGTATCTGAGACTCATTTGACTTCGAGAAGTCTTTTTAAAATTTATGGCTACACTATATATGATACAAAGGACCCTAGAGGAAGGGCTTGCGGTGGATCAGCAATTCTAATAAAGTCAAGACTCAAGCACTATGTTCTTGATAACATTTGTGAAGAATACCTACAAGCAACAAATATTGGCATTGAAAGTTTTTGTTCAAATTTCGTTATATCATCAATTTACTCCCCTCCCAGATTTTCAATCACTGAGAATCAATATGAGGATTTCTACAAATCTCTTGGACCTTGTTTTGTAGCAGCTGGAGACTACAATGCGAAACATACGTTCTGGGGTTCGCGCCTTGTTACACCCAGAGGTCGAGCATTGTTCAACACTATTTCAAAAATGGGCTTGGATGTCATTTCGAGTGGGGAGCCCACTTATTGGCCTACTGACATACAAAAAATTCCGGACGTTATAGATTTTGGCGTCATAAAAAATATCTCTAGGGATTTAATTCAAGTTCAAGCTTCTCTTGATCTCTCGTCCGATCACTCCCCGACGATCATCACAATTTGTAGCCCATTAAGAAGTAACTTACCTGACCCATATGTGAAGATGATCAATCGTGTAAATTGGCTGGGGTTCAAAAAATATCTCAGCAGTCATTGTACGGAAAACATTACGCTTAGAACACCCGATGATATTGAATCGAACATTGCCAATCTCAGCGAGAATATTAAACAGGCTGCTGAACATGCCACTATCTCCCATCCGCAGATTGGGTTTAATAAAATTTATTCTACAGACATTGAACGTCTCGTACGTGAAAAAAGAAGGGCTAGAAGGGAATGGCAACAGCACAGATCACCACAAAATAAAATCAGATTTAAAGAGTGCACTAAACGACTCCAAGAGTTGCTTGCATCTGAAAAAATTGCATCTCTTAAAAATTATCTGGAGGGTCTTGATGTTACACCGGCGTCTAATTACTCCTTGTGGCGCGCTGCCAGAAAGCTTAAAACACCCGTTGAGTATAAGCCACCTCTACGCACACCTACCGGAGGTTGGGCAAGAAGCGATACTGAAAAATGTAAAATATTTGCTGAGCACTTAAAATCCGTTTTTACGCCAAATATATGTACTGGTGTTGCTGATTTGCCGAATATAGTCGCTCTACCCCCTCAACACATAAAGTTTAAGACGCGTGATTTACAAAAATTAATTGCCGAACTCAACCCGAAGAAAGCTCCGGGTATTGATGGAATTAGTAATCAGATGCTGATGAACTTGCCTCGTATTGCAATGAGAATCCTGTTATTCATATTTAATGCTATTTTACGACTGGAGTATTATCCACACAACTGGAAACTTGCCAAGGTTAAAATGATTCCAAAGCCGGGCAAAGATATAACAAAGGCTGAGTCATATAGGCCAATAAGTCTACTATCTACAATGTCAAAGCTTTTCGAAAAACTGCTCAAAACAAAATTGTCCCCAATTCTAATTAGTAGTGGGTGCATACCAGACCATCAATTTGTTTTTAGAAGTCAGCATAGCACCATTGAACAAACTCACAGATTAGTTCAATTTATAAGAAGAACTTTTGAGGGAAAAAAGTATTGTTCTGCGCTGTTTATTGACGTTTCCCAGGCATTTGATAAAGTGTGGCATGAAGGCCTTATTTTAAAATTGAAGACTTACTTACCAATAAACATTTTAAATCTTTTGGAAAGTTACATTATTTCCCGTAAGTTCACTGTTGCGGAAGGAGACTTTACAAGTAGGCCTGAAACAATTTCATCTGGTGTGCCACAGGGGAGTATACTGGGACCAGTTTTATATTTAATTTATACTTGTGATATGCCTGTGAGCAGTAGTATCCATACTTCCACATTTGCCGACGATACAGCCTGCGTTAGTATGCATGAAAACCCTGATGAGGCATCCCGCAAACTCCAGGAACACATTAGCCAGATGGAGCTTTGGTTAAACTTATGGAGAATCAAGGTAAATGAACAAAAGTGTGTTCAAGTAACATTTACTTTACGAAGAGATACTTGTTCCCCCATTCGGATTAACAATCAAGTTGTTTCTCAACATTCACATGTGAAATATCTTGGTATACACCTTGATCGACGACTTACATGGAAACACCACATTGATTCTAAGTTAACTCAAATGAAACTTAAACTAACTCAGGTACATTGGCTGATTGGTCGAAATTCAACACTTAGCCTAGACTGTAAACTTTTAATATACAAGTCGCTTTTAAAGCCAATATGGTGCTACGGAATTCAACTATGGGGCACTGCTTCAGCTTCAAATGTAGAGAAAATTCAACGCAGGCAAAATAAAATTTTACGCATGATAACATGGGCCCCATGGTACATCAAAAATTCAAATATACATCGTGATTTGAATATGCCACTAGTGACTGAAGAAATTGCAAAATACGCTGGCAAATATTTAACAAAACTCGAGTCACATCCTAATCCGCTTGCCCGTAATATTTTGAACTTTACTGGACACATCCGCCTAAAAAAGAGGGACACAATGGCTCTTATTCACAGCACTCCAGATGGGACTTCTTGAAAATACTTTTATTTTTTTTTTCCTTTTGATTATCACTACTTACATATGTATTATATATAACTACTACTAAGCTTATGTCCGACATTGGTCGGGCCTAATTATATTTTTTAGATTTAAGATTTGAATACTTATTGTTAGTTCATATATGAAGATACAATAAATAAAAATTCATGCATAAAAAAAAAAAAAAAAATGTAAGTCAAAAACACCAAAATTATTTTATTTAAAAAGATACATACTTATCATACATACTTTCATAGATACATACTTTCTAATCAAAGCTTTAAAATTTTGGCCGAAAATTTTTCTATAAATACATAACTTCTCATAAGTCTCAAAATAAAAAAAAAATCCAGTAGTGTTTGGAAACATTTTTCACTTTTTGAAAAAGAAAGGCAGTGTTTGATTTATGCGAAAATATTTTTTTCTTTTTCAAACTTTTGAAAAATGTTAAGCACAAAAAATTTTAAATTCATAAATTATTAACTAGTCTTTGTTTGTTGTAAATTCAACGTGAAACAAGTGTCACTCATATTAACTATTATAATATAATTTCTTTTTAATTATTATCTATGCCTATTTTAATATGATTTCATATTCACATTATCTTTATGTTTAAGAATTTTTATTTTTAATAAAGTAGTAAATATTTGCTGAAATCAAGACTCAAATGGATCTATGTATACAACACAACTTCATATTCTTATACAAATTTATTTTCATGTGCTTTTTTAACGTATTGTAATATTTGCATTCACTTTCGCATTCGCATTCGCTTTCGCGAAAATTAAAATGTATTATTCGTTTTCGCATTCGCATTCGAATTAACTAGTTTTTTTTTGTTCTACTGAAAAATTTAGATTTTTTGAGTTGAGATATATTGAATATATCCACCAAAAAATTTTCGAAATTTTGTAATGGGTAGTACTCTTTTAATGGCTTACAAAGTAATGACTGATACTTATTTATGTAATTATTTTATGTGCATAATAATGACTGCCCTGTAATGAATAAAACAAGAACTTATTTATATCATTACGTGAAAGTACTTATTGTAGTGCTTTCCAGTTAATAAAGAAACATATCTAGAAAAAAATTTATTGATCGGGAAAATTATTTTAATTAGAAAAATTAGCAAATTAATTTAGAATAAGTTTAAGCAAAAATTAATATATAAAATTTTGCATATTTGTAAGTAAAAAATAACCCATTAAATTTTGAGTACTTTTAGGCAATCAGTAATATATTAACTTTTGCATGTTTGTAGGCAAAAAGTATAGGGTACCGCATACTTTTTGAACATCTCAAACAAAAATAATGGGTTATTCAGTCAAATTGTAAGTACTTACGACTGAGGAGTACATACACTTTTTTGCATTCTAGTAGGCAAAGTTTTTTGCTGGGTAGGCTCTGGATGTAATGTAATACCCAATAAATAATAAAAATGCGGTTTTGAATTTTTTTAGTTACGTGCTTTGCATTTCAGCTGACGATATGTGTATGTATATTAGACGAATTATGTATATTTAATAATATTTTACATTTAGTTAAATAAATAATTTTGTTTTTAAATTAATTGTATTGAAAAATAATATTGGCCTGGCTATATAACACTCATGTGTTAGGAATGTGAAAATTAAAAGATGTGTCAGATGAAGGGTTAAAATATCCGTTATTTCCAAAATTGTAAAATAATTATCGCATGCTATATTTCAGTCTCTGTTTTTATAAGTCTGTAACAGCTCCTCCAAAACTCTTTTGTCAAAAACTAAACCCTATTTTGTTCAAATTGGGTATTTAATTCAGTGGATAGTTTGTTGTTAGTTTCTGATAGACCTGTCAACACCCAGAAAAAAACTTTGCCTACTAGAATGCAAAAAAGTGTATGTACTCCTCAGTCGTAAGTGCTTACAATTTGACTGAATAACCCATTATTTTTGTTTGAGAAGTTCAAAAAGTATGCGGTACCCTATACTTTTTGCCTAACAAAAAAAGGAAAAGTTAATACATTACTGATTGCCTAAAAGTACTCAAAATTTAATGGGTTATTTTTTGCTTACAAATATGCAAAATTTTATAGATTAATTTTTGCTTAAACTTATTCTTAATTAATTTGCTAGTTTTTATTATTAAAATAATTTTCACGATCAATAAATTTTTCTCTAGATATATTTCCTTATTAACTGGAAAGCACTACAATAAGTACTTTCACGTAATGATATAAATAAGTTCTTATTTTATTCATTACAGGGCAGTCATTACTACGCACATAAAATAATTACATATATAAGTATCAGTCATTACTTTGTAAGCCTATAAAAGAGTACTTACTACCCATTACAAAATTTCGAAAATTTTTTGCTGGGCAGTTGCTTTTGCCTCAAATTTACAAAATATGCAAACGTTTTTTGTACTCGTATGTGTCTTTGAGACATAAGTTGGTCATAAATGTAAGATGTTTGGACAATTTTAACATATCGTCTGTTGCTTTCTGGCTTGCGGCACAGTATATTCAAAATACATTATGTTTGCAGCAAACCAGAAACCAACCGACGATATATTACCATCAAGCATAACTTATATATACATATAAAATAAAGTGAAAATTTTGCTGCTCTACATAAAGTCAAGTAATTTAAATGACTTTGTGTCAATGGTTGGTAAAGTATTAGTTTAATTCTTTAATTTAATTAATGTTTAATTTTTTTTTTACTTCAGTTGCTGAATATGCAAGTTCAATGACAAGTTATTTTTTCGAAAACTTCCTAACCATCAACAAAAGTACTAAAATTTCCAAAATCGCTATGTCGATATGGTTTGGATGTTAACATATTGGTCTAAGTAGGACTAATAGTCAATTTAATTAATATCTCGTATGCGAAAATTAATGCTAAATCTCTCCATATATAACTTTAATACTATTTAATTTAAAAATAAAAATAAAACGAAGAAGTATCAATATCATAAAAAAATATTTTCCCTGAAAATAAATAGGATTCTCACAACACTATTTTTAGTATATTTAACTAATTCCGTTCAATCATAATAACTATTTGAAAATATTGTTTGACACAACTGAATTAAATATAAGTTAGAAAATAACGTTACTGAATATTGGCTTCTGAAATAATAAAACACTATTCTTGTACATAAATTTTAATTTAAAATAAAATTGGTTATTGTAACTTAAATGTAAATGATTAGTTACCACTGTACTAAAATCGTATTATAATTTTTTTATTACAATAAAAGAAAAAAAATGAAAAACTTTATTGATATTCCTAACCAAATTAAAAGTTAACTCGAATAATTTTTTGAATACAAAACAACAAAATTATATCTTTTATGATTCATAAAAGATACCAGCCACACCATTAAAATCTTGATGTATATACAATTGTCTACATTTGCAACAGCATTTTATGCAACTCTACCCTTGTTACGAGTACTACTTTCTATTCCCATATTATCTAACTAGCTAATGCTTAGTCTCGATTTTTTTATTTCAAGCATGTCTTGATATATCAAACAATAACTTAAAAATGTAATCCGCCAAAATTGCGGTGTTTTATTTAATCGCCAGAAAAAATGTAAAGAGTTGCTTGTGAATAATATTCCAAATAATCTTATCAGCTACAGGCAGTAAAGGAATATGTCTATACATGTCTAGGCAATTCAGCTTTTTCGGTTTTTGAACTACTTTTGAAATTGTCTTATATTTGCATAATCAAAAGTAGAAATAATAAATTTTACAATATTTGCCATATTGCAGTGCTACTTCTAATTTATACTCAACCGAAATTCTCGGAAACAGATTATCATGTCTAGCACTATTATTTACAGAGAGAAAAAAGATAGCTTCTAAGTTTCCCACTACAGTAATATATATGTAGGTCATATACAAATTTTTGTTTTGCTATGTAAGAAAAAGAAGGACTCGAACTTAAAATATACACATTTCGTAAAAGAGTTTGTAAAAGAATATTCACCAATTAGTAATTTCAATTAAAAATTTTATGGAATCTATTAATTTTTTAAATGTAATTAAAATTCAAGTGAACAAAATTAATTGATATGCATTATAAAATTGTTTATTGCTAAAAATTAAATTAATTACCAATTGTTGTTATAAAATTTTTCACATTATTTTTCTTTAGGAATTATTTCATCTTTATAGTTGCTGAGATTAATTTCTTTATATATTTCTCCTTCCATGTTAGAATTTAAAAATTTTCAACACTTATTGGCTCTTATTGAATATTAGAAATTTTATAAAATTTAAAGTTATTCACTATTTCACGCCCTATCACATCACTTTTCTGTCAGTGAAACTCCGACGTAATCGGTCGATCATTTCCACACTGAAAGAATTTTCTTTATAAAATCTATGAACCAACGTCACGCTTCGTTGGATTAATGAAACCAGTTTTGTCAAAATTATTTTGTTGAAAACTTCATCAAATTTATTGAACTGTGTAATTAATGCAGTGACATAACTTCATCGAAACAAAAAAATAATTTCATGAAAACAATGAAATAACTTAAATAGTTAATAATTACAAAATATTGTTGTCATAAATCCAATGAAATATTGTTACGAAACCAGAATATAGGGTTTCTAATTTCCCGGACTTTTTCAATTCCCGGGAATCGAGAAGTAAAATGTTTTATTCCCGGGAATTCCCGGGAATTTCAAAAACATATGAATTTAATTAAATGACCTCTATAAAACATATAATTTTATGATAAAATATACAACATTCAAATTAAAAACGAAACAACTTTATTCGATTATTTCATGAACAACAAAATTAAAAAAACAAAACAAAAAAAAAATATTCATATGCTTTGAGTTATAGTATGGATGGAAATTCCATCTACATTTGCCAATCTACGAGTAGATACTATTTCCTATAAAGACTTCTTAAGTTGAAAATATTTCGTAACGCTTCAAGTTCTTGGATTAACCTCGGAAGCCTCTATTACATATGCTTCCGTGCTTATATTATGCATCGTTACAGGATTGTATTTTTAAGTAATAAAACAACGAACAGCAATGTAAACAAGCAAATTCCATTAACGGATATATTAAATTCCCCAAAATTCCCGTTGAAAATTTCCCGGGATTTGTAAAAAAAATAATTCCCGGGAATTCCCGGGATTTTTTTCCCGCGTAGAAACTCTACCAGAATACCAACGGAGCAATTCCAATGAAATTCTTTCACAATATTCGTGAAATTTTCATTGGATTTGTGAAATTATCATTAGATTTGTAAAAAAAATCTAATGAAATTGATTAATTGGACTTATGAAGCAAAATTCTTTCGGTGCAGAGACTAGACAAAACAAACAGACAAATCAGGAATAATTTTTTAATCAGGCTTTTCAGTATTTGCAATTATTTTAGAATGAAATTAATAAATGAAAGCTTATGTTAACAAATAATCTCTTTCCAAGTAGATAGGACATGGATCCTGATGAAGTGCGGGGATGCACAGAAAAATATCGGCATTGCCCCCAGCTAAAGTCTAGTTCAATTTTTGTTATTTTCTTTAGGAAGTCACAATTATTAATAAAAATATTTCATTCTATAAGAATTGAAAATTCTGAACTTAAACACGAATAAGAAATTAATCCGGATTAAAATTCATTCTAATTCAAATAAATTTAATTTGTTTTTTTTATAGGTACACTTTGATTTGCATTAAGTAAAAACCTGCTGTATTGTTAGTTATTACAAACCGATACTTCAATTCTATTTATTTGTATGTCTGGATAATATATTGTGGCAGTTCTTTAACTTGGCTTATTTTAATTAAAATAACTTGCTTTGCTTTAAATTTTTGCTCTTTTATTTAAACTTAATGCACATTTCTTAACAAATATAACCAAGTTTAATTAATTTCCGTTCTAATTGCTTCACAAATGCTCTTGACTTAAGAGCCACTTCCATAAATAGTTTTTTAGTTTTTTCACATAAATTCCCACAGCCTTAACAAAAAACTTTTGAAAATATGTAACACTTTGTAAAGAAGAAAAAGCAAATGAAAAAAAAAAGCAGAACAATATGCAAATATTTCAAAGCTCTGTAAACATGTATTTTTAACATGCCAACGAAATGTATTCTCTAACATGCCATTAGAAAGAAAAGGTAATGTCAGCAGCTCCGCCATTCACAATTGTAGTTATCAAAACATATTTAGCGTAAAATTTCAATGAAAAGTACGAAAAAGGTCAGCACATAAAACCAACACAGAACATTTAGCAGTAAATCACTCAAGGTGTTTTGATTTTTTCCGTTTATTTTTAATAAAAACCATTAAAGAACTTATTGAGCACCGAGTAGTGTGCACTTGTTTAATTTTTGTATTTTTTATAATTTTTCACAATTAAACTAAAAATTTACCTTGCACTTATTGGGTTGCTTTATACTTATATTGTAAGGTTTTTGTTTTTTCTATTTTCTTATATTTTATTTTACCATTAAATATACATATATTTCAATGAAAAATCACTTAAGTGCAGTTAAGACTTTGTATTTGAAGAGCAGGCATTAGTTTTACCTAAAAGCATTTCTATACATATACACTGCGTTAATGTGGTGAAACAATTTTTAATAAAATGTAATGGTTGTTTAGTTTTCCTATGCTTAACATTTCTTATATTTCTTTATTATAATATATTATTTATTTATGATTTACTCATATAATTTTTTTTTATTTTAATATTATTGAAGGTGTAACCTTTCATTTCCGTTATAAGCACTGCTACACACATATAAGACATTCAAGTTTGCTGGCACAAGCACAAGCACACATACATATACACTTACTCATGCTCAAGTAACTTGAAGATTTACAATTCACATTTGTTATGCATTTTTCAGCAGATGTTTATTTTACTTGTATACATACATACATACATATTTATTTTCCCTTAAATCAACTTATAATTTTGCTTGAAATTATTGATTTCTGGAAAACATACACAATTTAAATTGATAAAATTATAAAATAATCCATCTCCTATTTTTAAGGAACCTTAAAGTGTTGCAATGTTAAGTTGTAATTTTCCGTATGAGTGTAAGGTAATTATCCTTGGTAAAACCTTTTACTGAAACATTTTAATTTGAACACTTTTAAAATTGCCAGTAATTAATTATTAAACACACCCTCGTGCAATACTTTATTTCTGCTTTTAAGCCACTTTTTCTTTTTATATCCATTTCTTTTATGTTTATTTTTTTTTTGTTTATTTTTTCTTCTCTTTTTTCGTTAAATTATCACATGCACATTTTCCATAAATATTTTATTATCCTTTAAAAGGATAACTGCACACAGTTTTGTCCCTAACAACCATATAAATATGTAGCGCAATATAATCTGTTTTCCGTTTTAGTACGCGTTATAACCGACAATGACCACGTTGTTTGCAAAACTGTTTTTACTGTTTCATTGAAACCTTATTTTATATCTAGTACATATTTTTTCCATATATTTTCATTGAAGAGAAGCAAATAAAACTGCCTTACCGACTATATGTTGAGAATTTAATACTGTATGTTACGTTTTGTTTTTCTCTTCTTCATGAGTTTCTCTTATTATGGAGAGTTAACACCCAGTGGGAAAGGGTAATGAATAGTAAAGGATAAGGTAATGCAGAACATGTATAATTTTTATTTCAGAATACATTACTGTTAACACAAAACATGTCCTAAGAAAATAATGAATTATTAAATTACTAATTGTTATACCCTTCACCAAAAATGGTAAAGGATATATATTGGTTTGTCATACAGTGTGTAATTTTCACAATATTACTAAGCGACCCATAAAGTATATATATTCTGACTTTCTGTCCGCCTCTCCGTCTATCCGTCAGTCTGTAGGTGAATACAGTTCTCCGAAGCTCCCAGAAAAGCAAGAGACTTGGGTCTTGAACGGTTGTGTCAAAAATGGTCCGAAGTAGATTATTACTGAAAATAAGCAATTTTGAGCAGACTGCTTCAGAGCGGGAAAACCTAAACTTTATTTTGGGATTTAAAATTAACCAGCTAAAACTAATTTTTGCGTTATTTTTGTTAAATAAACTTATTTTATATTTCAGTACAAATAAAATTGGCATTAAATATAAAAAAAATTAAAAAATAAAAAACACGTTTCTAGGGTTGGAAAACTTTACCTTTTTTTGAAAAATAAAAGTAACCTACTGGGACTTATTTTTCCCTTTTCTCCTATATTCTTAAAAAACAGATTGGTGTAAGAAATCAGAAAAATCTAAAATTATGATTTCAGGGTTGGAAAACTTACACTTTTTGTGTTATATAAAAGTAACTACACTCAGGGAAAAGCTGCAACTTAAAAATATGAACGCGTCACGTGATTTTCAATATAATAAAAAATGTATGCTGAGATTAAAATTAATAAATTAGTACTCTAAATTAATATTTTTCGATATTGAAATAAGAAATTTCAACACGACTAGACTTTCGTTAATGTTATTTATTAATTCAATATGGTTTTTTTAGATTTTAGGCTATTTTTCCCTGGGTGTAGATCTAATTAATTTTTTTCTTTTTCTTTACAAATTAAATATAAACAAGTAAGAATGATATATTCGGCTGTGCCGAATCTTATATACCCTTTACCAACGTACGTATATATATAATATAGTATAAAGCCATATACATACATATTTGTTTTGTGAAAAAATTTATCATTCTTGTTCTCTAAAGCAATTAATAGTACGTGACCTTTCAGTATTTTCCGATTAAAGAATTTGACTCAATTATTTTATTTTCGATATTAGCAATAGTTGAATATTTTACTCTACACTCTGCGGTTAAGATATATTTTACATTCACTCTTATTTCAGTCAACATCGACGTCACGTCAATAAAATACCAAAAAAGTGCGGCTTGTTTGCTCGCTCTCGAGATGTTCAAAAACCGTGCTGCTATTTAATAACTCTAAAATATTTTAGTATTGCAACTCCATTCCAAGTAAACTAACTTGTTTTATATTTTCCCGTATTTAATAATCATTGATGTTGCAAAACTGGTTAGTGTCTTGATTTAAACTTCCCATTGCAAATGGTATACATCATGGTATTATGTATACGTTTTATTCCTATTTTTCTGAAATTTGTTCAGCAGAAAGGAAAGGTATCAGGAAAATTAAACGGAACATGTCCTCTAATTTATCTTTAGCAATAAATTTTAGTTTTATCTCCATTTACTAAAAATTAATAGTTATTATGCTGAGAGCACAATATGCACCAACCTTCTTCGTTTATACTTCAATTAGATTAGATATCCATAAAAAAATTAAACATGTATAAAAAATCTTGAGTAATGATTTTCCTAACTTGACGGTTACACGATCAAGTTTTGCCTTTCAAATTTCAATACATTCACACTTTTTCACTAATACATTCACACTTTTAGAATTTGATGCGACCTTGACTACAAATTTTCTTTTCAATTGTGTATTCAAATTTATAGGCAAAAAACAACTGACACCAATTTCAATGAGCACACTTTTCGTTTTTGTTTTCAAATATTCTGCCGGCAAAGTATTTTTATGTTCTTTTATTACACATAATGTTATGTTCCTCCTAAAAACTTTAATTAACTTCAAATAAATCTTATTAGGAACAAAAATATGTAAAAAATGTAATGATGTGTTGCGGTTTATAGACCTAAATAGAACCCATGAAAATGTGTGTTTAAGATGTTTTCTTATCAACGGTATATTGAAAGTAAATTTGCTTGAAAATTGCTTGAAAATTGCGTGCAGCCTACCTCACAGCTTTCAATTTAAATTACTTTTGACAACCAGTATGTGTGAAAAACTTGAATGTAAATCTTGGTCGTGTAACTGTAGCGTTAAGCAAGAAATCTCTTTAACTTGGGGGCCACACGTTCAATTTTTGCCTTTCAATTCCATTCAATTTTTAATACACTCACACTTTTTTTATTTACACACTCAAACTATTTAAATTGAAAACTAGATTGATATCAATTTCACCTATTCATTTAAATGGCAATTTAATTTTCAATTTGAAAGGCTGGTCACAGCACACATTGATTGATTGAGTTGTTTCTTCGTCGGTGGCATTTAAAAAATGAAATTGACTATCAATTTGTGCAACAGCTATCAATTTAAAGGAATTTTAACAAACAGTATATGTGATGAAATTGAAAGCTATTTATTGAACGTGTGGCTGCAGCGTAACTGAAAAAAAAAATATTTTTTGATATAATTTTTACCGAAACTTTTTTCAATCTCCAACCCTGGAACCATATTTCTGAGTTTCTCAATACTGATTTATTTCTTTATAAAATATAGAATATATTTAATTACCAAAGAAATAATTAGATTTATATACCAGAAAAAATTTAAGCTTTTCAGCTCTGGAGCTATGTCTTTTATTTTTCTAATTTTTATGCCAAACTATTTCATTCTAAGTCATAAAGTATATAAAACTTGTAAACAAAAAGAAAAAACTAACTTGACCTAGTTACTTTTGTAAAAAAAAAATTAATTTTCCAACCCTAAAACCAACCTTTTAGATTTTTCTGATGTAAAAAATTAATAAAGTGTGTCAAGTGAACAAAGAATTAAAAAAATTAATTTTATACTTTAATATCAAAAAAAAAAATCAAAGTTTCCATCCTTGGAGCTGCAATTTTCAATTTTATAATTTTATACGCAAATTTTTTCTTTCAGAAGCATGAAATATATTTAATTTATAAAGGAAAAAATAATTATTTAGACCTAAAGTGTAAGTTTTCCAACCCGGTAGTCATAATTTTGGATTTCTCTGATTATTGATACCAATCTAATTTTTTAAAAAATACATAGAATATGATAAGTGAACAAAGCAAAAACTTAGTTTCATTTAATTCCTTTAATATTAAAAAATTCAGTAAAGTGCGACTTTGACTCGTGCACGAAGCGTTCCGAACATTCGGTTCTGAGCATTTTTTAATGTGGCTGTTTTGCTTTTTTGAAGTTTTTTTTTTCAGTTTAAACGATTTTTTCAGTTTTGTCGCTTTTTTCTCATTTTGGAGATTTTTTTTCTGTTTTTTTCGGTTTTTTCATTTTGGCGATTTTTTTCTGTTTTTGGGGGCTTATTTTCATTTTGAAGATATTTTTCATTTTGCCAATTTTTTTCTTTTTTAGGGGTTTTTTCATTTTGGCGTGTTTTTATTTTGGCGATTTACTTTCATTTTGGCGATCTTCTTCCTGTTTTTTGGGTTTTTTTTCATTTTAGCGATTTTATTTTGGTTTTTTTCGTTTTGGCGATTTTTTTTCTTTTTGGCGATTTTTTTTATTTTGGCGATTTGTTTCTGTGTTTGGAAGCTTATTTTCATTTTGGAGAATTTTTTCATTTTGGCGATTTTGTTTTTTTAATTTTTTGCGATTTTTTTCATTTTGGCGATTTTTTTTTCATTTTTTTTTCCTGTTTTTGGGTTTTTTTCATTTTGGCGATTTTTTCTGTTTTTGTGGGGTTTTTTTTCATTTTGGAGTTTTTTTCATTTTGGAGATTTTGTTTTTTAATTTTTTGCGATTTTTTTCATTTTGGCGATTTTTTTCCTGTTTTGGGTTTTTTTTTTCATTTTGGCGATTTTTCCTGTTTTTGGATTTTTTTCATTTTGGCGATTTTTTCTGTTTTTGTGGGGTTTTTTTTCGTTTTGGCGATTTTTTTTCATTTTGCCGATTTTTTTTTTTCATTTTGGCGTTTTTTTTTCATTTTGGTGATTTTCTTTCATTTTGGAGATTTTTTTTTCATTTTAGCAATTTTTCCGGTTATTCGCGATTTATTTTAGTCTTAGACATTTTTTTGTAATTTGGTGCTTTTTTCGTTTTGGCGATTTTTTTTTTGTCTTTGGCGATTTTTTTCGGTTTGGTGATTTTAAAATTTTTTGATTTTTTAGTTTTAACGTTTTTGAAAATTTCAAGAGTTTTGCTCTTACGGTTTCCAAGATACAGCAAGTTGTCAAAATTGCATAGTCAAAATTGCATTAACTGATGGAACACCCTTTAATTTAAATTTTTTGAAATTTTAGTGTTAATTTTTGTAGTCTGTATAAAAATACACTAACCTTACAAATTTCAAGTGTATATACATACATACATACATACAATTGTATGTATATTACATGCGATTTTAAAACTTTTCGATGCTCATTTTGGAACACCCTTTAATTTCCAATTCTCATGTATTTGTTGTTGTAGCGGCCAAAGGTCTACACACTGTGTCCAAATTTCAGGAAACGTCTTTTTAATTTTTTTATATTTTCTTAATTTAAAATTCCAATTTTAGTTACGTAAAATTAACTATGTCTAAAACTATATTAGTATTTTCTCGAGAACCGTAAGAGCTACAGACCTGAAATTTGGACACAATGTGTAGACCTTCGGCCGCTACAACAACAAATACATGAGAATTGGAAATTAAAGGGTGTTCCAAAACGAGCAACGAAAAATTCTAAAATATTATGTTATATACATACAATTATATGTATATACACTTGAATTTTGTAAGGTTAGTGTATTTTTATACAGACTACAAAAATTAACACTAAAATTTCAAAAAATTTAAATTAAAGGGTGTTCCATCAGTTAATGCAATTTTGACTATGCAATTTTGACAACTTGCTGTATCTTGGAAACCGTAAAGGCAAAACTCTTGAAATTTTCAAAAACGGTAAAACTAAAAAATCAAGGAATTATAAAATCGCCAAACCGAAAAAAATCGCGAAAACCAAAAAAAAAATCGCCGAAACTAAAAATACCCCAAAAAAACATGAAAAAATCGCCAAAATGAAAAAAAACCCAAAGCAGGAAAAAACGCCATAATAAAAAAAAACCCAAAAAACAGAAAAAAATCGCCATATTAAAAAAAATTTCTAGGACTAAAATAAATCGCGAAAAACCGGAAAAATTGCTTAAATAAAAAAAAATCGCCAAAATGAAAGAAAATCGCCAAAATGAAAAAAAATCGCCAAAACGAAATAAAACCAAAAAAACAGAAAAAAGTCGCCAAAATGAAAAAAAAAGAAAAAAAAAACTAAATAAAAAAAATCCAAAAACAGAAAAAAATCGCAAAAATGAAAAAAAAAAATCGTCAAAATGAGAAAAATCTACAAAATGAAGAAAATCCCAATAACAGAAAAAAATCACCAAAATAAAAAAACCTCCAAAAACAGAAAAAAAATCGCCAAAACTAGAAAAAAGTGACAAAACTGAAAAAATCGTTTAAACTGAAAAAAAACTACCTTTCGTGCGCGATTCAAAGTCGCACTTTACTGAAGTTTTTAATATTAAAGGAATTAAATGAAACTAATAAGCAGATTTTGTAAAAAATTTTGTTTCTAAACGTTTCAAATTTGTATGAAAAATAACGAAAATTCTTTTCAAAAAATATTTTTTCCATACAAATTTCAAAACGAAAAAATCGTTTGAATTTACAAAATCTGACCTTAAGTTTTTCCTTATTTCGTTTTCGCTTTTTTCACTTAACATATTTTATGTATTTTTTTAAAGAACTAGATTGGTATCAATAATCAAAAAAATCCAAAATTATGACTCCAGGGTTGGAAAACTCACACTTTTTGTGTTATGTAAAATTAAATAGGTCTAAAAATTTTTTTCTTTTTCTTTATCAATTGAATATATTTTATGCTTCTGAAAGAAAATTACAGCTCCAAAGATGGAAACTTTAAAAAAATGATAAATTTTTTCACAAAACAAATATGTATGTATGTGTCTGTATACTATATATATGTACGTACGTTAGTAAGGGGTATATAAGATTCGGCACAGCCGAATATAGCACTCTTACTTGTTTAAAGTTAATTATATAATAATACATTAAAATTAAGAATTTTAGTGTAGTTTTCTCGTTTTTGATGTTTAAACATCTATACGCTAGGGGGTAAAAATCTTTTCCACAATACAATCACAAATTTTTAATAAGATGTTATCAAATAGGTGTAAGCGAATTTTAAAACATACCTTCAGGAGCAAGTATTAATTAATTTTAATAGAAATTGCTTTTGAAGTGTAATAGTGTTGCCAATAGGGAAATTTTGGTAAAAAAGTTGAAAAATATAACATAAATAAAATAAATATAAACTTTTAAATAAAAGAACATTTTAAATGCCAAATATTTGTTTGAAAGATATATAGCAGTCTTTATAAAGAATTTATAATATTATATTATAACATATCTTCATTACGCACTGTTGCCTTACACTGAAGCTGGTGCACGACAATTGGGTAACAATCTTCATCTCATGCCAATTATTATGGATGTATATTTTAATACAAATTTCGCTAACCCACAGTCGAAAGCTTTATCAAAATTTTTATTTGACGTTTTCAACTTGCATGTGAGCAATTCTCCACAAACCCCCACAACTAATAATTCCACTACTATACATGCAGTTTTCCATACAGTAGAGTCAAAAATTTTTATATCTTATTTGAGTTACCATAAGCCAATATTAAAAAAAAATTCATTACTAGATGTTTACACATCTCCCCTGTGATTGCACTCACATTGCTTCTGTTTTTTTTAATTTTGCCCCTTTTTTTATAAATCCCCTATTTTGTGCCAATTTTTGAAAAATGTCATCGGTCACCCTGGTGGTAATCAATGTGTAATTATTGTGGTTGATTAAATTACCCTCTTGTTTCTAAGGGAATGTATTGTCTTGCTTTAGAAAATAATACATAAATTCTCCCATTATGTATGATGCAATTAATGAGCACTTTTCCCGCAGGGTAGGTATTTATGTTATTTTATATTTGGTACCAATGTTGCCAGGAAATGAGTATGAAAGAATTCTAAATCTGGTATAAATTTCTAATAAAATGTTATACAGAAGAAAAATCAAAATTGTAGAGTTTAAAGTTTCACAGGTTTTTTTAGATTTTTTTTTTAATTTGAATGTTTTTGTACGAAAGAGTTTATTAAGGCCAGCAGTGAACATGCTAATATGGCAACAATGTCTGATAAATGTTGATTCAAAACAATTACCGAGAACAGTTTTATCGACTTTTCGTTGAGAATTTATAACAATATTCTACCACTTTTTTTCTCTTTTTTACCCAATCTGGACTCTCTTTTATTGTGTTGGGTTACGCAGCAGGAAAAAGTAATGAATAAGAAACGAGAAAGTAATGCACAGCATGTATAATTTTGCATTTCAGAATTTGTTTCTGCTGCCGCAGAACATGTTCTGGGAATGTAATAAATTTCTTTAATGTGTCCAAAGAATGAATTACAATGGTAAGACAATTGTAAATTTAGAGATGGTAACTTTGAGCCTTCATTACAAAACACATGATCAAATTGAAATACGATGAATCAAACCAATTCCATATTCCATTTGCAATGAAGTTTCGTATATAGGGCAAAAATCTACATCAACTGACACCACACACAGTGGACCAAAACATAGAAGTACGCTGATGAGAAAGGTTTAGTGGCCTTCGAAAACGGCTGGCTGTTCCGTTCAACTATGTGTTGTTGTCAGAATACTTACAACTAACTTTGATGTTATTTGTTCATTAATAATTATCACATGCAATTTGGCTTAAAATGCGTTACGAACATTAGCCTGTTTAATTCATAAGAATATAGAAACAAATACAGTTCGAAAAATAATAATTAAATTAACTTGAATTCTATAATTAGTTTTTTTAATGAGATGTATAATTTATTGTATTAAATATACATATTTTTTTAGAGAGAAGTAGCACTCAGGCAATTAATGCCTATTACTATTAACGTACTACCTTCTATAGGAAAGGGATATTGATAGAAGACAGCTGTTGAAGGAAGAAATAGAGGGAAGATTCATTATTTTACAAGTCGGCTTTTTGCACTACGTTCATTATTTTTATATTATATTACTTATGCATTCATATGTAATTAATTATTTAATCAGCAGGGAAACCAGAAATATGCTCTAAAAAAAGTGTTTTATGCGCATTCAATATGCACTAAAAACTTGAAAATATGCATAAAAAACTCAAAAAATATGCTCTTAAAATAAAATAAATTGGTTTATTTTAAATGAAAATATATTTTTCATTAAAAAATTCAACACCATTTGCATATAAAATAAGCAAAAAAGCAAACAATAAAAAATTAACAAAGAATAACTGCCGTATTGAAACAAAATTGCCATACATATTTTGACTAAAGCAAATAATACAAATGATTATTTTTTTTTTTGATAATCTCGTAAAAATTTAACTTCAAGTTCAAAAGAGATCACGATATCAGAATTAAAACTTTGAAACTATATTTTTTGATAAATATGACAAGATTTGTATGTATAATATTTATTGCAATAAACAACAATCTAGGTCAATATAGATTTTCAAATAAAATCGTTGCATGCCACATCTAAATGAACTTTTATATATTGACAATGTTCCTCCAACGTCTACTCGGGGTAGAGTCCGTCACAAATAGAAAAACCAAATTTTTTATTGAAACTAACGTCCGTAATAACTACGAAAATTTATACACTACATGGAACATTAAAAATGAGAATTAAATTGGCGAAAAATAAAAATAAAAATGTTGTGCAACACTTAAGCCTTGTAAGCAAATTAAAATAAAAATTTTTATTTATTTTATTTTATTTTATTTTATTTTATTTTATTTATTTAGTTTCAAAATATGCCCTAAAAGCGTAAATTATGCTCTAAAAATTAGAAAATATGCTACAAAATATGCGTGTTAGAGTGATAAATGCAAAAACATGCTGTAAGGGGTAAAATATGCAAAAATATGCTTTAAAGGGCAAAATATGTACAAATATGCACTAACAAATCGATGCCAAAATTAATAAAAAGTTCTGAAACGGATAAATATCTTGTCCCCGCATGAATAAGTCGCACAAGAAAAAACATGCAATTGCATATTTGCGGTTTCCCTGTTAATCAGTAATTAGTTGAACTAATATTTCGGTCATTTAATCAATCGACGTGATAACTCAAAAAACGTACAACTTGATGGAAAAAAATAATTTTGCTTTCAAGAGTAAAGTAAGCAAGATATTTATATGAAATTTGTGTACAATATGAAGACTGATATGAGGATTACTTTTGCATCATTAGCTCAAAAATGCAATTTTTTTAGTTATGGGGTTGTTTGAGTAAATATTGCATTTCGCTACTAATCTTATCCAATACATTATTTTTGACTGCAGACTTTGCAAAATTTATGTACAAAGTTTTTTCTTCCATTGAATTTCACTATTACGCGTTAAACACAAACTGCATCTTCGAATAAAAATAACAAAGATTATAGGCGATATAAAGACAGAAATAATGACTTCCCTCTTTTTTTACAAATTATAAGGAAAACACAAACACTCGGCATAAGCAAAATCAATATATTCCTTCTTCTTCAGATGTAGTAATGTAAGTTGTAATCAATGTATAATTATTTTTTCTGATCAAATTACCCTTTTATTTCTAAATGAATCCATGGTCTTGCTTTGGAAAATTATACATTATTTCCCCCATTATTTATGTATACACTGATCACTTTTCCCGCTGGGTAGTTATTTGTTTGGGGTTCTCTTTAACAACGATTATAACAATTTCTGGTTAAAAAAAATTAATATGTTCTGTTAAAGTGTCACTAAACAATTACTTCATTATAAATTTCTAATTAAAATTTGCTTCATTATGCCCTTAAAATAAGATTGTAATATTTCGGTCAATACAAGTTGCAACATAAGAGAATAATTTTGCAAAAAGATTTTTTAATAGTAAAAAGCAGATTGATTAATTAATTCGCGATAAATTTAAATTAATTAAAACAAGTAAGAGTGCTATATTCGGCTGTGCCGAATCTTATATACCCTTTACCAACGTACGTACATATATATAGTATACAGACACGTACATACATATTTGTTTTGTGAAAAAATTTATAATTTTTTTAAAGTTTCCATCTTTGGAGCTATAATTTTCATATTTCAAATTTCATACACCAAACTTTTTCAGAAGCATAAAATATATTCAATTTATAAAGAAAAAGAAAAAAATTTTTAGACCTATTTAATTTTACATAACACAAAAAGTGTAAGTTTTCCAACCCTGGAGTCATAATTTTGGATTTTTCTGATTATTGATTCCAATCTAGTTGTTTAAAAAATACATAAAATATGTTAAGTAAAAAAAGCAAGCTTTTTTGAAGTTTTTTTCAGTTAAAACGATTTTTTCAGTTTTGTCGCTTTTTTCTAGTTTTGGCGATTTTGTCTGTTTTTGGAGGTTTTTTTCATTTTGGCGATTTTTTTCTGTTGTTGGGCTTTTCTTCATTTTGGAGATTTTTCTCATTTTGACGATTTTTTCTGTTTTTTGGGTTTTTTTCGCGATTTTTTTGGCGATTTTTTTGTTTTTTTTTTTCGTTTTGGTGATTTTTTCATTTTGGCGATTTTTTTTAATTTTGGCAATTTTTTTCTTTTTTTTGCGTTTTGGTGATTTTTTTCATTTTGCCGATTTTTTTTTCATTTTGGCGATTTTTTTTCATTTTGGCGATTTTTTTCTGTTTTTTAGTTTTTTTTTCGTTTTGGCGATTTTTTTCTTTTTTTGGCGATTTTTTTTTCATTTTGGCGATTTTTTTTCTGTTTTTTAGGTTTGTTTTTCGTTTTAGCGATATTTTTCATTTTGGCGATTTTTTTTTCATTTTAGCAATTTTTTAGTTTTTTTGCGATTTATTTTAGTCTTAGAAATTTTCTTTTAATTTAGTGCTTTTTTCATTTTGGCGATGTTTTTCTGTTTTTTGGGGTTTTTTTCGTTTTGGTGATTTTTTTCATTTGGCGATTTTTTTCTGTTTTTAGGTTTTTTTTCGTTTTGGTGATTTTTTTCATTTTGGCGATTTTTTTTCTTTTTGGCGATTTTTGTTTTCATTTTAGCAATTTTTCCGTTTTTTGCGATTTATTTTAGTCTTAGAAATTTTTGTTTTAATTTGGTGCTTTTTTTTGTTTTGGCGATTTTTTTTTCTGTTATTTAGGTTTTTTCATTTTTTGGCGATTTTTTTCATTTTGGCGATTTTTTCTGTTTTTTAGGTTTTTTTTTTCGTTTTAGCGATATTTTTCATTTTGGCGATTTTTTTTCATTTTGGCGATTTTTTTCTGTTTTTTAGTTTATTTTCGTTTTGGCGATTTTTTCTTTTTTTGGCGATTTTTTTTTCATTTTGGCGATTTTTTTTCTGTTTTTTAGGTTTTTTTTTCGTTTTAGCGATATTTTTCGTTTTGGTGATTTTTTTCATTTTGGCGATTTTTTTTCTTTTTGGCGATTTTTGTTTTCATTTTAGCAATTTTTTAGTTTTTTTGCGATTTATTTTAGTCTTAGAAATTTTCTTTTAATTTAGTGCTTTTTTCATTTTGGCGATTTTTTCTGTTTTTTAGGTTTTTTTTTCGTTTTAGCGATATTTTTCATTTTGGCGATTTTTTTTTCATTTTAGCAATTTTTTAGTTTTTTTGCGATTTATTTTAGTCTTAGAAATTTTCTTTTAATTTAGTGCTTTTTTCATTTTGGCGATGTTTTTCTGTTTTTTGGGGTTTTTTTCGTTTTGGTGATTTTTTTCATTTGGCGATTTTTTTCTGTTTTTAGGTTTTTTTTTTCGTTTTGGCGATTTTTTTTCATTTTGACGATTTTTTTCTGTTTTTTAGGGTTTTTTCCGTTTTGGTGATTTTTTTCATTTTGGCGATTTTTTTCACTTTGGCGATTTTTTTCTGTTTTTTAGGTTTTTTCTTGTTTTGGCGATTTTTTTTCATTTTGGCGATTTTTTTCTGTTTTTTAGGTTTTTTTTCGTTTTGGCGATTTTTTTTCTGTTTTTGGCTTTTTTTCATTTTGGCGATTTTTTTTTCTGTTTTTTGGGGTTTTTTTCGTTTTGGCGATTTTTTTCATTTTGGCGATTTTTTTTTAATTTTGGCGATTTTTTTCTGTTTTTTAGAGTTTTTTTCGTTTTGGTGATTTTTTTCGTATTGGCGATTTTTTCTTGTTTTTGGCGATTTTTTTCGGCTTGGCGATTTTATAATTTTTTATTTTTTCATTTTTACCGTTTTTGAAAATTTCAAGAGTTTTGCTCTTACGGTTTCCAAGATACAGCAAATTGTGAAATTGCATAGTCAAAATTGCATTAACTGATGGAACACCCTTTAATTAAAATTTTTTAAATTTTTGTGTTAATTTTTGTAGTCTGTATAAAAATACACTAACCTTACAAATTTCAAGTGTATATACATACAATTGTATATATACTACATGGGATTTTAAAATTTTTCGTTGCTCATTTTGGAACACCCTTTAATTTCCAATTATCATGTATTTGTTGTTGTAGCGGCCAAAGGTCTACATACTGTGTCCAAATTTCAGGTCTGTAGCTCTTACGGTTCTCGAGAAAATACTAATATAGTTTTAGACATAGTTAATTTTACATAACACAAAAAGTTAAAGTTTTCCAACCCTGGAAACGTTGTTTTAATTTTTTTGTATTTTTTTAATTTAAAATTCCAATTTTAGTCGTACTGAAGTGTAAAATATGTACATTTATTAAAAAAAAAATAAAAATTTGTTTTCGGGAGTTACTTTTAT
The DNA here is from genome assembly GCA_944452675.1 of Tachina lurida. Lineage (NCBI taxonomy): Eukaryota > Metazoa > Arthropoda > Insecta > Diptera > Tachinidae > Tachina > Tachina lurida. Next base: position 33,935,517 of record OX101755.1, on the reverse strand, counting down.
ATGGCAAAATGAAGTTTAAGTTTTCCAGCTCTGCAATCGTCTGCCCGATTTTGCTGAATTTCAATACCAATCTATTTTGGAAAATTTCTGACACACCAGTCCAAGAACGAAGTCTCTAGCTCTTCTGGGAGCTTCGGAAAACCGATTTCACGTACAGACAGACGGACAGACGGACAGACGGACAGACGGACAGACGGACAGACGGACAGACGGACATCGCTTATTCGTCTTCCCTATGCATAAGGATCCAGAATATATATATTATATGGATCGCTTATTGATATTATAGAAATTACAAACGGAATGACAAACCTATATATACCCTTTTACCATTTTTGTTGGTAAAGGGTATAAAAATGTACTTACTGCCTAAACATAAAAGAATTCATATGCGATAATTTATCGGTAATAGCTTCTCTCGATTCTCACCGAGCTTCTAGAGATATTACTCTATATGAGTTTTTATAGTTGAGATCTGATCAAACTAATTCCATATTAATTTAGGAGTACCACAAGGATACTTTCTTTCTTGTAGTCTCGCCCCTATATTTCGAAATGGAAGGAGTGAAAACTATCGATGGCACTATCGATACTATCGATAGTTAATTTTTTTTTGTGACTATCGATGTTTTAATTCTGCAATCGATTAATACTTGAAAACAATCTGTATAATTTAGTCACTATGGATAGTAAATGATACACCACTAAAACCAAAAAAATGTAAATATGTTGCTTTTCATGAATAAAAAAATTACTGGATGACGTAAAATTTCTTCCAATGATCTCTTATTTTTCATGATTTTTTTTAGTTTTGTTATTTATAGAACTCACAAATAAAATTTAATTTTATTTTGTTGTGTTTTGTTTAAAAATACTTTGTTTTGAATTTTTAGTGTAAATAATTATGCACATTATACGAGAACCATACAACTTCGATACTACATATCACGATAGTGTCATGGATATATCAATAGTTTGTCTAACTTTCTATAGTTTTGAATCAATATATCGATAAAGTTTTTTTTCGATAGTGACACTATCGATAGTTTTACACCTCAACTAAATAGCCTTCTATGCAGGGCTGCAAAAAGTGCAGAGTTTTCGGCATATTACCGATTTTTTCATTGAAAACAAACAAATGCCGATTTTAGGTAAAGAAAATTCCAATTTTGATCAAACCAAGTGAGAACACGTCAACTTGGTATTCAAACCACATTTTTGTAATTTGGCAATGATGTCGTGTGATATTAGTCATGTTTTATACTCATCAGTTTTTCTTGAAGCATGACTCTTCAATTTTCTTTTCAATTATTTTTACTTTAGCTTTAAAGTTCATAGTAGTTGCAAAGCACTTTAAGGCTAGCATAACATTTCTTTGTTAAGAAATTATATGCAAAAGAGAACCTTAATTATTTTGTGATATAATAATAAATACTGGTAACACAACCGTGTTCAACAACCACTTCACTGCTTACGATGTACAAAATAGAATACAATTTCATTCCAGTATTCAAATAATTTTTTTTATTATCTTGAAGTAAAGCAACCTTTAAAAAATATGAGCTTCTGACATGGTAGGAAAACAGATAAACATTTCTATGAAGTAAAAGTAAAAAAATATGATGAACAAAGAAAAATATATTTCACAATATATTTATTCGAATGAAATGAGTATTTGAATATCTACCCAGCTAAAACAAATGTATGGAGCATATATCGTCCCCTCAATAAAACAATAGTGTATACGCATGTACACCATAATTTGTTTATTGCATTATAAGATTCTACATAACCGATTCCACCACATATTTAAATGACCACAGCTTAAAAACATTTCCTGAAATATTACTGTTTTCCCAGATGTCTAATAACACAAAAACTTTAAATTCCATTATCTCGAAACGGGAAGAAAATTATACACTATTGTTTTATTAAGGGGACGATATGATATTCCATATATGTTTCGGATCCGAAAAATGAGGGTATATTGCCATATCTATATGATAATATATATTCATACACTTTCATGCATGTACATACATACATATGTGTAATTTCATATTCATAGTTATTAAAATTACTTTTTTTAAGATTTTAAACATCGAAGTTGTATTTGATGAAGCATTTGTTTTGATAATTAATTAAAAACGAACTAAAAGTAATTTTATTCATAATTTTGAGAGAAAAGGTGCATCGATTATTTAAAAAAAACAAAACTCATCTTCGTACACAAAATTTAGTTTAATAATTAAAAACTAATGCAATTAATCATTAAAAAAATTATCCGTTTTTATACCAACAATAGTTTTCAATAAATTTTTTTGCAGTAATATAAACTTTGTTTCTTAAAAATACCTAGAGTATTTTCTTTTAAATTAATTACTGAAGTATCCTTATGATTATTTCATTTATTTAATAGGGCCGCAATGTAAAAAATCGTACAAGAATTGGGTTTATTTTTTAAACACTGAGGTTGTACGAATATAAACTTTGCAAATCGTTTGTATTTTCTAATACATTTGCAATTCACCAGTGATAAAAAAACAAAGGCGGTATTCGATGTTTGATGCAAATGTTCTTGCGTTAGTGCAAATGGAAAATATCGTAGCTTTTCTTTAAAATCCAACAACAAAATACACACACAATCCAAAGAAAAGCTACGATATTTTGCATTTGCACTAACGCAAAATATTTGCATAAAACATGGAATACCGCCAGAGAAAAAGTTCGAGTTAATAAATTGCAAGCTTTTTTGATTACAACCTTGTGTGAGATATAATGTATGCAAATATTTTTATATGGCTACATATATTACATCTTATTTCTATATATATATGAAGAGCTTCATAATTAAATTTCCATATATGACCTCATACCTTATAATACATTTCATATATTAATCCATATATCAATTCATATATAATACTTTTTCCATGTGTAATCCTATATATGTCCATACATGAATTCATACATATTCATATATATTTAAATACATTCATATATTAAAAATATATGGACCATACATGGGTATCCATCTTTTTCCATTCCATTTGAATCAGTTGGATAATTTAGTGATGTTTTCCATCACATGACAGAAATAATAAATTTAAGATAAGAGCTAGCACTTCTAGCTTCATATTCTGATGTAAAAGGAATCAATTTGTGCTATATTAACAAAAATATTTGAAGAACAAAATACACATTTTGGAAATATCAACTTAAAGTAGTCTTAACAAACGTAGGTGCCTACTTTAGAATTTTGATATAATAATTTTTTTAGAATATAACTTTAGTCCCAGTTCAAACTAGTCAAGTCTTATTGCTGCGCTTATCACTTTTTCTACTTTGAACTTTCATGGGCGTCCACACAATTCAAGTCTTATTTTTCAGCTAATTTTTTTATACCCTTTACTAAAAATGGAAAAGGGTATATATAGGTTTGTCATTCCGTGTATGATTTCCATAACATTAATATGCGACACATATAATATATAAATTCAAAGTCCTTATGCATAGGGAAGACGAATAAGCGATGTCCGTCTGTCCATCTGTCTGTACGTGAAATCGGTTTTCCGAAGCTCCCAGAAGAGCTAGAGACTTCGTTCTTGGACTGGTGTATCAGAAAATTTCCAAAATAAATTGGTATTGAAATTCAGCAAAATCGGGCAGACGATTGCAGAGCTGGAAAACTTAAACTTCATTTTGCCATATAAAAGTAACTACCGAAAACAAATTTTTATTTTTTTTTTTAATAAATGAACATATTTTACACTTCAGTACGACCAAAATTGGAATTTTAAATTAAAAGAATAAAAAAAAATTAAAAAGACGTTTCCAGGGTTGGAAAACTTTAACTTTTTGTGTTATGTAAAATTAACTGCATGTGTCAAAAACTATGTCTGTCTCGAGAACCGTAAGAGCTAGAGACCTGAAATTTGGACACAGTGTGTATACCTTTGGCCGCTACAACAAGAAATACATGAGAATTGGAAATTAAAGGGTGTTCCAAAACGGGCAACGAAAAATTTTAAAATCCCATGTAATATACATACAATTGTATGTACATATGTATGTATATACACTTGAAATTTGTAAGGTTAGTGTATTTTTATACAGACTGCAAAAATTAACACTAAAATTTCAAAAAATTTAAATTAAAGGGTGTTCCATCAGTTAATGCAATTTTGACTATGCAATTTTGACAACTTGCTGTATCTTGGAAACCGTAAGAGCAAAACTCTTGAAATTTTCAAAAACGGTAAAACTAAAAAATCAAAAAATTATAAAATCGCCAAACCGACAAAAATCGCCAAAAACAAAAAAAAAACGCCAAAACGAAAACAAAGCACCAAATTAAAAAAAAATGTCGAAGACTAAATATAAATCGCGAAAAAACCGGAAAAATTGCTAAAATGAAAAAAAATCGCCAAAACGAAAAAAAACCCAAAAACAGAAAAAAAGTCGCCAAAATGAAAAAAACGCCAAAACGAAAACAAGCACCAAATTACAAAAAAAAATTTCTAAGACTAAAATAAATCGCGAAAAACCGGAAAAATTGCTTAAATGAAAAAAAATCGCCAAAATGAAAAAAAATCACCAAAATGAAAAAAAATCGCCAAAATTAAAAAAAAATCGCCAAAATGAAAACAAATCTCCAAAATGAAAAAAAACCAATAACAAAATAAAATCGCTAAAATGAAAAAAACCCCCAAAATAGGAAAAAATCGCAAAAATGAAAAAAAAATCACCAAAATGATAAAAATCTCCAAAATGAAAAAAAACCCCAAAAACAGAAAAAAATCGCCAAAATAAAAAAAAAACGCCAAAATGAAAAAAATTGCCAAAACGAAAAAAACTCAAAAAACATACAAAAATCGCCAAAATGAAAAATAAACTTCAAAAACAGGAAAAAATCGCCAAAATGAAAAAAAATCGCCAAAATTAAAATAAAATCGCCAAAATGAAAAAAGCCCAAAAAAAATTACCAAAATGAAAAAAAATCGCCAAAATAAAAAAAATCTTCAAAATGAAAATAAACCCCCAAAAACAGAAAATAATCGCCAAAATGAAAAAACCGAAAAAACAGAAAAAAAATCGCCAAAATGAGAAAAAAGCGACAAAACTGAAAAAATCGTTTAAACTGAAAAAAACTTCAAAAAAGCAAAAAGCCACATTAAAAAATACTCAGAACCGAATGTACGGAACCCTTCGTGCGCGAGTCAAAGTCGCACTTTACTGAATTTTTTAATATTAAAAGAATTAAATGAAACTAAGTTTTTTCTTATTATACCCTTTACCAAAAAAATGGTAAAAGGGTATATATAGGTTTGTCATTCCGTTTGTAATTTCTTTAATATCGATGTTGACAAGAGTGAATGTAAAATATATGTATCTTAACCACAGAGTGTAGAGTAAAATATTCAACTATTAATATCGAAAGAAAATAATTGAATCAAATTCTTTAATCGAAAAATACTGAAAGGTCACTTACTATTAATTGCTTTAGAGAAAAAAAATTATCAGAAAACAAATATGTATGTATGTATCTGTATACTATATATATATATATATATATATATATATATATATATATATATATATGTACGTACGTTGGTAAAGGCTATATAAGATTCGGCACAGCCGAATATAGCACTCTTACTTGTTTTAATTTACATACAATTAAATAAAGATATAAGAATATTTTCTTTTCTCAAGAGATGAGTGTACAATAGGCTTATGCGTATTTTTTAAACAGAAAGGCTCACTGCGTTTTTATATGCGGGTTAAAATTCTAAGACAAACTGCGTTTTTACTTTTTTGATATCTTCAAAAAAAAGTTCCGCACCAAATGCATTTTCTGCAGCAAAAATGTGGATTTTTTAATTAAAAAAAAAAAAACTCATATTTTCGTAATGACAAAAATTTTTTTGTCAATAAACCATCTACTAGTACCCGAATTTTATAGATTTTGATCCATTGAAATCCATTAAGTGGTTTTCGAGATATGACCATTTGCAAATCGCATGTATTCTAAAATACGAAGAGTAGTGTTCCAGTTATTCGGTAATTCAGATTTTGCAAAAAGTTACTTATTTTTCAGCACAATATCATTTATGCACATTAGGCTTATGCAGAAAATAAGAAATTTGGAAAATTCGAAGGGCTCACTGGGTATGTTGCACAGTGGGGGATTTTGAAAAAAAAAAGTGGAAATAATTCTCCAGTTTCTAAGCAAATCGGTGCCATTTTTACGCAAATTCATTGTTTCGTAAAGATATTTCGTTCTTGCTTTTATCAGGGATAAGGGAAAAAACATGTATTTGCATGAAAACCCTGACCCTGATCATGACAGTAAACTTCTTCGGTAGCAATTTTCTCAAAGGAAACTTTGAGACTTAATTTGTTTTATTTTACTTTTACTTAACATGTTTAAATTTTAATAAAACAATGTCAATTATACGAAAAAAGCTTGACACAAATTTCTTTTAATCAACAGTTATAAAATATAGAAGTATTTACATTTTTTTTCTTGTGCAGTTAATTCTTACTATTTTTTTTATCAGTTTTTCACTTTGAAGCGCCAAATACTTTCAATGCAGGAAAATAAACATCAACGGATTTAATATTTTGTTTTTTTCTATTGCGTCGGCCAAGTGTTACTAAATATTGCCTTCTCCTCGTACATAATCGATAAAGTAAATTTGAGTGTCTGCCTTATAATAGTGCTTCGCGGAAGCATTAAAGTTTAAATTTTAAAGACTGTAGTTAAATTCGGTGTGGCTTAAAATTGAGGATTTTTTTATTTAATCGAAAGATAATTTTTAGCAAATCGAAATTTTTTTAATCAGATATTTTGTAGCTTCTCAGTAAGTTTACCATATAGCATACTAGCATTCATAATCTGCTTTTATGCTTAATTAAGCAAGGCATTGCTTCCACTGGCTTTTACTGCTTCCAAATATTACTATTTTTCTGGATCACTTCGTGTGGAGTCGCACCTAAAACTTTTCATACATCGAAGAAACTAATGAATTTATTAAGAGATTAAATAAAATATAAAGAATGAATAAAATGTATGACATGCAGAATTTTTTTTGTTTTCGGTTAACCAACGCACAGTGGCGTGAAATAAAAAAAAAGTGGTAAAAAGTCCCCAACTTTTGGGTAGCTCCAAAAAGCCTCAAAGTGGGAAACTGCGGGTATCGAAATTCTTTCGGACCTTGTAACTTTTGTAAATATGGACCGATTTTAATAATTTTTTTAGCGGGACAATCAACGTTAAGAAACAAAAATAAAACGAGCTAAGAGCAGTATTTTATCTCTTACAGTTTCCAAGTTATTTGACTTGAAATTTTTTTTTTAATTTTTTGCCCTGACTTTTTTTAATCGTTAGTACATAACTTCTATATTATTCAACAAAAATCAATTAGTTCTAATGTTTTTGAAAGAAAACTTCATTACAATTTATATGAAAAAATTTTTTTTTTTATATCTCAAAAGTTGTAGCAAGGAATAATTTTGCAATTTGGATTTTTGAAAATCATGAGAAAATTGTGCATATTTTGTGAAAAAAGTATTCTTGATTTTTTTGGAATATTTAAAAAAATATTAAGTAGTTGATAGAAAGTTTGATTGTTTCTAAGAGAGAAGGCATTAAGAAAAACTGTGAATTAAATTTTAGAGAGTCTTGATGATGAACCCTACGTCCAGCATTGATCGAAGATTAGCATTTTTCTTTTTGCAAAAAATCTAGTTTTTGGATATGGCAAAAAAATTGCACGGTCGCTTTTGTAAAGTTTTTGACTTTTTATTATAAATAAACTTGTTGTTAGTAACTCGTAAGAAACTTGTAACGCAGTTTAATTTTCCAGCTGAGGTAAGCGTCAGCTGTTCCAAGGTCTTACCAAAGGTCTGCTTCCTTTGTAAATGAAAACACTGAGATGTCGGTTGTTTTCTGATTTAATTTAACACAGTATTCTTTATTTACGAAACTAAACTAACTTAACTAATTGAATATATATATATATATATATATATATATTGAGCTACAATTACGTCTCAATCTCGATGGTTTTCCCCACTTGGCTTCGGTTGTTGTCGGGATCCAAATATAAGCCGCCCCCTAGCTTCGGGTTGATGTTGATCGTGTTTCTGAAAGGGGTACTAAGAGCTAATAGCTACGTATATGAATGCACGAATAATGCGGGAGATCGTACACTCGACTAAATACAGTGCTAATAACTACGAATATGAATGCACGAATAATGCGGGAGATCGTACACTCGACTAAATATAGTGCTAATAACTACGAATATGAATGCACGAATAATGCGGGAGATCGTACACTCGACTAAATACAGTGCTAATAACTACGAATATGAATGCCCGAATAATGCGGGAGATCGTACACTCGACTAAATACAGTGCTAATAACTACGAATAGGAATGCACGAATAATGCGGGAGATCGTACACTCGACTAAATACAGTGCTAATTACTACGAATATGAATGCACGAATAATGCGGGAGATCGTACACTCGGCTAGATACAGAGTTAATAGCTAAGAATATGAATGCACGAATAATGCGGGAGATCGTACACTCGGCTAGATACAGAGTTAATAGCTACGAATATGAATGCACGAATAATGCGGGAGATCGTACACTCGACTAAATACAGTGCTAATAACTACGAATATGAATGCACGAATAATGCGGGAGATCGTACACTCGACTACGAATATGAATGCACGAATAATGCGGAAGATCGTACACTCGGCTATATACAGTGTTAATAATTACGAATATGAATGCACGAATAATGCGGAAGATCGTACACTCGACTAAATACAGTGCTAATAACTACGAATATGAATGCACGAATAATGCGGGAGATCGTACACTCGACTAAATACAGTGCTAATAACTACGAATATGAATGCACGAATAATGCGGGAGATCGTACACTCGACTAAATACAGTGCTAATAACTACGAATATGAATGCACGAATAATGCGGGAGATCGTACACTCGACTAAATACAGTGCTAATAACTACGAATATGAATGCACGAATAATGCGGGAGATCGTACACTCGGCTAGATACAGAGTTAATAGCTAAGAATATGAATGCACGAATAATGCGGGAGATCGTACACTCGGCTAGATACAGAGTTAATAGCTACGAATATGAATGCACGAATAATGCGGGAGATCGTACACTCGACTAAATACAGTGCTAATAACTACGAATATGAATGCACGAATAATGCGGGAGATCGTACTCTCGACTAAATACAGTGCTAATAACTACGAATATGAATGCACGAATAATGCGGGAGATCGTACACTCGACTAAATACAGTATTAATAACTACAATACAGCATGCATAGAAGTACTTCGGAACAAGAAACAATCGTACGATATCGTGCCTTGCTCCCCGACTGAGTATAAAGCTTGAAGTCTTATACTGTTTCGGTGATTAACTTGATGAGACTTCTAAGGTATATTTTGTCAATATGTATGTTTACTCACAACTGCGAATAAACCATTAGTGATGTATCCTACATTAATTGGGTTGGTAGATACCCCGCAGTCATGGTGTACGTAACAACTGCGAATAAACCATTAGTGATGTATCCGACATTAATTGGGTTGGTAGATACTCCGCAGTCATGGTGTACGTAACATAATATATGACATAGAAAATTTTGTGGCGGCACGTTACATTCCCCTCTTTCTTTCGGAGAAAGAAAAAAAAAAGAAAAAATAAAAATAAAAAAAAATTACTTTCGAGAAAAGAGAAAGAAAAAAAATATTATATATTTATATATATTAAACAGTTATGTTTCGCGCGGTTGATAAGCTTTTAAGTCTCGTACGTGTACGCGTTGTTGTTTATTTGCATTGGTTCTCAATAACACAATATTTCGTGAGATTTTGTCAATTACTTCGTGTGGTCCCGAAAATTTTGGAGCTAGTTTACTGGCAACATGGTCGGCAGCTGACGAAAGAGTATGTTCACGTTTGAAAACACGATCACCAATCGCAGGTGTCCAGTCCCGGTGGCACAGGTCGTAGTAGCGTTTCTGCCTTTCGGAGGCTTTGGCCACGATTTTCGTGATACACATCCATTCGTTTGGCCCTGGGGGAGGGGGTATTGATTCAGGAGGTGTTGGTCCTTTATTTCGAAGTTGATTGGATGGCGGAGGATTTCTTCCGAATAATATTTCTGCTGGAGACTGTTTGGTGGACTCGTGATACGCCGTATTTATGGCAAAAGCAATCTCACTCAGTAAGTTGTCCCATCGCCTATGATTCTCTTCAGAATTATGTGCGATTAATGTTTTTATTACGCGATTGGCGCGTTCCGTAGGGTTCTCCTGAGGAGTATAAGGGGCGGTTAGTCTATGTTCGATACCACACTCGGATAGAAAATTAGTGAATATTTTGCTAGTAAATTGTGTCCCGTTATCGGATATAATAGATTTTGGGCAGCCAAAACGATAGATGATGCGGCAGGGGTAGGACGAATGTTGCTTGGCGTGAGCTGCATACCATCTATACTCAATTTTACTTCCCGTCTATGTAGGTAGTCCATCCCTAAAATCAAAGGTTCGGCTAAGCTGTCAAGTGCCGAACATAATAATTTTGTGGTCTTTCCGTTTATTTTGACACTTACGGGGTATACTTTAACGGTTGGTATACAAGTGCCGTCAGCTAATTGTACCGTCCTATGATACCTGCGGGCTGAGATTCCCGCAGTTTCTAATAGCTGCCGGACCGTTTTGCCGATGTATGTTAACGTGGATCCCGTATCAATGAGTGCCCTGACCGCCGTATTGCAGATTATGGCGGTTGTATAATAACGCCCATCGGAATCGTTACATGACTTAGTCAATTGGCGGTGCGACAACTTTTCGGGTTTTTTCCGTTGTTCTTGCTGGTGAGAGCTCGTGTCGTTTTTATTTGGACATTGTCCCCGCAAGTGTCCAATTTCCTTACACCTCCAACAACGTGCCCGTCGCTTGTTCTCCCGAATATAGTGGTTTGGTTGTGGTTTGTTTTGCCTGGCTTCTTCTTTGCGAAGTAGTTCGTATTCGTCTGTCAAGTCCATCAGGTCGTCTAATGACCGAAAATCACTACGCCTAACATACAGTTTGTACTCGCATCTGAGCCCATCATAAATACGGTCGGTATGGTCTGATTGGCGCAACTCGGGATGCTGTCGGATGAGGGTTTGTAAGGACATGATATAGTCCTTAGCCTTCTCCTTGTACCCTTGTTTACGATGATATATTTGTTCTTCTAAGTGGGCGAGATGACGTTTTGGGAGAAAGAAACGGGCGGCCTCGTTCTTGAAATCGTCCCACGTATGAAGTGATTGTCGCTTCACTCGATACCACTGTAGGGCCCGATCTTTGAGGATCTCCAGTAGTGAGAATAATAACCGGCTACGGTTGAATCCGTAGCATTCAGCGAGCTCTTCCAATCGTTCCACGAATTCCATGAGATCTTCCCACCACTGTATGTTAGATTCCACCTTCGGACTGTTGCCATAACTTCGACATCCGTAGTAGTAGCGGGTGTGCTTCGACTTATTGTGGTCGGGACTGCCACGGATACGTCTCTAGTAGTACTATTCAAGGCAAGGTCACATTCTCTTCGTAAAACTTCCTCTTCTAAGGACTGAAGGAGGTTCTCCGACGAAGCTCTCTGACGTTTTGTTCGGATAAGTTCCCCTAATTGACGACGAAGTTGGTCGACAGTCGCTTTATCCGTAACATGAATTCCCTGTTGTCGGCACACTTCAATTAGTTTGTCCTTTTTCAATAGATATATCCAACCTAACGAATCGATTTGTAGCATATCTGAGTTAAGCGTAGTTTCGTTACTGTGTTGATGGGTCGATCCAAGTTCGTTGGTGGTTGGAGGCATAGTTTTTCCACAAGATTCGTCCTTCGAATCGAGTCCCTGCTAGGGCGCCATTTTGTAACGCAGTTTAATTTTCCAGCTGAGGTAAGCGTCAGCTGTTCCAAGGTCTTACCAAAGGTCTGCTTCCTTTGTAAATGAAAACACTGAGATGTCGGTTGTTTTCTGATTTAATTTAACACAGTATTCTTTATTTACGAAACTAAACTAACTTAACTAATTGAATATATATATATATATATATATATATATATATATATATATATATTGAGCTACAATTATGTCTCAATCTCGATGGTTTTCCCCACTTGGCTTCGGTTGTTGTCGGGATCCAAATATAAGCCGCCCCCTAGCTTCGGGTTGATGTTGATCGTGTTTCTGAAAGGGGTACTAAGAGCTAATAGCTACGTATATGAATGCACGAATAATGCGGGAGATCGTACACTCGACTAAATACAGTGCTAATAACTACGAATATGAATGCCCGAATAATGCGGGAGATCGTACACTCGACTAAATACAGTGCTAATAACTACGAATATGAATGCACGAATAATGCGGGAGATCGTACACTCGGCTAGATACAGAGTTAATAGCTAAGAATATGAATGCACGAATAATGCGGGAGATCGTACACTCGGCTAGATACAGTGCTAATAACTACGAATATGAATGCACGAATAATGCGGGAGATCGTACACTCGACTAAATACAGTGCTAATAACTACGAATATGAATGCACGAATAATGCGGGAGATCGTACACTCGGCTAGATACAGAGTTAATAGCTAAGAATATGAATGCACGAATAATGCGGGAGATCGTACACTCGGCTAGATACAGTGCTAATAACTACGAATATGAATGCACGAATAATGCGGGAGATCGTACACTCGGCTAGATACAGAGTTAATAGCTACGAATATGAATGCACGAATAATGCGGGAGATCGAACACTCGACTAAATACAGTGCTAATAACTACGAATTTGAATGCCCGAATAATGCGGGAGATCGTACACTCGGCTATATACAGTGTTAATAATTACGAATATGAATGCACGAATAATGCGGAAGATCGTACACTCGACTAAATACAGTGCTAATAACTACGAATATGAATGCACGAATAATGCGGGAGATCGTACACTCGGCTAGATACAGAGTTAATAGCTAAGAATATGAATGCACGAATAATGCGGGAGATCGTACACTCGGCTAGATACAGTGCTAATAACTACGAATATGAATTCACGAATAATGCGGGAGATCGTACACTCGGCTAGATACAGTGTTAATAATTACGAATATGAATGCACGAATAATGCGGAAGATCGTACACTCGACTAAATACAGTGCTAATAACTACGAATATGAATGCACGAATAATGCGGGAGATCGTACACTCGGCTAGATACAGAGTTAATAGCTAAGAATATGAATGCACGAATAATGCGGGAGATCGTACACTCGGCTATATACAGTGTTAATAATTACGAATATGAATGCACGAATAATGCGGAAGATCGTACACTCGACTAAATACAGTGCTAATAACTACGAATATGAATGCACGAATAATGCGGGAGATCGTACACTCGACTAAATACAGTGCTAATAACTACGAATAGGAATGCACGAATAATGCGGGAGATCGTACACTCGGCTAGATACAGAGTTAATAGCTACGAATATGAATGCACGAATAATACGGGAGATCGTACACTCGACTAAATACAGTGCTAATAACTACGAATATGAATGCCCGAATAATGCGGGAGATCGTACAGTCGACTAAATACAGTGCTAATAACTACGAATATGAATGCACGAATAATGCGGGAGATCGTACACTCGACTAAATACAGTGCTAATAACTACGAATATGAATGCACGAATAATGCGGGAGATCGTACACTCGACTAAATACAGTGCTAATAACTACGAATATGAATGCACGAATAATGCGGGAGATCGTACACTCGACTAAATATAGTGCTAATAACTACGAATATGAATGCACGAATAATGCGGGAGATCGTACACTCGGCTAGATACAGAGTTAATAGCTACGAATATGAATGCACGAATAATGCGGGAGATCGTACACTCGACTAAATACAGTGCTAATAACTACGAATATGAATGCCCGAATAATGCGGGAGATCGTACACTCGACTAAATACAGTGCTAATAACTACGAATATGAATGCCCGAATAATGCGGGAGATCGTACACTCGACTAAATACAGTGCTAATAACTACGAATATGAATGCACGAATAATGCGGGAGATCGTTCACTCGACTAAATACAGTGCTAATAACTACGAATATGAATGCACGAATAATGCGGGAGATCGTACACTCGACTAAATACAGTGCTAATAACTACGAATATGAATGCACGAATAATGCGGGAGATCGTACACTCGACTAAATATAGTGCTAATAACTACGAATATGAATGCACGAATAATGCGGGAGATCGTACACTCGGCTAGATACAGAGTTAATAGCTACGAATATGAATGCACGAATAATGCGGGAGATCGTACACTCGACTAAATACAGTGCTAATAACTACGAATATGAATGCCCGAATAATGCGGGAGATCGTACACTCGACTAAATACAGTGCTAATAACTACGAATATGAATGCACGAATAATGCGGGAGATCGTACACTCGACTAAATACAGTGCTAATAACTACGAATATGAATGCACGAATAATGCGGGAGATCGTACACTCGACTAAATACAGTGCTAATAACTACGAATATGAATGCACGAATAATGCGGGAGATCGTACACTCGGCTAGATACAGAGTTAATAGCTACGAATATGAATGCACGAATAATGCGGGAGATCGTACACTCGACTAAATACAGTGCTAATAACTACGAATATGAATGCCCGAATAATGCGGGAGATCGTACACTCGACTAAATACAGTGCTAATAACTACGAATATGAATGCACGAATAATGCGGGAGATCGTACACTCGACTAAATATAGTGCTAATAACTACTAATATGAATGCACGAATAATGCGGGAGATCGTACACTCGGCTAGATACAGAGTTAATAGCTACGAATATGAATGCACGAATAATGCGGGAGATCGTACACTCGACTAAATACAGTGCTAATAACTACGAATATGAATGCACGAATAATGCGGGAGATCGTACACTCGACTAAATATAGTGCTAATAACTACGAATATGAATGCACGAATAATGCGGGAGATCGTACACTCGGCTAGATACAGAGTTAATAGCTACGAATATGAATGCACGAATAATGCGGGAGATCGTACACTCGACTAAATACAGTGCTAATAACTACGAATATGAATGCCCGAATAATGCGGGAGATCGTACACTCGACTAAATACAGTGCTAATAACTACGAATAGGAATGCACGAATAATGCGGGAGATCGTACACTCAACTACGAATATGAATGCACGAATAATGCGGAAGATCGTACACTCGGCTATATACAGTGTTAATAATTACGAATATGAATGCACGAATAATGCGGAAGATCGTACACTCGACTAAATACAGTGCTAATAACTACGAATATGAATGCACGAATAATGCGGGAGATCGTACACTCGGCTAGATACAGAGTTAATAGCTAAGAATATGAATGCACGAATAATGCGGGAGATCATACACTCGGCTAGATACAGTGCTAATAACTACGAATATGAATGCACGAATAATGCGGGAGATCGTACACTCGGCTAGATACAGAGTTAATAGCTAAGAATATGAATGCACGAATAATGCGGGAGATCGTACACTCGGCTAGATACAGAGTTAATAGCTACGAATATGAATGCACGAATAATGCGGGAGATCGTACACTCGACTAAATACAGTGCTAATAACTACGAATATGAATGCACGAATAATGCGGGAGATCGTACACTCGACTAAATACAGTGCTAATAACTACGAATATGAATGCACGAATAATGCGGGAGATCGTACACTGGGCTAGATACAGAGTTAATAGCTAAGAATATGAATGCACGAATAATGCGGGAGATCGTACACTCGACTACGAATATGAATGCACGAATAATGCGGAAGATCGTACACTCGGCTATATACAGTGTTAATAATTACGAATATGAATGCACGAATAATGCGGGAGATCGTACACTCGACTAAATACAGTGCTAATAACTACGAATATGAATGCACGAATAATGCGGGAGATCGTACACTCGACTACGAATATGAATGCACGAATAATGCGGAAGATCGTACACTCGGCTATATACAGTGTTAATAATTACGAATATGAATGCACGAATAATGCGGAAGATCGTACACTCGGCTAGATACAGAGTTAATAGCTAAGAATATGAATGCACGAATAATGCGGGAGATCGTACACTCGGCTAGATACAGTGCTAATAACTACGAATATGAATGCACGAATAATGCGGGAGATCGTACACTTGGCTAGATACAGAGTTAATAGCTAAGAATATGAATGCACGAATAATGCGGGAGATCGTACACTCGACTAAATACAGTGCTAATAACTACGAATATGAATGCACGAATAATGCGGGAGATCGTACA
The DNA here is from genome assembly GCA_944452675.1 of Tachina lurida. Taxonomy (NCBI): domain Eukaryota; kingdom Metazoa; phylum Arthropoda; class Insecta; order Diptera; family Tachinidae; genus Tachina; species Tachina lurida. The sequence goes on along the minus strand of OX101755.1, from coordinate 33,918,973 downwards.
CTGGGCTAGATACAGAGTTAATAGCTAAGAATATGAATGCACGAATAATGCGGGAGATCGTACACTCGGCTAGATACAGAGTTAATAGCTACGAATATGAATGCACGAATAATGCGGGAGATCGTACACTCGACAAAACAGTGCTAATAACTACGAATATGAATGCACGAATAATGCGGGAGATCGCACACTCGACTAAATACAGTGCTAATAACTACGAATATGAATGCACGAATAATGCGGGAGATCGTGCACTCGACTAAATACAGTGCTAATAACTACGAATATGAATGCACGAATAATGCGGGAGATCGTACACTCGACTAAATACAGTGCTAATAACTACGAATATGAATGCACGAATAATGCGGGAGATCGTACACTGGGCTAGATACAGAGTTAATAGCTAAGAATATGAATGCACGAATAATGCGGGAGATCGTACACTCGGCTAGATACAGAGTTAATAGCTACGAATATGAATGCACGAATAATGCGGGAGATCGTACACTCGACTAAATACAGTGCTAATAACTACGAATATGAATGCACGAATAATGCGGGAGATCGTACACTCGACTAAATACAGTGCTAATAACTACGAATATGAATGCACGAATAATGCGGGAGATCGTACACTCGACTAAATACAGTATTAATAACTACAATACAGCATGCATAGAAGTACTTCGGAACAAGAAACAATCGTACGATATCGTGCCTTGCTCCCCGACTGAGTATAAAGCTTGAAGTCTTATACTGTTTCGGTGATTAACTTGATGAGACTTCTAAGGTATATTTTGTCAATATGTATGTTTACTCACAACTGCGAATAAACCATTAGTGATGTATCCTACATTAATTGAGTTGGTAGATACCCCGCAGTCATGGTGTACGTAACAACTGCGAATAAACCATTAGTGATGTATCCTACATTAATTGGGTTGGTAGATACCCCGCAGTCATGGTGTACGTAACATAATATATGACATAGAAAATTTTGTGGCGGCACGTTACAAACTCTTGACATCATACGCGTAAATGTAGGTAGGAGAGGAGATTTTCTAAAAATGCTAAAATTTTTCTAACACAATTTTTCCCAACAAAAAAAAGTTTTATAAAATTATATATTAGGAATCATTTTGATTTATTTCAATAGTTTACATTTAAGTTTGCAAACTGAAAAAAAATTATTCTCATACCTTCAATACTTTTCGAAATATTCAAAATCCAATTTTGATGACAAAATTTCCTAATATTTTTATTTTTGCCTAAACTTTTTTTTCATTTTCTTTAAATGTTTCTTAATTTTTTCTATACTATCACAATAGTAGACTTAATTGTCTATTCAACAGTATATAATATGTATACCTTTGCCATTATATCAGTCTTAAAATGTATACACAAATATAACACCTCAGATGAAAATTTACGTGTTTTTTTTTTTGCTATTCAAAGAAACTCACATTTTTTATGACCTCTTGAAGGTGTATTAAATATTTTTTGTAATTAATAACTTCAATTTCGCTCAAACATATAAAAACTAATATACACAGACAGTATATATATCCTCAAGGGCAAAATCACCTGCGCGCTCACCCCTATTATGGGTATGTTTTTACCTAATATTTGTATCGCTTTTGAATCCGTTGCTTGTAAAATACATACCTATACCTTTAAGTTGCGATGGGTTCAATGTTATTATTTCAGTTATAGCTATCATGGATATAAAAATTAAAAATAAATCGCTCTACAAATTGGTATGGGAAAACCTCACTGATGGGAAAAGTCGGTCGGACAAGGTTGACCAAATGTTGTACATATTAACTACTACATATGATTTATCGGCAAACACCGATTGAAATTTAAAATTTTTTAAATTATATGAAAAAAAGATTAGTGAATGCAATAAATAAATTTCTAAATGTCAAAATATAAAGAAGGACTGGTTATATGTATTTTTATTTATTTTTTTTTTTTGTGATTTTCAAAAATATTATTGTTTTATGAATTCTCATATAGTTTTTAAAAGTCTGTGCATAAGGTAAGAGGTTTGTGACTGTTAGGAATTGTGGTTGAAGTCTACTGATGACTTGGTTCAAGCGCCAATGAAATACGTACATAGACATGCTAAACTACCAGGTATAAAGGTGTGGAAAAATAAAATAGATTCATACCGAATATAAATTATTTGCTGGGGTTTGTAAGCCTACTACCCTTATTTTTCTTTTGTGATTTTCAAAAATATTATTATTTGTGAATTCTCAAATAGTTTTTGAAAGTCTGTACATAAGATAAGAGGTTTGTGACTGTTCAAAATGTATGGTTGAAGTCTACTGATGGTTTGTTACAGCAACAATGAAATGCATATAGACAACGCTGAACCACCAGAAAATAAATTTCAAATTAAAATAAACTTCTGACAATATGTCGAATAATAAATTTCTTAGAATTTAATAACTCACAACTCTATTAATAAGCACGTCGATTTATGTTTTGTAAAAATTTTCTTTTGTGAATTTTGAATTCCAGTGGATTAATTTTTTCCTACGTATTTGCTTTAATTTTGAAATTCATTGAGCAACAACTCTTATATAATTTTTATATTATTTAATTTTTTATATTTTTCTCTATTTTTTCCACAAAAAAAATCTTTTATACTAAATTGCATTAAGCAATCGCATCAATGCACGCACTGATACTACAGTATTTTTCGGTTAATTGCACATCAAAATTTGCACAACTTTTTGTTCAATTAACCGGGGAACCAATTAGCCGATACCCGCTTAATTGAACAATTCGTTCAATTAGAAGAATCCCGTTTAATTGAACAGTTTGTTCAATTACAGAGATCACGCATAATTGGAACTACTAATGAATTAAAAGAAATTAAGTTTTTCAAAATAAATTTTTTTACCTTAAACGAAAAAAATGCAAGTAACAGAAAAAAATTTACATATATGTGTATACGCAGGTATTTATGTATTCCCAGTAAAAAAATTGGAAGTCATTCTAAAGGAACTACATTTTCATTGCTTCCAAAAAATCGATATTTTTAATTTGCCGATAGTTAGTAGAAAACCAAGTAGAAGTTTATTTTTGTCATACAGAACCTTGTAAGTCCTCTATAGTTTTAGAAATTACTCACCAGAATTTAAAAAAAACCGATTTTTTTCAAGAAACTTATGAATTAATTTTGGTCTAAAATTTTGAAGTTATTTGCTTAAATTTACATGAAAATACGGTTTCGCGTTTAAATTCCTATAAAAAGAAACTACTTGTTAAAATAGGTAACTATTAACCATTTTTCCTAGATGAAAATATTGTCATAGAACACAAAAAATTACATTTTTCTTAAAATCGCTTCCAATTCGGTGACTAGGCATCGAAAAAGAGAACTTCTTGCAATGACAACCCTATGTAAAAATCATTAGATCGGATCGAAATTTGCACTACTTCCAGATCGCAAACTCTACATTTTCATGACTTTTTTGGAGTGTCTTTTTTTACTGGGTTATTATATCAATTAGTAGAGATGCCACCCAGTGTTTTTCACAAATGATGTCAAATATGTATGTGCAAAAATGCTAGATTATTATTCAATAATAATGCAATTAACCGGGTAAAAGTAAGAGACAATTTATTTTTGATGACATGAATTTTGAACCAATTAAGCGGGAAAATCAATTAACCGGGTTCAATTATCCGAGGAAATTTACATGTGCTTTCGTATGCAATATTTTTTTGCCCGATCATATGGTTCAATTAACCGTGGAAACCAATTAACCGTAGGGTCAATTAACCGAAAAATACTGTATTATATTTTGTTGTGCAAAAAGCTAAAATAGAGAAGAATAAAAATACTAAGGGTTTTCATGAGAACTCTTAAAATTGAGATTTGCGCAGTTGGGCAAACTTGCCAGACTTCTTTCATGAAGCCCCATTTCTATAAAATTTGAAATAAACGTCAAAAAGTTCATTTAATTAAAATAAAATTAGAAAATTTCAAGCAATTTGTAATTTGAAAACATAATTATATATTTCTATAAAAATAAAAAAGTGCGTGTGTGTGTCTAAAAATATCTAACGAAAGCCAAAAAGGCAAAAAGTTGTTGTTTACAAAATGCACAATTGCACAGCGTAAGTTTACGAATGAAAATTATTGGGTAAACTTTAAAGGTTTGTCTAAATAAATTTCTATACAATTTTTGACATTTTATATACGATCGTGTAAAAATGCATAATTGCACAGTTTGCGAGTCTTTTGAGCATTCTCATGAAAACCCTTAATATATAAGAAAATATTTTATTGTTTCTGTGCAGTTAAGCCGCTTATATATACAGCAAAAGGTGGGGCAAGTAGTATTAAAATCTTGTCTACAATTCTTAACAATCGTTTAGTATTAAGACTTATTCAGTTTGGCAATATGACGACAAGCCGTTTTATTTGAAAATAATAGAGCGCAACAATAGAAAGATAAATGTTCAGCAGTTATTGCTGTCTTGTTTAAAAATGATAAGAGGAATAAGCGATGCAATTTTCCATTTTTATTTCTTTAGTCTTCCAGAAAGCTTCTAGAATTCATGAATTTGTATATGTCTTACTCTTCAAATAATACTCGTACTCCAAATGATAGCACTAGTTTGTGTACTCAAAGCAAAGGAATCAGTTAAAGTTAAACGAGGCTTGAAAATTCTTTTTTCTTCTTAATAAATATAATAATGGTCAAGACGATGATGATGTCTAGTATTTTTTTTTTGTCGTTTAGGCCACCTTTTAAATAATGTTAAAAGAGGAAGAATAGTTTATTAAAGGAAATATGAAGAGCTTTCTTCTTACTAAATAATAGATGGTGCATATAAATTAGCTATATCAAAGGAAGGTTGTAGCTGAAAGGATGAACATTTTGTTAAAATAATACCCAGACAAGAAATAAAAAACTAAACAGTTACAGTTTTATGCATAATTAAAAACTGACATGAAATTGGCATAAATGACAAAATGAAGCAAGTTTTTAAGGAGTTTCTCCATACATAGCTAAAGTTAGCTAAGTATAAAATACTTTGTTTTAATATTTTTAACGCATCAAATCTTCCGAAGAGAAGTGTTCAGTCTGTAGGATACTTAACAGATTCAGACGTAATAAATTGAGTATATACTGGACTGTTTATTGCAAGAGTCTCAAAGAACACAATTAATTAATTCCAACAGCAAACGAAACTCCTTAGTTGCCAATACCAAAAGTTGGTAGTAACATCCAATTCATAATATTTTATTCGGTTGTGTTAACCAATCAATGAATTAGTCATGGCAAAAGCATACGCTCGGTTGATGCAATCAATTTAAGAATTGTGAGAAGCATATATTTATTACAATTATGCCCTTATGGCAATAAACATGGATTTTTTTTGGATTAACAGAAAATTGATTGCGTGAACTGAAATATAGTTTATGCAAATGATGTTTTATTGGTCTAACCATTTTCCAACCAATCTTTTTTCTGGGTTTATAGACATGCTTCACCACCAGGAAATAAATGTCAATTAAAATAAACTTATGAGAGTATGTCAAATAATAAATTTCTTAAATTGTATATTTATACCCTTTACCAAAAAAATGGTAAAAGGGTATATATAGGTTTGTCATTCCGTTTGTAATTTCTATAATATCAACAAGTAACAGTGCTATATTCGGCTGTGCCGAATCTTATATACCCTTTACCAACGTACGTACATATATATAGTATACAGACACATACATACATATTTGTTTTGTGAAAAAATTTACCATCTTTTTGTCTTTCAGTGTTTTTCGATTAAAGAATTTGATTCAATTATTCTATTTTCGATATTAGCAATAGTTGAATATTTTACTCTACATTCTGTGGTTAAGATATATTTTACATTCCCTCTTATTTCAGTCAACATCGACGTCACGTCAATGCAATACCAAAAAATTTGGGGTTGTTTACTCGCTCTCGAGATGTTCTAAAACCGTGCTGCTATTTAATGACTCTAAAATATTCTTAGTATTGCACCTCCATACCAAGTAAACTAACTTGTTTTATATTTTCCCGTATTTAATAATCATTGATGTTGCAAAACTGCTTAGTGTCTTGATTTAAAGTTCCAATTGCAAATGGTATACATCGTGGTATTATGTAAACATTTTATTCCTACAGGATTTTTTTGAAATTTGTTCAGCAGAAAAGAAAGGTATCAGGAAAATGAAACGGAACATGTCCTTTAATGTATCTTTAGCGATAAATTTTAGTTTTATCTCCATTTACTAGAAATTAATAGTTATTATGATGAGAGCACAATAAGCACAAACCTTCGAATATACTTCAATTAGTTTAGATATACATAAAAAAATTAACCATGTATTCAAAAATCTTGAGTAATGATTTTTCTAAAACATAAAATCTGTTTAACTGAAAAAAAAATACTTTTGGTTATTTTTTTACCGAAACTTTTTTCAATCTCCAACCCTGGAACCATAACTCTAAATTTCTTAATACTAATTTATTTCTCTATACAATATAGAATATATGTAATTACCAAAGAAATAATTAGTTTTATATACAAGAAAAAGTATAAGTTTTCCAGCTCTGGACCTATGTCTTTTATTTTTCTAATTTCTATGCCAAACTATTTCATTCTAAGTCATAAATTATATAAAACTTGTAAACAAAAAGAAAAAACTAACTTAACCTAGTTACGTTTGTAAAAAAAAATAATAAATATACCAACCCTGGAACCAACATTTTAGATTTTTCTGATTTAAAAACTTAATAAAGTGTGTTAAGTGAACAAAAAAATAAAAAAAAATTAGTTTTATTCCTTTATTAATATCAAAAAAAATCAAAGTTTCCATCCTTGGAGCTGTAATTTTAATTTTTAAAATTTTAAACGCCAAAATTTTCTTTCAGAAGCATAAAATATATTTAATTTATAAAGGAAAAAATAATTATTTAGACCTATTTAATTTTACATAACACAAAAAGTGTAAGTTTTCCAACCCTGGAGTCATAATTTTGGATTTTTCAGATTATTGATACCAATCTAGTTCTTTAACAAATACATAAAATATGTTAAGTGAACGAAGCAAAAACGATATAAGAAAAAACTTAGTTTCATTTAATTCCTTTAATATTAAAAAATAAAAAATCAGTAAAGTGCGACTTTGACTCGCGCACGAATGGTTCCGTACATTTGGTTCTGAGCATTTTTTAATGTGGCTTTTTTGAAGTTTTTTTCAGTTTAAACGATTTTTGCAGTTTTGTCGTTTTTTTCTCATTTTTGGCGATTTTTTTCCGTTTTTTCGGTTATTTCGGTTTTTTTCATTTTGGCGATTTTTTTCTATTTTTTCAGTTTTGTCGCTTTTTTCTCATTTTGGCGATTTTTGATTATTTTGGGGGTTTATTTTCATTTTGGCGTTTTTTTTATTTTGGCGATTTTTTTTCTGTCTTAAGCGTTTTTTTTTTATTTAAGAGATTTTTTTCATTTTGGCGATCTTTTTCCAGTTTTTGGGTTTTTTTCATTTTGGAGTTTTTTTTCATTTTGGGGATTTTTTTTTATTTTTTGCTATTTTTTCCTATTTTGGGGGCTTTTTTCATTTTGGCGATATTTTTCATTTTGGCGTTTTTTTTCATGTTGGCGATTTTTTCCTTTTTTTGGGGTTTTTTTTTTAAATTTGGCGATTGTTTTCTGTTTTTGGGGGTTTATTTTCATTTTTGTATTTTTTTCACCTTGCCGATTTTTTCCTGTTTTTGGATTTTTTTTATTTTGGCGTTTTTTTTCTGTTTTTGGGGTTTTTTTCATTTTGGAAATATATTTTCGTTTTGGCGATTTTTTTTTCATTTTGACGATTTTTTTTCCTGTTTTTGGGTTTTTTCATTTTGCCGATTTTTTATGTTTTTTGGGCTTTTTTTTCATCATGGAGATATTTTTCATTTTGGCGATTTTTTTTCATTTTGGCGATTTTTCCTGTTTCTGGGTTTTTTTTCGTTTTGGCGATTTTTTTTGTTTTTGGCGATTTTTTTCGGTTTGGCGATTTAATATTTTTTTGTTTTTTTAGTTTTACCGTTTTTGAAAATTTCAAGAGTTTTTCTCTTACGGTTTCCAAGATACAGCAAGTTGTCAAAATTGCATAGTCAAAATTGCATTAACTGATGGAACACCCTTTAATTTAAATTTTTTGAAATTTTAGTGTTAATTTTTGTAGTCTGTATAAAAATACACTAACCTTAAAAATTTCAAGAGTATATACATACATACATACAATTGTATGTATATTACATAAGGTTTTAAAATTTTTCGTTGCTCGTTTTGGAACACCCTTTAATTTCCAATTCTCATGTATTTGTTGTTGTAGCGGCCAAAGGTCTTCACACTGTGTCCAAATTTCAGGTCTGTAGCTCTTTCTCGAGAAAATACTAATATAGTTATAGACATAGTTAATTTTACATAACACAAAAAGTTAAAGTTTTCCAACCCTGGAAACGTCCTTTTAATTTTTTTATATTTTTATACCCTTTACCAACAGAAATGGTAAAAGGGTATATATAGGTTTGTCATTCCGTTTGTAATTTCTATAATATCAATAAGCGACCCATAAAATTTATATATTCTGGATCTTTATGCATAGGGAAGACGAATAAACGATGACCGTCTGTCCGTCTGTCTGTACGTGAAATCGGTTTTCCGAAGCTCCCAGAAGAGCTAGAGACTTCGTTCTTGGACTGGTGTGTCAGAAATTTTCCAAAATAAATTGGTATTGAAATTCAGCAAAATCGGGCAGACGATTGCAGAGCTGGAAAACTTAAACTTTATTTCGCCATATAAAAGTAACTACCGAAAACAAATTTTTATTTTTTTTTTAATAAATGAACTTATTTTACACTTCAGTACGGCTAAAATTGGAATTTTAAATTAAAAAAATATAAAAAAATTAAAAAGACGTATCCAGGGTTGGAAAATTTTAACTTTTTGTGTAATGTAAAATTAACTATGTCTAAAATTATGCAGGGTATTTTCTCGAGAACCGTAAGAGCTAGCGACCTGAAATTTGGACACAGTGTGTAGACCTTTGGCCGCTACAACAACAAATGCATGAGAATTGAAAATTAAAGGGTGTTCCAAACCTAGCAACGAAAAATTTTAAAATCCCATGTAATATAGATACAATTGTATGTATGTATGTATATACACTTGAAATTTTTAAGGTTAGTGTATTTTTATACAGACTACAAAAATTAACACTAAAATTTCAAAAAATTTAAATTAAAGGGTGTTCCATCAGTTCATGCAATTTTGACTATGCAATTTTAACAACTTGCTGTATCTTGGAAACCGTAAGAGAAAAACTCTTGAAATTTTCAAAAATGGTAAAACTAAAAACTCAAAAAATTATAAAATAACCAAGCCAAAAAAAATCGCCAAAAACAAAAAAAAAATCGCCAAAACGAAAAAAGCACCAAATTACAAAAAAAAATGTCTAAGACTAAAACAAATCGCGAATAACCGGAAAAATTGCTAAAATGAAAAAAAAATCGCCAAAATGCATAAAAATCGCCAAAACGAAAAAAACCCACAGAAACAGAAAAAATCGCCAAAATAAAAAAAAACCCAAAAAACAGAAAAAAACCGCCAAAAAGAAAAAAAATCGCAAAAATGAAAAAAAATTTCAAAAAGGAAACAAAAGCCCAAAATCAGAAAAATATCGCCAAAATGAAAAAACCCCCCAAAACAGGAACAAATCGCCAATATGAAAAAAAATCGTCAAACTTAAAAAAAAAAACTCCAAAATGAAAAATATCCCAAAAAAACAGAAAAAATCGCCAAAATGAAAAAAAACCCCAAAAAGTAGGAAAAAATTGCAAAAAATTAAAAAAAAATTGCTAAAATGGAAAAAAACTCCAAAATGAAAATAAACCCCCAAAAACAGTAAAAAATCGCCAAAATGAAAAAAAATCGCCAAAATGAAAAAAAAATCGCCAAAACGAAAAAAACCCAAAAAAACAGAAAAAATCGCCAAAATGAAAAAAACCCCAAAAATAGGAAAAAATCGCAAAAAAAAATCGCAAAAATGAAAAAAAAACTCCAAAATGAAATTAAACCCCCAAAAACAGAAAAAAATCGCCAAAATGAAAATAAAACCCAAAAACAGAAAAAAATCGCCAAAATGAGAAAAAAGCGACAAAACTGAAAAAATCGTTTAAACTGAAAAAAAACTTCAAAAAAGCAAAAAAGTCACATTAAAAAATGCTCAGAACCGAATGTACGGAACCCTTAGTGCGCGAGTCAAAGTCGCACTTTACTGAATTTTTTAATATTAAAGGAATTAAATGAAACTAATGCCCTAATTCAGTAAGAAGATTTAGGACGTTTTTGTTTGAAAATGCTTCTGAGTTCTTGTCTTTGAAGTCTCTAAATTATTTTTTTCAAAAATGGTTGTTGTCTTTGAGAATGAAAAATATAAATATTATTGCCATGTTTTTAAAACATAAAAATTCAATTAAAGTATTATACAATAGTTTGAAAAATACATGAAAATATATGTGTTTGGATATAATGTTTGGAACAAAATCATAAAGCAAATACACGAACCTTCTAGCATAGACAATAAATAATAATTGTTTTAAAGAATCAAAACTGCTTCTTTTTTTCGTCCATAGACAAGACGATACATTCGTCGAACAGTATTAGCGCATAAGTTTTTTCTTATTACGTTTTTGCTTTGTTCACTTTATGTATTTTTTAAAAAACTAGATTTGTATCAATAATCAGAGAAATCCAAATCCAGGGTTGGAAAACTTACATTTTTGTGTTATGTAAAATTATATAGGTCTAAATAATTATCTTTTCCTTTATAAATTAAATATATTTTATGCTTCTGAAAGAAAAAATTGGCGTATAAAATTATAAAAATTAAAACCAAGGCTCCAGAGATGGAAACTTTGAACTTTTTTTGATAATAGAGTAACTAAATGAAAAAAAGTTTTTTCTTAATTCGTTTTTGCTTTTTTAACTTAACATATTTTATGTATTTTTTAAAGAACTAGATTGTTATAACTAATTAGAAAAATCCTAAATTATGATTCCAGGGTTGAAAAACTTACACCTTTTGTGTTATGTAAAATTAAATAGGTCTAAAAATTTTTATGCTTCTGAAAGAAAAGTTTGGCGTTTAAAATTTGAAAAATGAAAATTACAGCTCCAAGGATGGAAACTTTGTTTTATTTTTGATATTAAGGTATAAAATAAATTTTTTTTTTTTATTTCTTTGTTCACTTGACACACTTTATTAATTTTTTAAATCAGAAAAATCTAAAATGTTGGTTCCAGGGTTGGTAAATTTATTGTTTTTTTTTACAAAATTAACTAGGTCAAGTTAGTTTTTTCTTTTTGCTTACAAGTTTTATATACCTTATAACTTAGAATGAAATAGTTTGGCATAGAAATTAGAAAAATAAAAGACATAGCTCCAGAGCTAGAAAACTTAATTTTTTTCTGGTATATAAAACTAATTATTTCTTTGGTAATTAAATATATTCTATATTGGAAAAGGAAGGAAATAAATTAGTACGGTAAAATATAAAACAAGTTAGTTTACTTGGTATGGAGGTGCAATACTAAGAATATTTTAGAGTTATTAAATAGCAGCACGGTTTTTGAACATCTCGACATCGAGTAAACAAGCCCCACTTTTTTGGTATTGTATTGACGTGACGTCGATGTTGACTGAAATAAGAGTGAATGTAAAATATATCTTAACCACAGAATGTAGAGTAAAATATTCAACTATTGCTAATATCGAAAATAAAATAATTGAATCAAATTCTTTAATCGAAAAATACTGAAAGGTTACTTACTATTAATTGCTTTAGAGAAAAAAATGGTAAATTTTTTCACAAAACAAATATGTATGTATGTGTCTGTATACTATATATATGTACGTACGTTGGTAAAGGGTATGTAAGATTCGGCACAGCCGAATATAGCACTGTTACTTGTTTTTTATTATAGTGCAATTTTTAGTAAGTGACCTCTCGGTTTTTTTTTTCGACTAAAGAATTTGCTTGAGTAAAGCTTCCGAAAACATAAAATATTTTTAATTGAAAAAAATATTTTTGGTTATTTTTTACCCAAATTTTTTTTCCAACTTCCAACTCTGGAAAACCTTAAATTTTTCTGGTTTTAATACGAGTACAAATTTATTTCTTTCTAAAATATAGAATATATTTAATTACCAAAGATATAACTATATGAATAGGAAAGACGAATAAGCGATGTCCGTCTGTCCGTCCGTCCGTCTGGTGTACGTGAAATCGGTTTTCCGAAGCTCTCAGAAAAGCTAGAGATTTCGTTCTTGAACTAGTGTATCAGAAATGGTCCATTATAGATTGGTATTGAAAATCAGCGAAATCGGAAGGACGATTTCAGAGCTGGAAAGCTTAAATTTGATTTTGCCATATAAAAGTAACTAGATAACACAATTTTTTTAATTTTTTGTTAAATTAACTTATTTTATATTTCAGTACAAATAAAATTTGTATTAAAAATATGAAAAAAAAAATTTTAAATCAAAAATACGTTTCCAGGGTTGGGAATTTTAGTTTTTTTGTTATCTAAAAATAACCTACTAAAACTAATATTTCCTTTTTATCTATAAATTTAAAATATCTTAAATTCTTAAAAGAAAAAGATTGATGTAAGAAAACAGAAAAGTTTTAAATTATTATTCCAGGGTTGGGAATTTTAGTTTTTTTGTTATCTAAAAATAACCTACTAAAACTAATTTTTCCTTTTTATCTATAAATTTAAAATATCTTAAATTCTTAAAAGAAAAAGATTGATGTAAGATATCAGAAACAGTTTAAATTATTATTCCAGGGTTGGGAAACGTACAATTTTTGTGATATATTACCTAGGTCTAATAATTTTTTATATTTTCATTTATAAATATATTTTATGTTTTGGAAAGAAAAGGTGGGAATAAAATATTTGAAAAATAAAAATCACAGCTCCAAAAAAAAGTAACCCTATTATTTTCGCTGCGCTGTCCATCTGTCCGTCTGTCAATCACAGGATAGTTTCTCGGGAACCGTAAGAGCTACGGACCTGAAATTTGTAAAAGTGTCTACATATTTGGCCGCTATAACAGCAAATACACGAGAGTCAAAAATTAAAGGGTGTTCCAAAACGAGCAACGAAAAATATTAAAATCCCATGTAGTATACATACAATTGTATGTATGTATATATACTTGAAATTTGTAAGATTAGTGTATTTTTATACAGACTGCTACAATCTACACTAAAATTTAAAAAAATTTAATTAAAGGGTGTTTCATCAGCTTATGCAATTTTGACTATCTAATTTTGACAACTTGCTGTATCTTGGAGACCGTAAGTGCAAAACTCTTGAAATTTTCAAAAACGGTGAAACTAAAATATAAAAAAATTTTAAAATCGCCAAACCGAAAAAAAATCGCCAAAAAACAAAAAAATCACCAAAACAAAAAAAAAAACACCAAATTAAAAAAATTCTAGGACTAAAATAAATCGCGAAAAATCGAAATATAGCAAGGTTGACAAACGGTATCGTAAAAATACCGATACCGATTCAAATACCGCTATAATTAGATACCGGTATCGTTACCGGTACCGAAATCCATTTCGGTTAGAAAATACCGGTATCCAGACTACCGTTTACGTCTATACCGGTACGTACCGGTATACCGATTCCGGCCAAAATATAAATGATAAGCGAGTTGTAGTTGCCAAATTTTTATTACGTATTACAACTTTTTTCACCATGAGACATTTTGGTTTTTATTTCGACCATTGCATTCGTTTTGCTTTATTATTCCAGAAGCCAACAAATCCCATTTGTCAGCCACGTTTATAAAACATAGAATCTCAAGAAAAAAGAGCAAAGCCAGAACTAAAAATATTTAAAATGTTTTGTAATAGATACTATGGTTTCAAAAAACATAGCATAGATAAGAACCTCTGTTTTTCGAGCATTTATTCGAAGACAACTAAAATTAGTTTTTTTTTCGGAATAACAAAAGTAAAGTTGTTTCAGTTTCAATCCAACTTAGTTGAGCTGTAAACCGTAATATGGGCAAAAATTGCAAAAATATATATCAATTAACTTTCTTTCTTTGGCTTAGAGAAAAAACTTCTAAACTTTTATATTTGAAGTTAAAGATTCCTATCTTGAGGTGAAGAAAAGTGCCTGCTTTAAATTTTTAAATGTTAATTGTACAAGAAGATTGTTTTCTTTGTTTTTAAGTTGGATGAAAGAATATTATTTATTCTTTGAATTGAAATATTCCAATGTTCGTTTCGTCTGAATTTGGCGAGAAAGTTATGAACAATATGGGGCAAGTACAAAAATATTGCCTAAGAACGTGTCCAAAGTATAAAAGTGTCGAAAAAAACCCAAAAAATTATATTTGGTGAAAAATACGGACATATATTTGAAATTTACTGAAACTAGATATATGTACATATGTATGTACATATAGGGTTCAAAAGGCATTAGTCTCTTTTTTTTGTATCCGGTTATAAATTTAAGATCGGTTGATATTTAACTTAGTTAGAGGTCGATAAGTGCCTACGGGTACGAAAAAGATTAATTTTGCATCGAAAGACATGATTTTCCGTGTTTTTCACACCAAGAACACAGTACTACTCTTGCGAATTTATTTCGCAAATATTTCATACCAAATACATACTTTTATATGTAGTTTGACAGCATTTCGCACGAAATTGTGAACAGAGTACCAGGCTTAACTCAAGATTTTGGAGATGTCTGGAAAATTTTTATACTCGACAATACCTAGCAGAAAAATAGTAACACTTCGCAGGTATTTCGATTTCATTAAAATTTGTCACACAGTATAATTTATCAAAATAGACTTTATCTATGTAAAGTTTGAACTGCAGTATCCTTGTTTCACTTTTTTAATAAATTATTGTTTAGTAATAGTATAAAATCATATATAGAAACAAATAAGTTTATATGATTTTATACATACATATGTTAATGTAAAAATACTCCCTCTTTGAAGTAATTTAATAAAAAAAGTTTTTTTGCCATGTCCACTGCCTGAAATAATAAATTTGTCAGTAATATCGGTATACCGGTATTATAAACTCGATAACGGTATATACCGGTAATACCGATACCGATATTTTTTTTTTTTTTTTTTTTTTTTTTGAATGCATGATTTTTTATTTATTGTATCTTCATATATGAACTAACAATAAGTATTCAAATCTTAAATCTAAAAATATAATTAGGCCCGACCAGTGTCGGACATAAGCTTAGTAATAGTTATATATAATACATAAGTAGTGATAGTCAAAAGGAAAAAAATAAAGTATTTTCAAGAAGTCCCATCTGGAGTGCTATGAATAAGAGCCCATGAGTCCCTCTTTTTTAGGCGGATGTGTCCAGTAAAGTTCAAAATATTACGGGCAAGCGGATTAGGATGTGACTCGAGTTTTGTTAAATATTTGCCAGCGTATTTTGCAATTTCTTCAGTCACTAGTGGCATATTTAAATCACGATGTATATTTGAATTTTTTATATACCATGGAGCCAATGTTATTAAGCGTAAAATTTTGTTTTGCCTTCGTTGGATTCTCTCGACATTAGAAGCTGAAGCAGTGCCCCATAACTGTATTCCGTAGCACCATATTGGGTTCAAAATCGTCTTGTATATTAAAAGTTTACAATCTAGACTGAGTGAAGAATTTCTACCAATCAGCCAATGTAGCTGAATTAATTTCAGTTTCATTTGTGTTAGCTTTGAGTCAATATGGGGCTTCCATGTAAGCCGTCGATCAAGGTGTATACCAAGGTATTTTACGTGTGAATGTTGAAGAACAACTTGATTGTTGATTCGAATAGGGGAACAAGTATCTCTTCGCAGGGTAAATGTTACCTGGACACACTTTTGCTCGTTTACTTTGATTCTCCATAAATTTAACCATAGTTCCAGTTGTGTAATATGTTCTTGTAGATATCGGGAAGCCTCGTGAGGGTTTTCGTGCATACTAAGGCAGGCTGTATCATCGGCAAACGTAGATGTATGAATATTGCTGCTCAAAGGCATATCACAAGTGTACATCAAATACAAAACTGGCCCCAGTATGCTCCCCTGTGGCACACCGGATGATATAGATTCGGGCACACTCATGAAGTCTCCTTCCACAACCGTAAACTTCCGGGTAGTAATATAACTTTCTAATAGCTTCAGAAAATTTATTGGTAAATATGATTTCAATTTTAAAATAAGACCTTCATGCCACACTTTATCAAATGCCTGAGAAACGTCGATAAACAGCGCAGAACAATACTTCTTTTCTTCAAATGTTCTTCTTATAAATTGAACCAATCTATGAGTTTGTTCGATGGTGCTATGCTGACTTCTAAAACCAAATTGATGGTCCGGTATGCACCCATTACTAACTAGAATTGGGGACAATTTTGTCATGAGCAGTTTTTCGAAAAGTTTTGACATTGTTGATAGCAGACTTATTGGCCTGTATGACTCAGCCTTGGTAAGGTCTTTGCCCGGCTTTGGAATCATTTTAACTTTGGCAAGCTTCCAACTATTTGGAAAATACTCCAGTCGTAAAATGGCGTTAAAAATAAATAATAGGATTCTAATTGCAATACGAGGCAACTTTATTAGCATCTGGTTACTAATTCCATCAATACCCGGAGCTTTCTTCGGGTTAAGTTCAGCAATTACTTTTTGTACATCACACGTTCTAAATTTTATGGGTCGAGGGGGTAGCGCCACTACATTCGGCAAATCAATAACACCAGTACACGAGTTAGGGGTAAATACTGATTTTAAATGCTCAGCAAATAGTTTACCTTTTTCAGTATCGCTTCTTGCCCAACCCCCTGTAGATGTACGCAGAGGTGGTTTAAACGCAACAGGTGTTTTAAGCTTTCTAGCAGCGCGCCACAAGGAGTAATTAGATGCTGGTGTGGCATCAAGACCTTCCAGATAGTTTTTAAAAGATGCAGTTTTTTCAAATGCAAGCAAGTCTTTGAGTCGTTTAGTGCACTCTTTAAATCTGATTTTATGTTGTGGTGATCTGTGCTGTTGCCATTCCCTTCTAGCTCTTCTTTTTTCACTTACAAGACGTTCAATATCCGTAGAATAAATTCTATTAAATCCAGTCTGCGGGTAGGAGGTAGTTGCATGTTCAGCAGCCTGTTTTATATTTTTGATAAGATTGCCAATGTTAAATTCAATATCTTCGGATGTTCTTAGTATAATGTTTTCCGTACAATGAGTACTGAGATATTTTCTGAACCCCAGCCAATTAACACGGTTGATCGTCTTCACATACGGGTGAGGTAAGTCACTACTTAGTGGGCTACAAATTGTAACGATCGTGGGAGAGTGATCGGAGGAAAGATCTTGAGACGCTTCAACATGAACTAATTCCCTAGAAATATTTTTCATGACTCCAAAATCTATAACATCCGGAATTTTTTGTATGTCCGTAGGCCAGTAAGTGGGCTCCCCACTCGAAATGACGTCCAAGCCCATTTTTGAAATTGTGTTGAACAATGCCCGACCTCTAGGTGTAATAAGACGCGAACCCCAGAACGTATGTTTTGCATTGTAGTCGCCAGCTGCTACGAAGCAAGGGCCAAGGGATTTGTAGAAATTCTCGTATTGGTCCTCAGTAATTGCGAACCTAGGAGGGGAGTAAATTGATGATATGACAAAATTAGTGCAAAAATTTTCGACACAAATATTCGTTGCTTGTAAATGTTCTTCACAAATGTTGTCAATAAAATAATGCTTAAGTCTTGACTTTATTAACATTGCTGATCCACCGCATGCTCTTCCTCTCGGGTCCTTTGAATCATATAAGGTGTAGCCATAAATTTTAAAAAGGCTTCTCGAAGTCAAATGAGTCTCAGAGACCAACATTATATCAATATTTTTTTCCGTGAGGAAGTGCTCAAGTTCATTTTTATGTTGGCGAATGCCGTTTGCGTTCCAGAAACTAAACGAGCCAAATTGATTAAAAATCATTCCAGTAATTCTGAATTTATTCACAATTAAGTGCTACCATACGTGTATATTTTACGGAATTTTTTAATTTTTATTTATTTTATTATTATTATTTTATTCTTTAAAATATACTCGTATGGTAGCACTTAATTGTGAATAAATTCAGAATTACTGGAATGATTTTTAATCAATTTGGCTCGTTTTATTTATAACATATGAATGTATCACAATTAGTAATAAAATATAAAATTTTCTTCAGTTTGAAATTTTAATGAGTCTTTTAAGAAACAAACGCTTTTCTAAATTTTTTTTGAAAAAATTTATTTTTTTTGTATAAAACTTTCTGGATATCTCTGAAACTATAAGACTGTTAAAAAATTCTTGAAGGCGTAATTTAAAGGCCAATTTGTTTCCTATCCTTCGGTGTAATTTTTTAAGGAATCGAAGAACTGGTTATCGATTTAATGCCCATTATGTGATACAGCATCCTATTTTTTTTATAACGGAAAATCTCGAGATACAGAGTCAATTCAAAAAAACTAATTTAAAGCGATTGATACACAGTACTTAGTATATACAAATTTACTATGAAACCTTTGACCTTACATAATAAATTAAATTTTTTTGACCTGTGTTATTTGTTATTTTTATGTATTTTTACTTTGGATTTATTCAATCCATTGCTTATTACTTTGTAATTTTTCGGTCGATTTTCTTTTGGTTGGTCTTAATTCTTACGTAAAAGTATTATCTTTACGTACATGGACCGAAACCAGACATTGTTTTAACCATTTGTACTTTTCTGTCATTAATTAATCACTGTAAAATATGATTTTTTTGAAAATGTGCCCTATTTTCATCTATATATTTTGAATCGCTTTACCAATTAAAGATCCGATTATACATATATATTTGTCATCTCAATGCCTTTCATTTGAATACCAAGAAGGACCCAATCGGACAGTTCTAGCTCGAGATATGATGGGTCAAGTGAAAAAAGGTCGAAAAACTGAAAAAATCACAATATCTCAAAAACTGGTCCATAAAAAAAATTTAACATTGATTTTCGAATTCAGCGGAAGAAAATACATAAATAAAATCACCTCTCCTCAAGTGTACATTTTCAGTGTAAACTAGTGTAATTATCACATGCAATTTGGCTTAAAAAGCGTTACGAACATCAGCCTAATTCAAATCATAGGAAGGAAAAATTACTTTTAGTAGGATATTTTTATACCCTTTACCAACAAAAATGGTAAAAGGGTATATATAGGTTTGTCATTCCGTTTGTAATTTCTATAATATCAATAAGCGACCCATATAATATATATATTCTGGATCCTTATGCATAGGGAAGACGAATAAGCGATGTCCGTCTGTCCGTCTGTCCGTCTGTCCGTCTGTCCGTCTGTCCGTCTGTCCGTCTGTCCGTCTGTCCGTCTGTCTGTACGTGAAATCGGTTTTCCGAAGCTCCCAGAAGAGCTAGAGACTTCGTTCTTGGACTGGTGTGTCAGAAATTTTCCAAAATAGATTGGTATTGAAATTCAGCAAAATCGGGCAGACGATTGCAGAGCTGGAAAACTTAAACTTCATTTTGCCATATAAAAGTAACTCCCGAAAACAAATTTTTATTTTTTTTAAATAAATGTACATATTTTACACTTCAGTACGACTAAAATTGGAATTTTAAATTAACAAAATACAAAAAAATTAAAAAGACGTTTCCAGGGTTGGAAAACTTTAACTTTTTGTGTTATGTAAAATTAACTATGTCTAAAACTATATTAGTATTTTCTCGAGAACCGTAAGAGCTACAGACCTGAAATTTGGACACAGTGTGTAGACCTTTGGCCGCTACAACAACAAATACATGATAATTGGAAATTAAAGGGTGTTCCAAAACGAGCAACGAAAAATTTTAAAATCCCATGTAGTATATATACAATTGTATGTATATACACTTGAAATTGGTAAGGTTAGTGTATTTTTATACAGACTACAAAAATTAACACAAAAATTAAAAAAAAATTTAAATTAAAGGGGGTTCCATCAGTTAATGCAATTTTGACTATGTAATTTTGACAATTTGCTGTATTTTGGAAACCGTAAGAGCAAAACTCTTGAAATTTTCAAAAACGGTAAAACTGAAAAAATTAAAAATTATAAAATCGCCAAACCGAAAAAAATCGCCAAAAACAAGAAAAAATCGCCAAAACGAAAAAAAGCACCAAATTAAAAAAAATTCTAAGACTAAAATAAATCGCAAAAAAAACGGAAATATTGCTAAAATGAAAACAAAAATCGCTAAAATGAAAGAAAATCGCCAAAATGAAAATCGCCATAATGAAAAAAATCACCAAAACGAAAAAAACCCTAAAAAACAGAAAAAAATCGCCAAAATGAAAAAAAGCCAAAAACAGAAAAAAAATCGCCAAAACGAAAAAAAGCACCAAATTAAAAAAAAAATATAAAACGAAAAAAAACCTAAAAAACAGAAAAAAAATCGCCAAAATGAAAAAAAATCGCCAAAACGAAAAAAAACCTAAAAAACAGAAAAAGTCGCCAAAATGAAAAAAAAATCGCCAAAATGAAAAAAATCACCAAAACGAAAAAAAACCTTAAAAAACAGAAAAAAATCGTCAAAATGAAAAAAAATCGCCAAACCGAAAAAAACCCTAAAAAACAGAAAAAAATCGCCAAAATGAAAAAAATCGCCAAAAAACGTAAATAACAGAAAAAAATCGCCAAACCGAAAAAAATCGCCAAAAACAAGAAAAAATCGCCAAAACGAAAAAAAGCACCAAATTAAAAAAAAATTCTAAGACTAAAATAAATCGCAAAAAAAAACGGAAATATTGCTAAAATGAAAACAAAAATCGCCAAAATGAAAGAAAATCGCCAAAATGAAAAAAAATCGCCAAAATGAAAATAATCACTAAAACGAAAAAAAAACCTAAAAACAGAAAAAAATCGCCAAAATGATAAAAAAAATCGCCAAAATGAAAAAAATCACCAAAACGAAAAAAACCCCAAAAAACAGAAAAAATCGCCAAAATGAAAAAAGCACTATATTAAAAGAAAATTTCTAAGACTAAAATAAATCGCAAAAAAACGAAAAAATTGCTAAAATGAAAAAAAAAATCGCCAAAATGAAAAATATCGCTAAAAACGAAAAAAAACCCTAAAAAACAGAAAAAACAGAAAAAAAATCGCCAAAATGAAAAAAAATCGCCAAAATGATAAAAAATCGCCATAATAAAAAAAAAATCACCAATATGAAAAAAAATCACCAAAACGAAAAAAAACATAAAAAAAAAGAAAAAAATTGCCAAAATGAAAAAAATCGCCAAAATGAAAAAAATCACCAAAACGAAAAAAAAACAAAAAAATCGCCAACAAAATCGCGAAAAAAACCCAAAAAAAAACAGAAAAAATCGTCAAAATGAGAAAAATCTCCAAAATGAAGAAAAGCCCAACAACAGAAAAAAATCGCCAAAATGAAAAAAACCTCCAAAAACAGACAAAATCGCCAAAACGAGAAAAAAGCGACAAAACTGAAAAAATCGTTTTAACTGAAAAAAACTTCAAAAAAGCAAAAAACCTTCCTTTCGTGCGCGATTCAAAGTCGCACTTAACTGATTTTTTTAATATTAAAGGAATTAAATGAAACTAAGTTTTTGCTTATTTCGTTCTTGCTTTTTTCACTTAACATATTTTATGTATTTTTTAAAGAACTAGATTGGTATCAATAATCAGAAAAATCCAAAATTATGACTCCAGGGTTGGAAAACTTACACTTTTTGTGTTATGTAAAATTAAATAGGTCTAAAATTTTTTTTCTTTTTCTTTATAAATTGAATATATTTTATGCTTCTGAAAGAAAAGTTTGGTGTATGAAATTTGAAAAATGAAAATTATAGCTCCAAAGATGGAAACTTTAAAAAAATGATAAATTTTTTCACAAAACAAATATGTATGTACGTGTCTGTATACTATATATATGTACGTACGTTGGTAAAGGGTATATAAGATTCGGCACAGCCGAATATAGCACTCTTACTTGTTATATAACAAATAAATTTAAGTTCCCAGCCCTGGAAACGTCTATTTTATACCCTTCACCAAAAATGGAAAAGGGTATATATAGGTTTGTCATTCCGTGTATAATTTCCATAATATTCATATTCGACCCATAAAATATTTACATATATTCTGGATCCTTATGAATAGGGAAGACGAATAAGCGATGTCCATCTGTCCGTCTGTCTATACGTAAAATTGGTTTTCCGAAGCTCCCAGAAGAGCTAAGGACTTCGTTTTTGGACTGAAGTGTCAAAAATTTTCCAAAATAAATTGGTATTGAAAGTCAGCAAAATCGAGCAGACGATTGCAGAGGTGGAAAACTTAAACTTTATTTTGCCATATAAAAGTAACTAGATAACATAATTTTTTTGATTTTTTTTTTTAAATAAACTTATTTTATATTTCACTACGAACTAATTTTGTATTCAAAATATTAAAAAAAAATAAAAAAGGCGTTTACAGGGTTGAGAACTTTAAATTTTTTGTTATATAAAATTAACCTACTAAAATTAATTATTCCTATAAAAATAATTGTATATCTATATTTAAAATATCTTAAATTCTTAAAAGAAAAATATTGGTGTGAGAAAGCAGAAAAATTTTAAACTACGATTCCAGGGTTGGGAAACGTACACTTTTTATGATATATAAAATTAACTAGGTCTAATAATTTTTTTTTATATTTTCATTTATAAATATATTTTATGTTTTGGAAAGAAAAGTTAGGTATAGAAAATTTGAAAAATTAAAACCACAGCTCCACAGCTGGATAATTTAAACATTTTAGGGCTCCCTACACCAAAGGTGAAAAGGAACTCCATTATTTTCGCTACGCTGTCTGTCTGTCCATCTGTCTATCACAGGGTATTTTCTCGAGAACCGTAAGAGCTACAGACTTGAAATTTGGACACAGTATCTAGACCCTTACATCAACAAATTAATGAGGGTTAAAAATTAAAGGGTGTTCCAAAACGAGCAACGAAAAATGATAAAATTTCATATAATATATATACAATTATATGTATATACATTTGAAAGTTGTAAAGTTAGTGTATTCTAATACAGACTACAACAACTAACACTAAAATTAAAAAAAAAATTAATTAAAGAGTGTTATGCAATTTTGACTATGTAATTTTGACAACTTGCTGTATCTTGGAAACCGTAAGAGCTAAACTCTTGAAATTTTCAAAAACGGTAAAACAAAAAAATCCCAAAATTATAAAATCACCAAACAACCAAAAAATCGCCAAAAACAAAAAAAAATCGCCAAAACAGAAAAAATCTCCTAAATTAAAAATATTTGTAAAATAAATCACAAAAAACCGGAGAAATCGTCAAAATGAAAAAAATCGCCAGAAGGAAAAAAAATCGCTAGAATGATAAAAAATCCAAAAACAAAAAATTCACCAAAATTAAAAAAAAACGCCAAATTAAAAAAACCCCAAAAACAGAGAAAATCGTCAAAATGAAAAAAATCGCAAAAATAAGAAAAAATTCCGTAAAAAACCAAGAGGTCACTTACTAAAAATTGCACTTTAACAAAAAATTATAAATTTAAAATTTTTAAACGCACTAATAATCCCAAATTATTATTTTACTTATTAAGTAAAATATTTTTTATTAAAAATACATTGAAATTGATTATTGAGGGGTTTAGCTGGATCCTATGCGCATTTCACTGTTGCTAATTCAGATCATCAGGGAACCTTTACCCAAATTTCTTAGAACAACTAGAGTTATTATGTTATAAACTTTCATTTAAACAAATGAGAATGTATTTTTAATAAAAAATATTTTACTTAATAAGTAAAATAATAATTTGGGATTATTAGTGCGTTTAAAAATTTTAAACTTAAATTTTAACCATTCCCATAAAAACACTAAAAAATTATAAATTTTATCACAAAACAAATGTGTATGTATGTACTTATGTATGTATCTGTATATTACATGTACATACGTTGGTGAAGGGTATATAAGATTCGATACAGCCGAATATAGCACTCTTATTTGTTTTATATATCAGTACGAATAAATTTTTTTTAAAAAATATTAAAAAAAAAGAAAAAAGGCGTTTCCAGAGCTGGGAACTTTAACTTTTTTGTTATATAAAAATAACCTACTAAAACTAATTTTTCCTTTTTTTCTATAAATTAAACATATATTATGTTCTTACCCAATAAGCACTCAAAGCACTAAAGCTCAAGCACTTGAAATTTAACTGGAAACAAGGTTGAATTCAAGCATTTTTTCAAGTAATATTCAAGTTTGAAAATATTTTAAATAAAAAACCAAACAACAAACAAATATGTAATTTATTGTTTAATAAAATTGAAATTGTTGTGAAAAATATCAAAGATAAATAAAAAATTGATTTCTTTAAAAACAAAAGGTGACTAAAAACGTGAAAACAATATTGAAGGTACTTATGCAGAAAATTATCATAACAAAACTTGTCTATTGCGTTTTCCCTTCTATTTTAAAAGCATTGTTTTTGAAGCTTGAAATATACTTGAATTCAATTGTAATAATAATAATTCTTATAATAATAATTGATTCAATTCATTCATTAATATAATTGAATTGTTCGAATTGAATTCAAGTTCCCTTTTCACTGGAAAATTCTATTTAATTAAAGTATAAATCAAGCATAATTCAACTCTTGACAATTGAATGTTTGACTTGAATAACAATTGTTTTACACTTGACTTCAAGCCAAATTGCTTATTGGGTACTTACTTACAGTTTTTGTGATATAAAAAAGTGATATATAAAAGTAACTAGGTCTAATTAATTTTTTTAATTCCCTCTATATATTATATCGCACCTTATTAACAAGAGGGTATTAACTCAAAATTTTAAAATGTTCAGCAGAGACGAAAAAATGTTTGTGGTTAGATTACTAGATAATTTGAAAATCCGAATCCATAGTAGTAATTAAATTTCATTTGAAAATATATTTGCATTGTTTTTATTTCAAAATGTTGGAATTCTTGGGAAAAAAACTCTATGTTTTGAGTTAATACCATTTTTCTGAATTTTCTCGATATTTTTTTTTTTTTGTATTATTTTGAAATACGATGCTTTAGTTGAAATTTAAATAAAGTTTCAAAATATATTTTTCAACAAAACAGTATCAACTCAAAATACAACAGAATTTAAATAAAACAATTGGATTATTTTTAACTTGAATAAAGGCTCAAATCAAAATAATACCTTTTTTATGAAAATATAAGATACATTTCTGTGTCCACTTTTGTACTAACTCAAAATAATACCTTTTTGATTATATAAAGGTAGTCACTACACTATCACAAAAATGGTCTCAAATGTGGTGTTTGAGGTGAAAGAGTAATCGGAATACATTGAAATTTTTACAGTAGATAGATATTGATGTTGTTAGTTGATTTCTTGCAAAAAGTGAAATTTCAAAAATTTTGAGTTAATACCCTCTTGTTGATAAGGTGCGATATGTATTTTACGTTATGAAAAGAAAAATTTGGCGTAGAAATTATAAAAATAAAAACCACAGCTCTAGTGCTGGAAACTTTTAACTTTTTTTCTGAATATTATAGTAACTAAATAAAACAATGTTTTTTTTTAATTTCCTTTTGTCTTTGTTGTCTTAACATACTTTGTATATTTTTTAAGAATTTTTAAGATTGGTATAAGGTATCAGAAAAAAAACTAAAATGATGATTTCAGGGTTGGAAAATATATTTTTTTGTATATAAAAGTAACTAGGTCAAATTATACTATTCTTTTTGTTTACCAATTATTTATACATTATGTTTTAGAAAGAAATAGTTCGGCATCAAAATTATAAAAATAAACAAGTAAGAGTGCTATATTCGGCTGTGCCGAATCTTGTATACCCTTTACCAACGTATATATATGTAGTATACCGATGCATACATAAGTACATACAAACATATTTGTTTTGTGATAAAATTTATAATTTTTTGTTATAGTGCAATTTTGGTCTTGGGTTTTTTCGACTAAAGAATTTGCTTGAGTAAAGATCTTCCTAAAATATGATATATGTTTAACTGAAAAAATGGAAAAGGGTATATATAGGTTTGTCCAGATTTTTGTAATTTCTACAATATTCATTTGCGGCCAAAAAAAGTTAGTTATTATGGATCCTTATGACTAGGAGATAAAAAAAAGACATGTCCGTCTGTCCGTCTGTCTGTACGGATTTTGTATGGGAGGCGTGAAATGCGTTTTTTGAAGCTCCCAAGCAAGTTAGAGAGCTCGGAGTTGGACTAAGACGACCGCGCTTGTCTTAGCACAATTCCTTATATAAATCAGCAAAAATGTATAATCGGTTCTCCCTAAGTTCTATATATATAGTTTTATCATACGTTTTGAAAATTTGATGAAAAAATGACCGTGCATAGAACCAAGAACTACCAAACTTGTAATTAACCCCACTAGCTACTCGACTACCGAGGCTTGCTTGAAATTGTTATTTATTTCCTGTACTTAAACATTTTCCCTAATATGCTTTACTTCATATTAAACCCCTTTTTGTCAGCTCTGCATAGACATTTTTCTTTTTAATTTTTTTTATTATACCCTTTACCAAAAATGGAAAAGGGTATATATAGGTTTGTCCAGATTTTTGTAATTTCTACAATATTCATTTGCGGCCAAAAAAAGTTAGTTATTATGGATCCTTATGACTAGGAGATAAAAAAAAGACATGTCCGTCTGTCCGTCTGTCCGTCTGTCCGTCTGCCTGTACGGATTTTGTATGGGAGGCGTGAAATGCGTTTTTTGAAGCTCCCAAGCAAGTTAGAGAGCTCGGAGTTGGACTAAAACGACCGCGCTTGTCTTAGCACAATTCCTTATATAAATCAGCAAAAATGAATAATCGGTTCTCCCTAAGTTCTATATATATAGTTTTATCATACGTTTTGAAAATTTGATGAAAAAATGACCATTCATAGAACCAAGAACAACCAAACTTCTAATTAACCCCACTAGCTACTCGACTACCGAGGCTTGCTTGAAATTGTTATTTATTTCCTGTACTTAAACATTTTCTCTAATATGCTTTATTTCATATTAAACCCCTTTTTGTCAGCTCTGCATAGACATTATTCTTTTTTTCTTTTTAATTTTTTTTATTCAATGATAATTTTGCTTGGCACATTCTTATTCCTGGAAATGCAAACGAATGTGTTTGCATAGAATTTGTAGTGTCATGAAAAAAAAAAACTATAGGTATACTATAAGCATACATACATATATACATATGCATAAATATACGCTTCCATAAGAGTTTTTGTATTCTGTGTTGAATTGAACAACTACAAATTGAAAAAATATTGGAGTTCAATATACATTTGACTTCGATAGGAACGCGCGAGGGACAATTAGAGCCCTGCGAGTAAATTTTGTACAAATTCCGCCTTTGTATGGGAGCCCCCTTAATGAGTCGAGATAGGATATAGGTATGCTCAGAGGAAATGTTGAGCATAAAAAATTACTGTGGGTCGGTCTTACATTTTACCCCCCTAGGAGGCAACATAAAAGCGAAAAAAGCGGATTTCTTAAAAAAAATTATTAAAAAAACTATTTTTTTGTATGGGGACCACCTTAATGGTTGAAGATAGACTGCAAGTATGTTCAGAAAAAATCTTTGTAATGAAAAAATATAGGAGGTCAGTCATACATCTGACATCGATAGGTACGCCCTAGGGACAGTTAGAGCCCTGCGAGTAAATTTTATAAAAATTTCCCCTTTGTATGGGAGCCCCCTTAAGAAGAGGAGCTAGGTGGCCGGTGTGTTTAAAAAAGATGTTGGGCGGAGAAAATTAATGGGTGCTCGTCATACATTTGACCCTGGTAGCGGTGACCCCGGGAAAGTTATATGATTGCTTGTAGTTTTTTTGCTTTTACCCTCATCTTTGAGCACGATGCGGAGCCCTTTGCCCCCATCTGACCGCCACCATTTTTTGGCTCGAATATTTTTTTTTTGAAACTTCACAAAATGAGGGGTTCTTGCAAGTCGAAATTGAAAAATCGTAAACAACGCCATACCTAATGTACATATGTATATTGAAATAAATACCCAGCAAAAAGGGGATGTAAAAACGGAATTAAATTATCATCACATTGCTACATTTTTATATATAAAGAGTTTTATTTCCAACACATAACAAGAGTACAGTGGTACAGTGGCAGGGACTGTGCTTTGTGGTTGAGAACAGCGTGGTTCGTATCCTGCGACAAAAATTTTATTTATTTTTTGTTTTGTATTTACGTGAAATATTTTCATTAAATAAGTTTTATCTCTAAAGAATAACAAGAGTACAGTAGCTCAGTGGTAGAGAGTGTGCCTTGGGAGTGAGAACAGCGCGGTTCGTATCATGCGGCAAAGATTTTTACTTATTTTTTTGTTTTGTATTTAGTGACACGATCGGATAGGGAACTTGCAAGGGTTTCAATTCATTAATTTTAATCAGGGACATAACAGTTATAAGAGAAATGACAAAAAGGTTATATTTAACCATTAAAATTGATGAATTAAAATATTGGTTATAATCAACGATTATTGTAAGATATATTTCATTTTGGTTATTGTAACCAATTAAAGTGAGAAATATTTTTTTTTTGGTTACGAATAACTATTATAGCAACCAAAAAATTTTTTTGGTTACCAATAACTACTATCTAAAGAATTTTAATTTTATGGTTATTGATACCTAAAATAGGTATTTTAGATGCAAAAATGCAAAATAATATTTGGCACGAAAATGCAAAAATATGAGAAAATTATTCAACGGCTTCTACCTGTATCCGAAAACTTTTCCGATTTTAGCAATATATGAAACAATTTTTTTTTTCGAGCATTTATCGTTTTATAATTTAGGGCTTTAGTATTTGTTTGCAAATTTTAGTAAGTTTTGCGAATCAGGTAGTTTTTAATAAATCTTATTGCTCATGTGCACAATTTTTACAAATATGAATAAAAAAAAGTATTTGCTTTTTACTTAAAAATTTGTTTTAAAACCCCAAATATGTGTGTTTTTTTTGTTTTTTTTTAACAAATGTTTAAGTAAAAAGCAAATACTTTTTTTATTCATACTACCCATTGTCTGATAGAATTATTTTTTTTTTCAGTTTTTCCCTTTTTATAGTTCTGCAGTCTTTTAATTAATATCAGCCTTTGATATCATTTTGATGTAAGCAAGTTATTGCAAATTTTCGTAATTTTTGCGAATTTTGCCGAACTTCTGGCATTCTTTATAATTTTACCTAAAGAATTTTAGGACATGCAGTTTGTCGCCAATTTTCGCGATAAGCCAAATCTTGCCTTTTTAGCATTTTACTGATTTTTAATCCATCTATCCATCTATAATGTAAGCAATTTGGTGTGCATTTTTAAAATTTTGTCAATTTTTCCAATTTTTTGAAATTTCTAATGTCTTTAGGTATTTTTAAGAAATTTTAGGGCTTGTTATACCCTTTACCAACAAAAATGGTAAAAGGGTATATATAGGTTTGTCATTCCGTTTGTAATTTCTTTAATATCAATAAGCGACCCATAAAATATATATATTCTGGATCCTTATGCATAGGGAAGACGAATAAGCGATCTCCGTCTGTCCGTCTGTCTGTATGTGAAATCGGTTTTCCGAAGCTCCCAGAAAAGCTAGAGACTTCGTTCTTGGACTGGTGTGTCAGAAATTTTCCAAAATAGATTGGTATTGAAATTCAGCAAAATCGAGCAGACGATTGCAGAGCTGGAAAACTTAAACTTTATTTTGCCATATAAAAGTAACTACCGAAAACAAATTTTTATTTTTTTTAATAAATAAACATATTTTACACTTCAGTACGACTAAAATTGGTATTTTAAATTAAAAAAATATAAAAAATAAAAAAAACTTTAACTTTTTGTGTTATGTAAAATTAACTATGTCTAAAACTATATTAGTATTTTCTCGAGAACCGTAAGACCTACAGACCTGAAATTTGGACACAGTGTGTAGACCTTTGGCCGCTACAACAACAAATACATGAGAATTGGAAATTAAAGGGTGTTCCAAAACGAGCAACGAAAAATTTTAAAATCCCATGTAATATACATACAATTGTATGTATGTATGTATATACACTTGAAATTTTTAAGGTTAGTGTATTTTTATACAGACTACAAAAATTAACACTAAAATTTAAAAAAATTTAAATTAAAGGGTGTTCCATCAGTTAATGCAATTTTGACTATGCAATTTTGACAACTTGCTGTATCTTGGAAACCGTAAGAGCAAAACTCGTGAAATTTTCAAAACCGGTAAAACTAAAAAATCAAAAAATTATAAAATCGCCAAACCGAAAAAAATCGCCAAAAACAAAAAAAATCGCCAAAACGAAAAAAAGCACCAAATTAAAAAAAATTTCTAGGACTAAAATAAATAGCATAAAACGGAAAAATTGCTAAAATGAAAACAAAAATCGCCAAAATGAAAAAAATCGCCAAAATGAAAAAAAATCGCCAAAATGAAAAAAATCGCCAAACGGAAAAAAACCTAAGTAACAGAAAAAAATCACCAAAATGAAAAAAAAATCCCCAAAATGAAAAAAAATCGTCAAAATGAGAAAAATCGCCAAAATGAAGAAAAGCAGAAAAAAACGCCAAAACGAGAAAAAAGCGACAAAACTGAAAAAATCGTTTTAACTGAAAAAACTTCAAAAAAAGCACAAAACCTTCCTTTCGTGCGCGATTCAAAGTAGCACTTAACTGAATTTTTTAATATTAAAGGAATTATATGAAACTAAGTTTTTCCTTATTTCGTTTTTGCTTTGTTCATTTAACATATTTTATGTATTTTTTAAAGAACTAGATTGGTATCAATAATCAGAAAAATCCAAAATTATGACTCCAGGGTTGGAAAACTCACACTTTTTGTGTTATGTAAAATTAAATAGGTCTAAAAATTTGTTTCTTTTTCTTTATAAATTGAATATATTTTATGCTTCTGAAAGAAATGTTTGGCGTATGAAATTTGAAAAATGAAAATTATAGCTCCAAAGATGGAAACTTTAAAAAAGTTATAAATTTTTTTACAAAACAAATATGTATGTATGTGTCTGTATACTATATATATGTACGTACGTTGGTAAAGGGTATATAAGATTCGGCACAGACGAATATAGCACTCTTACTTGTTTTTGGTTATTTTTTATCCAATTTTTTTTAGTTTCCAACCCTGTACCTTAATTTAAATTTTTCTGGTTTTAATACGATTACTAATTTATTTCTTTCTAATATAGAGAATATATTTAATTATCAAAGAAATAACTAGCTTTATTTCATTAGTCTTAGACATATAAAAAAGTGCAATTTTCCCAACCCTTGAATCATAATTTTGGATATTTTGATTCCTTATATCGGTCTTGTTCTTTAAAAAATATATAAAATATGTTAAGTGAACAAAGAAAAAAAGATATAAGGAAAATACTAGTTTAGTTAGTTACTTTAATATCAAAAAAAGTTCAGTAAAGTTCGACTTTGACTCGCGCACGAAGGGTTCCGTACATTCGGTTTTGGGAATTTTTTAATGTGGCGTTTATACTTTTTTGAAATTTTTTTCAGTTTAAACGATTTTTTTGGTGTTGTCGCTTTTTGCCCGTTTGGCGATTTTTTCTGTTTTTGGCGATTTTTTTCGTTGTGGTGTTTTTTTTTTTGGCTATTTTTCGATTTTTCGCGATTTATTTTAGTCCTAGAATTTTTTTTAATTTGGTGTTTTTTTTTTTGTTTTGGTGATTTTTTGTTTTTTGGCGATTCTTTTTCGGTTTGGCGATTTTAAAATTTTTTTATTTTTTAGTTTCACCGTTTTTGAAAATTTCAAGAGCTTTGCACTTACGGTCTCCAAGATACAGCAAGTTGTCAAAATTAGATAGTCAAAATTGCATAAGCTGATGAAACACCCTTTAATTAAATTTTTTTTAATTTTAGTGTAGATTGTAGCAGTCTGTATAAAAATACACTAATCTTACAAATTTCAAGTATATATACATACATACAATTGTATGTATACTACATGGGATTTTAATATTTTTCGTTGCTCGTTTTGGAACACCCTTTAATTTTTGACTCTCGTGTATTTGCTGTTATAGCGGCCAAATATGTAGACACTTTGTACAAATTTCAGGTCCGTAGCTCTTACGGTTCCCGAGAAACTATCCTGTGATTGACAGACGGACAGATGGACAGCGCAGCGAAAATAATAGGGTTCCTTTTTTTTGGAGCTGTGATTTTTATTTTTCAAATATTTTATTCCCACCTTTTCTTTCCAAAACATAAAATATATTTATAAATGAAAATATAAAAAATTATTAGACCTAGGTAATATATCACAAAAATTGTACGTTTCCCAACCCTGGAATAATAATTTAAACTGTTTCTGATATCTTACATCAATCTTTTTCTTTTAAGAATTTAAGATATTTTAAATTTATAGATAAAAAGGAAAAATTAGTTTTAGTAGGTTATTTTTAGATAACAAAAAAACTAAAATTCCCAACCCTGGAAACGTATTTTTGATTTAAAATTTTTTTTTTCATATTTTTAATACAAATTTTATTTGAACTGAAATATGTATAAAATAAGTTTATTTAACAAAAAATTAAAAAAATTGTGTTATCTAGTTACTTTTATATGGCAAAATCAAATTTAAGCTTTCCAGCTCTGAAATCGTCCTTCCGATTTCGCTGATTTTCAATACCAATCTATTTTGGACCATTTCTGATACACTAGTTCAAGAACGAAATCTCTAGCTTTTCTGAGAGCTCCGGAAAACCGATTTCACGTACACGAGACGGACGGACGGACAGACGGACATCGCTTATTCGTCTTTCCTATTCATATAGTTATATCTTTGGTAATTAAATATATTCTATATTTTAGAAAGAAATAAATTTGTACTCGTATTAAAACCAGAAAAATTTAAGGTTTTCCAGAGTTGGAAGTTGGAAAAAAAATTTGGGTAAAAAATAACCAAAAATATTTTTTTCAATTAAAAATATTTTATGTTTTCGGAAGCTTTACTCAAGCAAATTCTTTAGTCGAAAAAGACCGAGAGGTCACTTACTAAAAATTGCACTATAATAAAAAACAAGTAACAGTGCTATATTCGGCTGTGCCGAATCTTACATACCCTTTACCAACGTACGTACATATATATAGTATACAGACACATACATACATATTTGTTTTGTGAAAAAATTTACCATTTTTTTCTCTAAAGCAATTAATAGTAAGTACCCTTTCAGTTTTTTTCGATTAAAGAATTTGATTCAATTATTTTATTTTCGATATTAGCAATAGTTGAATATTTTACTCTACATTCTGTGGTTAAGATATATTTTACATTCACTCTTATTTCAGTCAACATCGACGTCACGTCAATACAATACCAAAAAAGTGGGGCTTGTTTACTCAATGTCGAGATGTTCAAAAACCGTGCTGCTATTTAATAACTCTAAAATATTCTTAGTATTCCACCTCCGTACCAAGTAAACTAACTTGTTTTATATTTTCCCGTACTAATTTATTTCCTTATACAATATAGAATATATTTAATTACCAAAGAAATAATTAGTTTTATATACCAGAAAAAATTTAAGTTTTCTAGCTCTAGAGCTATGTCTTTTATTTTTCTAATTTCTATGCCAAACTATTTCATTCTAAGTCATAAGGTATATAAAACTTGTAGGCAAAAAGAAAAAACTAACTTGACCTAGTTACTTTTGTAAAAAAAAACAATAAATTTACCAACCCTGGAACCAACATTTTAGATTTTTCTGATTTAAAAAATTAATAAAGTGTGTCAAGTGAACAAAGAAATAAAAAAAAATTAATTTTATACCTTAATATCAAAAAAAATCAAAGTTTCCATCCTTGGAGCTGTAATTTTCATTTTTCAAATTTTAAACGCCAAACTTTTCTTTCAGAAGCATAAAATATATTCAATTTATAAAGGAAAAGAAAAAAATTTTTAGACCTATTTAATTTTACATAGCACAAAAGGTGTAAGTTTTCCAACCATGGAATCATAATTTAGGATTTGTCTAATTACTTATAAAAATCTAGTTCTTTAAAAAATACATAAAATATGTTAAGTTAAAAAAGCAAAAACGAAATAAGAAAAAACTTAGTTTTATTTAGTTACTCTATTATCAAAAAAAGTTCAAAGTTTCCATCTCTGGAGCCTTGGTTTTAATTTTTATAATTTTATACGCCAATTTTTTCTTTCAGAAGCATAAAATATATTTAATTTATAAAGGAAAAGATAATTATTTAGACCTATATAATTTTACATAACACAAAAATGTAAGTTTTCCAACCCTGGATTTGGATTTCTCTGATTATTGATACAAATCTAGTTTTTTAAAAAATACATAAAGTGAACAAAGCAAAAACGTAATAAGAAAAAACTTATGCGCTAATTCTGTTCGACGAATGTATCGTCTTGTCTATGGACGAAAAAAAGAAGCAGTTTTGATTCTTTAAAACAATTATTATTTATTGTCTATGCTAGAAGGTTCGTGTATTTGCTTTATGATTTTGTTCCAAACATTATATCCAAACACATATATTTTCATGTATTTTTCAAACTATTGTATAATACTTTAATTGAATTTTTATGTTTTAAAAACATGGCAATAATATTTATATTTTTCATTCTCAAAGACAACAACCATTTTTGAAAAAAATAATTTAGAGACTTCAAAGACAAGAACTCAGAAGCATTTTCAAACAAAAACGTCCTAAATCTTCTTACTGAATTAGGGCATTAGTTTCATTTAATTCCTTTAATATTAAAAAATTCAGTAAAGTGCGACTTTGACTCGCGCACTAAGGGTTCCGTACATTCGGTTCTGAGCATTTTTTAATGTGACTTTTTTGCTTTTTTGAAGTTTTTTTTTCAGTTTAAACGATTTTTTCAGTTTTGTCGCTTTTTTCTCATTTTGGCGATTTTTTTCTGTTTTTGGGTTTTATTTTCATTTTGGCGATTTTTTTCTGTTTTTGGGGGTTTAATTTCATTTTGGAGTTTTTTTTTCATTTTTGCGATTTTTTTTTGCGATTTTTTCCTATTTTTGGGGTTTTTTTCATTTTGGCGATTTTTCTGTTTTTTTGGGTTTTTTTCGTTTTGGCGATTTTTTTTTCATTTTGGCGATTTTTTTTCATTTTGGCGATTTTTTACTGTTTTTGGGGGTTTATTTTCATTTTGGAGTTTTTTTCCATTTTAGCAATTTTTTTTTAATTTTTTGCAATTTTTTCCTACTTTTTGGTGCTTTTTTTCATTTTGGCGATTTTTTTCTGTTTTTGGCGATTTTTTCTATTGTTGGGGTTTTTTTATTGTGGTAAGTTTTTCATTTTGGCGATTTTTTTTTCATTTGGCAATTTTTTTCGGTTTTTAGGGTTTTTTCATTTTGGCGATTTTTTTCATTGTGGCGTTTTTTTTATTTTGGCGATTTTTCCGGTTTTTCGCGATTTATCTTAGTCCTAGAAATTTTTTTGAATTTAGTGTTTTTTTTTGTTTTGGTGATTTTTTTTTGTTTTTGGCGCTTTTTTCGGTTTGGTGACTTTAGAATTTTTTTATTTTTTAGTTTTACTGTTTTTGAAAATTTCAAGAGTTTTGCTCTTACGGTCACCAAGATACAGCAAGTTGTCAAAATTAGATAGTCAAAATTGCATAAACTGATGGAACACCCTTTAATTTAATTTTTTTAAATTTAAGTGTTAATTGTTGCAGTCTGTATAAAAATACACTAACCTTACAAATTTCAAGTGTATATACATACATACAATTGTATGTATACTACATGGGATTTTAACATTTTTCGTTGCTCGTTTTGCTCGTTTTTAAAATCCCATGTAATATACATACAATTGTATGTATGTATGTATATACACTTGAAATTGGTAAGATTAGTGTATTTTTATACAGAATACAAAAATTAAAGCTAAAATTTCAAAAAATTTAAATTAAAGGGTGTTCCATCAGTTAATGCAATTTTGACTATGCAATTTTGACAACTTGCTGTATCATGGAAACCGTAAGAGCAAAACTCTTGAAATTTTCAAAAACGGTAAAACTAAAAAATAAAAAAAATATAAAATCGCTAAACCGAAAAAATCGCCAAAAACAAAAAAAAATCGGCAAAACGAAAAAAAGCACCAAATTACAAAAAAAAAAAAATGTCTTAGACTAAAATAAATAAAGAATAACCGGAAAAATTGCTTAAATGAAAAATAAATCGCCAAAATGGAAGAAAATCACCAAAATGCAAAAAAAAAACCCCAAAATGAAAAAAAATCGCCAAAATGAAAAAACCCAAAACAGGAAAAAATCGCCAAAATGAAAAAAAAAACGCCAAAATGAAAAAAATCTCCAAAATGAAAAAAACCCCAAAACAGAAAAAAATCGCCAAAATGATAAAAACCCCAAAACAGGAAAAAATCGCCAAAATAAAAAAAAAACGCCAACATAAAAAAAACCGCCAAATTAAAAAAAACTCCAAAAATAAGCCCCCAAAAACAAAAAAAAATCGCCAAAATGAAAAAAAACCCAAAAACAGAAAAAGATCGCCAAAATAAAAAACCCCCCAAAATAGGAAAAAATCGCAAGAAATTAAAAAATCGCCAGAATGAAAAAAAAAACTCCAAAATGAAAATAAGCCCTTAAAAACAGAAAAAGATCGCCAAAATGAAAAAATCTCCAAAATAAAAAAACGCTAAAAACAGAAAAAAATCGCCAAAATTAAAAAACACCAAAATGAAAAAACCCCCAAAATAGGAAAAAATCGCCAAAATGAAAAAAACCGAAAAAAACAAAAAAAAATCGCCAAAATGAGAAAAAAGAGATAAAACTGAAAAAATCGTTTAAATTGAAAAAAAAACTTCAAAAAAGCAAAAAAGCCACATTAAAAAATGCTCAGAACCGAATGTACGGAACCCTTCGTGTGCGAGTCAAAGTCGCACTTTACTGAATTTTTTAATATTAAAGGAATTAAATGAAACTAAGTTTTTTCTTATTTCGTTTTTGCTTCGTTTCCTTAACATATTTTATGTATTTTTTAAAGAACTAGATTGGTATCAATAATCTGAAAAATCCAAAATTATGACTGCAGGGTTGGAAAACTTACACTTTTTGTGTTATGTAAAATTAAATAGGTCTAAATAATTATCTTTTCTTTTATAAATTATATATATTTTATGCTTCTGAAAGAAAAAATTGGCGTATAAAATTATAAAAATGAAAACCAAGGCTCCAGAGATGGAAACTTTGAACTTTTTTTGATAATAGAGTAACTAAATAAAACTAAGTTTTTCCTTTTTGCTTTGTTCACTTAACATATTTTATGTATGTTTTAAAGAACTTGATTGGTATCAATAATCAGAAAAAGCCAAAATTATGACTCCAGGGTTGGATAACTTACACTTTTTGTGTTATATAAAATTAAATAGGTCTAAAAAATTTTTTCTTTTACTTTATAAATTGAATATATTTTATGCTTCTGAAAGAAAAGTTTGGCGTTTAAAATTTTAAAAATGAAAATTACAGCTCCAAGGATGGAAACTTTGATTATTTTTTGATATTAAGGTATAAAATAATTTTTTTTTTATTTCTTTGTTCACTTAACACCCTTTATTAATTTTTTAAATCAGAAAAATATAAAATGTTGGTTCCAGGGTTGGTAAATTTATTGTTTTTTACAAAAGTAACTAGGTCAAGTTAGTTTTTTATTTTTGCTTACAAGTTTTATATACTTTATGACTTAGAATGAAATAGTTTGGCATAGAAATTAGAAAAATAAAAGACATAGCTCCAGAGCTGGAAAACTTAAATTTTTTCTGGTATATAAAACTAATTATTTCTTTGGTAATTACATATATTCTATATTGTATAAAGAAATAAATTAGTATTAAGAAACTCAGAATTATGGTTCCAGGGTTGGAGATTCAAAAAAGTTTCTGTAAAATAATAACCAAAAGTATTTTTTTTCAGTTAAACAGATTTCATGTTTTAGAAAAATCATTACTCAAGATTTTTTTTACATGGTTAATTTTTTTATGGATATCTAAACTAATTGAAGTATAAACAAAGGTTTGTGCTTATTGTGCTCTCATCAAAATAACTATTATTTTCTAGTAAATGGAGATGAAACTAAAATTTATCGCTAAAGATACATTAAAGGACATGTTCCGTTTCATTTTCCTGATACCTTTCTTTCCTGCTGAACAAATTTCAAAAAAATCCTGTAGGAATAAAACGTTTACATAATACCACGATGTATACCATTTGCAATTGGAACTTTAAATCAAGACACTAAGCAGTTTTGCATCAACAATGATTATTAAATACAGGAAAATATAAAACAAGTTAGTTTACTTGGTATGGAGGTGCAATACTAAGAATATTTTAGAGTTATTAAATACCAGCACGGTTTTTGAACATCTCGAGAGCGAGTAAACAACCCCCAATTTTTATACCCTTTACCAACAAAAATTGTAAAAGGGTATATATAGGTTTGTCATTCCGTTTGTAATTTCTATAATATCAATAAGCGACACATAAAATATATATATTCTGGATCCTTATGCATAGGGAAGACGAATAAGCGATGTCCGTCTGTCCGTCTGTCCGTCTGTCCGTCTGTCTGTACGTGAAATCGGTTTTCCGAAGCTCCCAGAAGAGCTAGAGACTTCGTTCTTGGACTGGTGTGTCAGAAATTTTCCAAAATAGATTGGTATTGAAATTCAGCAAAATCGGGCAGACGATTGCAGAGCTGGAAAACTTAAACTTCATTTTGCCATATAAAAGTAACTCCCGAAAACAAATTTTTATTTTTTTTAATAAATGTACATATTTTACACTTCAGTACGACTAAAATTGGAATTTTAAATTAAAAAAATACAAAAAAATTAAAAAGACGTTTCCAGGGTTGGAAAACTTTAACTTTTTGTGTTATGTCAAATTAACTATGTCTAAAACTATATTAGTATTTTCTCGAGAACCGTAAGAGCTACAGACCTGAAATTTGGACACAGTATGTAGACCTTTGGCCGCTACAACAACAAATACATGATAATTGGAAATTAAAGGGTGTATCCCATGTAGTATATATACAATTGTATGTATATACACTTGAAATTTGTAAGGTTAGTGTATTTTTATACAGACTACAAAAATTAACACAAAAATTTAAAAAAATTTAAATTAAAGGGTGTTCCATCAGTTAATGCAATTTTGACTATGTAATTTTGACAATTTGCTGTATCTTGGAAACCGTAAGAGCAAAACTCTTGAAATTTTCAAAAACGGTAAAACTGAAAAAATAAAAAATTATAAAATCGCCAAACCGAAAAAAATCGCCAAAAACAAGAAAAAATCGCCAAAACGAAAAAAAGCACCAAATTAAAAAAAAAATTATAAAACTAAAATAAATCGCAAAAAAACGGAAAAATGCTAATATGAAAAAAAAATCGCCAAAACGAAAAAAAACAGAAAAAAATCGCCAAAATGAAAAAAATCGCCAAAAAGAAAAAAATCACCAAAACGAAAAAAAACCCTAAAAAAAAAATCGTCAAAATGAAAAAAATCGCCAAAACGAAAAAAATCACCGAAACGAAAAAAAACCCTAAAAAACAGAAAAAAATCGTCAAAATGAAAAAAAATCGCCAAAACGAAAAAAACCCAAAAAAACAGAAAAAAATCGCCAAAATGAAAAAAATCGCCAAAAAAAGAAAAAAAACCTAAATAACAGAAAAAAAATCGCCAAAACGAAAAAAGCACCAAATTAAAAAAAATTTCTAAGACTAAAATAAATCGCAAAGAAAATTGAAAAATTGCTAAAATGAAATCAAAAATCGCTAAAATGAAAGAAAATCGCCAAAATGAAAAAAAATCGCCAAAATTAAAAAAATCACCAAAACGAAAAAAAAACCTAAAAACAGAAAAAAATCGCCAAAATGATAAAAAAAATCGCCAAAATGAAAAAAATCACCAAAACGAAAAAAACCCAAAAAAACAGAAAAAAATCGCCAAAATGAAAAAAAGCACTAAATTAAAAGAAAATTTCTAAGACTAAAATAAACCGCAAAAAAACGAAAAAATTGCTAAAATGAAAAAAAAATCGCCAAAATGAAAAATATCGCTAAAACGAAAAAAAACTAAAAAACAGAAAAAAATCGCCAAAATGAAAAAAAATCGCCAAAAAAAGAAAAAAAATCGCCAAAACGAAAAAAAAACTAAAAAACAGAAAAAAATCGCCAAAATGAAAAAAAATCGCCAAAATGAAAAAAAAAATCGCCAAAATTAAAAAAATCACCAAAACGAAAAAAAACAGAAAAAAAAGAAAAAAATTGCCAAAATGAAAAAAAAAATCGCCAAAATGAAAAAAATCACCAAAACGAAAAAAAAAACAAAAAAATCGCGAAAAAAACCCA
The DNA here is from genome assembly GCA_944452675.1 of Tachina lurida. Classification (NCBI taxonomy): domain Eukaryota; kingdom Metazoa; phylum Arthropoda; class Insecta; order Diptera; family Tachinidae; genus Tachina; species Tachina lurida. Next base: position 33,878,348 of record OX101755.1, on the reverse strand, counting down.
AAAAAAAAAAACAGAAAAAATCGTCAAAATGAGAAAAATCTCCAAAATGAAGAAAAGCCCAACAACATAAAAAAATCGCCAAAATGAAAAAACCTCTAAAAACAGACAAAATCGCCAAAACGAGAAAAAAGCGACAAAACTGAAAAAATCGTTTTAACTGAAAAAAACTTCAAAAAAGCAAAACACCTTCCTTTCGTGCGCGATTCAAAAGTCGCACTTAACTGAATTTTTTAATATTAAAGGAATTAAATGAAACTACATACGTTTTTGCTTATTTCGTTCTTGCTTTTTTCACTTAACATATTTTATGTATTTTTTAAAGAACTAGATTGGTAACAATAATCAGAAAAATCCAAAATTATGACTCCAGGGTTGGAAAACTTACACTTTTTTTTTTTCTTTTTCTTTATAAATTGAATATATTTTATGCTTCTGAAAGAAAAGTTTGGTGTATGAAATTTGAAAAATGAAAATTATAGCTCCAAAGATGGAAACTTTAAGAAAATGATAAATTTTTTCACAAAACAAATATGTATGTACGTGTCTGTATACTATATATATGTACGTACGTTGGTAAAGGGTATATAAGATTCGGCACAGCCGAATATAGCACTCTTACTTGTTTGGTATTGCATTGACGTGACGTCGATGTTGACTGAAATAAGAGTGAATTTAAAATATATCTTAACCACAGAGTGTAGAGTAAAATATTCAACTATTGCTAATATCGAAAATAAAATAATTGAATCAAATTCTTTAATCGAAAAATACTGAAAGGTTAGTTTCTATTAATTGCTTTAGAGAAAAAAATGGTAAATTTTTTCACAAAACAAATATGTATGTATGTGTCTGTATACTATATATATGTACGTACGTTGGTAAAGGGTATATAAGATTCGGCACAGCCGAATATAGCACTGTTACTTGTTTTTAATAGCAGTGTTGTTGCGCCATCTGGTGTCAAATGAGGCGTATTAAATTTTTGAAGCTGTGTTTTGTAGCCATTTTATTGATTATTTTACTTCGCCGATGATTCTGCTACACAACGAAGGAGGGCGCTCTTATTGTCCATTAGGACTAGTATCTGCTGAAGTCGGTATAGTTCAGTGACCAGTGACTATGCCTTCATCACTTGAACTTTCCTGCAACAACTGATACAAAGGGACACTAATGCACATCAGAAAAATGCGTGGTGTTGTTATTCAATGACTGTTGGATACAGGGATTGAACCCAGGACCTTCGGTTTTGTAGTGAACGTGCTAACTACTTCAGCCAACGCCACAAAAAAATTATAAAAATTGTGTTATCAGTTACTTTTATATGACAAAATCAAGTTTTAGTTTTCCAGCTCTGAAATCGTCTGCTCGATTTTGCTGATTTTCAATACCATCTATTTTGGACCATTTCTGATACAGCAGTCCAAGACCGAAGTCTCTAGCTTTTCTGGAATATATAGAAAATCGATTTCACCTATATCAGATGGACAGACGGACGGACAGACGGCCATCGATTATTCGTCTTCCCAATTCATATACATATATAATTTATGGGTCGAATATCAATATTATGGAAATTACAAACGGAATGACAAAAAAAATATGTATGATTAACTGTTCTTGGATTAATTAGCATTATGTTGATGTGATATCCGTCTTGACCCTTCCAAAAAATAATCGAATACGGCCAAGCATCGTGGGTTCTATGAGTTTCAGCAACATATTGAATATATTATTCCGTTGAAGAAGCATTATAGCACGTGTTTCGTGTTTTTTGCCGATAATAAAAATTATATAATAAAGATCACTTTAACCCTCTAAAAACCCAATGTTGTTATTTATGTTTTGGCATACAATTATTTCTATGGGAAAGGAAAAATACTAAGAAACATACCTCAAATTTTAAGATTTATTTTACCTTTACAATATATTTAGTTCTTTTTTAGAAATGGAAGCTGAACTTGAAAGTTTACTCCGTGAGTGGGGCATCGATGATGAAGGAATCAAAATTTTTTCGGAAAGCGGTATTTCTACGATCAATGTATTAAAAATGATGCGATTCTGTGACATTAATGAAATTTTCATAAACCGATGTGACATAAACCGCAAAATTATATTTCGCTACCACTTGCAAAAGTGGCGTTTACAAAATAATGTAAGTATAGGGTGATAGTTTATTAATTATTTATTAGTTAACTATCGTGGCGTAATAATAATTTTTTCTGTTTCTGTTTTTCTTCAGTTTGATGCAATATCTTGCTGCGGTAGCGACAAAACAGTGACAAATAGCAGCTCAACAATTTCTGATTGGTTGCAAAATGATTTGATTTAAAAGAAGTGCTTTCAACATCAGTTGCTGGACAAGATGTGCTACAAAAATATGAATCAAAAATCCACCTAAACGAACAAGATCAGTCGTCAATTTCTCGAATTATTGTCGATTACTTCATACTCAAAAATATCAAAATGCAGCCGAGGCACATGCTAATGGTTTCCAAGTCCATAGTGGCATTATTTCCAACTGAAGTTGAATCAACTTACTATATACCCAGACAAAATAAAAAAAAAACCATCCGGAAAAATATTTGACAGGTATTTCAATTACATGTACAAGCGAAAGCCATTAAAAACGTCAACAAAAAATATTAGGCTTGAGACTGATGATTCAGTGCAAGATGAATGCAATTCTGTAGAGTTGCTCAAAAAAAAATTTTTTTTAATTCATAATCAGCCATCCAATCTCCTCGACATATGGAAAGAAACACGCGAACTCCGAATGAAGGAACAAAGAGAAAACCTCAGCACTATTTTTGACAATTGGCCAAGGTATAAGGATCCCATTGGTTGCGACCTTATCAATGTAGATTTTGCCTGGCTTTTCCCTGGCAAGGAAAATAATCTTTTCAATAAAATAGCTCAACTTGAAGCAGATATGTGTGTTTTCATATTCCCTACACACATAAAGGATTATGAAATCAAAGGTTAAGAAACATATTGAAAAGCACAATTGCATTGTCATAAATCAAAGTAATGATGGTGTTGCCATTGAACCACCTCCAAACAAAAAACAAAAAAGCGAATTACCACATTGTTCACAAAATACAATAAATAGTTCTATGGATAATGAAATCAATTTAGTTTATTTAAAAAAAAATATTGAAAAAAAATTTATAAAATTTGTTTTAAGCTTTCATGCTAAATCAAATATTGTTAGAAAAAATATTCCAGAAATATTGAAAAATGTAAAAGATTCTGTTATTGCTCCACTTTTAGACTCATACAAGCAATTTACTCCTTTTATTATGCCCGAAAAACGAAAGGCTTTCGATGAGCTTAATGCATATGCTGAAGATATATTTAGAAATATTGATACTGAATTTAAACTTTTGAAATATTTGCAATTACAAAATATATACAAACAGCCGCAACTCTTTTCTATTAGTTGTCAGCTAGATGAGGTTTTTATTAATGGCTACCCAACTATCAAAGAAAATACAGTAAACGGATCTCTATGTGACATAAAATTTCAAATAAAATCATTTTTTGAGTCCCCTGGTGTATTAAGAAGCACGTTTGAAAATATCAACAACATAAATTTATCCAATAAAAAAAATCACTTCATCAAAGGCGAATTTTGGAAATCACTAATTAATGTTTATCCAAACAAAATAATTTTTCCAATTTTTATCTATTTCGATTCGTTCCAAGTAAACGATGCACTTGGCTCTCATCCACAATCGATTTGTGGCATTTACTACACAATTCCTGTTATTGCACAGCATCATTTATCACATTTGAATAATATATTTGTTGCCGGTTTCGTCAATTCTGAAGATTTCAAAAATTTTGGCAATCAATTAACTTTTCAGCGACTAAAAGAAGTTTTTCAAGATCTGGCTGAAAATGGTATAGATATATGCTATGAGAATGAGCAAATAAAAATTTATTTTTTATTGGCTCAAATCTTAGGAGATAACCTTGGTCTCAACGAAGTTTTGGGCTATACCAAAAGTTTTAACAGTCATAGATATTGTAGAATTTGCACCAGAACCAAAATGGAATGCCAAAATGACTATACTGAAAAAATAGACTATATTCGCGACAAAAACATGTATTCTAAAGAATGCACAACTACAGATAAAAGTTCAGCTGTTAAAGAAAATTCACTTTGGAATAGTTTACGTTATTTCCATGTTACAGATAATCAGACATGCGACATTATGCATGATATTTATCTTGGTGTAGCAAGATATAATATCAGTAAAGTTTTAAATTATTTTATTTTCGAAAAACAATTTCTAACTTTAGATGCCTTTAATTTTACAAAGCAAATGTTTCATTATGGGCCTGTTCTTGTGGGTAGTATTAGTGCAATGATTACAAAAAACCAAATACAAACTTGTAATTTTAAAATGAACGCTTCTGAAATGAAAACTTTCCTAAATGTGATTTTGCTTTTGATTGGCGATTTGATTGATGGTAATGATCCTGTTTATAAATTTTTAATAATATTTATACGCGTAACCGACATAATTACAAAAGATGACTTTGATGATTGTACTATAAAAATTCTGAAAGATTTAATTTCCAAGCATAATGAACTATATGTTGAATTATTTCAAGATACGCTGAAACCCAAACACCATTTTATGGTCCATTATCCAACAGTAATCGAGCAGTTGGGACCACTAAAGCATTTGTGGACCTTTCGTTTCGAGAGTAAACACCAATTATCAAAGCGACAAAGCCATGTCTCAAGTTCTAGAGTGAATTTACCTTACACCTTAGCCATTAAACACAGCCTACAATTTTCTAGTAACCTAATAGAACAAAATTTTTTTCAAAAAGATGCTTGTAATTTCAAATCAATATCAGAATCTGATTTATCACAGTACGATTTTTATAAAAATCTAACGACTGTTTTATTAAGAGGCTTCAAAGTTAAAAGTGTAACATATAACGGAGCTTTATTTGAGCAAAATTTTTATGTAAAGTGTGAAAACGATATTATTATGAAAATTTTATTAATATTTTATGAAACCCAGAACAATTTATTTTTGGTGGTTCAAGAAATGAATACAGTATTTTTGGAAAAATTTCAGGCACACAAAATTATAAATGCATATAGCTCTTTTCATATTAAAAATATTGAATTATTCAGATACCCACGTCAGGAGTTAATATTAAACTCATCGTGTGAAAAAGTTGTTAGATTTTAATTAGTTAAGTAAAGTTACGCTGTATATGAACTATTTTTTATTTTTATTGTATTAAACTTAAATAAAAAAATGTACTATAACTCTTTTAACATTAAAAATGTCTAGAGTCAGTATTAAAGTCAAAGTCTAAGAATGTTGCTAGATTTTAATTAGTTAAGTAAAGTTATGCTGTATATGAACTATTTTTTATTTTTATTACATTAAACTGAAATAAAAAAATTTTATAAAAATGCTGTGTTTGGTTTCATTAAATATTTTATTTTTCAGAAAAATTTTAGTTTTTTAAAACATTTCTATAGCAGATTTCAAAGAAAATTGCCTTTGTTCCTACATATCAGTCTTTAGTATTTCAAAGAATTATTTCGTTGAATTTAATTACATTTCTTTGTAATAATGTTAATATTACGTCTTTGTTACAATGAAAATTGTACTTAAAATCAAAAATGCAAGTCTTAAGACTAACGAATGAAAGTCTTTGTGCCAAAATACTTTTTCCTTAGTTTAAGGACTTTTTTCATGTGTGTCCAAAGACGTACATCCTTGCCACAAGATTTTAAGTCTTCGATTTTAAGTATATATTTCATGGGAATCTAAAGAACTTTGCGTCTTTCTGGTAAAGTTGTTTTGTCTTTGGGCACAATCCGACCAATAAAAGTCTTTGCAACAAAGTGCATTTTCTTTGATTTTACGATTTAATTTTCTCAGTGTAGAGCTTCATGTGTAGTAGGAGCGCTGTAGTGTCTGACATGCTGCCGGATGGAATTTTATCGGCACCGTATTTGAATTGCGTAATTATCTGCCGGTAGTTTATCGAGTGAAGTTTTAAATAACTGTATTAATGCATTCTGTTGGTTAAAAAAATGCTTGCCAAGCATATATGATGTGCCGCTTCGTGCCTGGAACTATGTATATTACAGCGTAGATCAATTTATGCATCATCGTCTCCCATAAAATATATTATTAAAATGTTATGGTCAGCTTAAAGAAAAGTGAAAATGAGCTAAGGTGGCGATACATTTGCCCTTCATCATGACAAACTTTGTCGGCTCAAGAAGAAGTCGGAGTTGTATTTGCGTATGTTTTTTAAGAAATCTGGTGAATTTTCTGAAAACAGTTTCTGAAAGGTGGTGGAAATAGTTTCGGTAATTTCGCGCAACACATCTCTGGTATTTCGTTTTTAAATTTAAATGAACCACAATTCCTACATATCCATACTGAAATGCAAACTATAATTATACATATAATAAGCATATATTCAGCATGTAAAGATCGTTTAGATAATGTTGTTCGTAAACGTTCCAGGTCAACTCTCTCTCTGCGTGTTGTTCCTATGACTCTGATTAGCGCGACTGAGTTTTTCTTGTGATTTTGATGCTCGTGAATCTGCAACTTGTAAACGGTCTTCTTAATTGTTCGTTTCCCGACCCTTGCTTGTTTGGGAAGAGTGCACTCACTTATTTCTAGGCATAATTATCAAAGAAACGTCTCTCAATTCACTGAAAAATTATAAGCTTTGCAGTTTACCCTAACAGGACATCAAAACACTTTCGGCCATATGTATAATGAAAAACTAGCATGAAGTTAGCATTAGTGGCAAAATTTAAAATGGTATTAACGAGTTTTGCCATACAATTTTGCATTAAAAATCACTCCAGGATTTAATAGTGGGTTAAAACTACATTATTCGTTTATTTTTAATGTCAAATTGTATATCAAAACTCGTTAAGATCATGTTCAATTTTGTCACTTATGCTAACTTCATGCTAGTTTTTCATTATACATATGGCCGTTTATATTTAAAACGAAAAAAGTAAGCACCTTCACTTAAAAAAATCTGTTTAGTTTTACTTACTTGCTGATCTATCAGATGTATACTTTAAAAAAGTGTCTTACATAGCCAGTGTCTTCTTATAAACAAAGGGACACCTATGCTTTGAATTTCTTTAAAATCAATTTGAAATTTCAGTACTATAGGTTGGAAAGTTTCAGGAAGGTAGAAATGGCCCATATTCGTAGCCTATATGCCTATTTGTGAACGCAGATATATTTGTGCTTTAAATTTCATTTACATCGATTTCAAAATGTTGGAGTGACAGAAATCAGGTATATTAGATACATAGCCTATGTGATCTTCTAAACGAAGGGATACCTATGATTTAAATTTTATTAGAATCGATTTCAAGGTTTCCGAGGAGCAAAATTAGTCCCTTGCAACTTTGCTTGTCTTAAGAAGGAATATAGAGTTAGTCTCCTTCTAAACGATGGGGTATCAATATTTTTTATTTCACGAAAAATTGAGTTGAGAATCAGAAATTTTCCCCCTTATTGCCTACTGGCCCTGGTTTAGAAACTGGCTATGGCAACTTTGTGAATTTTCAGACGTAGATCTATCTATGTTCTAAATTTCATTAAAATCATTTTAAACGTTTCGGAGGAGCAAAACTTTCCGTTCTATCGCCCTCCTTGTCATAGTCTTAAAAAAATAGTACCCTTTAACATTCCCGGACTTGCACAAATTAGGTGCACAAAATTTTTTTGTGCACCTTATTTGGTTTTTTTTGGTTTGGTCGTGCATAAAATACGGACAAACAAACATTAGTCCCCAGTAAAAAAAGACACTCCAAAAAAGTCATGAAAATGTAGAGTTTGCGATCTGGAAGTAGTGCAAATTTCGATCCGATCTAATGATTTTTACATAGGGTTGTCATTGCAAGAAGTTCTCTTTTTCGCTGCCTGGTCACCGATTTGGAAACTATTTTAAGAAAAATTTCCTTTTTTGTGTTCTATGATAATATTTTCATCTAGGAAAAATGGCTAATAGTTACCTATTTTAACAATTAGTTTCTTTTTATAGGAATTTAAACGCGAAACAGTAATTTAATGTAAATTTAAGCAAATAACTTTAAAATTTTAGACCAAAAATAGTTCATAAGTTTCTTAAAAAAAAATCGATTTTTTTAAAATTCTGGTGAGTAATTTCTAAAACTAGAGAGGAATTACAAGGTTTTGTATGACTAAAATAAACTTCTACTTGGTTTTCTGCTAACTATCGGCAAATTAAAAATATCGATTTTTTGGAAGCAATGAAAATGTACATACTTCCTTTAGAATGACTTCCAATTTTTTTTACTGGGTCTTTATATATTAGATAAATTATGATGAATTTGGATCGATTTTATGTATTATTTTTAAGCCATTCTTAAGCAACAGACTTTTAAAAAGCACATTAGAAGATAAAATATAAACGATTTAATGGGGCTGTGAAAAGAAATTTATCAAAAAAAAAAAAAAACGTATGAGAATCGATATGAAACATAATAGTGCTAAGAGTATAATAAGCAACATATCACATAGCTTCGTGTAATGACTGCACATGTTTATGGTTATATTCAATTATCATATCAAATTTGAGCAACCATAATAAACTCTTGAGTAAAGATTTCCCTAACATGTAAAAGATTTTTCTTTAAAAAATCATTTTTATTTAGTCACTTTTATGTACCAAAAAAAAATTAAATTTTCCGACCATGGAACCATATTTTTGATATTTCTGATTTTTCATACCAATTTAATTTTTACTGAAATATAAAATAGGTATAATTAACAAAATAAATAAAATTTGTTTAAGCTAGTTACATTTATACATTAAACAAAAAAGTTTAATTTTCCAGCTCTGAAACCGTATCTTGATTTGGCTGATTTCAAATACCAATATATTTTGAACTATTTCTGAATCAGTGTGCACACAAATTTTTTTTTTTTAATTCGGTAGAATCGACAAAAAAAATCGGTAAATTTGAATGAAATTCGGTAGAAAATATTTTTTATTCAAAGAAACATAAAAATTAACAATTCAAAGAAACATAATAAATAACAAAATATATGTAATTATATATAAAGAGTAAGTGCAAGGAGTATCAAACTAAACAGGTTTCAAAAGCGCATTTAAAACTTCACATGTGACTGGAAATTAAACTGCCACAAACAATGAAGCATTTACAATAAAAAAAGTGTCATCCCCAGTTATTTTCCCTTACCCTTTATATAGATATGCTATGCATACATAAAATAATATACATAAATAACAGGAATTCAGTTTTTGTACATAGGTTTTATAAAACTACTAAAATAACTTTTATTTGACAAACATTTGCTACTACAATGATTATATGTAAGATCCATTTATCAATTTAAACTTTTGTGCAAAAATTATGAAATCATTGGGAGGAATAAATATTTCAACTCCAAGGCACAATTCTATGTTCTGTTTTAATAATTTTCATGGCAGAAAATGACCGCTGTGCGGTCGCACTGCTATGTGGCAAAATATCCAATTTACACATATATCGACTTAAATTACTAAATAACAATTCGTTAAACATATTCTCTTCTCCGCAGAAAGCTTTCCACATTTTAGAACATACATGTGATTAATTTTCCGTATGTGTGATCAACTTGATCTTGTAGCATCATTGTTAATCAAAATGTTCGTTCAATATTCGGTAGATTTCAGGCCTTGTTCGGTCGAATTGGTAGATCGTTAAATTCACAAACATATTCGGTAGAATCTACCGAATATCGGTAGAAGTGTGCACACTGTTTCTGATACACGGGTCCAAGACAGAAACTCTATCTCTTCTGAAAACCGATGTCACGTATATACAGACGGACAGAGACGATCATAAGGACACCAAATGTATATCCTTTACGGGTAGCTTATGAATATTGTAGAAATTACTTATGGAATGACAAATCTACCATTTTATGTGAAGGGTATAAAAATTTGCATTATCAAAGAGCATTCTTCTTTATTATTCTAGTTTTTTTAGATCTGAAATTTTTTATAAAAACTTTTGAAAAAGTTCTAAACGATGCTATTGTAATGGAATATGCTTAAAATAAAAACTCAACTACAGTCAAATCCCGATAATTCGTAATCGCAAGGGACCGGACATTTCTTACGAATTATAGGGGTTTCGATTTAACGGGGTTAAAATAAAATAAATACGAATTACTAAAACTATAAAAAATGAACATAAAAAACAATTGTCAAAAATAAAATACAAAATAAATACATAAAGTAAAATAGCAAATTCATTTACTTAGCGTAAAATACGTGTAATTTTAATAGCAAACAAAAAACAATAAAATAAAAATAAAACTGGCAAATTCATTTCATCATTCTTTCCATGGTTTTGTTGTTTTTGTTACGAATTATAAGTGGTAGTTAGCAAACAATTACGATTTATAAGAGGTAAAGAAGATTTTATTTGAAAAAAAAAATTACGAATTAGCGAGGGTACCAAAATGTATGGAAATTTTACGAATTAACGAGATTTTTTCAAGGGACCGACTGTTTATTACGAATTATCGGGAATTACGATTTATCGGTGTAAGAATTGTCGGGATTTGACTGTATTTGCTGAACGTAGGGAACGTAACCCTAATAGTATTAGTATCAATATTATGCACTTTAGGTAAGTTTAAATATGTACACACATACATACAAACATGCAGATTAAAGTAAAAATAAAGTTTTAGTGGCCATTTATTTTTATTTTAGTTTTACCATTGCCTTCCATAATGCCTGTATCAAAAATTTTGTCGTAACATGTTAACTGTCCTTAACCAACCACACTTTCTATTACCTTTTTTTTTTCAGTAAAAACTACAGTTTTCGGAAACAAAAGTAAATTGCGCGAACATTGAAATCATAAAACTACATACTTTGATATGGATGAAATGGTGCTGAATGCTTCATGGTCGAATGCCTTGTTGCCTCTTTTAACTCCTCTGAGTGTTGCTTTAACGACCTTTATTAAATTTGCAAAAATAAACTAAACACGAGCTTATATTGTTACATTTATACTGATGGAAGCTATTAAAGATGTTTGAAAATACATTTATACCGTGTATTCGAACTAGGCCTTCTGGACTTTGGCAGTTAATAGCGACCGTCTTGTCAAATCATCTTGAACGGATATGCCGTTAAGCAACAACAAATATAGAAACAAATGAAGTTCGAATAATAATTAAAAATTAACTAAAATTAATAGCCATGGGCCGGTGGAAAAAATTAAAAAATAAAATATATTAAAGTTACGTATATAAAGCAGTATTCTACATCAACTGACACCACACATTATTAAAAATTATTACATGTAATTTGGCTTACAAAGTGATACGAACTTTAGCCCGTTTAAATCATGAATATAGAAACAAAAATTTTAATCAACACGGGTGATCTGTTCAGTCTGCATTATGCGTACTTAGTTTATTCCACGGGTTTAGTTATAGTGGTGAATAAGTTTAATACCACTAGCTCAGTAAGAAATCAACCAAACGCAAGATGTAATGAAACTATCACCGATGTTCGTGAGAATATACTGACACCAATTCACATGAGATTCAAAAACGTCCAAGACATTCCAAAAAAGTCCTTGGGACGACATTATCTGCACGCTGCTCTTGCGACATTGTACATTTTTCACTAGCGATTTGAGAATGTGATGTAAACTGGTCATCGGTCAAATTCAACCTGATGTCTATATATACACCAAAGTCTGCTTATTGAAGCAGCGGGGTAGATTCACAAGATGTTATTTTCTCTACACAATGGAAATGAAATAAAAGTAAAAAATTTTTGTTTATGTTAATTTAAAGGTAAAAGGCATTTAATGATAAAGCCTTTATAATAGTGTATGTTAGTCTATTGTTCACCAATGTGTTTACAAGTAAACAGTAGTTTGTCCCCATATAGTGAGAATCGACGAAACTAGAGTTGTTATCGAAGATATACAGGTATGTGATAGAAATCGTTTTCGATTTAAAATCGATTGAAAAACGTATAAAGTTGTGATACACACATTCATTTCGATTTCATTCTGGTTTTGTTTTAAATCGAAATCGGTTTCATTTTCCACCTTGTTCTATGAAAATACTAGTAAAAAAAGATTTTTTTTAATACATGATTTTTATTTATTGTATCTTCATATATGAACTAACAATAAGTATTCAAATCTTAAATCTAAAAATATAATTAGGCCCGACCAGTGTCGGACATAAGCTTAGTAATAGTTATATATAATACATAAGTAGTGATAATCAAAAGGAAAAAAATTCATAATAAAAGTATTTTCAAGAAGTCCCATCTGGAGTGCTGTGAATAAGAGCCCTTGTGTCCCTCTTTTTTAGGCGGATGTGTCCAGTAAAGTTCAAAATATTACGGGCAAGCGGATTAGGATGTGACTCGAGTTTTGTTAAATATTTGCCTGCGTATTTTGCAATTTCTTCAGTCACTAGTAGCACATTTAAATCACGATGTATATTTGAATTTTTTATATACCATGGAGCCGATGTTATTAAGCGTAAAATTTTGTTTTGCCTTCGTTGGATTCTCTCGACATTGGAAGCTGAAGCAGTACCCCATAGCTGAATTCCGTAGCACCATATAGGTTAAAGTTTACAATCTAGGGTGAGGGTTGAATTTCTACCAACCAGCCAATGTATCTGGGTTAGTTTAAGTTTCATTTGCGTTAGCTTAGAATCAATGTGGTATTTCCATGTGAGCCTTCGATCAAGATGTATACCAAGGTATTTCACATTTAAGCTTTGAGTAACAATTTGATTATTGATTGTAATGGGGGAACAAGTGTGTTTTCTTAAGGTAAATGTTACCTGAGCACACTTCTGTTCGTTTACCTTTATTCTCCACATGTTTAACCATAGTTCTAGCTGAGTAATATGTTGCTGAAGATATCCGGAAGTCTCGTGAGGGTTTTCGTGCATACTAAGGCAGGCTCTATCATCGGCAAATGTAGATGTGTGAATATTACTGCTCAATGGCATATCACAAGTATAAATCAAATACAAAACTGGCCCCTGTATACTCCCCTGTGGCACACCGGATGAGATTATTTCAGGAGTACTCATAAAGTCTCCTTCCACAACAGTGAACTTCCGGGCAATAATGTAACTTTCCAGCAGATTTAGAATGTTTATTGGTAGGTAAGTCTTTAATTTTAAAACTAGGCCTTCATGCCACACTTTATCAAATGCCTGAGAAACGTCAATGAACAGCGCAGAGCAATACTTTTTTTCTTCAAAAGTTTTTCTTATAAATTGAACCAATCTATGAGTTTGTTCAGTGGTGCTATGCTTCTAAATCCAAATTGATGAACCGGTATGAACACATTATCAGTTAAAATTGGTGACAATTTTATCATGAGTAACTTTTCAAAGAGCTTTGACATTGATGACAGTAAACTTATTGGCCTATATGACTCAGCTTTGGTAAGATCTTTGCCCGGCTTTGGAATCATTTTAACCTTGGCAAGCTTCCAGCTGTTTGGAAAATACTCCAGTCGTAAAATAGCGTTTAAAATGAATAACAGGATTATAATAGCTATACGAGGCAACTTCATCAACATCTGGTTACTAATTCCATCAATACCCGGGGCTTTTTTCGGATTGAGTTCTGCAATTATTTTTTGTACATCACGCGTCTTAAATTTTATTGGTCGAGGGGGTAGCGCTACTACATTTGGCAAATCAACAGCACCAGAACATGTGTTTGGGGTGAATACGGATTTTAAATGCTCACCAAATATTTTACCTTTTTCAGTATCGCTTCTTGCCCAACCTCCTGTAGATGTGCGCAGAGGTGGTTTAAACTCAACTGGTGTTTTAAGCTATCAAGCAGTGCGCCACAAAGAGTAATTAGATGCTGGTGTGACATCAAGACCTTCTAAATAATTTTTAAGAGATGCAGTTTTTTCAAATGCAAGCAACTCTTGGAGTCGTTTAGTACACTCTTTAAATCTGATTTGAAGTTGGAGTGATTTGTGCTGTTGCCATTCTCTTGTAGCTCTTCTTTTTTCACTTACGAGACGTTCAATATCCGTAGAATATATTTTATTTACCCGCGGATGGGCGGTTGTGGCATGATCAGCAGCCTGTTTAATATTTTCATTAAGGTTGGCAATGTTAGATTCAATATCATCAGGTGTTCTTAGCGTAATATTTTCCGTGCAATGACTACTAAGATATTTTTTAAATCCCAGCCAATTTACACGATTTATCAAATTTGCATATGGGTGAGGCAAGTCACTTCTTAATGGGCTACAAATTGTAACGATCGTGGGAGAGTGATCGGACCAAAGATCTAGAGAAGCTCCAATTTGAATTAAATCCCTAGAGATATTTTTCATGACGCCAAAATCTATAACATACATAATTTTATGTATGTCAGTAGGCCAATAAGTGGGCTCCCCACTCGAAATGACATCCAAGCCCATTTTGGAAATTGTATTGAACAACGCTCGCCCTCTGTGTGTAATAAGACGCGAACCCCAGAACGTATGTTTAGCATTATAGTCGCCAGCTGCTACGAAACAAGGGCCCATAGATTTGTAAAAATCCTCGTATTGATCCTCAGTAATTGCGAATCTAGGAGGGGAGTAAATTGATGATACGACAAAATTAGTGCAAAAATTTTCGACACAAATATTCGTTGCTTGTATATGTTCTTCACAAATGTTGTCAATAATATAAAGCTTGAGTCTTGACTTTATTAAAATTGCTGATCCACCGCATGCTCTTCGTCTCGGGTCCTTTGAATCATATAAGGTGTAGCCATAAATTTTAAAAAGGCTTCTCGAAGTCAAATGAGTCTCAGAGACCAGCATTACATCAATATTTTTTTCCGTGAGGAAGTGCTCAAGTTCATTTTTATGTTGGCGAATGCCGTTTGCGTTCCAGAAACATATTTTTAACGTGTTCATGGTTTGTTAACTAAAGCTTGAAGCAATGTATTCTGCATTCGCAGCATTTCTTGCATCATGCTAGTCATATTTGTTGTAAAATTATTTATAGTTTGCACCAGATTATCAATAGTAGCTTCAAGGCGATTGAAATTAAAATTCGAATTTGTATTTGTTGAATTATTTGGTGGTGAAACATTTTGTGTATGAATAGAATTTGTCTTAGCAGCATCGGCATACGATTTCCCGTGTATCTAACTGGTTGGCTCACTTGCGCAATAGTGGCTGATAAAGCGTTTGTTGATTGGGCTGGGGCCAATTTAGGTGTTTGCCTCATAGTCTGTTTGACGAAAGAGTGCACAGGACAACCCCTGTAGTTAGCGGTGTGATTACCTCCACAATTACTGCATTTTTTGTCACTTTGATCTTTTGGTTTATTGCAACTAGCAGTGCCGTGTAACTCGCCGCACACAACACAATCAGTAGGTAATTTGCAGTAAGTTTTAGTATGGCCATATTCTTGACAATTATGGCACTGTAAGGGACCTGAACGCTTACGTGGCTCTTCAACGGTTAATGTTTTTTATTTATTTTTAAATTTGAAATACCTATTTTATTTGTACTGAAGTATAAAATAAGTTGATTTATTAAAAAAAAATTAAAATTAATTTAGTAACTCACTTTTATATAACAAGAAATATTAAAGTTTTCCAACACTGCAAACGTATTTTTATTATACCCTTTACCAAAAAAATGGTAAAAGGGTATATATAGGTTTGTCATTCCGTTTGTAATTTCTATAATATCAATAAGCGACCCATAAAATATATATATTCTGGATCCTTATGCATAGGGAAGACGAATAAGCGATGTCCGTCTGTCCGTCTCTCTGTACGTGAAATCGATTTTCCGAAGCTCCCAGAAAAGCTAGAGACTTCGTTCTTGGACTGGTATTGAAATTCAGCAAAATCGAGCAGACGATTCCAGAGCTGGAAAACTTAAACTTTATTTTGCCATATAAAAGTAACTACCGAAAACAAATTTTTATTTTTTTTAATAAATAAACTTATTTTACACTTCAATACGACTAAAATTGGAATTTTAAATTAAAAAAATATAAAAACTTTAAAAGACGCTTCCAGGGTTGGATAACTTTAACTTTTTGTGTTATGTAAAACTAACTATGTCTAAAATTATGCAGGGTATTTTCTCAAGAACCATAAGAGCTAGAGACCTGAAATTTGGACACAGTGTGTAGACCTTTGGCCGTTATTTGTTGTAAATACATGAGAATTAGAAATTAAAGGGTGTTCCAAAACGAGCAACGAAAAATGTTAAAATCCCATGTAATATACATACAATTGTATGTATGTATGTATATACACTTGAAATTTGTAAGGTTAGTGGATTTTTATACAGACTACAAAAATTAACACTAAAATTTAAAAAAATTTAACTTAAAGGGTGTACCATCAGTTAATGCAATTTTGACAACTTGCTGTATCTTGGAAACCGTAAGAGCAAAACTCTTTAAATTTTCAAAATCGGTAAAACTAAAAAATCAAAAAATTATAAAATCGCCAAACCGAAAAAAATCGCCAAAAGCAAAAAAAATCGCCAAAACGAGAAATAGTACAAAATTAAAAAAAAAAAATGTCTAAGACTAAAATAAATCGCGAATAACCGGAAAAATTGCTAAAATGAAAAAAAAAATCGCCAAAATGAAAAAAAAATCTCCAAAATAAAAAAAGCCCCAAAAACAGAAAAAAATCTCCAAAATGAAAAAGCTCCGAAAACAGAAAAAAATCGTCAAAATGAAAAAAAACACAAAACAGGAAAAAAGTCGCGTAAAATAAAAAATTCGCCAAAATGAAAAAAACCCCAAAAAACAGAAAAAAATCGCCAAAATAAAAAAAAACCTTAAAAACAGGAAAAAATCGCCGAAATGAAAAAAAATCGCAAAAATGAAAAAAATCTCCAAAATAAAAAAGGCCCCAAAAACAGAAAAAAATCGCCAAAATGAAAAAAACACCCAAAATAGGAAAACATCGCCAAAATGGAAAAAGAATCGCCAATATGAAAAAAATCTTCAAAATATCGCCAAAATGAAAAAAACCGCAAAAAACAGAAAAAATCGCCAAAATGAAAAAAACTCCCAAAATAGGAAAACATCGCCAAAATGGAAAAAGAATCGCCAAAATGAAAAAAATCTTCAAAATATCGCCAAAATGAAAAAAACCGCAAAAAACAGAAAAAATCGCCAAAATGAAAAAAACCAAAACACCGAAAAAATTGTTTAAACTGAGTAAATAACTTCAAAAAAGCTTTTTGCTCGCCACATTAAAGAATGCTCAGAACCGAATGTACGGAACCCTTAGTGCGCGAGTCAAAGTCGCAGTTTACTGAATTTTTTAATATTAAAGGAATTAAATGAAACTAAGTTTTTTCTTATTTCGTTTTTGCTTTGTTCACTTTATGTATTTTTTAAAAAACTAGATTTGTATCAATAATCAGAGAAATCCAAAATTATGACTCCAGGGTTGGAAAACTTACACTTTTTGTGTTATGTAAAATTAAATAGGTCGAAATAATTCATTTTTCCTTTATAAATTAAATATATAAGAATATTTTAGAGTTATTAAATAGCAGCACGGTTTTTGAACGTCTCGAGTGCGAGTAATCAAGTCCCAATATTTTGGTAATGCATTGACGTGACGTCGATGTTGACTGAAATAAGAGTGAATGTAAAATATATCTTAACGACAGAGTGTATAATAAAATATTCAACTATTGCTAATATCGAAAATAAAATAATTGAATCAAATTCTTTAATCGAAAAATACTGAAAGGTCACTTACTATTAATTGCTTTAGAGAAAAATATTATAAATTTTTCACAAAACAAATATGTATGTATGTGTCTTTATAGTATATATATGTACGCACGTTGGTAAAGGGTATATAAGATTCAGCACAGCCGAATATAGCACTCTTACTTGTTTTTTTTTTTTTCAATTTAAAATATGAATATTTTTCTTACTAAAGTATAAAGTAAGTTTATTTATTAAAAGTAAATAAAATTTAGTCTTAGTAACTTACTTTTATATAACAAAAAAATTTAAAGTTTTCCAACCCTGGAAACGTGTTTTTAATTTTTTTTTAAATTTAAAATACCTATTTTATTCGTATTGAAGTTCAAAATAAGTTTAAGTTTTCCAGCACTGCTACTGTCTGATCGATTTTGCTGATTTTCAATACCAATGTATTTTGGCCCATTTCTGACACACCACTCTAAGAACGACGTATCTAGCTTTTCTAGGAGCTATGGAAAACCGATTTCACGTACAGACAGACGGACATCGCTTATTCGTCTTCCCTATGCATAAGGATCCACAATATAGATATTATATGGGTCGCTTATTGATATTATAGAAATTACAAACGGAATGACGAACCTATATTCACCCTTTTACCATTTTTTTGGTAAAGGGTATAAAAAGAAAAGGAAAATCGTGCATAATATGGAGAAAAGATATAGTAAGTAATGAAAAAAAACTAAATATTTTGATGCAAGTTGCTGCTTTTGTTAATAAAACGTGTATTTAAATATGTGGCAAAAAGGAAAAAGAGCTTAAATCAAGATAAGATAATTTTGAAATAATGTTACTTTTATATTTTGCATATTTGAAAGTACCCTCGGGCGAAATCTCAATTAATTTGTGCGATTTTTCAAGAAGTTATAGCAAAATTACTGGCATCTTATCTGTTTTAAACTTCTAATTTCATTTGGAATAATAGGTCAATTTATATTATACTTTGATATACATATGTCAACCTGAATGTATTATCTACAGTTTGTAGAACGATGATTGAAAAAAAAGCAAAATGAGTCCGATCACAGGGGAGATGTGTAAACATCTAGTAATGAAACTTTTTTTTTATGTTGGAAGTACTTATGCTGTTAGTATATTTTTTTTTTTTAATTAATCAATTAAAAGTATCAAAACTTTCAATATTGTAAATACATAGAATTTGCTCGTTTTTGTTTGTTTTATTTAGCTTATTTGGTTAGTAAATGGGCACACTACAGTATATATGTACTGCATTAAAAATTGCAGTAAGCAGTAAATTTACTGATTACTGAAAAAATTCAATAAATTTTTACTGATAATGAAATTTATTTTGCATTACCAGTAAAATCGTAGGGCCGTATTCATAATAAAATTGTAGCAAGTGGCAAAGTTTTTTTTATTCAAATTTTTTAATTTTTGTATGAAAAAAATGTAACCACTTGGTAGAATTTCATTATGAATACAGGCATTACTGATTACTGAAAATTCAATGCACCTCATCATATAATAAATCATTTAGGTACTTTATAAAAATTATAGAAAAAAATTTTAGTAATCAGTAAAAATTTACTGGTTAAAAAACTATTTTTAATGAAATTTTAGTAGTACTGCAGAGTGTCCATCTAGGGCATCAATAGAAATTCATTAGTACTAAAAATTAAAAAACAAAATAAAAATTATGGTTCCAGGGTTGGAAATTAAAAAAAAACATTGATAGTAAAAATATAAGCAAAAACATTTTTTTCCACTTAGACATATTTCATGTTTTAGAATTTTATACCCTTTACCCGCATGTAACTTTCATAATATTCATATGCGACCCATAAAATATATATATTCTGGGTCCTTATGAGTAGGGAAGACGTCTGGTGTATGTAAAATTGGTTTTCCGAAGCTCCCACAAAAGCTAGAGACGTTGACTGGTGTGTCAGAAATGGTCCAATATAGATTTATATTGAAAATCAGCAATTTTATTATACCCTTTTCCAAAAATGGAAAAGCGTGCATATAGGTTGTCATTCCGTGTGTAATTTCCATAATATTCATATGCGACCCATAAAATGTATATATTCTGGGTACTTATGAATAGGGAAGACGAATAAGCGATGTCCGTCCGTCCGTCCGTCTGGTGTACGCGAAATCGGTTTTCCGAAGCTCCCAGAAAAGCTAGAGACTTTGTTCTTGAACTGGTGTGTCAGAAATAGTCCAACTTAGATTGGTATTGAAAATCAGCAAAATCGAGCAGACGGTTTCAGAGCTGGAAAGCTAAAACTTGATTTCACCATATAAAAGTAACTAGATAACACAATTTTTTTAATTTTTTTGTTAAATAAACTTATTTTATATTTCAGTACGAATAAAATTTGAATTAAAAATATGAAAACAAAATTCAAGAAATCAAAAAGAAGTTTAAAGGGTTGGGAACTTTAGCTTTTTTGTTATATAAAAATAACCTACTAAAACTAATTTTTCCTTTTTATCTATAAATTTAAAATATATTAAATTATTAAAAGAAAAAGACTGGAGTAAAATATCAGAAAAATTTTAAGTTATGATTCCAGGGTTGGGAAACGTACAGTTCTTGTGACATAAAATTAACTAGGTCTAATAATTTTTTTTTATATTTTTATTTATAAATATATTTTATGATTAGTGTTTTTATGGGAATTGTTAAAATTTAAGTTTAAAATTTTTAAACGCACTGGTGTACGTGAAATCGGTTTTCCGAAGCTCACAGAAAAGCTAGAGACTTCGTTTTTGGTTTGGTGTGTCAGATATGGTCCAACTTAGATTGGTATTGAAAATCAGCAAAATCGAGCAGACCGTTTCAGAGCTGGAAAACTTAAACTTGATTTTGCCATATAAAAGTAACTAGATAACACAATTTTTTTAATTTTATTGTTGAATAAACTTATTTTATATTTCAGTACGAATAAAATTTGTATAAGAATATGAAAAAAAATCAAAAAGGCATTTCCAGGGTTGGAAACTCTAACTTTTTTGTTATATAAAAATAACAAAATGCGCATAGGATCCAGCTAAACCCCTCAATAATCAATTTCAATGTATTTTTAATAAAAAAAAATATTTTACTTAATAAGTAAAATAATAATTTGGGATTATTAGTGCGTTTAAAAATTTTAAAAATATATTTTATGTTTTGGAAAGAAAAGTTGGGTATAGAAAATTTGAAAAATAAAAACCACAACTCCACAGCTGGAAAATTTAACCTTTTTAGGGTTCCGTACACCAACGGTGAAAAGGAACCCTATTATTTTCGCTACGCTGTCTGTCTGTCCATCTGTCTATCTTAGGCTCCCCAGGGGAGTAAAAATTACTACGGGTGTGGCAAGCCCGGGGCCCCAGCTAAGGGTAATAGAGTTTTTTCTGCTGGCGGACCTTTGGCTCTTACCCGTAGAACTTATGTGTTACTACCCGATCTCTGGAATAACAGAGCAAAGGATGTGCACATATTTATAAAAGGAAAACAAATAATTAAAGATCGTTGTTGTCAGTTAGGTGCATGATCACCTAGAACTGCCCCTGAGTTCAAAAGATAGTAGTAGTGAAGCCTTTATGGTGGAACTGCGAGGTCTGACCAGAGGCTACTTCTGGTGCTACGGGTGCCGGTTGCCCGACAGCAGTGCTGCTCAGAGATAAAAGCATTGCGGCTATCAAAATCCTGTGTTCAAAAGGTTGAACGTCCTGGATACGACCCCAGGGCACTGGCACTTGTGTCTGATCGTAATAGGCACAGGATTTTGGTGGCGTCAGCTTGCTTTCTTCTCGCAAGGGTGGTTCAGCTGTGCCGGCAATGGTTGAGGAATTCTCTTGGGGACCTCGCTATGGTGTATACACAACACCATGGCGTGGAAGCCTGAGAATTATCGTAGTGGCTGTGGTTGCTACCAAAAGATACGCTGGGAGAATAGTCTTGGCTTCCCAGTGCCAAATCAATGCTAGTGATTGGTATGACGCGGTCAGCCAGACACTATTCTAGGTGCTGTTGCCAATCAACAGAAGCTGCTATGGACACGGACATAGCAGCAGAGTTTGGGTAGCTCAATTACCTAAGCAAGGTAATTAAATATAGTACAGGGATAACTATATATAAGGTTTGCAACCTGTGGTCCCTCAAGGCGCATCTATGTATTGCATAGGTGTGAACTGTGAGGGTTCACGGGGGCGTTGGTCTGGCGTCCCCAAACTGGACTCGGTGCTTTGGCACCCGTGAGGTAGGCCGTAAGGCAGGCACTCACGCAAAGGCATTGCACATCTGTCTATCTTAGGCCCCCCCAGGCGAGTCTATTTTTGACTACGGGCTTGGCAACCCCGGGGCCCCAGCTGGGGTAATGTGGCTTTTTCCGCTGACGGACCTTTGGTTCATTACCCGTAAAACTTATGTGTTACTACCCGATCTCTGAAATAACAGAGCAAAGAATGTGCACATATTTATTAAAGGAAAACAAATATGGTACGCCCTTTGTTGTCAGTTAGGTGCAGCGTCATCTAGAACTGCCTTGAGCTCAAAAGACGATAGAGGTGAAGCCCTTGTGGTGGAACTTCGAAGTCTCATCAGAGGCCACAGTGCCACGGGTGCCGGTTGCCCGACAGCTAAGCTGCTTAGAGATAAATGCATTGCGGTTGTACAAATTCTGTGCTAAAAAGGTTGAACGTCCTGGATATGACCCCAGGGCACTGGCACTTTTATGTCTGATCGTAGTAGGCACAGGATTTTGGTGGCGAGCTTGCGTTCTTCTCGCGTAGGTGGTTCTCGCTGCTCTGAAGTTTTGAGTGCATGTAGCGGTCGTCAGTTTCCTTTGCTAAAATGCCGAGTTCGTTCTACCCCACGGGGCTAAAGGGATGATTTTAGTAAGTGTGGAGTAGGCACTAGATACTTGGCGACACAAGCATGCGTTCATTTCGGATGAGTGGTTAGATTCCCACTGTTAAATTAATGCTAGTGGTTGGTCTGATGCGGTCAGCCAGACACTATTCTAGGTGCTGTTGCAATTGAACAGAAGCTGCTATGGGCACGGACATAGCAGCAGAGTTTGGGTAGGCTCAAATTACCTCAGCAAAGTAATTAAATATAGCACAGGGATAACTATATCAAAGGATTGCAATCTATGTGCCTTTGTGGAGTGAACGTAGGTGTAGTCCTAAGAGGGTGCATGGGGGCATTGGTCTGGTGTCTAACCCACACCCGTGTCTAGGACAACGTTAGATAAGGCCGTAATGTCAGGTGCTCACGGAAATCTGAAACACATCTGTCTATCTTAGGGTATTTTCTCGAAAAACGTATGACATACGGACCTGAAATTTGGACACAGTGTGTAGACCCTTAGCCGCTACAGCAGCAATTACATGAGAGTTAAAAATTAAAGGGTGTTCTAAAACGAGCAATGAAAAAAGTTAAAATGCAATGTACATATAATTGAAATTTGTAAGGTTAGTGTATACCGACTACAACAATTAACACTTAAATCTAAAAAATTTAAATTAAAGGGTGTTCCATCAGCTTATGTAATTTTGAAAACTTGCTGTATCTTGGAAACCGTAAAAGTAAATCTCTTGAAATTTTCAAAAACGGTAAAACTAAAAAATCAAAAAATTATAAGATCGCCGAACTGAAAAAAATCGCCAAAAGCAAAAAACATCGCCAAAACTAAAAAAAGCACCAAAATTAAAAATTCTTTTAGGACTAAAATAAATCGCTAAAAACGGAAAAATCGCCAAAATGATCCAGAATATATATATTTTATGGGACGCATATGGATATTATGGAAATTGCACACGGAATGACAAACCTATATATACCCTTTTCCATTTTTGTTAAAGCGTATAAAAATCAAACATACGTTTCCAGGGTTGGAAAACTTTAACTTGTTTTATTACATAAAAATAATATACTAAAATTAATTTACCGTTTTCTTGACAAATTAAACATATCTTACATTTTTAAAAGCAAAAATTGTAGTGTAAGAAATCAGAAAAATCTAAAAGGATGATTCCAGGGCTGGGAAATTTAAAATGTTTGTGATATATAAAATTAAAGATCTAATTAATTGTTTTCTTCTTTATAAATTATATATAGTTATTTCATGTTTTGAAAAGAAAAGTTTGGTGTAGACAATTAGGAAAATAAATACTCCATAGCTGGAAAATTTGATTTTTTTGATATTAAAGTAACTAGTTAAAACAAATTTGTCCCTTAATTTCTTATTTTCTTTGTTCACTTAACATATTTTATATATTTTTTATAGAATAAAATTAGTATAAGGAACCTGAAAAATGTTAAAGGTGATTCCAGGGTTGGAAAAACTAGTTATTTATTTGGGTATTAAATATATTCTATATTTTAGAAAGAAATATATAAGTATTAAACGCAGAAATATCAAAATTATGGTTCCAGGGTTGGAAATTGATAAACGAATTATTTTGTGTAAATAATAATCAGAAATAATTTTTTTTCTTCAGTTAAACATACAAGTATTTCATGTTTTAAGAACATCTTTACTCAAGATTTACTTTATATTTGCTTAATTTTTATATGGATATGTAATTTACGTATAAACGAAGGTTTTTTCAATGTCGTTTATTATGCTCTCAGCACAGTTAGGTTTCAAATCGATGGTCTTTAGTTGACACGTTGTAACGAGTTCTTATTAATGTTTGGTAAATAGAGATAAAAAATTAAATTAATCGCTAATGAACAGTCATAGCTTTAAAATAAATTAAGTGCATGTTCCATTTCATTTTACTGAAGCCATTCCTTTCTGCTGATGAAAATCCAAAAAATTCTATAGGAATACCGCAATATATCATTTGCAATGGGGTGGTGTTGAAAGTGAGACACTTAAGAGTATTGGTATGGATGTACAATGCTAAGACTATTTTAGAGTTATCAAATAGTTTTTGAATATCTTGATAGCGAGCAAACAAGTCCGAGCTTTTTGATATTGTATTGACGTGACGTCGATGTTGACTACTGGAATAAGGGTGAATGTAAAATAGTTCTTAAATATAGAGTGTAGAATAACATATTGAACTATATCGAAAATAAAATATTTTAATCAAATTCTTTAGTCGTAAAAAACCGAAAGGTCACCTTATAAATTTTATCACAAATCAAATATGTATGTATGTGTCTGTATACAATATATACATACATACGTTGGTGAAGGGTATATAAGATTCGGCACATCACTCTTACTTCTTTTAATATAGTAAAAAATGTAAACATACCCAGTAAAAAAATTGGAAGTCGTTCTAAAGGAACTACATTTTCATTGCTTCCAAAAAATCTATATTATTAATTGCCCAATACCTAGCAGAAAACCAAGTATAATATTATTTTAGTCATACAAAACCTTGGAATTCCTGCATAGTTTTAGAAAATAGTCACCAGAATTTTAAAAAAATTAATTTTTTTCAAGAATTTTATGAAGTAATTTTAGCCTAAAATTTAATAGTTATTAACTTAAATTTACATAAGAGCACTTTTTCGGGCTTAAATTCGTATAAAAAAAACGAATTGTTAAAATAGGTAACTAATTACAATTTTTCCTACATGAAAATATTATCATAGAACACAAAAAAGGAAAATTTTCTTAAAATCGCTTACAATTCGATGACCAGGCATCGAAAAAGAGAACTTCTTGCAATGACACCCTTATGTAAAAATCATTAGAAGGATCGAAATTGTACTACTTCCAGATCGCAAACTCTACAGTTTCATGACTTTTTTGGAGCATTTTTTTTTACTGGATAGCAGTTATTTGTCAATTTTTAATAATTTTTCTTTGGAAAAATTAAATTTTTGTTTAAAAAATGTCTCTGAGAAATTTGCTTTTGTTCGTTTACAGGCTAAAATTTTCGTCAGTTGTGTTTTGTATGTATACACGCGTGCGTTTGGGTGCACAGTACATTTGACAACCTAGCTAAGAAAAATCTTCTAATGCATATATGCATATGTACATGACATAATATGAGTATATAATATTGGATGTGTGTACATCAGATAACTTTCTAGCTTTAAAACCTGCATTGCTGTGTCCCTATTAAATCATTTTTTCCTGTGGTTTGCTTCATATACGTTCACTGCTTCTTAACAATATCATATTCTAAATCGAATTATGATGCGCTTCATTGCCTTATTGCTTCAAAAAACATGAAAATTTTTCATTGGGTAAGGTAATAACAAGTATTTATAAAAAAAATCAAAAAATTTTACTGCAACCAACTTTGAACCGTTAAATGTCCTAAATGGTCATTCAAAATGAAAAATTATAATTTTAAATATGATTTTAAAATACCTGTCGAATGATACCCATTTTGATGTAGTTCGCCGAGTTTTTAACAAAATGGCGTCTGTTGGCGCCATATTGAATATTGACAACTATCATGTCTTTGTTGACACTTCTAAGATTAGGACAAATCGATTGACGTATGAATCATCAAAATATGTACACGCGTTCGATTTATATAGTGCCGCAAAAGAACACACATACATACATGCATACATGGTACTAGATTTCGAGACAATATAAATGCCCTATAAGTCTACAATATTTTTTTAAGTTAATAATATTAAAAAAATTAATTGAAAAAAAAAAATTTAACATAAACATTTTGGAATAGTTTTAAGAAATGATAATATATATATTTAATACTTCAATATAACATTGTGTATATTGAAGTTCATAAAAATTTTAACAACATAGGTATAAGTCTAGAATATATTATCTTGGTAAGGAACATTTACATAATTTGAATTGAAAACATACATGCATGTTAAAAATATATTTTAGAAATAAAAATACTTGTACATACTTTTTTTACTATTTAAAAATAATAAATAACAAAAATACGTGTCATGAATTTTCTATAAAAGAAAATATTTATATATAAAAACAAACATAAATACATCCAAAGACCTAACTGCACTAATTATTTAATATTTGTTTTAATTAATTTTATATAAAATAGAAGGATTTGGTATTTTTATACCCTTTACCAAAAAAATGGTAAAAGGGTATATATAGGTTTGTCATTCCGTTTGTAATTTCTATAATATCAATAAGCGACCCATAAAATTTATATATTCTGGATCCTTATGCATAGGGAAGACGAATAAGCGATGTCCGTCTGTCCGTCTGTCCGTCTGTCTGTACGTGAAATCGGTTTTCCGAAGCTCTTAGAAGAGCTAGAGACTTCGTTCTTAGACTGGTGTGTCAGAAATTTTCCAAAATAGATGTGTATTGAAATTCAGGAAAATCGGGCAGATGATTGCAGAGCTGGAAAACTTAAACTTCATTTTGCCATATGAAAGTAACTACCGAAAACAAATTTTTATTTTTTTAAGTAAATAAACTTATTTTACACTTCTCTACGAGTAAAATTGGAAATTTAAATTAAAAAAAATATAAAAAAAATTAAAAATGTGTCTAAAACTATGTCTGTCACAGGGTATTTTCTCGAGAACCGTAAGAGCTACAGACCTGAAATTTGGACACAGTGTGTAGACCTTTAGCCACTACAACAACAAATACATGAGAATTGGAAGTTAAAGGGTGTTCCAAAACGAGCAACGAAAAATTTTAAAATCTCATGTAATATACATACAATTGTATGTATGTATGTATTTATATACACTTGAAATTTGTAAGGTTAGTGTATTTGTATACAGACTACAAAAATTAACACTTAAATTTCAAAAAATTTAAATTAAAGGGTGTTCCATCAGTTAATGCAATTTTGACAACTTGCTGTATCTTGGCAACCGTAAGAGCAAAACTCTTGAAATTTTCAAAAACAGTAAAACTAAAAATACAAAAAATTATAAAATCGTCAAACCGAAAAAAGTCGCCAAAAACAAAAAAAAAGTCGCCAAAGCGAAAAAGATCACCTAATTACAAAAAAAAACTTTCTAACACTAAAATAAATCGCGAATAACCGGAAAAATTGCTAAAATGAAAAAAAAATCGTCAAAATTAAAGAAAATCACCAAAATGAAAAAAACCCCAAAATAAAAAACAATTCGCCAAAATGAAAAAAATCGCCAAAATGAAAAAAAAGCCCCAAAAACAGAAAAAAATCGCCAAAATGACTTAAAACCCCAAAACAGGAAAAAAATCGCCAAAACGAAAACAACCCCACAAAAACAGAAAAAATCGCCAAAATGAAAAAAAAAACCCAAAAACAAGAAAAAATCGCCACAATGAAAAAAATTGCCAAAATGAAAAAAATCTTCAAAATAAAAAAAGCCCCAAAACCAGAAAAAAATCGCCAAAATGAATAAAATTCCCAAAACAGGAAAAAATCACCAAAACGAAAAAAAATCGCCAAAATGAAAAAAAGTCTCCGAAATGAAAAAAAGCCCAAAAAACAGAAAAAAATCGCCAAAATGAAAAAAACCCCAAACCGGAAAAAATCGCAAAAATGAAAATAGACGCCGAAATGAAAAAAAATCGCCCAAAATTAAATAAACTCCCAAAATAGGAAAAAATCGCAAAAATGAAAGAAATCTCCAAAATAAAATAATACGCTTAAAGCAGAAAAAATCGCTAAAATAAAAAAACGCCAACATGAAAAAAAATCGCCAAAACGAAAAAAACCCCCAAAATAGGAAAAAATCGCCAAAATGAAAAAAATCTTCAAAATGAAAATAAGCCCCCAAAAACAGAAAAAAATCGCCAAAATTAAAAAACCGAAAAAACAGAAAAAAATCGCCAAAATGAGAAAAAAGCGACAAAACTGAAAAAATCGTTTTAACTGAAAAAAAAAACTTCAAAAAAGCATAAAAGCAACATTAAAAAATGATCAGAGCCGAATGTACGGAACCCTTCGTGCGCGAGTCAAAGTTGCACTTTACTGAATTTTTTAATATTAAAGGAATTAAATGAAACTAAGTTTTTTCTTATTTCGTTTTTGCTTCGTTCACTTACATATTTCCAACAGGGTTGGAAAACTTACACTTTTTGTGTTATATAAAATTAAATAGGTCTAAAAATTTTTTTTCCTTTATAAATTGAATATATTTCATGCTTCTGAAAAAAAGTTTGGCGTTTAAAAATTGAAAAATTAAAATTACAGCTCCAAGGATGGAAACTTTGATTGTTTTTTGATATTAAGGTATAAAATTAATGTTTTTTTATTTCTTTGTTCACTTAACATTTTTAATTTTTTAAATCAGAAAAATCTAAAATGTTGGTTTGAAATAGTTTGGCATAGAAATTAGAAAAATAAAAGACATAGCTCCAGAGCTGAAAAACTTAAATTTTTTTCTGGTATATAAAACTAATTACTTCTTTGGTAATTACATATATTCTATATTGTATAAAGAAATAAATTAGTATTAAGAAACTCAGAATTATGATTCCAGGGTTGGGGATTGAAAAAAGTTTCGGTAAAAAATAACCAAAAGTATTTTTTTTTTCAGTTAAACAGATTTCATGTTTTAGAAAAATCATTACTCAAGATTTTTTTATACATGGTTAATTTTTTTATGGATATCTAAACTAATTGAAGTATAAACGAAGGTTTGTGCTTATTGTGCTCTCATCATAATAACTTTTAATTTCTAGTAAATGGAGATAAAACTAAAATTTATCGCTAAAGATACATTAAAGGACATGTTCCGTTTCATTTTCCTGATACCTTTCTTTGCTGCTGAACAAATTTCAAAAAAAACTCCTGTAGGAATAAAACGTTTACATAATACCACGATGTATACCATTTGCAAAAAGAACTTTAAATCAAGACACTAAACAGTTTTGCAACATCAATGATTATAAAATACGGGAAAATATAAAACAAGTTAGTTTACTTGGTATGGAGGTGCAATACTAAGAATATTTTAGAGTTATTAAATAGCAGCACGGTTTTTGAACATCTCGAGAGCAAGTAAACAAGCCCCAATTTTTTGGTATTGTATTGACGTGACTTCGATGTTGACTGAAATAAGAGTGAATGTAAAATATATCTTAAGCACAGAGTGCAGAGTAAAATATTCCACTATTGCTAATATCGAAAATGAAATAACTGAATAAAATTCTTTAATCGAAAAATACTGAAAGGTTACCTACTAAAAATTGCACTAGAGCAAAATATTATAAATTTTTTCATAAAATAAATATGTATGTATGTGTCTGTATACTATATATATCTACGTACGTTGGTAAAGGGTATATAAGATTCGTCACAGCCGAATATAGCACTCTTACTTGTTATATATTATTATATTATTATTTTTTAATTATTCGAGTTTTTTAGTTGTATGTTAAAATAAATCATTTTTCTTTTAAATCTCGAGTTCAGAATTTTATTTTGTTTAATTTTTTTATTTGGTTATTCTACAAAGAACAATTACTGTCACGTTGCGGCAATCCGTCAGCTTGAATTAATATTTAATCTGCATAAAATTAGTACAAATAAGCAAAAGTTTAATTAATATTAAAGGAAAGAGAATTTAAAAAGAAAGTTATACCACATGCTTTTCGACGCGTTCTTTTGACTCAAGAATCTTGGGTTTGATTGTGGTGAGTTCGCTCTGTCCGTAGCAAAAGTTTTTACTAAAAATATACCAAGAAGCAAGCATTATATGCTTTAAATTAATTCAAATATAAAATATTTAAATCTAAAAATAACATTTTCTAATTATCTTCCTTGATTCCTTTTTTACTGCATTATCTTTCCTCCCAGATGCTAACGTTTTTGCTGAATTGAAGTCATTACTTATACAACTTAATAATACTTGTGCTACTCTGCTATACTGTCTGTATATTTGAGTGAACCACGCTCTGCCATTATGACATATTTTCAGTTTATAATCATTAATTACATCTGTGTGAAACTGTAGAGGAAATTAAATTTACACCGCTTTGCTATCAAACCCCCTAAAAGATTGTAGAAATATAATTTTCTGTTATTCAAAGCAGATAAGTAATTTGTATGGACGAATAACTAACTAAAATATTTCTTGTTAAAAGCTATTTATAGGGTGTTTATTTTTATAACAGAATATTTAGTTGAAATATTATACAGAATGTTAAATTTATTTAAAATATAATTTTATGTTATAAACGAAACATTATTATTTAGGTCAAATGGCTACAAACCCACTGAATTTAATTTTTAAAAGTTTTTGTTTGCAATAAATCACAGTTTATATTGACTTAAATTCTTTATTGCTTCCGTTGTGTAGGCGTAGACAAATAATTTTATTTACTCATGGAAAAAAGGAAGGGGATTGCCACGTAGTACGTCGTTTATAAGAACTAATCGCTTATTAAATGTTCCTTTTAACACCCAGCAGAAAAAAAATATCAAAAAACTTTGGTTGAATCACTGGTTCAAGTAATGACGAACTGGTTCGATTTAGGGAGAACATGCATGCTTTTTACATTAGCATATCATTGGAGATCATGTGTTTGTGCGGGATCTTAAATTTATTTTTCTTCATTAAGATATATGTAGTATACATATATATGCGTACATATTTGTTTTGTAATAAAATTTATAATTTTTTGTTATAGTGCAATTTGTAGTAAGTAACCTCTCACTTTTATTCGACTAAGAACTTGCTGGGGTAAAAAAGATCTTCCTAAAACATAAACAACACATGTTTAAATGAAAAATATAAATAGTTTTGGTTATTTTTTTACCCAAATATTATTTTCAATTTTCAACCCTGGAACCATAATTTAAGTTTTTCTATATATAGATATATATATATATATATATATATACATACATACATAAGTACATACATACGTGTTTGTTTTGTGATAACATTTATAATTTTTTGTTATAGTGCAATTTTTAGTAAGTAACCTCTTGGTTTTTTTCGACTAAAGAATTTGCTTGAGTAAAGATCTTACAAAAACTTAAACTATTTTTAACTAAAAAAATTGTTTTGGGTTATTTTTTACCCCATTTTTATCCAACTTGCAACCCTGGAATATTTTAAATTTTTCTGGTTTTAATACGAGTTTAAATTTATTTCTTTCTAAAATATAGAATATATTTAATTACCATAGAAATAGCTAGCTTTATTTAATTAGTTTTATACAACAAAAAGGTGTACTTTTCCCAACCCTGGAATCACCATTTTAAATTTGTTTGGGTCCTTATACCAATCTTATTATTAAAAAATATATAAAATATGTTAAGTGAACAAAGAAAAAAAAATATATAAGGAAAATAATAGTTTTATTTAGCTACTTTAATATCAAATAAATTCAGTAAAGTGCGACTTTGACTCGCGCTAGTTCGGTTTTCAGAATTTTTTTAATATGGCGTTTTTTTTCGTTTTTGGATTTTTTTAGTTTAAACGGTTTTTTAGATTTGTCGCTTTTTCCCCGTTCTAGTTTTTGGCGTTTTTTCACTTTGACGATTTTTTTCATTTTGGCGATTATTTCGGTTTTTCGCGAATTATTTAAGTTTTAGAAAATTTTTTTTTGGCGCTTTTTTCGTTTTGGCGATTTTTTTTTTGGTTTTTGGCGATTTTCTTTCGGCTTGACGATTTTATAATTTTGGAGTTTTTTAGTTTTATCGTTTTTGAAAATTTAAAGAGTTTGTCTCTTACGGTTTCCAAGATATAGCAAGTTGTCCAAATTACATACTCAAAATTACATCAACTAATAGAACACCCTTTAATTTTAATTTTTTAAATATGAGTGTTAATTGTTGTAGTTTGTATAAAAATACACTAACTTTATAAATTTGAAGTGTACAGTGGAATCTCTCTTGAGCGGACACTGAAGGGGCCATTGAAATGTGTCCGTACAAGGGGACTGTCCGGTTAAGAGAAACTAAACATTTAAGTGGAGCGCTGCTGAGACCCGTCAAAAGTGTCCGTCTAAAGGGGGTGTCCGCCTATAGGAATTGTCCGTTAAGGGAGATTCCACTCTATATACATAAAATTGTATATATATTACATGGGATTTTAATATTTTTCGTTGCTCGTTTTGGAACACCCTTTAATTTTAATTTCTCGTGTATTTGTTGTTGTAGTGACCAAAGGTCTACATACTCTGTCTAAATTTCAGGTCCGTAGCTCTAACGTTATCGAGAAAATAGCACGTGACAGACGGACGGACAGCGTAGCGAAAACAATAGGGTTTCTTTTCACCTTTTGTGTACGGAACCATAAAAATTTTCCAGTTGTAGACCTGTGGTTTTTATTTTTCTAATTTTCTATACTCATTTTTTCTGTTTAAAACATAAAAAATATATAAATTAATATATAAAAATAAATTATTAGACCTAGTTTATTTTATATATCCCAAAAAGTGTACGTTTCCCAACCCTGGAAACATAATTTTAAATTTTTCTGACTTCTTACAATAATATTTTTCTGTTAAGAATGTAAGATATGTTGAAATTATAGATAAAAAGGTAAAATAAGTTTTAATATGTTACTTTTATTTAACAAAAAAATTTAAGTTCCCAACCCTGAAAACGCCTTTTTATTTTTTTTATATTTTTTTATATTTCAAATACAAATTTTAATCGTACTGAAGTATAAAATAAGTTTATTTAACAAAAAAAAAAAGAAATTTGTGTTATCTAGTTACTTTTATATGGCAAAAACAAGTTTAAGTTTTCCAGCTCTGAAACCGTCTTTTCGATTTCGCTGATTCTCAATTCCAATCTATTTTGGACCATTTCTGATACACCAGTCCAAAACCGAAGTCTCTAGCTTTTCTGGGAGCTTCGGAAAACCGATTTCACGTACACCAGACGGACGGATGGACAGACGGACATGGCTTATTCATCTTCCCTATTCATAAGTACCTAGAATATATATTTTTTTGGGTCGCAAAATAATATTGTGGAAATTACATACGGAATGACAAACCTATATATACCCTTTTCCATTTTTGGTAAAGGGTATAAAAAAGATTATTAGACCTAGTTTATTTTATATATCACAAAAAGTGTACGTTTCGCAACCCTGGAAACATAATGTTAAAT
Source organism: Tachina lurida (assembly GCA_944452675.1). Lineage (NCBI taxonomy): Eukaryota > Metazoa > Arthropoda > Insecta > Diptera > Tachinidae > Tachina > Tachina lurida. The sequence continues at coordinate 33,844,539 of OX101755.1, read as the reverse complement.
TTTTCTGAATTCTTACAATAATATTTTTCTGTTAAGAATGTAAGATATGTTGAATTTATAGATAAAAAGGAAAAATTAGTTTTATATTATTATTATTATTATTTTTATATGTAAATTAAACTTATATTATATTCTTAAAAGAAAGAGATTGGTGTAAGAGATCATAAAAATCAAAAAGGATGATTCCAGGGTTGGGAAACTTGCTCCTTTTTTCGATATAGAAAAGTAAGTAGGTAGAATTAATGTTTTTCTTTTTTGTTATAAATTATATGTATTCTACGTTTTGGAAAGAAAAATTTGGTGTAGAAAACTTTAAGAATGAAAACCACAACTCCAGAGCTCGAAACTTTTAACTTTTTTTCTGGATATTAAAGTAACTAAGCAAAACAATTTTATTTTTAGTTTCTTTTTTTTCTTGGTTCATTTAACGTACTTTATAAATTTTTTTAAGAACTACTAGATTAATATATTAAGAAGAAGAAAATATATAAAATTATGATTCCAGGGTTGGAAAATAATTTTTTTTTGTATATAAAAGTAGCTAGGTCAAATTATTATTATTTTTTTGTTAAACCGTCAGAGCTAAGGACCTGAAATATGGACAGAGTATGAGAACTTTGCCCACTACAACAAGAAATATATGAGAAATAAAAATTAAAGGGTGTTCCAAAACGAGTATCGAAAAATTTTAAAATTTCGTGAAATGTACATACAATTGGTAAGGTTAGTGTATTTTTATACAAACTATAACAATTAACACTAAAATTTAAAAACATTTAAATTAAAGGGTGTTCTATCAGTTAATGTAATTTTGACAACTTGCTGTATCTTGGAAACGGTAAAACTTAAAAGTCCCAAAATTAAAAAATAGCCAAACCGAAAAAAATCGCCAAAAACCAAAAAAAAAATAGCCAATATTGCTAATGCATAAATTAAAAAAATCGCAAAAATGACAACAAACGCCAAAAACCGAAAGAAATCGGCAAAACGAGAAAAAAGTGACAAAACTAAATAAATTCGTTTTAACCGAAAAAACACCAGAAACGCCAAAAGTAAAAAAACGCTCAAAACCGATCGTATGGAGTCAAAGTCACACTTTACTAAATTTTTTTTACATGTGCAATTTTTATTGAACATGTGTGCTCTCAGCATAGCTGTGTTTTAAATTGATGGTCTTTCGCTGACAGCTCGGATCGAGTTCTTATTAATTTTTAGTAAATAAAGATAAAAAATAAAATTTATTGCTAAAGAACAGTCCTAACTATAAAATTAATTAAAGAATATGTTCCGTTTGATTTTCCTGAAATCGTTCCTTTGTGCTAAACAAATTTAAAAAAAAATTTAGGAATAAACGTTTACAAAAATCCACGATATATACCTTTTGCAATAGGATGTTTAAATTGAGACACTTAAAAATTTTGTAACATCAAAGCTTATTAAATAAAACAAGTTGGATTACTTCCCAGCAAAAAACTTTGCCTAGAATGCAAAAAAGTGTATGTACTCCTCAGTCGTAAGTACTTACAATTTGACTGAATAACCCATTATTTTTGTTTGAGAAGTTCAAAAAGTATGCGGTACCCAATACTTTTTGCCTACAAACATACAAAAGTTAATAGATTACTGATTGCCTAAAAGTACTCAAAACTTAATGGGTTATTTTTTGCGTACAAATATGCAAAATAATATAGATTAATTTTTGCTTAAACTTATTCAAAATTAATTTGCTATATTTTCTAATTTTTTTATTTTAAATGAATAAAATTTTGTAACAAATTTCTCTAGATATACATATTTCCTTATTAAGTGATATAAATAAGTTCTTATTTTATTCATTACATGACAGTCATTATTATGCAAATAAAATAATTAGATAAATAAGTACCACTCGTTACTTTGTAAGCCATTAAAAGAGTACTACCCATTACAAAATTTCGAAAATTTTTTGCTGGGTTGGTATGGATGTACAATAATAAGACTATTTTATATGGTCATTAAATAGTAGCACAGTTTTAGAACATCTCGAGTGCCAGTGATCAAGCACCAATTTTTTGATATTAGATGATGTGACGTCGATGTTGACTGGAATAAGGGTGAATGTTAAATATTTCTCAAATACAGAGAGAAGAATAAAATATTCAACTCATTGCTAATATCGAAAATAAAAAGCAATGTGAGTCCGATCACAGGAGAGATGTGTTGGAAGTACTTATGATTTTAGTATATTTTTTTAAATTAATCAATTAAAAGTATCAAAACTTTCAATATTGTAAATACATAGAAATTTGCCGGTTTTTGTTTGTTTTATTTAACTTATTTGGTTAGTAAATTAACACACTGCAGTATATACTATGTACTGCATTAAGCACAAAATTTACTGATTACTGAAAAAATTCAGGAAATTTTTACTGATAATGAAATTTAATTTGCATTAGCAGTAAAATCGTAGGGCCATATTCATAATAAAATTGTAGCAAGTGGCAAAGTTTTTTTATTAAAATTTTTTAATTTTTGTATGAAAAAGTACTTAGTAGAATTTCATTATGAATACGGACGGGCATTACTTATTACTGAAAATTCAATGCACCTCATCATATAATAAATCATTTAGGCACTTTATAAAAATTGTAGAAAAAATTTTAGTAATCAGTAAAAATTTACTGGTTAAAAAATTATTTTTACTGAAATTTTAGTAGTACTGCATAGTGCCCATCTATGGTAAATGCCTTTACTTTTACTTTTTAATTTTTAATTCCTGTTGTTCATCGTTTATTTGTTGCTATTCTTGTTGTTGTGTACGCATTGCAATTAAAATAAGGCAATTATCAAGTTAAATAAAACAAACAAAAACCAGCAAACTCCTATGTATGTATTTACAGTATTTTAAATAAGTTTGTGTTGCCTCCCTGCAGTCAGACTGGGGCCAAATGCCTCTATGTCAACACTAAAACTCCAATTGTAATTACATTGTCTACAATTTCTCTTCTTTTCGTCAGTATAAAAGAAAGAGAGAAAACTGATGTGGTGTATTTCTGGTGGATTTTGCAACAACTTGTCAATATTCATATATTTGTATGTACGTAAGGTATACAAACAAATGTACCACTAAATGTGTGGTTGGTATGTCTCCGTATTCCCATAAAAACTATGTAGTCACTATCCAGTCAATTGTTTTAGTGTTACTAGTAGATTTTCAATGACAAGGACATGCTAAATGTCTATATCACAAAGTATTGTATGGGGATTAATTAGAGAGTAGTACTGGTTACAAAGTCAAAAGCGACTGAGTACATTTTCACCGTCAACATTTCCTTCAGAGTTTTTTCATACACTAATACACTCATAGTTCATAATGCGGTGTGATGATGATCTTACTCAAAATTTGTGATTGGATTGTGAAAAAGATTTTTACCCCCAACGTATAGATGTTTACACATCAATAAATATTTAATCGATAATTTTCACAAAACAAATATGTATGTATGTTCTTATGTATATCTCTCTATCCTAAATATACGCACTTTCATGAAGGGTATATAAGATTCAGCACAGCCAAATATAGCACTCTTCCTTGTTTTATTTTATCTAGAATTATTTTAAATGAATAACGAAATATTTGGGTGTCAAGTTTTTATAAAATTATTATAATAAGCTTACCTTCGTTTCTTATGGTAATGAATAAAAACAAGCGATGAGTTTTTATTAGCTATTTTTATTTGTAAGCAGTAACACCTAGAGTATCCATTATGGTTCGGACCTAAGACCCTCCAACTACCAGGCAATAGGACACTTTTTTAATTTAAAAATATTACAAAACCTTAACTCTTATTTATTTTAATATATTGGGATACTTATGCATTAATATATTTACAAGCAATCTCAGTACCTTCGTTCAGAATTATCTTCATTACTCAAGAAATCAAAACCAAAGTATAGTAAATTTTAGCGTCTTCATAATAATTCTTCTCCTTGTTAAATAAAATTTTCCTTAAAGCAAAAAAAAACAACTAAGAGTGTTATATTCGGCTGTGCGGAAACTTATATACCCTTTACCAACATACGTACATATATATAGAATACAGACACATACATACATATTTGTTTTGTGAAAAAATTTATAATTTTTTTAAAGTTTCCATCTTTGGAGCTATAATTTTCATTTTTCAAATTTCATACGCCAAACTTTTCTTTCAGAAGCATAAAATATATTCAATTTATAAAGAAAAAGCAAAAAATTTTTAGACCTATTTAATTTTACATAACACAAAAAGTGTAAGTTTTCCAACCCTGGAGTCATAATTTTGGATTTTTCTGATTATTGATACCAATCTAGTTCTTTAAAAAATACATAAAATATGTTAAGTGAAAAAAGCAAAAACGAAATAAGGAAAAACTTAGTTTCATTTAATTCCTTTAATATTAAAAAATTCAGTTAAGTGCGACTTTGAATCGCGCACGAAAGGAAGGTTTTTATCTTTTTTGAAGTTTTTTTCAGTTAAAACGATTTTTTCAGTTATGTCGCTTTTTTCTCGTTTTGGCGATTTTTTCTGTTTTTGGAGGTTTTTTTCATTTTGGCGATTTTTTTCTGTTGTTGGGCTTTTCTTCATTTTGGAGATTTTTCTCATTTTGACGATTTTTTTCATTTTGGCGATTTTTTTCTTTTTTTTAGGTTTTTTTTCGTTTTGGTGATTTTTTTCATTTTGGCGATTTTTTTCGGTTTGGCGATTTTATAATTTTTTGATTTTTAGTTTTACCGTTTTTGAAAATTTCAAGAGTTTTGCTCTTACGGTTTCCAAGATACAGCAAATTGTCAAAATTGCATAGTCAAAATTGCATTAACTGATGGAACACCCTTTAATTTAAATTTTTTTAATTTTTGTGTAAATTTTTGTAGTCGGTATAAAATAAAAATAAAATAAAAATAAAATAAAAATTTTTCCGTTTTATTTTTGCGATTTATTTTAGTCTTAGAAATTTTTTTTTAATTTGGTGCTTTTTTTCGTTTTGGCGATTTTTTTTCTGTTTTTGGTTTTATATCATTTTAGCGATTTTTTTCTGTTTTTTGGGGGTTTTTTCGTTTTGGCGATTTTTTTCATCTTGGCGATTTTTTTTCATTTTGGCGATTTTTTTTTTGTTTTTGGCGATTTTTTTCGTTTTGGTGATTTTTTCAATTTGGCGATTTTTTTTTTCATTTTGGCGATTTTCTCTCATTTTGGCGATTTTTGTTTTCATTTTAGCAATTTTTCCTTTTATTTTGCGATTTATTTTAGTCTTAAAAGTTTTTTTTAATATGGTGCTTTTTTCGTTTTGGCGATTTTTTCTTGTTTTTGGCGATTTTTTTCGGTTTGGCGATTTTATAATTTTTTGTTTTTTCAGTTTTACCGTTTTTGAAAATTTCAAGAGTTTTGCTCTTACGGTTTCCAAGATACAGCAAATTGTCAAAATTGCATAGTCAAAATTGCATGAACTGATGGAACACCCTTTAATTTAAATTTTTCTTTAATTTTTGTGTTATTTTTGTAGTCTGTATAAAAATACACTAACCTTACAAATTTCAAGTGTATATACATACAATTGTATATATACTACATGGGATTTTAAAATTTTTCGTTGCTCGTTTTGGAACACCCTTTGATTTCCAATTCTCATGTATTTGTTGTTGTAGCGGCCAAAGGTCTACACACTGTGTCCAAATTTCAAGTCTGTAGCTCTTACGGCTCTCGAGAAAAGACTAATATAGTTTTAGACATAGTTAATTTTACATAACACAAAAAGTTAAAGTTTTCCAACCCTGGAAACGTCTTTTTAATTTTTTTTTTATTTTTTTTATTTAAAATTCCAATTTTAGTCGTACTGAAGTGTAAAATAAGTTTATTTATTAAAAATAAATAAAAATTTGTTTTCGGTAGCTACTTTTATATGGCAAAATAAAGTTTAAGTTTTCCAGCTCTACAATCGTCTGCTCGATTTTGCTGAATTTCAATACCAATCTATTATGGAAATCTGACACACCAGTCCAAGAACGAAGTCTCTAGCTTTTCTGGGAGCTTCGGAAAACCGATTTCACGTACAGACAGACGGACAGACGGACATCGCTTATTCGTCTTCCCTATGCATAAGGATCCAGAATATATATATATTGTATGGGTCGCTTATTGATATTATAGAAATTACAAACGGAATGACAAACCTATATATACCCTTTTACCATTTTTTTGGTAAAGGGTATAATAAAAATAAATAAAATAAAAAGTAGCGGGCAAATCACTTACCGCAGAAACCAAAGTATGTAACCATCAAGAAAGTATACACTTGCACCATTCTTATTTGTTATTTTTTGTATTTTGATTTCGGTTAAAATTAAATTCCATTGCGATAAAACTTTAATGCAAAGGAGTGCTTCCGCCTAAAAATGTCTATATTTACACATGGAGGATGTAAACCAAGAATAACCAGAAAGTCTTTTCATTCACCATTAATATAAATTTAATATTAATTTCCTTCATTTCTTATTTGCCTAAAGCAAATTAAGCCGTCTATTAGATTTTAACGCCATCAAGAGAGATTGTAAAAATAAAAATATTTAATATTGATTTTGAGTATAAAGAGCAGAGAAAAAACAAAACTCTAAAAAAATTCAATTTAATAACTTGGTCCTTATTATGATTCTAGGATATTAATGAAAGCAACAGTACAAAAATACTTTTTCCCAAAGGTATTAATAAATACGTTCATTTACTTAATTTATGCAGAAGTCATTTAAAAGTAACCTAGCTTCTTGCGAAGAAGAAGAAAAAGAAAATTCAAGCTGAAGCAATCCATGGCAGTCTCTTAAGTATTGCATGGTAATAACCCACAAAGGAAATATTTGCTAACTGTCCCCAAAATAGCAAGAAAAACTTTGTTTCACAAAATTTACTTTTTATAAGTATTTTGTTCTACAAAATTTTTAATAAAAACCATCATTTTTAAACCCAGGCAGAAATTGTGACTTTGCCCAAAAAATATGTACCACCACAACACTGTAAATACAAAATTACGACTCTTCTTTTTGTACCACCACAGTACTGTAAACACAAAAATATGATTTAACGTTTACAACACTGTATATACAAAAATTCGACGCTAGTTTCCCAATACCCCGTTTGAAATAATTCTATACCGCTACAACACCGTAAATACAAAAATTTTACTTTATTTCCCCAAAAACCCCGTTTACAATAATTCTTTACCGTTTCAACACCGTAAATACAAAAATTTTACTTGAGTTGTGACGACCTTATAAATTTGTATTTAGAGTATTGTGACAACATTGAAAACAGGAGTCGGAAGATGGTCATTTAGCATTATCATTTTTAACCGACTTTAAAAAGGTTAACAATTCGTCTCTATTTTTTTAGGTGTGTATCTTTATAATTCAGTACATTTTAGACCGATTGTAAAAATTTTTTTTTGATGTCTGAGAGGGTATAGCTTCCCATTGCAATGCATTGGTCCCATTGTAAAAAAAGTGGGGGCACGCCCACAATTTCTTTAATATAATTTTATGAATAGTAGAATACTTATTTGATTGCTGCGAAACCTATAAAACACCTTCGGTTCTTGTAATTAAATAGTTTGAAAGATAAAAAAATGGGCCTGGTTACACCCATTAAAATTTATTATAATATTTCACGCGCTTCTACTTAACCGATTTTTACGAAACTTACCACACACCTTGAGCTCTAAAATTGACACAATCTGCCTTTTAAAAAAAGGGCGAAGTCACGCCCATTAAAATTTAATACTATATATCACGTGCTTTTACTTAATCGATTTTTACGAAACTTGGCTACCCAACCTGAGCTATAAAAAATACTTAAGCATGTGTTAAAAAAGTAGGCGGGGATACGCCCATGTAAGCTTAGTACTAAATTAAATGTACTTTTGCTTATCAAAAGTATGCACTAAAAATGTAAAAATAAAAGTAAACAAAATTAAACCGACTTCGAAAACAAGTAAGAGTGCTATACTCGGCTGTGCCGAAACTTATATATACCCTTACCAACGTATGTATATGTACTATACATATACATGCATAAGACAATACATACATACCTATTTGTCTTGTGATAAAATTTTAAATTTTTTGTTATAGTGCAACTTTTAGTAATTTGCTCGAGTAAAGATCTTTTTAAAACATGAAATATGTTTAGCTGCAAAAAAAATTATTTTTGTTTATTTTTTACCCAAATGTTTTTTATTCAATTTCCAACCCTGGAACCATATTTTAAAATTTTGTGGTCTTACTACGAGTACTAATTTATTTCTTTATAAAATATAGAATATATTTAATTATTAAATAAATAACTAGCTTTATTTAATAACTTTTATATATCAAAAAATGTGTACTTTTCCCAACCCTAAGAATCATCCTTTTAAATTTTTTTGGTTCCTTATACCAATCTTGTTCCTTAAAAAATATATAATATATGTTAAATGAACAAAGTAGAAAAGAAATAATGAAAATACTAGTTTTATTTAGTTACTTTAATATCAAACAAAGTTTCCCAACTTTTCTTTCCAAAACATAAACTTTATATATATAAACTAAAATATAAAAAAAAATATTAGACCTAGTTAATTTTATATATCACAAAAAGTGTCAGCTTCCCAACCCTGGAATGATAATTTAAATTTTTTCTGATTTCTTACACCAATCGTTTTCTTTTAAGAATGCAAGATATTTTAAATTTATAGATAAAAAGGAAAAATTAGTTAGAGTAGTTTATTTTTATATAACAAAAAAGTTAAAGTACCCAACCCTGAAAACGTCTGTTATATTTTTTTTATATTTTAATATTTTTTTATACAAATTTTATTCGTACTGAAATTTAAAATAAGTTTATTTAACAAAAAAATCAAAAAAATGTGTTATCAACACTCAAAATATTTCATAGATAAAATAAACGAAAAATGTGGTATATTTTACGAAAATATTCGTTGTTTTTACGGTACGAAATGATGCGTACATAGTACAAATGATATTTGTTTATTTTACGAAATACTTTTTGTCTGTAAATAACCAAATTGTGTATTTTTATAAAAATTCTGATGAAAGACTTTTTCCAACTGCAAATTCACTTTTTCGTCATTTATTACAACAGATAACAGTAGCCCAAAACCAAAGGTCCAAGTCGGAATGGACATATATATAACTGTTTTAAAGCGCGGACGAAGCCAAAATTCTACTAAAATTGCATCTGCTCCAAAGATGTCTTGGGATAACAGCTAATCATCCTACAATCCTCAAAATCGCTTCTCCATATTGCAAGACAATAACGACAAGCCCGCTGCATCAGTGCAAAATTCTTTTAAGTTGCCACCTATTTATCTGAGACAAAAAAATCTAACGCGCTTTTACAAAAACTACTGTCGACCATTGGTGAAAATACTTTTCACATCATTCCAATTAAACGAGGTAATATTGATGAAACTAAAATCCAAATATATGATGAAAAAGATTTCGGAAAACTTGTTAGTGAAAAATAAATAAAACAAATGTTAACACATATCAACTTAAGAGTGCTAAAGGCCTACAGATAGTATTAAAGGGCAACATATGAAGTTGAGCCCGAAGAAGTAAAATGTGCACTTATCGAACAAGGATTTAAGGTAAAAAATGTTACCAATATAATCAATAGAGAGAAGATTCCCCAGCCTCTATTTAGTGTTGAACTGGAACCGTATGATATACAGTTTAAAAGAAAAGAGACGCACCCAATTTATAGTCTAAAATACCTTTTACACCGAAAAATCACAGTTGAAGAGCCACGTAAGCGTTCAGGTCCCGTACAGTGCCATAATTGCCAAGAATATGGCCACACAAAAACTTACTGCAAATTACCTACAGTTTGTGTTATTTGCGGTGAATTGCACGGTACTGCTAGTTGTAATAAACCATAAGATCAAGCAGAAAAAAATGCAGTAATTGTGGAGGTAATCACACCGCTAACTGTATATTATTTCGTTAAATCAAAAACCTAAGTTAGCTCCAGTTCAATCAGCAAATGCTTACTCCGCCCATCTCCTCAAACTAGCCAACTAGTTACTTCACGTGTATCGTATGCCGATGCTGCTAAGACTAGTTATATTCCCACACAAAATGTTCAACCGCCAAATAATTCAACAAATGCAAACTCTAGCTTTAACTTTAGTCGTCTTGAAGCTACTATTGAGAATCTGGTTCTAACTATAAACAACTTTACAACAAATATGACTAGCATGATGCAAGAAATGCTGAGAATGCAGAATACTCTGCTTCAAGCATTAGTCAACAAACCATGAACACGTTAAAACTATGTTTCTGGAACGCAAGCGGCATTCGCCAACATAAAAATGAACTTAAACACTTCCTAAACAAAAACAACATTGACATAATGTTGGTCTCAGAGACTCATTTAACTTCGAGAAGCATTTTTAAAATTTCTGGCTACACCTTGTATTCAACACAATTATATTAATTATACAATTTGAATACACCTTGTATTCAAAGGACCCAAGAGGAAGAGCATGCGGTGGATAAGCAATTCTAAGAAAGCCAAGACTCAAGCATTATATTATTGACAACATTTGTGAAGAATATCTACAAGCAACAAATATTTGTATTGAAAATTTTTGCAAAAATTTTGTGATATCATCAATTTACTCCCCTCCCAGATTCGCAATTACTGAAGATCAATACGAGCATTTTTATAAATCTCTTGGCCTTTGTTTTGTAGCAGCTGGCGACTACAGTGCAAAACATACGTTCTGGGGTTCTTATTACACCTAGAGGTCGAGCGTTGTTCAACATAATTTCAAAAATGGGCTTTGACGTGATTTCGAGTGGGGAGCCCACATACTGGCTGACAGACATACGTAAAATTCCGGATGTTATAGATTTTGGCGTCATGAAAAATATTTCGAGGGAATTAATTCACGTTGAAGCTTCTCTAGATCTCCCGTCCGATCACTCTCCCACGATCGTTACAATATGTAGCAAACTGAGAAGTGCTTTACCTCACTTATATGTGAAGATTCAAAAAATATCTTAGTAGTCATTACACGGAAAATATTACCCTTAGCCAACCTTAACGAAATGATTTCACTGGCTGCTGAACATGCTACTACCTCCCACCCGATGACTGGGTTTCATAAAATTTATTCTACAGATATTGAAGTTCTAGTGTGTGAAAATAGAAGAGCTAGAAGGGAATGGCAACAGCACAGATCACCTCAACATAAAACTAGATTTAAAGAATACACTACACGACTCCAAGAGTTGCTTGCATTTGAAAAAACTTGATTTATTAAAAATTATCTGGAAGGTCTTGATGTCACTCCAGCATCTAATTACTCTTTGTGGCGCGCTGCTTAAAAAACTGAAAACCCCCGTTGAGTTTAAAACAACCTCAGCGCACATGTACCGGAGGTTGGGCTAGAAGCGATACTGAAAAATTTAACATATTCGCTGATCATTTAAAATACGTATTTACCCCAAACACATGTACTGGTGTTGTTGATTTACCGAGTGTAGTTGCTCTACCCCCGCGACCCATAAAGTTTAAGATGCGTGATGTACAAAAACTAATTGCTGAACTTAATCCGAAGAAAGCTTCAGGTATTGATGGAATTAGTAACAAGATGCTGATGAACTTGCCTCATGTTGCAATAAGAATCCTGCTATTTATTTTTCATGCAATTTCACGAATGCAGTATTTTTCACATAACTGCAAACTTGCCAAGATGAAAATGATTCCGAAGCCGTGCAAAGACCTTACCAAGGCTGAGTCATATAGGCCTATGAGCTTTCAATCAACAATCTCAAAGCATTTTTAAAAGCTGCTCATGACTAAAATGTCCAAAATTTTAGCTGATAATGGGTGCATCCCGGACCATCAATTTAGTTTTAGAAGTCAGCATAGCACAATTGAGCAAACGAATAGATTTGTCCAAGTTATAAGGAGGACGTTTGAAGAAAAGAAGTATTCTTATACCCTTTTTATTGATGTTTCTTAGGCATTTGATAAAGTATGGCACTAGGGCCTGTTTTTAAAATTGAAAACATATCTGCCAATAAACATACAAAAACTTTTGGAGAGTTATATTATTGATAGGAAGTTCTCTGTTCTAGAAGGAAACTTCATGAGTGTGCCCGGTGTACCACAGGGTTGTATTCTCAGTTTTTTATTTAATATATACTTGTGATATGCCTGTGAGCAATAATATACACATCTCTACATTTGCTGATGATACAGCCTGCATGAGTATGCATGAAACCCCTTATAAGGCATCCCGTAATCTCCAGGAACATACTACTCAGCTAAAAACATGGTTGAATTTATGGAGAATTAGAGTAAATGAACAAAAGTGTGTTCATATAACGTTTACCCCAAGAAAAGATACTTGTTCCCCCATTCGTATCAACAATCAAAATATTCCTCAACATTCTCAAGGGAAATTCCTTGACGGCTTACATGGAAACCCCATATTGACTCAAAGCTAACACAAATGAAACTTAAGTTAACTCAAATACATTGGTTGATTGGCAGAAATTCAACACTTAGCCTAGACTGCAAACTTTTAATATACAAGTCGCTTTTGAAGCCAATATGGTGCTACGGAATTCAGTTATGGGGCACTGATTCAGCTGCAAATATAGAGAGAATCCAGCGAAGGCAAAATAAAATTTTATAGTTAATAACATCGGCTCTATGGTACATCAAAAATTCAAATATACATGGTGATTTAAATATGCCCCTAGTCAGCGATGCCAATTTAACGCGTTTCGCGCTAGATTTAGCACGTTTTAACCACGCCAAACGCGCTTTTTTTCGTCTTAGCGCGTTTAATAAAAATAGCGCTAACTTAGCGCGTTTTGAATAAAGTCGATAACATCATTTCAGTTAAATATTTTTTTAATTTTTTATATAAATTTAATAATTTTCTGCTTTCCAAAACTCTGATAAAAATTTTTTGATTGGTTAATGATTTAGCTTTCGCAAATAAAATTTTTTTGACTGTGATTAAATTTCACAACTAAAAATATGTACTTGTACTCATGACCAAAAAAATTTATATAACTTATTAAGCATCTATCATAGCTGAAGTACAAAAATCATTTGAATCGACTATTCGACATTTTGTTGTTACAAAGTTTGTTAAAGAAAACTAAAATCACAACTAAGGACTTCGATTATATGGAAGGTGATTCTGATTCTGTATTAAATTAATTTAGTTATTTAGCATATAATTTCGAAGAAGCAATATTGCAAAATTTAAATAAAAGTTTCTAAAGAAATTATATTTAATAATAAATACATCGATTTTTATTAAAATTTGATTTAGCGCGCAGGAAAATAGCGCGTTTTGGCTATAAATAGTTGACGATGCTGTAACTTAGCGCGTTCTAGCGCGTTTTAGGAAGGGGAATAGCGCGTTTGTGTTATAAATAGTTGGCATCACTGCCCCTAGTGACTGAAGAAATTGCAAAATATGTAGGCAAATATTTAAATAAACTCTAGTCACATCCTAATAGGCTTGCTCGTAATATTTTGAACTTTACTGGACATATCCGCTTAAAAAAGAAGGACACTAAGGCTCTAATTCGCAATACCGCAGATGAAACTTTTTGTACATCTTTCTTGTATTACTATTTACTATCACTAAATTTGTGTTCGAGCCCATTAATTATATATAGACCTAAGATTTGATTACTTATCATTTATTTTTGAAGATACAATAAATAAATATTTTGTAGTATAAAAAAAATCTTTCAAACTAAATTGGTACTAAAAATATAAAAAAAAATTTAAAAAATCAAAAAGTCTTTTCCAGGGTTGGAAAACTTTAACTTTTTTGCTATACAAAAATAACTTACTTAAACTAATTTTACCTTTTATTCCATAAATTAAGCATATCTTACATTCTTAAAAAAACATATTGATGTAAGATATCAGAAAAATCTAAAAGGATGATTCTAGGGTTGGGCAACTTTCACTTTTTATAATATATAAAATTAACTAGATCAAATTAATATTTGTTCTTCTTTATAAAGTAAATAAAGTTATTTTATGTTTTGAAAATAAAAGTTTTGTATAGACAACTAGAAAAATAAAAACTCTAGAACTGGAAAATTAGATTTTTTTGGATATTAAAGTAACTAAATGAAACTAACTGTTTCCTTAATTCCTTATTTTCTTTGTTCATTTAACATATTTTATATATTTTATTAAGAACAAGATTGGTATAAGGAACCAGAAAAATCTAAAAGGTAATACCAGGGTTTTGAAACGTACACTTTTTTTGATATATAAAACCAATGAAACTAAGGGTGGCGTTGGCTCGTTGACTACAAAACCGAAGGTCCTGGGTTCAATCCCTGTATCCAACAGTCATTAAATAACAACACCACGTATTTTTCTGATGTGCATTTGTATCAGTTCTTGTAGGAAAGTTCAAGTGATGAAGGCATAGTCACTGGTCACTTAACTATACCGACTTCAGCAGATACTAATCCTAATGTAACATCAGAGCGCCCCTCCTTCGTTGTGTAGCAGAATCATTGGCGAAGTAAAGTAATCAATAAAATGGCTACAAAACACAGCTTCAAAAAAATTAATACACCTCATTTAACATCAGAGAGGCGCTGGATTATTAAAAAAAAAAAACGGGCAAAAAGAAGAGTTGTAAAAAGAATGCAGCTTTCCTCTATCTCTCTTTTCACCACCTGTCTTCACTATCACTATCCCTTTCCTAAAGAAGGTAACACCTAATAATAGTAGTAGGCATTAATTGCTTGAGTGTTACTTCTCTTAAAAAAAAAAAAAAAAAAAATAGTTATTTCTTTGGATATTAAACATATTCTATATTTTAGGAGGAAATAAATAAGTTTTAAAACCAGAAAAATCAAGATTGTGGATCCAGGGTTAGAAATTGAAAAAAAAAATTTTTGGGTAAATAATAACCAGAAATAATATTTGTTTTTTTTAGTTAAACATACGAGTATTTCATGCTTCAGGAAGGTGTTTACTCAAAATTTATTTTATCTATGCTTAATTTTTATATGGATATATAATTTAAGTATAAACGAAGATTTTTGCCATCTTGTATATCACGCTCTCAGCACAGTTATGTTTCAAATCGGTGGTCTTTAGTTGACACCTTGTAACGAGTTCTTATTAATGTTTGGTAAATGGAGATAAAAATTAAATTAATCGCTAAGGAACAGTCATAGCCAGAAAATAAATTAAGGGCATGTTCCATTTCATTTCCCTGAAGCCATTCCTTTCTGCTGAACAAAATCCAAAAAATTCTATAGGAATACCGCGATATATCATTTGCAATGGGGTGATGTTGAAATTGAGACACAAAGAGTATTGGTATGGATGTACAATTCTAGGACTATTTTAGTGTTATTTAATAGCAGCATGGTTTTTGCATATCTTGAGAGCGAGCATAGAAGTCCCATTTTGTTGGTATGATATTGACGTGACGTAGACGTTGGCAACTGAAATAAGGGTGAATGTAAAATAGTTCTTAAATATAGAGTGTAGAATACAATATTTAACTATGTCGAAATGAAATATTTGAATCAAATTCTTTAGTCGAAAAAAACGAAAAAAGGTCGCATTATAAATCAAATATGTATGTATGTATGCATCTGTGTACTAAATACACACAGAGAAAACAGATTCGTTGAGACAACCGAATTTGTTGCCAATCGAATTTTGGTGGTTGCACCAACTATATAGATTTCTAGTATAACGACTGCAATTTTCTTGTGGGTACCACTATATTTTAATTATAACCCTTAAACAAACAGTTGCAGCACCAGAAAAAATTGGTTAACAGTATGGAATTTGAAAAAAAGTTATTCTTGCTACCAAAAATGTGGTTAGTATAACTGAAACAATATCATAATTGGTACCTGTGACAGAAAAATTGGCCTTCCTTGCTGAAATAAAATAAGCAATAAACGCAAATAAAACCAGTAAGAGTGCTATATTCGGCTGTGCCGAATCTTATATACCCTTTACCAACGTACGTACATATATATAGTATACAGACACGTACATACATATTTGTTTTGTGAAAAAATTTATAATTTTTTTAAAGTTTCCATCTTTGGAGCTATAATTTTCATTTTCAAATTTCAAACACCAAACTTTTCTTTCAGAAGCATAAAATATATTCAATTTATAAAGAAAAAGAAAAAAATTTTTAGACCTATTTAATTTTACATAACACAAAAAGTGTAAGTTTTCCAACCCTGAAGTCATAATTTTGGATTTTTCTGATTATTGATACCAATCTAGTTCTTTAAAAAATACATAAAATATGTTAAGTGAAAAAAGCAAGAACGAAATAAGCAAAAACTTATGTAGTTTCATTTAATTCCTTTAATATTAAAAAATTCAGTTAAGTGCGACTTTGAATCGCGCACGAAAGGAAGGTTTTTTGCTTTTTTGAAGTTTTTTTCAGTTAAAACAATTTTTTCATTTTTGTCGCTTTTTTCTCGTTTTGGCGATTTTGTCTGTTTTCGGAGGTTTTTTTCATTTTGGCGATTTTTTTCTGTTGTTGGGCTTTTCTTCATTTTGGAGATTTTTCTCATTTTGACGATTTTTTCTGTTTTTTGGGTTTTTTTCGCAATTTTTTTTGTTTATTTTCGGTTTGGTGATTTTTTTCATTTTGGCGATTTTTTTTTCATTTTGGCAATTTTTTTTCTTTTTTTATGTTTTTTTTCGTTTTGTTGATTTTTTTCATTTTGGCGATTTTTTTTTCATTTTGGCGATTTTTTCTGTTTTTTAGTTTTTTTTTTCGTTTTGGCGATTTTTTTTTTCTTTTTTTTGCGATTTTTTTTTTCATTTTGGCGATTTTTTTCTGTTTTTTAGGTTTTTTTTTCGTTTTAGCGATATTTTTCATTTTGGCGATTTTTTTTTCATTTTAGCAATTTTTTCGTTTTTTTTGCGATTTATTTTAGTCTTAGAAATTTTCTTTTAATTTAGTGCTTTTTTCGTTTTGGCGATTTTTTTCTGTTATTTAGGTTTTTTCTTTTTTGGCGATTTTTTTCATTTTGGCGATTTTTTTCTGTTTTTTAGGGTTTTTTTCGTTTTGACGATTTTTTTTTCTTTTTAAAGATTTTTTCTGTTTTTTTTCGTTTTGGTGATTTTTTTCATTTTGGCGACTTTTTTTCATTTTGGCGATTTGTGTTTTCATTTTAGCAATTTTTCCGTTTTTTTGCGATTTATTTTAGTCTTAGAATTTTTTTTTTAATTTGGTGCTTTTTTCGTTTTGGCGATTTTTTCTTGTTTTTTGCGATTTTTTTCGGTTTGGCGATTTTATAATTTTTTATTTTTTCGGTTTTACCGTTTTTGAAAATTTCAAGAGTTTTGCTCTTACGGTTTCCAAGATACAGCAAATTGTCAAAATTACATAGTCAAAATTGCATTAACTGATGGAACACCCTTTAATTTAAATTTTTGGAAATTTAAGTGTTAATTTTTGTAGTCTGTATAAAAATACACTAACCTTACAAATTTCAAGTGTATATACATACAATTGTATATATACTACATGGGATTTTAGAATTTTTCGTTGCTCGTTTTGGGACACCCTTTAATTTCCAATTATCATGTATTTGTTGTTGTAGCGGCCAAAGGTCTACATACTGTGTCCAAATTTCAGGTCTGTTGCTCTAACGGTTCTCGAGAAAATACTAATATAGTTTTAGACATAGTTAATTTTACATAACACAAAAAGTTAAAGTTTTCCAACCCTGGAAACGTCTTTTTAATTTTTTTTATATTTTTTTAATCTAAAATTCCAATTTTAGTCGTACTGAAGTGTAAAATAAGTTCATTTATTAAAAAAAATAAAAATTTGTTTTCGTTAGTTACTTTTATATGGCAAAATAAAGTTTAAGTTTTCCAGCTCTGCAATCGTCTGCTCGATTTTGCTGAATTTCAATACCAATCTATTTTGGAAAATTTTTGACACACCAGTCCAAGAACGAAGTCTCTAGCTTTTCTGGGAGCTTCGGAAAACCGATTTCACGTACAGACAGACGGACAGACGGACAGACGGACATCGCTTATTCGTCTTCCCTATGCATAAGGATCCAGAATATATATATAATATGGGTCGCTTATTGATATTATAGAAATAACAAACGGAATGACAAACCTATATATACCCTTTTACCATTTTTGTTGGTAAAGGGTATAAAAACTTTGCCACTTGCTACAATTTTATTATGAATACGGTCCTACGATATTACTGGTAATGCAAATTAAATTTCATTATCAGTAAAAATTTACTGAATTTTTTAACTAATCAGTAAATTAACTGCTTACTGCAATTTTTAATGAGGTACATATTTATATTGTTGGGTTCACACAGAAAAAACTGTTGAGGGGTATCCCAGCAGAAAGAATGTGTGGTATTATTATGTGGTAAATTTATTATTCACAACTTTTTTACTCAATTTACGTTATTTTTGGCACCAAAAAAACAATCCATAGAGAAAAACTTCTTAATTCTATTAGGTTTTCTTATAAATTGTAAACTATTGGGATTTCTTATTGATTTTATTAGGTTATATTATTGATTTTTTTTTAAAGGGTTTCTTCTTGCTTTTATTAGGCTATCTTATTGATTTTTTCAATAAGGTTTTCTTCTTGATTTTATTAGGTTCCTATACGATTATGTGTAAAGCATCTTATTGATTTTTTTAATAAGATGCTTTATTGATTTTATTAGGTTTCTTGTTATTTCATTTCTATAAATATACATAGAGACAATTTTATCATGATCTTTTTCATTTTTGTATAAGAATGTTTGCTTGTTAGCATATTGGTAAGAGTGCTTGTCTATCAGTCAGAAGTTTGCTGGTTCAACACTTGGTGCGTAAGTTAGTTAAGAATATAACATAATATGTATGTATGTATGTATAAATAAATAACATCTACAATATACTAATAATACTATATTTTATTAGGTCGCCTAGTAAAAACAAGAAGAAAACCTTATTGAAAAAATCAATAAGATAGCATAATAAAAACTACAAGATTTCTTCTTGATTTTTTCAAAATGGTTTTCGTTATCAAATTAATAAGATTTCCTTATTGAAAAAAGCCATAGAGACTTTTATTAGGCACTGTTGTCTCTTTGTTGATATTATAAATCATTGCAACACGACTTCTTTTTTCTGTAAAGTATGAAAAATAGCTAGGATCACATCGGTCACATCACGACATCCCTAGTGACTTAAACCCATAATTATACTTCCTGTTCTCAAAAAGGTCTGTGAAGGCATAATGTCTTGGCAGATGATTGATTTCATTAATGCAAATTGTTTGCTGTCTCCGCTGCAATCTGGGTTTCGTTCAAACCATAGTTGTACTACTGCAGTCCTAAAAGTACTTGATGATATTAGATCGGCGATTTGTAGCTGATGTGCTTATTCAATTTCTCAAAAGCGTTTGATAGAGTGGATCAATAAATTCTTTGTAAGAAACTGTAATGTGTTTTTTTTTTTTGTTTGACCACAGTCTAGTAAGAAACTGTTTGTCTGATCGTTTGCAAAAAGTGGGTTTTTGACTAAGGGAGTCATGCTTTAAGGGTATGAACTATGGGGTTCCACAAAGCTCAGTTCTAGGACCTTTACTTTTCAGTATCTATGTTAAGAATATATTTAAAGTCGTTAAGTCTGTTCATGCGTATGCTGATGATATTCAACTGTATATATCTAGCCGTATTGGTCTTGTGGACGATATGTGTTATAAACTTAATGAGGACCTAAAACGTATCGGTATGTGGGCAAAAGCGAATGACCTCACGCTGAATCCAGAGAAATCGGTTTTATTGCCCATTATTAAGAACGGACTCTATTTCAACCAACTTCCTATTGTTAGCCTAGGTGACTCTCGACTTGTTTATGTACAAAAAGTCATATATCTCGGATTTCACATCAAGTCACGTGATCAAATTAATAATATGGTACGCAACGTGTATCTAACACTGCGTAATTTAAGAATAACTGCAATTTACATACCGACTGAAGTTAAGAAACGTCTTGTATTACAACAAATTTTACCTATTAGTACTAGCTCTGCGGAAGTGTATAAGTTACAAGTCTTATTTAACAATGTTAAGCAATATAATTGTGCAATTTTGCGTATTGTACAATAATATCGCCAATGTGCATGTCATATTCGAAGGTGGCACAATATATTGACAAATATCAAATTAATTTTGATTTTATTGTACAATCAAGACAATTGTGTAATGTGATGGCAACATTGTTTACTTTTTCACTGTCAGGAAAAGTGGTCAATATTTGTTTGAAGAAAATTTTGCCATTTATTGCACAGTATAGGTCAAAACGACAATAACATGTACAACAACATGTGCAATAATACTGTATAATGGATGGGCCGCTTTACTCGATATGTATATGCTATTCTCAGATTCAGTAGTATATCGTCCTGGAGAACTATGATTCTTGGTTGTGACATAGTGGATACTTCCTCATGAAAAATCTGCTATTTCTACACAAACTAATAAATATAAATCACCGGTGTACTTGTTTAACAAAATCTCACTCGGTAGGTCACCCAGGGGTATTATTTTAATACCACCAAGGCATAACTATCTAAATACGAGTACAAACAGATTTTTCTTCATCAATGCCATAAAACTTTGGAACTGATTGCCCACAAACTTAAGGCTCTATAACTTTCTTCTACTTTTGCTCCTACATCGCCAACACTTGTATTTTATATACCTTTCTTATTAATGTACTAGTATTTAGGTTATTATTGTCATGCTTAGGTAATAAATTATTTATAGTATTTATATTATTTATAGTATCCAAGAAAATCAAAATTTTGACCTTTAAATTTCTAGAATTCGACCAAATAATATTTGGCAAATTTGTATAAAATCCTTTGGCGAGTATTTTTGCTGATCATATGAAATCATAGTATTTGCAAATACAGGGAGTTTTGATAAATTTTTCAATAAAAATGCGGCAATAATTTGCACAAACTATATTCAGCAATTTGAAAAGTAATTTGAATTTTATTAAAAAAAAAGTTTTGGAAATCGGTTGAAAAATAACCGAATGAGAAAGAGAAGAGCTATAAGATAATTAAATTAGCTCTGTTCGAGTACCCAAAAATTTTTAATAATCTTAAAAAAAATTTTACTGAACTGACTGTATACAATGAAATAATTTGAGGAAGACGAAGTACAACAACAAGGATAACTTTTGAATATCATTTATTTTATTGATTAATTGAAAGTCAAGTAAACCACTGTTGACTTTAATTTTTTTCGTTAATTTTTTATTTAGTAAATCATTTGAGAACAGATAATATGATATGATTTACAATAGTAAATGAAATGTTTGTATATTTACTTAACCCATGGAAAGGAATTTTTTTCCCTAAAGTAAAAGCAGTTTCAATGTCTTAATTACAAATGTATAATTCATTTCGCTAGCATAAATTCCCGTTTTTTAAAATATATACACTATTTTTGTAATGAATGAATAAAATTTGCCGAAAATAGGCTTTGATGTTTTTGTACGGCACAAATTGGGCTGAAAATTATGACTTGACATTCAACATAGTTGTTGATAAATATAATATCTAAAATTTTGCGGTTGTGCTTGAAGATTACATTCCTACTTCAAAAGTTACATGTGAATGAAGGTGAAAAAAAATTTTTTTTTTAATTTTTTCGCTTTTTTTTAACATTTTCCAAATTTTCTTGGACCAATTCAAAATGATGTACATATTGTTTGTTTTGTGTGATGTTAAGTTGTTCCATATATGTATTTCAATTTCAAAACTTAGTTCTATTATATAAAGCAACAAAATGAATGGAGAATTTTTATGGTCTAGCAGGATGGTCGTTGTTTTATTCTGGTTGAATTGACTTGTCATTCAATATTAACTTGTCTAGTTTTAATTATTATTTTTTTTTAATTGGTAAATTTAATTTAGTATTATTAATATACGGTGCCCATTATGTAATATTATTTTTCTGGACTATAAAAGAATTTTATTTTTAAAGTGTAATGGAAATAACTAAAAATTATACTTAAATTATATTAAAAACAAATAAGAGTGCTATATTCGGCTGTGCCGAATCTTATATACCCTTTACCAACGTACGTACATATATATAGTATACAGACACATACATACATATTTGTTTTGTGAAAAAATGTATAATTTTTTTAAAGTTTCCATCTTTGGAGCTGTAATTTTCTTTCAGAAGCATAAAATATATTCAATTGATAAAGAAAAAGAAAAAAATTTCTAGACCTATTTAATTTTACATAACACAAAAAGTGTGAGTTTTCCAACCCTGGAGTCATAATTTTGGATTTTTTTGATTATTGATACCAATCTAGTTCTTTAAAAAATACATAAAATATGTTAAGTGAAAAAAGCAAAAACGAAATAAGGAAAAACTTAAGGTCAGATTTTGTAAATTCAAACGATTTTTTCGTTTTGAAATTTGTATGGAAAAAATATTTTTTGAAAAGAATTTTCGTTATTTTTCATACAAATTTGAAACGTTTAGAAACAAAATTTTTTATAAAATCTGCTTATTAGTTTCATTTAATTCCTTTAATATTAAAAACTTCAGTAAAGTGCGACTTTGAATCGCGCACGAAAGGTAGTTTTTTTTCCAGTTTAAACGATTTTTTCAGTTTTGTCGCTTTTTTCTCGTTTTGGCGATTTTTTTCTGTTTTTGGAGGTTTTTTTTATTTTGGTGATTTTTTTCTGTTATTGGGATTTTCTTCATTTTGTAGATTTTTCTCATTTTGACGATTTTTTTTTAATTTTTGCGATTTTTTTCTGTTTTTGGGTTTTTTTATTTAAGAGTTTTTTTTTTCTTTTTTTTCATTTTGGCGACTTTTTTCTGTTTTTTTGGGGTTATTTTCGTTTTGGCGATTTTTTTCATTTTGGCGATTTTTTTTTCATTTTGGCGATTTTCTTTCATTTTGGCGATTTTTTTTCTTCCGGTTTTTCGCGATTTATTTTAGTCCTAGAAATTTTTTTTAATATGGCGATTTTTTTCTGTTTTTGGGTTTTTTTTCATTATGGCGTTTTTTCCTGCTTTGGGGTTTTTTTATTTAGGCGATTTTTTCTCTTTTTTGGGGTTTTTTCATTTTGGCGATTGTTTTTCATTTTGTCGTTTTTTTCCTGTTTTGGGGGGTTTTTTTATTTTGGCGATTTTTTTATGGTATTTTTCGTTTTGGCGATTTTTTTTTGTTTTTCGCGATTTTTTTCGGCTTGGCGATTTTATAATTCCTTGATTTTTTAGTTTTACCGTTTTTGAAAATTTCAAGAGTTTTGCTCTTACGGTTTCCAAGATACAGCAAGTTGTCAAAATTGCATAGTCAAAATTGCATTAACTGATGGAACACCCTTTAATTTAAATTTTTTGAAATTTTAGTGTTAATTTTTGTAGTCTGTATAAAAATACACTAACCTTACAAATTTCAAGTGTATATACATACGTACATACAATTGTATGTATATTACATGGGATTTTAGAATTTTTCGTTGCTCGTTTTGGAACACCCTTTAATTTCTAATTCTCATGTATTTGTTGTTGTAGCGGCCAAAGGTCTACACACTGTGTACAAATTTCAGGTCTGTAGCTCTTACGGTTCTCGAGAAAATAGTTTTAGACATAGTTAATTTTACATAACACAAAAAGTTAAAGTTTTCCAACTCTGGAAACGTCTTTTTAATTTTTTTATATTTTTTTTAATTTAAAATACCAATTTTAGTCGTACTGAAGTGTAAAATAAATTTATTTATTAAAAAAAAAATAAAAATTTGTTTTCGGTAGTTACTTTTATATGGCAAAATATAGTTTGCGTTTTCCGGCTCTGCAATCGTCTGCCCGATTTTGCTGAATTTCAATACCAATCTAAGTTGGACCATTTCTGATACATCAGTCTGAGAACGAAGTCTCTAGCGTTTCTGGGAGCTTCGGAAAACCGATTTCACGTACACCGGACGGACGGACGGACGGACGGACAGACGGACAGACGGACATCGCTTATTCGTCATCGCTATTCATAAGGACCCAGAATATATATATTTTTTTGGTCGCAAATTAAAATTATGGAAATTACACACGGAATGACAAACCTATATATACCCTTTTCCATTTTTGGTAAAGGGTATAAAAACAAGTAAGAGTGCTATATTCGGCTGCGCCGAATCTTATATACCCTTTACCAACGTATGTACATATACATATATAGTATACAGACACATACATACATATTTGTTTTGTAAAAAAATTTAAAATTTTTTTAAACTTTTCTTTCAGAAGCATAAAATATATTCAATTTATAAAAGAAAAAAAAAAATTTAGACCTATTTAATTTTACATAACACAAAAAGTGTGAGTTTTCCAACCCTGGAGTCATAATTTTGGATTTTTCTGATTATTGATACCAATCTAGTTCTTTAAAAAATACATAAAATTTGTTAAGTGAACGAAGCAAAAACGAAATAAGAAAAAACTTAGTTTCATTTGATTCCTTTAATATTAAAAAATTCAGTAAAGTGCGACTTTGAATCGCGCACGAAAGATGGGCTTCTTTGCTTTTTTGAAGTTTTTTTCAGCTTAAACCATTTTCTCAGTTTTGTCGTTTTTTTCTCGTTTTGGCGATTTTTTTCATTTTGGCGATATTTTTCTGTTTTTGGGCTTTTCTTCATTTTGGAGATTTTTCCCATTTTGACGATTTTTATACCCTTTACCAACAAAAATGGTAAAAGGGTATATATAGGTTTGTCATTCCGTTTGTAATTTCTATAATATCAATAAGCGACACATAAAATATATATATTCTGGATCCTTATGCATAGGGAAGACGAATAAGCGATGTCCGTCTGTCCGTCTGTCCGTCTGTCCGTCTGTCCGTCTGTCCGTCTGTCTGTACGTGAAATCGGTTTTCCGAAGCTCCCAGAAGAGCTAGAGACTTCGTTCTTGGACTGGTGTGTCAGAAATTTTCCAAAATAGATTGGTATTGAAATTCAGCATAATCGAGCAGACCATTGCAGAGCTGGAAAACTTAAACTTTATTTTGCCATATAAAAGTAACTACCGAAAACAAATTTTTATTTTTTTTTAATAAAAAAACTTATTTTACACTTCAGTACGACTAAAATTGGAATTTTAAATTGAAAAAATATAAAAAATTTAAAAAGACGTTTCCAGGGTTGGAAAACTTTAACTTTTTGTGTCATGTAAAATTAACTATGTCTAAAACTATATTAGTATTTTCTCGAGAACCGTAAGAGCTAGAGACCTGAAATTTGGACACAGTGTGTAACCCTTTGGCCGCTACAACAACAAATGCGTGAGAGCTGGAAATTAAAGGGTGTTGCAAAACGAGCAACGAAAAATGTTAAAATCCCATGTAATATACATACAATTGTATGTATGTATGTATATACACTTGAAATTTGTAAGGTTAGTGTATTTTTATACAGACTTCAAAAATTAACACTAAAATTTCCAAAAATTTAAATTAAAGGGTGTTCCGTCAGTTAATGCACTTTTGATATGCAATTTTGACAACTTGCTGTATCTTGGAAACCGTAAGAGCAAAACTCTTGAAATTTTCAAAAACGGTAAAACTAAAAAAACAAAAAATTATAAAATCGCCAAACCGAAAAATATCGCAAAAAACAAAAAAAAATCGCTAAAACGAAAAAAAAACCCAATTACAAAAAAAATTTCTAAGACTAAAATAAATCGCGAATAACCGGAAAAATTGCTAAAATAAAAAAAAATCGCTAAAATGAAAGAAAATCGCCAAAATGAAAAAAAAAACCCCAAAATGAAAAAAAAATCGCCAAAACGAAAAAAATGGCCAAAACGAAAAAAACCCCAAAAAAAGAAAAAAAAATTTTAAATGAAAAAAAGTCGCCAAGATGAAAAAAATCGCCAAAATGAAAAAAACCCAAAAACAGGAAAAAATCGTCAAAATAAAAAAAAATCGCCAAAATTAAAAAAATCTCCAAAATGAAAAAAAGCCCCAAAAACAGAAAAAAATCGCCAAAATTTAAAAAAACCCCAAAACAGTAAAAAAAATCGCTAAAATGAAAGAAAATCGCCAAAATGAAAAAAACCCCAAAATGAAAAAAAATCGCCAAAACGAAAAAAATGGCCAAACGAAAAAAAACCCCAAAAAAAAGAAAAAAATTTAAAATTAAAAAAAGTCGCCAAGATGAAAAAAATCGCCAAAATGAAAAAAACCCAAAAACAGGAAAAAATCGCCAAAATAAAAAAAAATCGCCAAAATTCAAAAAATCTACAAAATGAAAAAAGCCCAAAAAACAGAAAAAAATCGCCAAAATTAAAAAAAACCCCAAAACAGTAAAAAAAATCGCTAAAATGAAAGAAAATCGCCAAAATGAAAAAAACCCCAAAATGAAAAAAAATCGCCAAAACGAAAAATATGGCCAAAACGAAAAAAAACCCCAAAAAATAGGACAAAATCGTTAAAATGAAAAAAGTCGCCAAGATGAAAAAAATCGCCAAAATGAAAAAAAAATTCGCCAAAATTAAAAAAATCTCCAAAATGAAAAAAAGCCCCAAAAACAGAAAAAAATCGCCAAAATTAAAAAAAAAACCCCAAAACAGTAAAAAAATCGCCAAAAAGGAAAAAATCGCCAAAATGAAAAAAATCTTCAAAATGAAAAAAAAAACCCAAAAAACAGAAAAAAAATCGCCAAAATGAAAAAAAACGCCAAAATGAAAAAAAATCGCCAAAATGAAAAAAACGCCAAAATAAAAAAAATCGAAATATTAAAAAAATCGCCTAAAGGAAAAAAATCTCCAAAATGAAAATAAACCCCCAAAAAGAGAAAAAAATCGCCAAAATAAAAAAAAATTGCCAAAATGAAAAAAAAATCGCCAAAACAAAAAAAACCCCAAATAACGGAAAAAAATCGCCAAAATGAAAAAAAATCGCTAATATGAAAAAAATCTCCAAAATAAAAAAAGCCCCATAAACAGAAAAAAAATCTCCAAAATGAAAAAAAAATCGCCAAAATGAAAAAAAATCCCAAAATAGGAAAAAATCGCCAAAATAGAAAAAGAATTGCCAAAAAAATCGCCAAAATGAAAAAAAGTCGCCAAAATTAAAATAAACCCCCAAAAAACAGAAAAAAATTGCCAAAATGAAAAAAAAACAGAAAAAAATGGCCAAAATGAGAAAAAAGCAACAAAACTGAAAAAATCGTTTAAACTGAAAAAAACTGCGCGAGTCAAAGTCGCACTTTACTGAATTTTTTAATATTAAAGGAATTAAATTAAACTAAGTTTTTTCTTATTTCGTTTTTGCTTCGTTTACTTTACATATTTTATGTATTTTTTAAAAAACTAGATCGGTATCAATAATCAGAAAAATCCAAAATTATAACTCCAGGGTTGGTTGGAAAACTCACGCTTTTGTGTTATGTAAAATTAAATAGGTCTAAATTTTTTTCTTTTTCTTTATAAATTGAATATATTTTATGCTTCTGAAAGAAAAGTTTGGCGTATGAAATTTGAAAAATTAAAATTACAGCTCCAAAGATGGAAACTTTAAAAAAATTATAAATTTTTTCACAAAACAAATATGTATGTATGTGTCTGCATACTATATATATGTACGTACGTTGGTAAAGGGTATATAAGATTCGGCACAGACGAATATAGCACTCTTACTTGTTTTTTTTCATTTTTTTGTTTTTGGGTTTATTTTTATTTAGGCGATTTTTTTCTTTTTATACCCTTTACCAACAAAAATGGTAAAAGGGTATATATAGGTTTGTCATTCCGTTTGTAATTTCTATAATATCAATAAGCGACCCATATAATATATATATTCTGGATCCTTATGCATAGGGAAGACTAATAAGCGATGTCCGTCTGTCCGTCTGTCTGTACGTGAAATCGGTTTTCCGAAGCTCCCAGAAAAGCTAGAGACTTTGTTCTTGGACGGGTGTGTCAGAAATTTTCCAAAATAGATTGGTATTGAAATTCAGCAAAATCGACCAGACGATTGCAGAGCTGGAAAACGTAAACTTCATTTTGCCATATAAAAGTAACTACCGAAAACAAATTTTTATTTTTTTTTAATAAATGAACTTATTTTACACTTCAGTACGACTAAAATTGGAATTTTAAATTAAAAAACATATAAAAAAATTAAAAAGACGTTTCCAGGGTTGGAAAACTTTAACTTTTTGTGTTATGTAAAATTAACTATGTCTAAAACTATATTAGTATTTTCTCGAGAACCGTAAGAGCTAGAGACCTGAAATTTGGACACACTGTGTAGACCTTTGGCCGCTACACCAACAAATACATGAGAATTGGAAATTAAAGGGTGTTCCAAAACGAGAAACGAAAAATGTTAAAATCCCATGTAATATACATACATACAATTGTATGTATGTATGTATATACACTTGAAATTTGTGAGGTTAGTGTAGTTTTATACAGACTACAAAAATTAACACTAAAATTTCAAAAAATTTAAAATAAAGGGTGTTGCATCAGTTAATGCAATTTTGACTATACAATTTTGACAACTTGCTGTATCCTGGAAACCGTGAGGGCAAAACTCTTGAAATTTTCAAAAACGGTAAAACTAAAAAAACAAAAAATTATAAAATCGCCAAACCGAAAAAATCGCCAAAAACAGAAAAAAAAATCGTCAAAACGAAAAAAAGCACCAAATTACAAAAAAAATTTGTAAGACTAAAATAAATCGCGAATAACCGTAAAAATTGCTAAAATAAAAAAAATCGTTAAAATGAAAGAAAATCACCAAAATGAAAAAAAAACCCCAAAACAGTAAAAAAATCGCCAAAATTAAAAAACTCGCCAAAATGAAAAAAATCTCCAAATGAAAAAAACCCCAAAATAAAAAAAATCGCAAAAATTAAAAAAAAATCGCCAAAAGGAAAAAAATCTCCAAAATGAAAATAAACTCCCAAAAAGAGAAAAAAATCGCCAAAATTAAAAAAAATCGCCAAGATGAAAAAAAGAGTTCTCGTTGTACCTTCATAGTGAACAGACGTAATAGCGGAATTTTTCTTACATAAAAAACAAAACAAAAAAAAAAAATCATACAAAAAATATTCGTAGTACATATTAACTTTGATAAATAAGCTTTTTTTTTGCTTTGCTAAAATTTTTTTACATATAGAAATAACAAAATCAAAAAAGAACCGTAAACAAAAAAACATACAAAGTACCCTTGAGGAATACTCTTTATGAGTACCCCAAAGGAAAAAAAATAGTGAAGTGAGTTCTAACGGCAGAAATGCCTATTTTACTGTGAGTTTTGATGCTCATAATGATAACAATAAAAATAAAAAATCTGATAATAGACTTGCTGTGAGTTCTGAAGCTCTTAATAAAAACCAAAAATCTGATAATAGACTTTCTCTAACGGCAAAACCACAGTTTCGTCAGCGATCAACTTCGCTTTGTCCAATGCCATCTAGTGAATCGTCGACATTATTGCCTAGTACTTCTAAATTTAACTCAGCGATATCATCCGCTTTGGGCTCGTTGTCATCACTTAAACAAGTTGTCACTGAAGATAAGAGCACCCCAAAGCCCAAGGTCCAAGTCGGAATGGACAGATACATTACAATTTTAAAGCGCGGGCGCAGCCCAAATTCTACTAAAATTGCATCTGTTCCAAAGATGTCCAGGGATAACAGCGCATCCTCTACTAATCGGCAAAACCGTTTTAAAATATTGCAAGATGATAATGAAAAACCCGCTGAATCTGCGAATAAAACCTCCAAGCCGCCACCAATCTATTTAAGAGAAAAAAACTCAAACGCTCTAATTAAAAAATTAATTTCGGTCATTGGTGAGAATAAATTTCACATTGTTCCAATAAAACGTGGTAATATTGATGAAACGAAAATTCAAATTTATGAAGAAAAAGATTTTCGCACAATGGTTTCTGAACTTGAAAAAAGTAAAACAAATTTCTACACATATCAGCTCAAGAGTGCTAAAGGTATGCAGATTGTGTTGAAGGGCATAGATTCCTATGTTGCTCCCGAAGAAGTAAAAGATGCTCTCGTCCTCCAGGGCTTTAAAGTAAAAAATGTATCGAACATAATAAATAGGGAAAAGATCCCTCAACCTCTATTTCGCGTTGAACTTGAGCCAAATGATATAAAATTGAAAAAGAGTGAGACCCATCCAATATATAATTTAAGATATCTCTTATATCGAAAAATAACCGTTGAAGAACCACACAAGCGTTCAGGACCCGTACAGTGCCATAATTGTCAAGAATATGGCCATAATAAAACTTACTGCAAATTACCTACTGTTTGTGTCGTGTGCGGCGAGTTGCACGGCACTGCTAGTTGCAATAAACCGAAAGATCAAAGTAACAAAAAATGCAGTAATTGTGGAGAAAATCACACTGCTAACTACAGAGGTTGTCGTGTATACTCTTTGGTAAAGAAGACTATGGTGCAAAAACCTAAATTAGCTCCAGCTCAATCAGCAAACGTTTACTCTGCCACTTTTCAGCAAATGAGCCAACCAGTTACTTCCCGTGTATCGTATGCAGATGCTGCTAAGGCTAGTTCTATTCCGACACAAAATGTTTCACCGCAAAATAATTCTACAAATACACACTCAAACTTTAATTATAATCGCCTTGAAGCCACTATTGAAAATCTTGTGCAAACTATAAACAATTTTACAACAAATATGACTAGCATGATGCAAGAAATGTTGCGAATGCAGAATACTCTGCTTCAAGCTTTAGTTAACAAACCATGAACACGTTAAAAATATGTTTCTGGAACGCAAACGGCATTCGCCAACATAAAAATGAACTTGAGCACTTCCTCACGGAAAAAAATATTGATATAATGTTGGTCTCTGAGACTCATTTGACTTCGAGAAGCCTTTTTAAAATTTATGGCTACACCTTATATGATTCAAAGGACCCGAGAGGAAGAGCGTGCGGTGGATCAGCAATTTTAATAAAGTCAAGACTCAAGCTTTATATTATTGACAACATTTGTGAAGAACATTTACAAGCAACGAATATTTGTGTCGAAAATTTTTGCACTAATTTTGTCATATCATCAATTTACTCTCCTCCTGGATTCGCAATTACTGAGCATCAATACGAGGATTTTTACAAATCTCTGGGTCCTTGTTTCGTAGCAGCTGGCGACTATAATGCTAAACACACGTTCTGGGGTTCGCGTCTTATTACACCCAGAGGTCGAGCGTTGTTCAATACAATTTCCAAAATGGGCTTGGATGTCATTTCAAGTGGGGAGCCCACTTATTGGCCTACTGACATATCTAAGATTCCGGATGTAATAGACTTTGGCGTTATGAAAAATATCTCTAGGGATTTAATTCAAATTGAATCTTCTCTAGATCTCTCGTCCGATCACTCTCCCACGATCGTTACAATTTGTAGCCCATTAAGAAGTGATTTACCTCACCCATATGCCAATTTGATAAATCGTGTAAATTGGCTGCGATTCAAAAAATATCTTAGTAGTCATTGCACGGAAAACATTACACTAAGAACACCTGATGATGTTGAATCTAACATTGCCAATCTTAACGAAAATATTAAGCAGGCTGCTAAACATGCCACTACCTCCTATCCGCAGACTGGGTTTAATAGACTATATTCTACAGATATTGAACGTCTCGTATGTGAAAAAAGAAGAGCTAGAAGGGAATGGCAACAGCACAGATCACCCCAGAATAAAATTAGATTTAAAGAGTGCACTAAGCGACTCCAAGAGCTGCTTGCACATAAAAAAGTGCATCTCTTAAAAACTATCTGGAAAATCTTGATGTCACACCAGCATCTGATTACTCTTTATGGCGTGCTGCTAGAAAGCTTAAAACACCCGTTGAGTTTAAACCACCTCTGCGCATATCTACCGGAGGTTGGGCAAGAAGCGATACTGAAAAAGGTAACATATTTGCTGCCCATTTAAAATACGTATTTACCCCAAACACATGTACTGGTGTAATTGATTTGCCAAATGTAGTCGCTCTACCCCCTCAACAAATAAAGTTTAAGACGCGTGATGTGCAAAAACTAATTTCTGAACTCAACCCAAAGAAAGCTCCGGGTTTTGATGGAATTAGTAACCAGATGCTAATAAAGTTGCCTCGTATTGCAATTAGAATACTGTTATTTATTTTTAACGCCATTTTACGACTGCAGTATTATCCAAATAGCTGGAAGCTTGCCAAAGTTAAAATGATTCCAAAGCCGGGCAAAGACCTTACCAAGGCTGAGTCATACAGGCCAATAAGTCTCCTATCAACAATGTCAAAGCTTTTCGAAAAACTGCTCATGACAAAATTGTCCCCAATTCCAGTTAATAGTGGGTGCATACCGTACCATCAATTTGGTTTTAGAAGTCAGCATAGCACCATTGAACAATCTCATAGATTGGTCCAATTTATAAGAAGAACATTTGAAGAAAAGAAGTATTGTTCTGCGCTGTTTATCGACGTTTCTCAGGCATTTGATAAAGTGTGGCATGAAGGCCTAATTTTAAAATTAAAAACATACCTGCCAATAAACGTTGTAAGTCTTTTGAAAAGTTACATTACTGCCCGGAAGTTCACTGTTGTGGAAGGAGACTTTATGAGCATGCCTGAAACTATCTCATCCGGTGTGCCACAGGGGAGTATACTGGGGCCAGTTTTGTATTTGATTTATACTTGTGATATGCCTCTGAGCAGCAATATCCACACTTCCACATTTGCTGATGATACAGCCTGCCTAAGTATGCATGAAAATCCTTACGAGGCATCCCGATATCTTCAAGAACACATTACCCAGCTGGAACTATGGTTAAACTTATGGAGAATTAAGGTAAACGAACAAAAGTGTGTTCAAGTAACATATACATTACGAAGAGATACGTGTTTACCCCATTCGGATTAACAATCAAGTTGTCCCTCAACATACTCATGTGAAATATCTTGGTATACACCTTGATCGACGGCTTACTTGGAAACACCATATTGACTCTAAGTTTACCCAAATGAAACTAAAATTAACTCAGGTACATTGGCTGATTGGTAGAAATTCAACCCTCAGTCTAGATTGCAAACTTTTGATATACAAGTCTATTTTGAAACCCCCCATATGGTGCTACTGAATTCAACTATGGGGCACTGCTTCAGCTTCCAATGTCGAGAGAATCCAACGAAGGCAAAATAAAATTTTGCGATTAATAACATCGGCTCCATGGTATATAAAAAACTCAAATATACATCGTGATTTGAATATGCCACTAGTGGTTGAAGAAATTGCAAAATATGCAGGCAAATATTTAACAAAACTCGAGTCACATCCTAATCCGCTTGCTCGTAATATTTTGAACTTTACTGGACACGTCCGCCTAAAAAAGAGGGATACAAGTGCTCTTATACTCAACACGCCAGATGGGACTGCTTGAAAATACTTTTTATTTTATTTTATTTTTTCTTCCTTTTGATTATCACTACTTATGTATTATTTATAACTATCTCTAAATTTATGTCCGACAGTGGTCGGGCCTAATAATTATATTTTAGATTTAAGATTTGAATACTTATTGTTAGTTCATATTTGAAGATACAATAAATAAAAATATGTATTAAAAAAAGATAAAAAAAATCGCCAAAATGAAAAAAACCCAAAAAAAAAAAATCGTCAAAATTAAAAAATCTCCAAAATGAAAAAAAGCTCCGAAAACAGAAAAAAATCGCCAAAATTAAAAAAAAACCCAAAACAGTAAAAAAAATCGCCAAAATTAAAAAAATCGCCAAAATGAAAAAAATCTCCAAATGAAAAAAACCCATAAATAAAAAAAAAATCGCAAAATTTAAAAGAAATCGCCAAAAGGAAAAAAATCTCCAAAATGAAAATAAACCCCCAAAAAGAGAAAAAAATCGCCAAGTTGAAAAAATTCGCCAAAATGAAAAAAAAACCCAAAAACAGGAAAAATCGCCAAAGTTAAAAAAATCTCCAAAATGAAAAAAAGCCCCAAAAACAGAAAAAAATCGCCAAAATTAAAAAAAGACCCCAAAACAGTAAAAAAAAATCGCCAAAATGAAAAAAATCGCCTAAATGAAATAAATCTCCAAAATGAAAAAAAAACCCAAAAAACAGAAAAAAAATCGCCAAAAATGAAAAAAAACGCCAAAATGAAAAAACATCGCCAAAATAATAAAAAACCCCAAAATAAATAAAATCGCAAAAACTAAAAAAATCGCTAAAAGGAAAAAAATCTCCAAAATGAAAATAAGCCCCCAAAAAGAGAAAAAAATCGCCAAAATGAAAAAAAGTCGCCAAGTTGAAAAAATTCGCTAAAATGAAAAAAAAAACCAAAGACAGGAAAAAATCGCCAAAGTTAAAAAAATCTCCAAAATGAAAAAAAGCCCCAAAAACAGAAAAAAATCGCTAAAATTAAAAAAAACCCCAAAACAGTAAAAAAAATCGCCAAAATGAAAAAAATCGCCGAAATGAAAAAAATCTCCAAAATGAAAAAAACGCAAAAAACAGCAAAAAATTGCCAAAAATGAAAAAAACACCAAAATAAAAAAAAACATCGCCAAAATGAAAAAAACTCCAAAATAAAAAAAATCGCAAAAATTAAAAAAAATCGCCAAAAGGAAAAAAATCTCCAAAATGAAAATAAACCCCCAAAAACAGAAAAAAATCGCCAAAATTAAAAACAATTGCCAAAATGAAAAAAAAATCGCCAAAACGAAAAAAACCCCAAAAAACAGAAAAAAATCGCAAGAATTAAAAAAAATCGCCAAAAAGGAAAAAAATGAAAAAATGAAAAAAAACCCCCAAAAACAGGAAAAAATCGCCAAAATGAAAAAAAAAAAATCCATAATATGAAAAAAATCTCCAAAATAAAAAAAAGCCCCATTAACAGAAAAAAAAATCTCCAAAATGAAAAAACAAAATCGCCAAAATGAAAAAAACTTCCAAAATAGGAAAAAATCGCCAAAATGGAAAAAGAATCGCCAAAAAAATCGCAAAAATAAAAAACATCGCCAGAATTAAAAAAACCTCAAAATAAAAAAAATCGCAAGAATTAAAAAAAATCGCCAAAAGGAAAAAATCTCCAAAATGAAAATAAACCCCCAAAAACAGAAAAAAAATCGCCAAAATGAAAAAAACAGAAAAAAATGGCCAAAATGAGAAAAAAGCGACAAAACTGAAAAAATCGTTTAAACTGAAAAAAACTGCGCGAGTCAAAGTCGCACTTTACTGAATTTTATAATATTAAAGTAATTAAATTAAACTAAGTTTTTTCTTATTCGTTTTTGTTTCGTTCACTTAACAAATTTTATGTATTTTTTAAAAAACTAGATTGGTATCAATAATCAGAAAAATCCAAAATTATGACTCCAGGTTTGGAAAACTTACACTTTTTGTGTTATGTAAAATTAAATAGGTCTAAAATTTTTTTTCTTTTTCTTTATAAATTGAATATATTTTATGCTTCTGAAAGAAAAGTTTGGCGTATGAAATTTGAAAAATGAAAATTACAGCTCCAAAGATGGAAACTTTAAAAAAATGATAAATTTTTTCACAAAACAAATATGTATGTATGTGTCTGTATACTATATATATGTACGTATGTTGGTAAAGGGTATATAAGATTCGGCACAGACGAATATAGCACTCTTACTTGTTTTTGTTTTTTTTTCATTTTGGCGACTTTTTTGGGGTTTTTTTTCGTTTTGGCGATTTTTTTCATTTTGGCGATTTTTTTTTTCATTTTGGCGATTTTCTTTCATTTTGGCGATTTTTTTTTTTGTTTTTGGGCTTATTTTCATTTAGGCGATTTTTTTCTTTAGTTTTTGTTTTTTTTTTCATTTTGGC
This sequence comes from Tachina lurida, assembly GCA_944452675.1. Classification (NCBI taxonomy): domain Eukaryota; kingdom Metazoa; phylum Arthropoda; class Insecta; order Diptera; family Tachinidae; genus Tachina; species Tachina lurida. The sequence continues at coordinate 33,808,556 of OX101755.1, read as the reverse complement.
GATTTTTGTCTGTTTTTTAGGTTTTTTTTCGTTTTGGCGATTTTTTTTCGTTTTGGCGACTTTTTTTTCATTTTGGCGATTTTTTTTCGTTTTGGCAATTTTTTCTTGTTTTGGCGATTTTTTTTGCTTTTGGCGATTTTTTTCGGTTTGGCGATTTTATAATTTTTTAATTTTTTAGTTTTACCGATTTTGAAAATTTCAAGAGTTTTGCTCTTACGGTTTCCAAGATACAGCAAGTTGTCAAAATTGCATAGTCAAAATTGCATTAACTGATGGAACACCCTTTAAATTAAATTTTTGGAAATTTTAGTGTTAATTTTTGTAGTCTGTATAAAAATTCACTAAACTTACAAATTTCCAGTGTATATACTACATACATACATACAACTGCATGCATATTACATGGGATTTTAACATTTTTCGTTGCTCGTTTTGGAACACCCTTTAATTTCCAATTCTCATGTATTTGTTGTTGTAGCGGCCAAAGGTCTACACACTGTGTCCAAATTTCAGGTATGTAGCTCTTACGGTTCTCGAGAAAATACTAATATAGTTTTCGACATAGTTAATTTTACATAACACAAAAAGTTAAAGTTTTCCAACCCTGGAAACGTTTTTTTTAATTTTTTCATATTTTTTTAATTTAAAATACCAATTCTAGTCGTACTGAAGTGTAAAATAAGTTTATTTATTAAAAAAAATAAAAATTTGTTTTCGGTAGTCACTTTTATATGGCAAAATGAAGTTTAAGTTTACCAGCTCTGCAATTGTCTGCCCGATTTTGCTGAATTTCAATACCAATATATTTTGGAAAATTTCTGACACACCAGTCCAAGAACGAAGTCTCTAGCTCTTCTGGGAGCTTCGGAAAACCGATTTCACGTACAGACAGACGGACAGACGGACAGACGAACATCGCTTATTCGTCTTCCCTATGCATAAGGAACCAGAATATATATATTTTATGGGTCGCATATTGATATTATAGAAATTACAACCGGAATGACAATAGGTTTGTCCTTTATATACCCTTTTACCATTTTTGTTGGTAAAGGGTATAATTAAATATACATATCGAGCCTTGGGCGCAACATTATCGTAAGCGACATCCGGTCAAATTTTTTTTTATTTGATAAATTAGGATTTCATGACATATGTAGCTCAAAATTCGAAATTGTGAAAATATCAAAATTGCTTATAGTTTCAAATATACGCGGTTGAGATTTTATCATAAGTAGATGTTTACATTAAAAACAAGTAAGAGTGCTATATTCGGCTGTGCCGAATCTTATATACCCTTTACCAACGTACGTATATATATATAGTATACAGACACGTACATACATGTTTGTTTTGTGAAAAAATTTATCATTTTCTTAAAGTTTCCATCTTTGGAGCTATAATTTTCATTTTTCAAATTTCAAACACCAAACTTTTCTTTCAGAAGCATAAAATATATTCAATTTATAAAGAAAAAAAAAATGTTTAGACCTATTTAATTTTACATAACAAAAAAGTGTAAGTTTTCCAACCCTGAAGTCATAATTTTGGATTTTTCTGATTATTGATACCAATCTAGTTCTTTAAAAAATACATAAAATATGTTAAGTGAAAAAAGCAAGAACGAAATAAGCAAAAACGTATGTAGTTTCATTTAATTCCTTTAATATTACAAAATTCAGTTAAGTGCGACTTTGAATCGCGCACGAAAGGAAGGTGTTTTGCTTTTTTGAAGTTTTTTCAGTTAAAACGATTTTTTCAGTTTTGTCGCTTTTTTCTCGTTTTGGCGATTTTGTCTGTTTTTGGAGGTTTTTTTTCATTTTGGCGATTTTTTTCTGTTGTTGGGCTTGTCTTCATTTTGGAGATTTTTCTCATTTTGACGATTTTTTCTGTTTTTTGGGTTTTTTTCGCGATTTTTTTCTTTATTTTCGTTTTGGTGATTTTTTTCATTTTGGCGATTTTTTTTCATTTTGGTAATTTTTTTCTTTTTTTATGTTTTTTTTCGTTTTGTTGATTTTTTTCATTTTGGCGATTTTTTTTTCATTTTGGCGATTTTTTTCTGTTTTTTAGTTTTTTTTTTCGTTTTGGCGATATTTTTTTCTTTTTTTTTGCGATTTTTTTTTTCATTTTGGCGATTTTTTTCTGTTTTTTAGGTTTTTTTTTCGTTTTAGCGATATTTTTCATTTTGGCGATTTTTTTTCATTTTAGCAATTTTTTTCGTTTTTTTTGCGATTTATTTTAGTCTTAGAAATTTTCTTTTAATTTAGTGCTTTTTTTCATTTTGGCGATTTTTTTCTGTTTTTTGGGGTTTTTTTCGTTTTGGTGATTTTTTTCATTTTGGCGATTTTTTTTATCATTTTGCCGATTTTTTTTCTGTTTTTAGGTTTTTTTTCGTTTTGGTGATTTTTTTCATTTTGGCGATTTTTTTTTCATTTTGGCGATTTTCTTTCATTTTGGCGATTTGTGTTTTCATTTTAGCAATTTTTCCGTTTTTTTGCGATTTATTTTAGACTTAGAAATTTTTTTTAATATGGTGCTTTTTTCGTTTTGGCGATTTTTTTTCTGTTATTTAGGTTTTTATCTTTTTTTGGCGATTTTTTTCATTTTGGCGATTTTTTTCTGTTTTTAGGGTTTTTTTTCGTTTTGACGATTTATTTTCTTTTTGACGATTTTTTTCTGTTTTTTAGGGTTTTTTTTTCGTTTTGGTGATTTTTTTCATTTTGGCGATTTTTTTCATTTTGGCGATTTTCTTTCATTTTGGCGATTTTTTTCTGTTTTTTAGGTTTTTTCTTTTTTTGGCGATTTTTTTTAATTTTAGCGATTTTTTTCTGTTTTTGGGGCTTTTTTTTCGTTTTGGCGATTTTTTTTTCATTTTAGCAATTTTTCCATTTTTTTGCGATTTATTTTAGTTTTATAAATTTTTTTTTAATATGGAGCTTTTTTTCGTTTTGGCGATTTTTTTCTGTTTTTGGAATTTTTTCATTTTGGCGATTTTCTTCTGTTTTTTGGGGTTTTTTTCGTTTTGGCGATTTTTTTCATTTTGGCGATTTTTTTTCATTTTGGCGATTTTTTTCTGTTTTTTAGGGTTTTTTTTCGTTTTGGTGATTTTTTTCATTATGGCGATTTTCATTTTGGCGATTTTCTTTCATTTTGGCGATTTTTGTTTTCATTTTAGCAATTTTTCCGTTTTTTTTTTGCGATTTATTTTAGTCTAAGATTTTTTTTTCTAATTTGGTGCTTTTTTTCGTTTTGGCGATTTTTTCTTGTTTTTGGCGATTTTTTTCGGTTTGGCGATTTTATAATTTTTTATTTTTTCAGTTTTACCGTTTTTGAAAATTTCAAGAGTTTTGCTCTTACGGTTTCCAAGATACAGCAAATTGTCAAAATTACATAGTCAAAATTGCATTAACTGATGGAACACCCTTTAATTTAAATTTTATTTAATTTTTGTGTTAATTTTTGTGTTAATTTTTGTGTTAATTTTTGTGTTAATTTTTGTAGTCTGTATAAAAATACACTAACCTTACAAATTTCAAGTGTATATACATACAATTGTATATATACTACATGGGATTTTAAAATTTTTCGTTGCTCGTTTTGGAACACCCTTTAATTTCCAATTATCATGTATTTGTTGTTGTAGCGGCCAAAGGTCTACTACTGTGTCCAAATTTCAGGTCTGTAGCTCTAACGGTTTTCTAGAAAATACTAATATAGTTTTAGACATAGTTAATTTTACATAACACAAAAAGTTAAAGTTTTCCAACCCTGGAAACATATTTTTAATTTTTTTTTTATTTTTTAATTTAAATTACCAACTTCAGTCGTACTGAAGTGTAAAATAAGTATATTTATGAAAAAAAAAAAATAAAAACTTGTTTTCGGTAGTTACTTTTATATGGCAAAATGAAGTTTAAGTTTACCAGCTCTGCAATTGTCTGCCCGATTTATTTTTGAATTTCAATACCAATCTATTTTGGAAAATTTCTGACACACCAGTCCAAGAACGAAGTCTCTAGCTCTTCTGGGAGCTTCGGAAAACCGATTTCACGTACAGACAGACGGACAGACGGACATCGCTTATTCGTCTTCCCTATGCATAAGGATCCAGAATATATATATTATATGGGTCGCTTATTGATATTATAGAAATTACAAACGGAATGGCAAACCTATATATACCCTTTTACCATTTTTGTTGGTAAAGGGTATAAAAATGTATCGTAATATTATTATTATTAAGTATTGTTATTGAACTCCAAAAGAATTATATTCTTAATGTTCTTATGGCGAAATAAATAAATAAATAAAATAAACATGTAAACTATTAGGGGAAATTAAATGAAAATATAATCACCTAAAGTATAAGTGTTAGCGATTTTATTAGTGAATAAGAATTAAAATAAAAACAAGTAAGAGTTCTATATTCGGCTGTGCCGAATCTTATATACCCTTTACCAACGTACGTACATATATATAGTATACAGACACATACATACATATTTGTTTTGTGAAAAAATTTACAATATTTTTAAAGTTTCCATCTTTTGAGTTGTAATTTTCATTTTTCAAATTTCATACGCCAAAGTTTTCTTTCAGAAGCATAAAATATATTCAATTTATAAAGAAAAAGAAAAAATTTTTTAGACCTATTTAATTTTACATAACACAAAAACTGTAAGTTTTCCAACCCTGGAGTCATTATTTTGGATTTTGCTGATTATTGATACCAATCTAGTTCTTTAAAAAATACATAAAATATGTTAAGTGAACAAAGCAAAAACGAAATAAGGAAAAACTTAGTTTCATTTAATTCCTTTAATATTAAAAAATTCAATAAAGTGCGACTTTGAATCGCGCACGAAAGGTAGGTTTTTTGCTTTTTTGAAGTTTTTTTCAGTTTAAATGATGTTTTCAGTTTTGTCGCTTTTTCTCGTTTTGGCGATTTTTTTCTGTTTTTGGAGGTTTTTTTCATTTTGGCGATTTTTTTCTGTTGTTGGGCTTTTCTTCATTTTGGAGATTTTTCTCATTTTGACGAGTTTTTTTTTTCATTTTGGCGACTTTTTTCTGTTTTTTTTTGGTTTTTTTTCGTTATGGTCATTTTTTTCATTTTGGCGATTTTTTTCATTTTGGTGATTTTTTTCTTTTTTTAGGTTTTTTTTTGTTTTGGTGATTTTTTTCAATTTGGCGATTTTTTTTCATTTTGGCGATTTTTTTCTGTTTTTTAAGTTTTTTTTCGTTTTGGCTATATTTTTCATTTTGGCGGTTTTTTTTTCATTTAAGCAATTTTTTCGTTTTCTTGCGATTTATTTTAGTCTTAGAAATTTTTTTAATTTGGTGCTTTTTTCCGTTTTGGCGATTTTTTTCTGTTTTTGGTTTTTTTTTATTTTGGCGATTTTTTTCTGTTTTTTTGGGTTATTTTCCTTTTGGCGATTTTTTTTTTCATTTTGGCCATTTTCTTTCATTTTGGCGATTTTTTTCATTTTGGCGATTTTTTTTCTGTTTTTTAGGTTTTTTTTTCGTTTTGGCGATTTCTTTCATTTTGGCGATTTTTTTTTCATTTTGGCGATTTTCTTTCATTTTGGCGATTTTTTTTTGATTTTGGCGATTTTCTTTCATTTTGGCGATTTTTTTTCATTTAAGCAATTTTTCCGTTTTTTGCGATTTATTTTAGTCTAAGAAATTTTTTTTAATTTGGTGCTTTTTTTTTCGTTTTGGCGATTTTTTTCATTTTGGCGATTTTTTTTTACATTTTGGCGATTTTTTTCTGTTTTTTTAGGTTTTTTTCGTGTTGGCGATTTCTTTCATTTTGGCGATTTTTTTTTCATTTTGGCGATTTTCTTTCATTTTGGCGATTTTTTTTCATTTAAGCAATTTTTTCGTTTTTTTTTGCGATTTATTTTAGTCTTAGAATTTTTTTTTTAATTTGGTGCTTTTTTTGGCGATTTTTTTCGGTTTGGCGATTTTATAATTCCTTGATTTTTTAGTTTTACCGTTTTTGAAAATTTCAAGAGTTTTGCTCTTACGGCTTCCAAGATACAGCAAGTTATCAAAATTGCATATTCAAAATTGCATTACTGATGGAACACCCTTTAATTTAAAATTTTGGAAATTTTAGTGTTAATTTTTGTAGTCTGTATAAAAATACACTAACCTTACAAATTTCAAGTGTATATCCATATAATTGTAGGTATATTACATGGGATTTTAATATTTTTCGTTGCTCGTTTTGGAACACCCTTTAATTTCCAATTCTCATGTATTTGTTGTTGTAGCGGCCAAAGGTCTACACACTGTGTCCAAATTTCAGGTATGTAGCTCTTACGGTTCTCGAGAAAATACTAATATAGTTTTAGACATAGTTAATTTTACATAACACAAAAAGTTAAAGTTTTCCAACCCTGGAAACGTATTTTTAATTTTGTTTTTATTTTTTTAATTTAAATTACCAACTTCAGTCGTACTGAAGTGTAAAATAAGTTTATTTATGAAAAAAAAAAAATAAAAACTTGTTTTCGGTAGTTACTTTTATATGGCAAAATGAAGTTTAAGTTTCCAGCTCTGCAATCGTCTGCCCGATTTTGCTGAATTTCAATACCAATCTATTTTGGAAAATTTCTGACACACCAGTCTAAGAACGAAGTCTCTAGCTTTTCTGGGAGCTTCGGAAAACCGATTTCACGTACAGACTGACGGACAGACGGACATCGCTTATTCGTCTTCCCTATGCATAAGGATCCAGAATATATATATTATATGGGTCGCTTATTGATAATATAGATATTACAAACGGAATGACAAACCTTTTTTTAACATTTTTTTGGTAAAGGCTATAATAAACTTGCACTGTGTAGTGTTGCCACTCAAAAAAATTTTTGAGATTTTTTGACATTTCTACTGATTTTCGGTAGTACCTCCGCCCATTTTTTAAATGCAAGATTGTGTGTTTTTCAGAGCTCAGGGTGCGTGTTAAGTCTTTTAAAAATCGGTAAATTAATTATTAATAAAACAACTTATAATATTTAAATAATAATTTTTATAATAATATCTGTTTATTACCAAAATAATATTGTTATTTTTGCTTTTGGCAACCTAATTGTAATCAGATTTAAAAAAACGAAATGTACCAATTTATTTTTTTATTAAATAAAAAAACACAAAAAGAAAATATCGTAAGCGACAAAATTTTTTAAATTCCCCCATTATTATGAAAAAAAAAATTTATCGTAGGCGCCATAAATAGTGCCAAATATGAAGATACAAAGTTGTTTTTGCTCCCAATCAATGACCAGGACAAAATTATAACAAACTGCATTAAAACATTTTAAATTTTATCCATACATTTGGAAATAATCGAAAAAAACCTTCTCCTGTAAAATTTGGTTATTGTCGCACTCAAGGCTCGATATACACACATTACACATTTACTTACATTTTCTTCTTGAAAATTCAATTTTTTATTTTTGATATTTTTCACCAGAATTTCAGTTTTATTAATATATAAATTGCGTATTTGACCAGGTTTGAACACATCGTCTATGTTCTGACTTCCACATCGTTTTCAAATGTTGTCTTGTGAGATCGGATGTTAAAACACATGCTACACCTATTTAAGTTGAAATTTAGAAAATACGATTGGACTATTTTAAAATTTTTCGATTTTTTGCTGAAAATCGAAAACGAACAAATCTTAAAGTTTAAAACCGTCCATTTAAAATTTGTTTGCTTCTAAATTCGGATGCTAGAACACATACTATTAATTTGTATTTTTTAAATTTCACCTTATACAGGTGTAGCATGTGTTTTAACATCCGATCTCACAAGAAAACATGTGAAAACGATGTGGAAGCCAGAACATAGACGTACATATATGTATGTATGTTACATTTTTATTTCAAAATATTTTAAAGTTGAGGATTACATGAAAGAAAGCTTGAATTATACTTTATTTCCAGTTAAATTTCAAATGTTTGAATTTTAATTTTCGAGTGCTTATTGGGTATTGGTTGAAAAAATCTAAAATTAATTTTACTTGCAACAAAGCTCACTCTGAATTAACTAAAATACCTCTTGTGTCCTATTTCAATTTATTGTTTTTTATTTAAAGTTTAAATATATATTAATTGATACTGCTCATAGTGAACTAAACATGTGAACGTTGATAGTGATGGTTTAGGGTTCTAATTTTTTCCAAGCAAAAACCTTTGCATACTAGCATGAAAAAAGTATACCATCACTAAGGTCGCAACTACAGAATGTCCCAACACTAATGTTTATATATAGTGGACCAATTAAAAAAGAAAAGCTCTTTGTCGACGCAATGTTTATTATTTGAAATAAGAGTATATGATTTGAGACTTCATTTCTTAAAAATAATGTAGAGTTGTGCTTATCAGCTCTTTTGAGTGACCGCTCTTTTCAGCTCAGCTCACTTTACTGAAGTATTTCATTCAGTTGGCTCAGTAGCTCAGTTCATTTGTAGTGAAACATTTTGTGAAGCATAAAGAAAGAGCGAAAACAGAAGCATAAAAAGTGACAGATTTATAGAGTGTGTGTGTCAGTGTGTGTGGTCATACACAGCGTTACCGTTGGTGCTACTAAAGTAGCAATTTGCCACTTTTTCGACTGCTTGGATACTATTGTGCTACTTTCGATACTTTTTATTGAATGAAGATATACTTTCTTGTACTTTCGATTTTATTGATATAAAAGTTTTGCTGTTTAATATATTAATATGTAAGCAAGCATATAACAAATCTTTTTTTTAACATGCGTGGTTAGCTTATGCATATCTTTTGAATAATTAATACGCCCTCGCTGGCTTATATTCGTATACCTCTGTCTGTATGGATATGTAAATACTAAAAATATTTTCCTATTAAAATATGTAAATATGAACAAAAATTTTTGGAATACTCGAACAACTTTTTCTCATTTTTGCTAAGTAATCAAATTACTCCAAATTATAAATACTTGTGTAAGCCTGTTTATATGTATATGTTCGATAAACGCATCTTTTCTTTTCCTCCTAGGAAATTTAATGGAATTAGAAGGTGTCTCACAATTCATGATAAAGAGTTTAAAAAAAAATAACTGCTGTTCTCTAATCGAAAGCCTTAAGAATCGAATTATTGAACGAAGCATTAAATGCCTTAATATTATTCCCCAGCTTTACTATCCAATACTAATTTTTTCAAATACGCCACAAAATGCGGAAAAACAGTACGCGAATAATTTATTTTCATGATTATTTTGTAATCAAAATATGCGGTAATAATCTCAAATACGATGGAGTAAATGATAATGTTTCATTAACAGATTGATTAATTGATTTAAATTATTTGGAAACATCAAAGAAAGGATTACGCAAACTGTATATGATTTTTAATGCTATTTTAACTATATCACCAACATTAGCAATTTGCGAAATAAACTTTTCTACCTGTTCTTTTATTAAAAGAAATAAATAATCGTCTGCCAACTGCGAGTAAAAACTGGGATTATCTGGTGTTTTTAAATGATTTTTTAAATCAATGACATATTAAAAAGGGTTTTTAAATGTGTATAAATACCTATACTTTTTAACTAATTTCGTTTCGGTTTTTAACATCCAACATCTGAAAAAAAAGTGATGTTATAAGTTTGTAGTGTGTGTCTGTGTATCTTTTTGTATGTACGATTAGAGATCAAACGGCTGGGCCGATTTTGATTTAGTCCAGCCGTTTAGAAGATATAAGAATCTCTAAGGCTTTCTAAATTAATGTAGGATGTTAATAATAGTCAATTGTTATTGACAAAGAGTAGACAAGTCAACTGCATTGGAGGTTTTTAAAATTTTTAATTTTTTTTATTAAAATTTTTATTTATTAATATTTCTAAGTTTGTTATTAAAATTATTTGTTTTTCATGTGTAATGAATTATTTTTTGTTTGTTAATAACAAAAATTAAACTAATACACATACGTGTCATGTTTTGCAAACTTTTTTAAAATTATTCAAATACATTTTTGTTTGTTCGAATATTCGAACAAAAGTTCACAACAAGAAAAAAATCGTGAAATTTCATTCGAACACATATAAAGGACAAATAGTGAATTTTTGCTAAGAATTAATAGAAACGATACAAGACTGATTTTATTAAAGTATTTATTTAGATCCAGTACTTATTAAATCAATTGAGGATACTAACTATTTTGAAATTATTTTCGTTTTTAGTAATATAATAAGTGAACTGTAGGTTTTTGTAAAAGAGTTAAAATTACGCGTGTAAGAAAGCTAAGTGAATTAAGAAAGATGTGATGCAATTTTCAAAATATCTTAATCTGAAGTGTTGGTACGAAAAAAGCAATTTCTCATATTGCTTGAATGAAAGTTTATAATTAAAATTTTATACATTTGTTTCATATATGTATATTTAGTTTGCTGCATACTAGTGCTTCCGCTAAGCGCTTTTTTAATTGGAATCATTAGAAAATAAATTATCTAACAGACTGAAAGTTTAAGCTTGTCATTCCATGTTATCTACCTTAAGTTTGTAGCAAAGGGATTTGAAAGACTGGATTCCAAATGATGAAACTGCTCAAAAGCGCAGATATACAGGGCAGTTATGTAAAAAATTTTTTGTTTTCCCTATCATTTGCTATTAGTCGGAATTGTTCCCTGGGAGAAATTTCCTGCGGAATTTTTTGCATAATTGCCCTGATACAGTTTCAAGAAATAGGCATTTAATAACTATTAAAAATGCCTGAAAACGACATTTTTCCGTTAATTAAAAAAATGCAATGTACACAAAATTTACCGAATTGTCGTGTGCCTGTCTCTTGAGAATTCAATATTAAGATATTTATCAAAAGTTGGATAAATTTGCTCTAAAATAAATAAACTGAGTTAGTTTTTTTTGTAAATAAGTGGCAATGTCGAAAAACCATTAAAAATATATCTGTATCTTCAGAAAATTCAAGTAATTTTTTATTATAAGCACAGATTATATGAATTATTTTTACATTTTGTGGCTTTATTTTATCATAAAAATAGTATATTTTCGTCTTTAAGTATGCAAAACCTGATTTTTATTATTGATGATTTAAAAAATAAGGAGTTTTGTTTTAATTTTTCTTGTTTTTAAAGTTGCCCCTTTTTTTCCTAAAATCTCCTTTTTGGTGCCACCTTGTTTTAAAAATCCCCTTTTTGTTCCACTTTGTGAAATTTTAAAACGGTAACACTGATCATACATTACAAAAAAAGACAGATGAATTATAAGAAATAAATAAAACTAAAATAGTGTATTGAGTGGAATTTGTTAATAAATATATCTACATACATATACTATGTATATATGTATATATAACATATGTATGTAGAATCAAAATTAAAATTATTTAATATTTAATATATTTTAATATCACAATATGTATATAAATTTGTTTATGTACTTGTGCGACAAAAAAAATTGCTAAAAAAGAACAAGACTTGTATCGAACTCTTTCATTAGGTCGTTTTAGACACAAACCTATAATCTAACCCACTTAATTTACATAGGTTTGTGTCTAAAACGAGCTGCTTAAGAGTTTGATAGAAACCTACATGTAATTTAAATGGGTTTGATTATAGGTTTGTGTCTAAAACGAGCTACTGAAAGAGTTCGATACAAATCCAAAAACCGCTCAGTACTGAGCTGAAAGCGCTCAGTGGATTGAAAGGCTCACAGCGCTCAGTGAAGTGAATCGTTCAATTGAACTAGTTCGTTCATGAGCTGCGCAACTCTAAAATAATGTCGTGCAAATGTAAATAATCGCTATGGAGGCACTGATTTAATCAAGTAGCAAAAATTCTCATGTATTTCTGTTTTAAAGTAAAATAAACCCTTTTGTGTTTTCACTACATATTTTTCTCATTTAAAAATTTAAAAAAATATTTAACAGTGTTTGCAGAGATAATCCTTCAAACTATAATTTATTCCTAATACTTCTTAAACAAAAAATTTTAATATATACAAATCTATTTACATATGTATATATGTAAGTGTGTCCATAAAATATAGATATGTGTATATGTACAAACTCTGGCTCTCATATGTATACATATATGTGTGTTTATAAAATATAAATACCCTGCAGGAGATCGAACTAGTGTCCAACTGGTATTTTACTAGTACAGAAACCACCACCACTAGTTCCTAACCGTAAACTTTCCTATAACATGTTAATGATCAAAGTAGCATTGAGTGTGTTTAGAAAATTACTAGTCCCATTGGTACTAGCTTAGGACTAGTTAATTACCAGTTATTTTGCAAAGTTGTTACCCAGTGAAAACTGCTAGTTAAAATTCTCAATTATTTATCAAAACTCAAAAATACAAAAGCTTAATTGTAATTATTTGACTATAATTATTTATAGGTGAATTTAAAACTTTAATAAGTTGTACAACAAAATAACTGTTTTGGCTGTCCTTTAGATAAAATTACGCGGACTATATGGACTTCGATGCGTTAAATTCAAATCTGCTGTCAGTTTTGCTCTATCACGTAGAGATTTTTTTTATGGGCGTGGCTAATTTTGGCCCCTAAATTGGTCGGCCATACTAATATATTTTACTATAACTCGAAAACCACTATTTCGATTTTAATAAATAATAAACTAAAAGACGCGCCACAAAATTTTGTTAAAAAATATTACTAATCATTTTTTACCAATTTTTTATGGTTTCGAAGTTATTCAGAATTTAAAAAAGAAAAAAGGTTTTTTTATGCAAAAATCGCGTAATTTTTTTACATGAAAATTACAATAAAAAAATCAGAAACTCAAAAATTTCATATTTTTTAAATTTTTCTTAAAACCAGATATCCTAGAAATAAAACAAGCTATAAAACGTGAAAATCCAGCAATAAATCTTGATATTATTCACAATTTAAAGTTCTGTTACCTGCCCGCAATGCCCTTTTAATAGCATTATCAGATGTCAGTGATGCGAAATGAGATTTGCATTTCGGTATCAATAACAAATTTTTTTAGTACTTTTTTGATACCGAGAGTACCAAAAATTATAATATTTCTTATTTAAATTTTATTAACAAAAAATTATAAGAAATTCATTTACAAAAAAAGGAACACATAGGTACAAATATACAAATAGGTGAAGCCTGGATTAGACTTAATACTGTTGGAACATAAAGCTTGCCCCCGTATTCCATAGCTCGCTAAATCTAAAGCTAAATGCGACCGCTAAAATGCTGAACAAATAGAAAATTTGAAATTTTTGGCGATGACATAAAGCAATAAAATTTCGGTGAATTACATTTTTAAGCCATTACCTGATTTATCAATACCCGTTTGAAAATTGCATTCGTAGCCGAAAATCGACAAATTGATTTTATGGATTCTTAGCGATAGAGATTTAGCTTTAGCGAGTTACAGAATACGATGGCTGTTGATTTATATTTTGTTTTCATGAAATTTTGGTAAGAGAAAATCCTTTCGACATTTACAGAGGAGTGAGGCATGGATAAAATTCCGTAAGCTACTCTCGATATATCAGGAAACATGTATTCATCATGCGTTTTTATACCCTTTACCAACAAAAATGGTAAAAGGGTATATATAGGTTTGTCATTCCGTTTGTAATTTCTATAATATCAATAAGCGACCCATATAATATATATATTCTGGATCCTTATGCATAGGGAAGACGAATAAGCGATGTCCGTCTGTCCGTCTGTCCGTCTGTCCGTCTGTCCGTCTGTCCGTCTGTCCGTCTGTCCGTCTGTCCGTCTGTCCGTCTGTCTGTACGTGAAATCGGTTTTCCGAAGCTCCCAGAAGAGCTAGAGACTTCGTTCTTGGACTGGTGTGTCAGAAATTTTCCAAAATAGATTGGTATTGAAATTCAGCAAAATCGGACGATTGCAGAGCTGGAAAACTTAAACTTCATTTTGCCATATAAAAGTAACTACCGAAAACAAATTTTTATTTTTTTTTAATAAATGTACATATTTTACACTTCAGTACGACTAAAATTGGAATTTTAAATTAAAAAAATACAAAAAAATTAAAAAGACGTTTCCAGGGTTGGAAAACTTTAACTTTTTGTGTTATGTAAAATTAACTATGTCTAAAACTATATTAGTATTTTCTCGAGAACCGTAAGAGCTACAGACCTGAAATTTGGACACAGTATGTAGACCTTTGGCCGCTACAACAACAAATACATGATAATTGGAAATTAAAGGGTGTTCCAAAACGAGCAACGAAAAATTTTAAAATCCCATGTAGTATATATACAATTGTATGTATATACACTTGAAATTTGTAAGGTTAGTGTATTTTTATACAGACTACAAAAATTAACACAAAAATTTAAAAAAATTTAAATTAAAGGGTGTTCCATCAGTTAATGCAATTTTGACTATGTAGTTTTGACAATTTGCTGTATCTTGGAAACCGTAAGAGCAAAACTCTTGAAATTTTCAAAAACGGTAAAACTGAAAAAATAAAAAATTATAAAATCGCCAAACCGAAAAAATCGCCAAAAACAAGAAAAAATCGCCAAAACGAAAAAAAGCACCAAATTAAAAAAATTCTAAGACTAAAATAAATCGCACAAAAAAAACGGAAAAATTGCTAAAATGAAAACAAAAATCGCCAAAATGAAAGAAAATCGCCAAAATGAAAATCTCCATAATGAAAAAAATCACCAAAACGAAAAAAACCCAAAAAAAACAGAAAAAATCGCCAAAATGAAAAAAAAATCGCCAAAATGAAAAAAATTGCCAAAACGAAAAAAACCCCAAAATACAAAAAAATCGCCAAAATGAAAAAAAGCCAAAAACAGAAAAAAAATCGCCAAAACGAAAAAAGCACCAAATTAAAAAAAAATTATAAAACTAAAATAAATCGCAAAAAAACGGAAAAATGCTAAAATGAAAAAAAATCGCCAAAACGAAAAAAAACAGAAAAAAATCGCCAAAATGAAAAAAAAAATCGCCAAAATGAAAAAAATCACCAAAACGAAAAAAAACGCTAAAAAACAGAAAAAAATCGTCAAAATGAAAAAAAAAATCGCCAAAACGAAAAAAACCCTAAAAAACAGAAAAAAATCGCCAAAATGAAAAAAATCGCCAAAAAAAGAAAAAACCTAAATAACAGAAAAAAATCGCCAAAACGAAAAAAAGCATTAAATTAAAAAAAAATTTCTAAGACTAAAATAAATCGCAAAAAAACGGAAAAATTGCTAAAATGAAAACAGAAATCGCCAAAATGAAAGAAAATCGCCAAAATGAAAAAAAAATCGCCAAAATGAAAAAAATCACCAAAACGAAAAAAAACGCTAAAAAACAGAAAAAAATCGTCAAAATGAAAAAAAATCGCCAAAAAGTAAAAGACCCTAAAAAACAGAAAAAAATCGCCAAAATGAAAAAAATCGCCAAAAAAAGAAAAAACCTAAATAACAGAAAAAAATCGCCAAGACGAAAAAAAGCATTAAATTAAAAAAAATTTCTAAGACTAAAATAAATCGCAAAAAAACGGAAAAATTGCTAAAATGAAAACAGAAATCGCCAAAATGAAAGAAAATCGCCAAAATAAAAAAAAAATCGCCAAAATGAAAAAAAACACCAAAACGAAAAAAAAACCTAAAAACAGAAAAAAATCGCCAAATTAATAAAAAAAATCGCCAAAATGAAAAAAATCACCAAAACGAAAAAAAAAACAAAAAAATCGCCAAAAAAAATCGCGAAAAAAACCCAAAAAAACAGAAAAAATCGTCAAAAAGAGAAAAATCTCCAAAATGAAGAAAAGCCCAACAACAGAAAAAAATCGCCAAAATGATAAAAACCTCCAAAAACAGATAAAATCGCCAAAACGAGAAAAAAGCGACAAAACTGAAAAAATCGTTTTAACTGAAAAAAACTTCAAAAAAGCAAAAAACCTTCCTTTCGTGCGCGATTCAAAGTCGCACTTAACTGATTTTTTTAATATTAAAGGAATTAAATGAAACTAAGTTTTTGCTTATTTCGTTCTTGCTTTTTTCACTTAACATATTTTATGTATTTTTTAAAGAACTAGATTGGTAACAATAATCAGAAAAATCCAAAATTATGACTCCAGGGTTGGAAAACTTACACTTTTTGTTTTTTTCTTTTTCTTTATAAATTGAATATATTTTATGCTTCTGAAAGAAAAGTTTGGTGTATGAAATTTGAAAAATGAAAATTATAGCTCCAAAGATGGAAACTTTAAGAAAATGATAAATTTTTTCACAAAACAAATATGTATGTACGTGTCTGTATACTATATATATGTACGTACGTTGGTAAAGGGTATATAAGATTCGGCACAGCCGAATATAGCACTCTTACTTGTTATATAAGCCAATGCTCTATATTGGTTGTTAATATTTCAAATTATTTTTCTTTTTTTTTTCTTTTCCCTGGGAACATTTTAATTAAAAGTGGTATAATGATATTGGTTTAACAGATAAAATACTTTCAGGGCGAAACTTACTAAACCAAACTAACATTTTATTGTCAAAGTCCACTTTTTCCCTTAGAACTTAATATAAACTTTTTAAAATTTTCTTTAAACTGATTTAAAACAGTTGTTTCAATAGATCAACTTCTGTGCCACATAAAATATCATTGAATGAAGTATGGTTTTCGTGGATATTTAATTGTGGTTACAATTTTCTAAAAGATCTTTACTAAGAAAGCTTCGTTCTATTTGTCGAAAAAACAATTTAATTCTTGGCAAAATATATGCATGCGCGAGTCTTCTGACTGCATTTCTATGTTGCCCGTAAGAGTATCAAATTTCTTAGGGGAGTACTACGGTACTTTTTCATGTCAAATAGTATCAAAAAAAGTACGATCGTGCCAACTTTCCCATCACTGACAGATGTAAATGTGACTGCATTTAATGCATTACACACATTTTTCCATTTTTAGGTACCTGCTTTAAATTGTGAATAAAATCAAGATTTATTGCTGGATTTTCACGTTTTATAGCTTGTTTTATTTCTAAGATATCTGGTTTTAAGAAAAATGTAAAAAATATGAAACTTTTGAGTTTCTAATTTTTTTTATTGCAATTTTCATGTAAAAAAAATTACGCGATTTTTGAATAAAAAAAATACTTTTTTCTCTTTTAAATTCTAAATAACTCCGAAACCATAAGAGATAGGTAAAAAATGATTATTAATTTTTTTTTAACAAAATTTTGTGGCGCGTTTTTTGGTTTATTATTTATTAAAATCAAAAGAGCGGTTTTCAAGTTATAGTAAAATATATTAGTATGGCCGACTAATTTAGGGGCCAAAATTAGCCACGCCCATAAAAAAAATCTCTACGTGATAGAGAAAAACTGAAAGCAGATTTGAATTTAACGCATCGAAGTCCATATAGTCCGCATACTTTTATCGAAAGGCTATTTTGGCTGTTGTACAGTGTAATTGTATAATACCAATTTTCGTACAGTGCAAGCGCTCTGTTAGACATTAAAATTTATTTTGCAATGTGGTGCCTTGGAACTACTTCATATACTAGTACTCATTAGAACTAGTAGTTTTATACAACAACGTTAAGCCTTTTCGCACTAGTTCTTGCTGTTCTAGTAATTATACTAGTAGCTTTTAGACAATTGATACATATTCTCCTGCAGGGTATCTATATATTTATGTCGAAAGTCTGGCTCAAAGCCAATACTTAAACAAGTGAATTTTTTTGCCTCATATCAATGATATGATGGACAATATTTTTTTCATAAGTATATAAAAATATTTCATATTTTTTACTGCGTTACCAGATTGGTCTTCTCGTGCTAACATTTTTGAGATAAGAGTAGGCTTATAAAGTCACAAGTTATGAGATTTAAGACTGTTAAACAAAAGTGAAAATTTTTCGCTTCTAAAAACTTTTTATGATCCTGCGAAAGATAATTGAGCAATAACGTTTGCTAACTTTTTTTCTACAAGTCAGCGTGTAAGAAGCAAACTTTAAAGAAAAGCAGCACGCCCAGGCAAAGGAAATTGAAGAGAGAACAGATGGTGAAGTATTAAATTGTTAAGCTTAACTCATCTATTGTGCGTGTTGTTAATTTTGTCTCCTCATAAAAGCATAAGAGCATGAAGAATGCCAAGCTCCTATCCCAAATTTCGGCCATCAAAAATATTGTGACCAGTGTTGCCAGAATTTCTAAGGATAAAATCTGCAAAATTCAAAAATTTTTCACGAAAAAATCTGCAAAATTTGCATTTTATTTTTAAAAACTTCAAAAAAATCTTCAAAGCAATTTTTTAAACAACTTTTTTTTATATTTTATTTAAAAAAATTACATAAATATGGATGTACATGTACAGCATATATATCTTTATAGAATGACTATCAAAATATGTTATTAAAAATTACGTACACAAGCGTAATAGCATAAAATAGGTAATATTCGTAATAGGTAATATTCATAAATATTATTTTCGGTTACAAAACTTTTTTTTTCATATATATATTTATTTATTGTATCTTCAAAAATGAACTAAAAACAAGTAAGAGTGCTATATTCGGCTGTGCCGAATCTTATATACCCTTTACCAACGTACGTACATATATATATTTTTTGTAAGAAAATTTATAATTTTTTTAAAGTTTCCATCTATGGAGCTATAATTTTCATTTTTCAAATTTCATACGCCAAACTTTTCTTTCAGAAGCATAAAATATATTCAATTTATAAAGAAAAAGAAAAAAAATTTTAGACCTATTTAATTTTACATAACCCAAAAAGTGTGAGTTTTCCAACCCTGGAGTCATAATTTTGGATTTTTCTGATTATTGATACCAATCTAGATCTTTGAAAAATACATACAAAAACGAAATAAGAAAGAACCTAGTTTCATTTAATTCCTTTAATATTAAAAAATTCAGTAAAGTGCGACTTTGAATCGCGCACGAAAGGTAGGCTTTTTTGTTTTTTTGAATTTTTTTTCAGCTTAAACGATTTTTTCAGTTTTGTCGCTTTTTTCTCGTTTTGGCGATTTTTTTCTGTTTTTGGAGGTTTTTTTCATTTTGGCGATATTTTTCTGTTTTTGGGCTTTTCTTCATTTTGGAGATTTTTCCCATTTTGACGATTTTTTTTCATTTTGGCGATTTTTTTTTTGTTTTTGGGTTGATCGCCTGAATAGGCGATTTTTTTCTTTTTTTTTTGTTTTTTTTTTAATTTTGGCGATTTTTTTGGGGTTTTTTTCGTTTTGGCGATTTTTTTTCATTTTGGCGATTTTTTTTCCTTTTGGTGATTTTTGTCTGTTTTTAGGTTTTTTTTTCGTTTTGGCGATTTTTTTCATTTTGGCGATTTTTTTTCATTTTGGCGATTTTCTTTCATTTGGGCGATTTTTTTTGTTTTTATTTTTATTTAGGCGATTTTTTTGTTTTTTTTTCATTTTGGCGATTTTTTTTTCATTTTGGCGATTTTTGTCTGTTTTTTAGGTTTTTTTTCGTTTTGGCGATTTTTTTCATTTTGGCGATTTTTTTTTCGTTTTGGCAATTTTTTCTTTGTTTTTGGCGATTTTTTCCTGTTTTGGGTTTTTTTTCATTTTGGCGACTTTTTTCTGTTTTTTTGGGTTTTTTTCGTTTTGTCGGTTTTTTTTTCATCTTGGCGATTTTTTCATTTTAGCGATTTTCTTTCATTTTGGCGATTTTTTTTTTTACATTTTAGCAATTCTTCCGTTTTATGCGATTTATTTTAGCTTTAGAAATTTTTTTTTAATTTGGTGCTTTTTTCGTTTTGGCGATTTTTTTTGTTTTTGGCGATTTTTTTCGTTTTGGCGATTTAATAATTTTTTGTTTTTTTAGTTTTACCGTTTTTGAAAATTTCAAGAGTTATGCTCTTACGGTTTCCAAGATACAGCAAGTTGTAAAAATTGCATAGTCAAAATTGCATTAACTGATGGAACACCCTTTAATTTAAAATTTTGGAAATTTTAGTGTTAATTTTTGTAGTCTGTATAAAAAGTGTATATACATATAATTGTATGTATATTACATGGGATTTTAACATTTTTCGTTGCTCGTTTTGGAACACCCTTTAATTTCCAATTCTCATGTATTTGTTGTTGTAGCGGCCAAAGGTCTACACACTGTGTCCAAATTTCAGGTCTGTAGCTCTTACGGTTCTCGAGAAAATACTAATATAGTTTTAGACATAGTTAATTTTACATAATACAAAAAGTTAAAGTTTTCCAACCCTGGAAACGTCTTTTTAATTTTTTTCATATTTTTTTAATTTAAAATTCCAATTTTAGTCGTACTGAAATGTAAAATAAATTTATTTATTAAGAACAAGTAAGAGTGCTATATTCGGCTGTGCCGAATCTTATATACCCTTTACCAACGTACGTACATATATATAGTATACAGACACGTACATACATATTTGTTTTGTGAAAAAATTTATAATTTTTTTAAAGTTTCCATCTTTGGAGCTATAATTTTCATTTTTCAAATTTCATGCACCAAACTTTTTCAGAAGCATAAAATATATTCAATTTATAAAGAAAAAGAAAAAAATTTTTAGACCTATTTAATTTTACATAACACAAAAAGTGTAAGTTTTCCAACCCTGGAGTCATAATTTTGGATTTTTCTGATTATTGATTCCGATCTAGTTCTTTAAAAAATACATAAAATATGTTAAGTAAAAAAAGCAAGCTTTTTTGAAGTTTTTTTCAGTTAAAACGATTTTTTCAGTTTTGTCGCTTTTTTCTCGTTTTGGCGATTTTGTCTGTTTTTGGAGGTTTTTTTCATTTTGGCGATTTTTTTCTGTTGGGCTTTTCTTCATTTTGGAGATTTTTCTCATTTTGACGATTTTTTCTGTTTTTTGGGTTTTTTTCGCGATTTTTTTGGCGATTTTTTTGTTTTTTTTTCGTTTTGGTGATTTTTTTCTGTTTTTTAGTTTTTTTTTCTTTTTTTGGCGATTTTTTTCATTTTGGCGTTTTTTTCTGTTTTTTATTCGTTTTAGCGATATTTTTCATTTTGGCGATTTTTTTTCATTTTAGCTATTTTTTAGTTTTTTTGTGATTTATTTTAGTCTTAGAAATTTTCTTTTAATTTAGTGCTTTTTTCATTTTGGCGATTTTTTTCTGTTGTTTGGGGTTTTTTTCGTTCTGGCGATTTTTTTCATTTTGGCGATTTTTTTTCATTTTGGCGATTTTTTTTCATTTTGGCGATTTTTTTCTGTTTTTTAGTTTTTTTTTCGTTTTGGCGATTTTTTTCTTTTTTGGCGATTTTTTTTTCTGTTTTTTAGGTTTTTTTTTTCGTTTTAGCGATATTTTTCATTTTGGCGATTTTTTTTCAGCTTAGCAATTTTTTAGTTTTTTTGCGATTTATTTTAGTCTTAGAAATTTTCTTTTAATTTAGTGCTTTTTTCATTTTGGCGTTTTTTTTCTGTTTTTTGGGGTTTTTTTCGTTTTGGCGATTTTTTTCATTTTGGCGATTTTTTTTTCATTTTGGCGATTTTTTTTTTCATTTTGGCGATTTTTTTCTGTTTTTTAGGTTTTTTTTTGGTTTTGGCGATTTTTTTCTTTTTTTGGCGATTTTTTTTTCATTTTGGCGATTTTTTTTTCTGTTTTTTTAGGTTTTTTTCGTTTTAGCGATATTTTTCATTTTGGCGATTTTTTTTTCATTTAAGCAATTTTTTAGTTTTTTTGCGATTTATTTTAGTCTTAGAAATTTTCTTTTAATTTAGTGCTTTTTTCATTTTGGCGATTTTTTCTGTTTTTTGGGGTTTTTTTCGTTTTGGTGATTTTTTTCATTTGGCGATTTTTTCTTCTGTTTTTAGGTTTTTTTTCGTTTTGGTGATTTTTTCATTTTGGCGATTTTTTTTCATTTTGGCGATTTTTGTTTTCATTTTAGCAATTTTTTAGTTTTTTTGCGATTTATTTTAGTCTTAGAAATTTTTTTTTAATTTGGTGCTTTTTTTTTTGTTTTGGCGATTTTTTTTCTGTTATTTAGGTTTTTTCTTTTTTTGGCGATTTTTTTCATTTTGGCGATTTTTTTCTGTTTTTTAGGGTTTTTTTTCGTTTTGGCGATTTTTTTTCATTTTGACGATTTTTTTTCTGTTTTTAGGTTTTTTATTTCGTTTTGGAGATTTTTTTCATTTTGGCGATTTTTTTTCATTTTGGCGATTTTTTTCTGTTTTTTAGGTTTTTTCTTGTTTTGGCGATTTTTTTTCATTTTGGCGATTTTTTTCTGTTTTTTAGGTTATTTTTCGTTTTGGCGATTTTTTTTCATTTTAGCAATTTTTCCGATTTTTTGCGATTTATTTTAGTTTTATAAATTTTTTTTTAATTTGGTGCTTTTTTTCGTTTTGGCGAATTTTTTTCTGTTTTTGGCTTTTTTTCATTTTGGCGATTTTTTTCTGTTTTTTGGGGTTTTTTTCGTTTTGGCGATTTTTTTCTGTTTTTTAGAGTTTTTTTCGTTTTGGTGATTTTTTTCGTTTTGGCGATTTTTTCTTGTTTTTGGCGATTTTTTTCGGTTTGGCGATTTTATAATTTTTTATTTTTTCATTTTTACCGTTTTTGAAAATTTCAAGAGTTTTGCTCTTACGGTTTCCAAGATACAGCAAATTGTGAAATTACATAGTCAAAATTGCATTAACTGATGGAACACCCTTTAATTAAAATTTTTTTAAATTTTTGTGTTCATTTTTGTAGTCTGTATAAAAATACACTAACCTTACAAATTTCAAGTGTATATACATACAATTGTATATATACTACATGGGATTTTAAAATTTTTCGTTGCTCGTTTTGGAACACCCTTTAATTTCCAATTATCATGTATTTGTTGTTGTAGCGGCCAAAGGTCTACATACTGTGTCCAAATTTCAGGTCTGTAGCTCTTACGGTTCTCGAGAAAATACTAATATAGTTTTAGTTTTAATTTTACATAACACAAAAAGTTAAAGTTTTCCAACCCTGGAAACGTCGTTTTAATTTTTTTGTATTTTTTTAATTTAAAATTCCAATTTTAGTCGTACTGAAGTGTAAAATATGTACATTTATTAAAAAAAAATAAAAATTTGTTTTCGGGAGTTACTTTTATATGGCAAAATGAAGTTTAAGTTTTCCAGCTCTGCATTCGTATGCCCGATTTTGCTGAATTTCAATACCAATCTATTTTGGAAAATTTCTGACACACCAGTCCAAGAACGAAGTCTCTAGCTCTTCTGGGAGCTTCGGAAAACCGATTTCACGTACAGACAGACGGACAGACGGACAGACGGACAGACGGACAGACGGACAGACGGACAGACGGACAGACGGACAGACGGACAGACGGACAGACGGACATCGCTTATTCGTCTTCCCTATGCATAAGGATCCAGAATATATATATTATATGGATCGCTTATTGATATTATAGAAATTACAAACGGAATGACAAACCTATATATACCCTTTTACCATTTTTGTTGGTAAAGGGTATAAAAATAAAAATTTGTTTTCGGTAGTTACTTTTATATGGCAAAATAAAGTTTAAGTTTTCCAGCTCTGCAATGGTCTGCTCGATTTTGCTGAATTTCAATACCAATCTATTTTGGAAAATTTCTGACACTCCAGTCCAAGAACGAAGTCTCTAGCTTTTCTGGGAGCTTCGGAAAACCGATTTCACGTACAGACAGACGGACAGACGGACAGACGGACAGACGGACAGACGGACAGACGGACAGACGGACAGACGGACAGACGGACAGACGGACAGACGGACAGACGGACATCGCTTATTCGTCTTCCCTATGCATAAGGATCCAGAAAATATATATTTTATGTGTCGCTTATTGATATTATAGAAATTACAAACGGAATGACAAACCTATATATACCCTTTTACCATTTTTGTTGGTAAAGGGTATAATAAGTAATCAAATCTTAAATCTAAATATAATTATTAGGCCCGACCAGTATCGGACATAAACTTAGTGATAATTATAAATAATACATAAGTAGTGATAATCAAAAAGGAAAAAAAAGAAATATTAAGCAGTCCCATCTGGAGTGTTGAGTATAATAGCCCTTGTGTCCCTCTTTTTTAAGCGGATGTGTCCAGTAAAGCTCAAAATATTACGGGCAAGCGGATTAGGATGTGACTCGAGTTTTGTTAAATATTTGCCTGCGTATTTTTCAATTTCTTCACTCACTAGTGGCATATTTAAATCACGATGTATATTTGAATTTTTAATGTACCATGGAGCCGATGTTATCAAACGTAAAATTTTGTTTTGCCTTCGTTGGATTTTCTCAATATTTGAAGCTGAAGCAGTGCCCCATAGCTGAATTCCATAGCACCATATTGGCTTTAAAAGCGACTTGTATATCAAAAGTTTGCAGTCTAGGCTGAGTGTTGAATTTCTGCCAATTAACCAATATATTTGAGTTAATTTAAGTTTCAGTTGGGTTAACTTAGAGTCAATATGATATTTCCATGTAAGCCTTCGATCAAGGTGTATGCCAAGGTATTTCACTTGAGAATGTTGAGGAATATTTTGATTGTTGATTCGAATGGGGGAACAGGTATCTTTTCTTAGGGTAAACGTTATATGAACACACTTTTGTTCATTTACTTTTATTCTCCATAAATTCAACCATATTTCAAGCTGTGTAATGTGTGCTTGGAGATTGCGGGATGCCTCATCAGGGTTTTTGTGAATACTCAAACAGGCTGTATCATCGGCAAATGTAGAAGTGTGTATGTTATTGCTCCAAGGCATATCACAAGTATATATTAGATACAAGACAGGCCCCAGAATACTACCCTGTGGCACACCAGAAGATATAGAGTCGGGTACACTCATGAAGTCTCCTTCCACAACGGTAAATTTCCTATCAACAATATAACTTTCCAAAAGCTTTTGTATGTTTATTGGTAGGTATGTCTTCAATTTTAAAACTAGGCCTTCGTGCCATACTTTATCAAATGCCTGAGAAACATCAATAAAAAGGGCAGAACAATACTTTTTTTCTTCAAATGTCCTCCTTACAGCTTGAACCAATCTATGCGTTTACTCAATAATGCTATGCTGGGATGCACCCACTATCAGCTAAAATTGTGGACAATTTAGTCATGAGCAGCTTTTCGAAAAGCTTTGAAATTGTTGATAGTAAGCTTATAGGCCTATATGACTCAGCCTTGGTAAGATCTTTGCCTGGCTTTGGAATCATTTTAATCTTGGCAAGTTTCCAGTTATGTGGAAAATACTGCATTCGTAAAATTGCATTAAAAATAAATAGCAAGATTCTTATTGCAATATGAGGCAAGTTCATCAGCATCTTGTTACTAATGCCATCAATACCTGGAGCTTTCTTCGGGTCGAGTTCAGCAATTATTTTTTGTAGTTCACGCATCTTAAACCTTAAGGGATGAGGGGGTAGAGGTACTACACTCGGTAAATCGGCTGCACCCGTACATGAATTGGGAGTGAATACAGGTTTTAAATGCTCAGAAAATAAGTTACATTTCTCACTATCACTTCTTGCCCAGCCTCCGGTCAAATTACGCAGTGGTGATTTGAGATCAACGGGTCTTTTAAGATTTCTAGTAGCGCGCCATAAAGAGTAATTAGATGTTGACGTTACATCAAGACCTTCTAAATACTTTTCCAGTAATGCAGTCTTTTCCGACGATAGCAGCTCTTTGAGCCGTTTAGTACATTCTTTAAGTCTGATTTTATTTAGGGGTGATCGGTGTTGTTGCCGTTCTCTTCTAGCTCTCCTTTTTTCACATACAAGACGTTCAATTTCCGTAGAATAAATTCTATTAAAGCCAGTCTGCGGATAGGAAGTAGTGGCATGTTCAGCAGCCTGTTTAATATATTCGTTAAGATTGGCAATATTAAATTCAATATCATCAGGTGATCTAAGCTGAATATTTTCTACGCAGCGACTACTAATATATTTTTTGAATCCTAGCCAGTTGACCCTATTAATCGTTTTCGCATATGAGTTAGTTAAATCACTCCTTAGTGGGTTGAAAATTGTAACTATTGTGGGAGAGTGATCGGAGGAAAGATCTAGAGAGCCCTCTACGTGAATTAAGTCCCTATGGATATTTTTCGTGACGCCAGAATCTATAACATCTGGAATTTTTCTTACGTCAGTAGGCCAATAAGTAGGCTCCCCATTCGAAATGACATCTAAGCCCATTTTTGAAATTGTATTAAACAACGCTCTACCTCTAGGCGTAACAAGACGTGAGCCCTAGTACGTATGTTTTGCATTGTAGTCACCAGCTGCCACGAAACAAGATCCAAGCGATTTGTAGAACTTCTCATACTGATCTTCGGTAACTGAAAATCTGGGAGGTGAGTAAATTGAAGATATCACGAAATTCGCACAAAAATTGTCTACGAAAATATTCGTAGCTTGCATATATTCTTCACTAACGTTCTCAAGGATATAGTGCTTGAGTCTTGACTTAATTAGAATTGCTGATCCACCGCATGCTCTCCCTCTCGGGTCCTTTGAATCATATAGAGTGTAACCATTTATTTTAAAGCAGCTTCTCGAAGTCAAGTGAGTCTCAGAGACCAACATTATATCAATATTTTTTTCCATGAGGAAGTGTTCAAGTTCATTTTTATGTTGGCAAATGCCGTTTGCTTTCCAGAAACATAGTTTTAACGTGTTCATGGTTTGTTGACTAATGCTTGAAGCAGAGTATTCTGCATTCTCAGCATTTCTTCCATCATGCTAGTCATATTTGTTGTAAAGTTGTTTATAGTTAGCACCAGATTCTCAATAGTAGCTTCAAGACGACTAAAGTTAAAGCTAGAGTTTGCATTTGCTGAATTACTTGGCGGTGGAACATTTTGTGTAGGAATAGAATTTGTCTTAGCAGCATCGGCATACGATACACGTGAAGTAACTAGTTGGCTAGTTTGAGGAAGAGTGGCGGAGTAAGCATTTGCTGATTGAACTGGAGCTAATTTAGGTTTTTGACCCATAGCCTGTTTAACGAAAGAATATACACGGCATCCTCTGTAATTAGCGGTGGTATTTTCTCCACAATTA
Source organism: Tachina lurida (assembly GCA_944452675.1). Lineage (NCBI taxonomy): Eukaryota > Metazoa > Arthropoda > Insecta > Diptera > Tachinidae > Tachina > Tachina lurida. Next base: position 33,781,514 of record OX101755.1, on the reverse strand, counting down.
CTGCATATTTTTTCTGCTTGTACAAAACGTTTAACAAAGAAAAATTTGTTTTGTAAAGCTTTCGTAAACTGAAACTATTTTTTATGAATACGGCAGAATAAGCTTAAAAGCCTCAAGCAAAAATATTTACAAGCTAACATCTTCGATTTTGAACAAATTTACAAATTTACAATTAGCTGCCGCACTGGTTGAAATCTACTGATGAGAAAAAGCCACCAATTTTCCACACGCAAAGTTTACTTTGCAAAGTCTTGAAGATAAAATAATATATTCTCTACGATTTTTCCTAAGTTCAAAAATTTTAACTCTCTAAACTATGAGTCATTTACACATAAAAGAAACAAGAAGTAGTAGCAGTATTAGGAAAAATGTAAAAAAAATGGCACTATAATTGGAGTTGAAAAATCTGCATTTTTAGCCCTAAAATCTTCTAATCTGGATTCGTGTTTTTGGAGGGTAAAAATCTGCAAAATCCAGATAAATCTGCATTTCTGGCAACCGTGAGTGTGACACAAATTCTAACCAAGTTCTTGTTTCGTACAATATATATCACTACAATCTGATATGCATTATATCAATTTATCACCGTCAGGAACACATAAACACTATGCCTAAAAAATATGAACTGAAAAATAAGACCTGCATTGTGTGAGCGCCGATGAAAATTCAAAGAAGAAAAGGTGATAAGTTTAGCAATAAGACTTGACTAGTGTGAAATGGGACTTACGACACAAGATTTGGAAAAACTTTTTAGTAAAGGAAGAATTTCAGTGTCCATATTTAAAATAACTGATGCTGTAATTAAAATAAAATTTTTTCCGCAAGGACTTGTTGACATATTTATTTTACTAAATACTTATTTCAACAAATCGTTAAAATATGAGTAATAGTTGAAACAAAATCGTCAGTCGTCATTTTGGGAAATTTCTTATAAAAAATCGTCAAATCTAACAACACTGGTCTCCCATTTACGTCTTAAGAAAAAAAATATATAAATATATGCATATGTATATGTATACATATATATATATATATATAAATTATATATTTTTTACTATTTAGTGATATATAAATACATCTTATTTATTTTATATAGTGTCATTACATGCTGATGCAATGTACTTAACGTCAAATTAGTATATATTATTAAAAATGTCAAAAGTATTGCTTATTATCATTCGATAGATTGCAAATAATAAAGAAAAGAGAGAAAAAAAATTCTTATAAAAATAAATTTGTACTAATTTTTTATAATTACCTGCATCTGCTTACAACATATAAAGAGTTTTCCGAGAAGACAGAGGCCTCACACAAAAGAATGCTATAACATTCGCATTTATCAATATTTTCGGCTAAACATTCTTTCTTAGATGAAAAATTATGTCATTAATACACAAAAAGTAAAAACAAGTCAAATTTGCTTTTGAGTTTCCGGAAACTCTCAAAAAGTTTCTTAAAATCCCAAAAATTAGATTTTTTCAATACTTTTAAAAATATTTAAAAACATATTATGTCTGAAGATGGCATAATTAATTTTTTGGTTCCCGCTTTAGAATTTGAGAAAAAGGCCTTACATTTGATATTTATAAAGGTCTATTTCGAAACGATCTGGCTCCTTTAATAACCAAAATTTTGAGCTAAAAATTTCTTTGTAATATTTTTTATAGTACTTTTAAAAATAAAAATATGGAGTTGGTATTTTTGCAATATTTGTTAATAATAGAGAAATAATTAAACCACATTTTTCTGCAAAAACTACTTATTTTCAAAAATATAATTTAAATTTTGTACAACTTTTGACTTAATTGTGTTTTTGAAACAAAACTTTTTTTAAATCTTAAAAACTTTGTTCTTAACGTATAAATTGAACAAGATATGACTTTTCCATTAGCATAACAGTGAACCAAGGTTTGTAAAAAGCCAAAATTATAATTTTGTTTCCTGAATATATCCTAAACTATAAGCGAAAACCCATAAATGTGTAAAGCTTTTTTTTGCTCTTGGATAGGTAAATCCACTTGTAAAAAAATGTGTTTTATCAGATCAAAAATATCAGCTTGGCATCTGTTTGAATTTTCCATTAACCCGAGGTTGCCTACTTTGGGGCTTTGTGGCTCCACCCCTTTTAAAGATATATAGTCCAACTACCAGAATTAAGCTCTATAACCTTCTCGAATGTTGTATGTAATTTCATAACAATCGGACAATTCGTTTAGAAACCTGGGGCCCGTTTCTCAAACTTATAGATTTGAGAAACGGACCCCTGAATGCAAATTATTTAACATACAATCACCCAGCAAAAAAAATTTCATAAAAGGTCATCGGGTTTGGAATTAAGCATTTTTGGTGGAAGCTGTTCCTTACTGGATTACCAACTTAATAATTTTAACAAAGCGTGAGACTAAAATAATCGATTCTTAAGAAGTACTTACTTTTTTATTTGGCAACTTGTTCACGTAATCTATTTGATGAAAAAAATTATTCTCCTCATTAAGCAACTTGTACATAATTTTTTTAAATTTTAGGTAATGTGATTTGTAAGCGAGTAATGAAATTTGGTAATCAGAAAAGTAAGTCATTATATGGCAACTAGTTCTGAGGGTAATGTGTAATTTTTTGCTGGGCAGCAACTGATTGCAATAATATTTTTTATTTGTTTTTAAGTGAATGCAATTTTATCTCTACTTTTTATAACGATAAAATGCTTTTAAATGTTCAATGCATTTGTTCCCAAATTTTTATCTTTGACGACGAATAGGATACATACGAGTATGTATGTCCTATGAATTTTTTTCCAGAAGTGGTAATAGTTTTTAAATTTTAACAACACTTTCATCATAAAATGTTGTCCTTAGGAATAGGAATCCGCAATAAAATTTTAAAAATTTTCAACGGAAAATTCTTCGTTGTCAAAGGCTTAAAGAATACATTTTAGTGGGCAGCTTTTTGAAAATTAAGCCCAACGGTAACAATACTCTCTTAGCCCAAAAATAAAGTCGGCATATAATATAAAATCCTTTTTTCTTTCTGTTTAATTTATTGAAATTGTCCAATTTTTTATAGATCAGGCAATAATTAGTATTATTCATTATCGAGCTAAATTTTGAAATGTTTCAATTTAAATTCCATAGAAATAGTTAACTGGTTTTATTTTATATCGCAAATAACTCATTGGGTTAAACTTCTTATAACATATAAACTCCAGTCATTTTGTATAAGGAAAAGTATAGCAGTCATTTAACATATTTTTTTTTTCAAAAATCCAGTCGAAAAATATTTAAAATTGTCGCACAATCACTTAAGTAAACTGGAGAGTTTGTTTTGTTTGTCTTATGTTAACAGCAATTACCTTATTCTCTAGTTCCTGGCACGTGGCAACATTGTATTTGTTTTTACCAAGAGATTTAAAATGTGTAAAAATTTTGAGCACACATGAAATATTTCAAATGCTTGGAAAATTAAATGTAAATGTGGAACTTAAAATTTAATTAAAACTTTACAAGACAATTTGCAAATTGATTGAAGTTTGAAGTAGAGAAAAGGAAGAATGAAGTACATTTCCTCCTTTATTTCTACAGCATTTGCATATATATTTAATACATTTACATACATACATATGTACGTACATATGAAACACGAAGTGCGTGTCAAAGCAATAAGGTTACAGTTAATGAAAAAAGAAAAATGAGACTTAATTAAATTTCATTCACACACAATTTGTTTATTCTTGTCAATGCGTATTTGTCTGCGAATAACAAAAAGTGCATAAACTTCGCAAGTAAGACAATTTTTTTAACTAAAAATACTGATATTTTCCATATTCCGGAAAAAAGTACTGCCTCTCTGAAGCAGGTCTCTAAACCAGCTACATACGTCAAAACTAGGGATGACAATCCCGAAATCCCGATCCCGAAAATTCTGGGATTTTTGTGATTCACTGAATCCCTAATCCCGGGATTTCAATTTTTTAATCACGGGATTCAGTCAATCCCCAAATTGTTTACTAAGGTTTGCTTGTTTTATAAAAATAAACTCATCATGACTTTCCCCCATGCGAAGACAGTAACAGTGGCAACACAATATTGATCTTTTATATTTGTTTGTTTCATCTTGTTAATATATTCAATGAAAATGTGTTTCCAAACCATGTATTTTCTCCTTTTATTTATTAATTTCAATTTATTTGATGACAATAACCAATATTTGTAAAAGGCTTAATAATAATATATTAAATAATAAAGGTATTCACGTCAACTCTTGCAACTGCGTAAAATGCATAATTGGACTTTGTGGAGCGAGTAACTCATTTTGTTTAGTTCTCGAGAAAGTCAAACACAATATGTACATCAATATGTACATTAGAGCGTCTCGCCCAACAGGCAACAGAAAAAAATTCTCCGTACACCAGCGAATATAAAGTATTGTTCCAAGGGCCTTTTTAGTTTTTTCATTTTATCTTCCATATTTACAGTCCGATCTTAAAGTTTGATATTTTTTTTCATATATATATATATATATTTATTTATTGTATCTTTTGTATTGTATATTGTATTGAACTAACAATAAGTAATAAAATCTTAAATCTAAATATAATTATTAGCAGTGATGCCAACTGTTTAGACTCAAAACGCGTAAAAATGTTTGAAAAAATATACGTTTAATGCAACATAGTTTTAAACGTTTCTGTTGAAAATCAAAGCCAAAGTAAAGTAATTTGTTAGAAAATAAATAAATACCATGAGGTGAACACATAGCTTGATATATGTATAACATTTCAATAAGGTACATACATACATATTTCATTTACATTTCATATTACATTTCAATAAGGAAAATACGTTGATTAAATAGTGTATATGTATATTATATATATACAGTAGTAGTATACATATGTATATATGGCTACGTAAGTAAATTTTAAATATAAGGGCCTGTTCATCTAAATCCGAACGATAGATTCGATCGAAAATTTACATTAGAAACAAAACCAAAAATCAGAAATTTGTTTTTGTTTTCAATATAAATATTCGATCGAACCCATCGTTCGCATTTAGATGAACAGGCCATAATAAATAAAAATCTGTTTTTAGGCTATACTAAAAATCTTTGAAAGCACAAAAATTTTTTAAGAAATAGAACATTTTTCCATATTGTTTCTTCTTTTTTAAATTGGTAAAGCAAAATAAGAGAAGAAAATTAGTGAAAGGTTAGTTAAATTAGCTGTCACGTTATTTCATAAGTCGATATTGCTAGATTAAAGGAAGAAAAAAGTTCGTAAAAATTTAAATGTAGACATATCGAGCAAAAAGTTGAAAGGGACTAAAAGGGCTGAAAGATAATTGTAAAAAGTGCTAGATAAACGCATTTTATAGTTTTGGGCCAAAAATATTTTTTCGCTTTTTGAGTGACTGAAATTGGGATAAATCTAGCCCGAAAAGGGATAAGTTGGCATCACTGATTATTAGGCCCGACCAGTATCGGACATAAAATTAGTGATAGTTATAAATAATACATAAGTAGTGATAATCAAAACGCAAAAAAGAAGTATTTTCAGGCAGTCCCATCTGGAGTGTTGAGTATAAGAGCCCTTGTGTCCCTTTTTTTAAGCGTATGTGTCCCGTAAGGTTCAAAATATTACGGGCAAGCGGATTAGGATGTGACTCGAGTTTTGTTAAATATTTGCCTGCGTATTTTGCACTTTCTTCAGTCACTAGTGGCATATTTAAATCACGATGTATATTTGAATTTTTAATGTACCATGGAGCCGATGTTATCAAACGTAATATTTTGTTTTGCCTTCGTTGGATTTTCTCAATATTTGAAGCTGAAGCAGTGCCCCATAGCTGAATTCCATAGCACCATATTGGCTTCAAAAGCGACTTGTATATCAAAAGTTTGCAGTCTAGGCTGAGTGTTGAATTTCTGCCAATTAACCAATATATTTGAGTTAATTTAAGTTTTATTTGGGTTAACTTAGAGTCAATATGATATTTCCATGTAAGCTTTCGATCAAGGTGTATACCAAAGTATTTCACTTGAGAATATTGAGGAATATTTTGATTGTTGATTCGAATGGGAGAACAAGTATCTGTCCTTAACGTAAACGTTTTATGGACACACTTCTGTTCATTTACTTTAATTCTGCATAAGTTCAACCATATTGCAAGCTGGGTAATGCGTTCTTGGAGATTGCGGGATACCTCAATAGGGTTTTTGTGCATACTCATGCAGGCTGTATCATCGGCAAATGTAGAAGTGTGGATTTTACTGCTCACAGGCATATCACAAGTATATATTAAATACAAAACTGGCCCCAGAATACTAACCTCTGGCACAACAGATGAGATAGATTCGGGCACACTCATGAAGTCTCCTTCCACAACAGTAAACTTCCTATCAACAATATAACTTTCCAAAAGCTTTTGTATGTTTATTGGTAGGTATGTCTTCAATTTTAAAACTAGGCCTTCGTGCAATACCTTATCAAATTCCTGAGAAACATCAATAAAGAGAGCAGAACAATAATTCTTTTCCTCAAAGGTTCTTCATAGAACTTGGACCAATCTATGCGTTTGTTCATTGGTGCTATGCTGACTTCTAAAACCAAATCGATGGTCCGGGATGCACCCATTATCAGCTAAAATTTTGGACAATTTAGTCATCAGCAGCTTTTCGAAAAGCTTTGAAATTGTTGAAAGTAAGCTTATAGGCATATATGACCCAGCCTTGGTAAGACCTTTGTCTGACTTTGGAATCATTTTAATCTTGGCAAGTTTCCAGTTATGTGGAAAATACTGCATTCGTAAAATGGCATTAAAAATAAATAGCAAGATACTTATTGCAATATGAGGCAAATTCATCAGCATCTTGTTACTAATGCCATCAATAACTTGAGCTTTCTTTGGGTCGAGTTCAGCAATTATTTTTTGTAGTTCACGCATCTTAAACTTTAAGGGACGAGGGGGTAGAGAGACTACACTCGGTAAATCGGCTGCACCCGTACATGAATTGGGAGTGAATACAGATTTTAAATGCTCAGAAAATAAGTTACCTTTCTCACTATCGCTTCTTGCCCAGCCTCCGGCGAAGTACGCAGTGGTGATTTGAGATCAACGGGTCTTTTAAGATTTCTAGTAGCGCGCCATAAAGAGTAATTAGATGTTGACGTTACATCACGACCTTCTAAATACTTTTCCAGTAATGCAGTCTTTTCCGACGAAGGCAGGTCTTTGAGTCGTTTAGTACATTCTTTAAGTCTGATTTTATTTAGGGGTGATCGGTGTTGTTGCCATTCTCTTCTAGCTCTCCTTTTTTTACATACAAGACGTTCAATTTCCGTAGAATAAATTCTATTAAAGCCAGTCTGCGGATAGGAAGTAGTGGCATGTTCAGCAGCCTGTTTAATATATTCGTTAAGATTGGCAATATTAAATTCAATATTATCAGGTGATCTAAGCTGAATGTTTTCTACGCAGTGACTACTAATATATTTTTTTAATCCTAGCCAGTTGACCCTATTAATCGTTTTCGTATATGAGTTAGTTAAATCACTCCTTAGTGGGTTGAAAATTGTAACTATTGTGGGAGAGTGATCGGAGTACAGATCTAGAGAGCCCTCTACGTGAATTAAGACCCTATGGATATTTTTCATGACGCCAAACTCTATAACAATTGGAATTTTTTTACGTCAGTAGGCCAGTAAGTAGTCTCCCCACTCGAAATGACATCTACGCCCAGTTTTGAAATTGTATTAAAGAACACTCTACCTTTAGGTGTAACAAAACGCGAGCCCCAGTACATATGTTTTGCATTGTAGTCACCAGCTGCCACGAAGCAAGAAAAAAGTGGTTTGTAGAACTTCTCATACTGATCCTCGGTAACTGAAAATCTGGGAGGTGAGTAAATTGGTGATATCACGAAATTCGCACAAAAATTTTCTACGAAAATATTCCTTGCTTGCATATATTCTTCACTAACGTTGTCAAGGATATAGTGCATGTGTCTTGACTTAACTAGAATTGCTAATCCACCGCATGATCTCCCTCTCGGATTCTTCGAATCATGTAGAGTGTAACCATTTATTTTAAAGCAGCCTCTCGAAGTCAAATGAGTCTCAGAGACCAATGTTATAAAAATATTTATTTCCATGAGGAAGTGCTCAAGTTCATTTTTATGTTGGCTAATGCCGTTTGCGTTCCAGAAACATACTTCTAACGAGTTCATGGCTTGTTAACTAATTCTTGAAGCAGAGTATTCTGCATTCTCAGCATTTCTTGCATCATCCCAGCGAAAAATTTTCGAAATTTTGTAATGGGTAGTACTCTTTTAATGGCTTACAAAGTAATGACTTATCCTTATTTATGTAATTATCTTATGTGCATAATAATGACTGCCCTGTAATGAATAAAACAAGAACTTATTTACATCATTACGTGAAAGTACTTATTGTAGTGCTTTCCAGTTAATAAGGAAATATATCTAGAAAAAAATTTATTGATCGGGAAAATTATTTTAATTAGAAAAATTAGCAAATTAATTTAGAATAAGTTTAAGCAAAAATTAATATATAAAATTTTGCATATTTGTAAGCAAAAAATAACCCATTAAATTTTGAGTACTTTTAGGCAATCAGTAATATATTAACTTTTGCATGTTTGTTTGCAAAAAGTATAGGGTACCGCATACTTTTTGAACTTCTCAAACAAAAATAATGGGTTATTCAGTCAAATTGTATGTACTTACGACTGAGGAGTACATACACTTTTTTGCATTCTAGTAGGCAAAGTTTTTTGCTGGGATGCTAGTCATATTTGTTGTAAAGTTGTTTAAAGCTAGAGTTTGCATTCGTTACATTATTTGGCGGTGAAACATTTTGTGTGGGAGTAGAACTGGTCTTAGCAGTATCGGCATAGGATACACGTGAAGTTACTGGTTGGCTAGTTTAAGGAAGAGTGGCGGAGTTAGCGATTGCTGATTGAGGTGGAGCTAATTTAAGTTTTTGACCCATAGCCTGTCTAACGAAAGAATATACAGGGCATCCTCTGTAGTTAGCGGTGTTATTACCTCCACAATTAGTGAATTTTTTTTCTGCTTGATTTTTTGGCCTAGTACAGCTAACAGTACCATGCAATTCACCGCAGATAACACAAACTGTAGGTAATTTGCAGTAAGTTTTTGTATGACCATATTCTTGGCAATTATGGCACTGTACGGAACCTGAACGCTTACGTGGCTCTCCAACTTTCGGTGTAAGAGAAACCTTACGCTATAAATTGGATGGCTTTAATTTTTTTCAATTGTATGTCATTCGGTTCCACTTCAACCCGAAATAGGGGTTGGGGACCTTTTCTACGTTAATTATATTAGTATAATTTTTTACGTTAAATCCTCTGTCGATAAGTGCACATTTTACTTTTTCGGGCTCAACATATGAATCTATGCCCTTTAATACGATCTGTAGGCTTTTAGCACTTTAAAGTTGGTATGTGTAAAAATGTGTCTAATTTTTTTCAAATTCATTAACAATTTTTCGGAAATCTTTTTCTCCATATATTTTAGTTTCATCAATATTTCCTCGTTTAATTGGAATAATGTGACCAATGGTCGACAGTAGTTTTTTTTAAAAGCGCGTTAGCATTTTTTTTCTCTCAGATAAATAAGTGGTGGCTTAAAAAACTTTTGCGGTGATGCAGCGGGCTTGTCGTTATTGTCTTGCAATATGGAGAAGTGATTTTGACGATTGGTAGATGGTTAGCTGTTATCCCCAGACATCTTTGAAGCAGATGCAATTTTAGTATAATTTGGGCTTCGCCCACGCTTTAAAACAGTTAATTATCTGTCCATTCCGACTTGGACCTTTAGTTTTGGGATACTGTTATCTGTTGTGATAACTGGGTTTAGTGATGAATACGAGCCCGAAGCGAATGATGTCACTGACTTATATGACGAGGGACTAGGAAACGTTAGTGTTAATGAATCTCTAGTTGGCATTGGACAAAGCGAAGTTGATCGCTGACGAAAAGGTGACTTTGCAGTTCGAAAAAGTCTTTCATCAGATTTTTTGTTTATATTGTTTGCAACAAGAGCTTCAGAACTAGGGTTTGGGAAACGGGAATTCCCGGGCGGGAAATCCCGGGAAATGTCTGTCTAATATTCCCGGTAAATTTTTGAGATTTTCCCGGGAAAACGGGAAATTAAAAGTGCATGTTATTTCATAAATATATAGAATTTATAATCTAATTTTACTTTAATAGAAAAACTTATATTTTTTTATATATTACAAAAGTTCGTTTGAATGATTAGATGGCTAAATTTACACGAACGTTGATACGTTTTTCATCGTCTGTTTTAACACTTACTTACTTACTTAAATCTTAAAATTTAAATTGAGTTTTTGTTTTAAATGTAACTGTAAGAAAGAAAGAATTCTTTCGACTCCGATAAACAAGAAGTAAAATGTCCATGTTTTTTAATATAAAATAAAAATGTGAGCTATTCAAATCTAATCTGAAATTTCATAAAAATTCCATTAAATTGAGGTCATACCATATCTCCTAAGAAAAGTGGAATAAATTGTATAAGTATGAATGATTACAATAATATAATCGTTTCCTAAAGTATATAATTCGATGCTAAGCGAACTTGAAGTGATTTTGCGCCGAATTAGTGAACAAATTTTGAAAAGTGTAAGAACTCTGAGTTGACGAAACTTAAATTGATTACAAGTAGACGCTATTATGGAAACCCTGCAGAAAATATTTTAGGAGAAATAAAATGAAAGACACTTAGACATACTGTGGCTCAGAGTATTCAAAATTCGGCACAGCGCAGTATGGTACTGTAACCTGCTTGTACTTAACGATAAGAAACCGCCTGGAACTTTTTCAAAAAGAATGAGAAACAAGCAAGGCAAATTCTTATTAAAATTAATTAATTGTGGTAACAGTCGTCAATTGGTTTTTATATGATCTTTTGCTGTGTAATAACTTTATTCCATTTGCTTAAATTCAATTAAAAATTCTTAAAAATTTGTCTTAGAACTGCTTTTTTAATCAATTTTATTTCAAAAGAGTGCTTACATTAATAAAACAATCGAAATTTCACCAACTTTCATTTAATAAATGTATTTAATTTAGAAAATTAGATTTTCCCGGGAATCCCGGGAATTCCCGGGAACTTGATTTTTTTAATTCCCGTTTCCCGGGAAGTGCAAAAGTCCGGGAAATCCCAAACCCTATTCAGAACTCACAGCAAGTCTATCATCAGATTTTTTATTTTTAATGTTTTCATTAAGAGTTTCAGAACTCACAGTAAAATAGGCATTTCTACCGTTAGAACTCAATTCATAATATTTTTCCTTCGAGGTATTCATATAGAGTATTCCTCAAGGGCACTTTGTTTGTGTTTTTTGTTTGCGATTTTTTTTTTGTTTTTGTTATTTCTATGTAAAAAAAATATAGGCAAGCAAATAAAGCTTATTTATTAAAATCAATATGTATTACGAATATATTTTTTTGTATACTATATATGTAAAAAAAAAACACCGCTAAGACCTCTGTTCGCTATGAAGGTACAACAAGGACTGAAAGTTTGATATAGCGAATTTTTTTCCTCAGGGAGGCCAATATTTTAGCTCTTGGGTCCATTGACCTCAAGTGTACCGTTCTAGTACTTACCCCCAAATCTCATTTCCTACCACCCTAATGTGACACCCTAATGTTAGAAATTTATAGCTTGCGAAAACTTTTGCTAAGAAAGTATTTCGATAACTACAGCACAACTATTTAAAAAACGCTTTTATAAATTCATTGTTGCAGAACGTAGGGGTCACCTTTTTAAATTTGTCATAGCTCTAGTATTTACACACAGATATTAAAGTATAATATATCGATGAGTTTATCTGTGGCAGGCCAATTTTCTTTTTAAATAAAAAGTCTTTGACCTCAAGTACGTCTATAGTAGCAACCCATCATATCACAACTTATACAAAAAGAATTAAAAGTATATGCGCCTTTCGTTTCTTGTGAAAAGCAAACCACTTTGATAGTGTCACGGAAGTCGAAAGATTTTCCAATACATAGCATGGATTTGTCAGTTGCCGGAAGACGTTCAACAGACCCTCCGTCCTGTTATCGAAAATAACTCGTACTTTTTCCACCCTGAGAGTGTTTTGTTATCGATGATAACAGACGAAGATGCGATAGGGCGTTCAGATGGCTATACTGAAATTTTATTAGCCCGTAATGATACAACTGGCTGCATTCGTCAAATGTTCGGACCACACGTTGTTAATTTTATAAACTTCGAAAGTGACACATACTTCGATATGATCAATTGGAATAAATTCGAATTGAAAGAGCCGCCACGCTTGCAGTTCTAACTATACCCAAGAGCATCTGGAAGCATTACAATGTTCGCAAAATGTAATCGAATTACCAAGTAAGCGCAAGAAAAATATCTTGATTTCATAGTTTTCTTTGCTAAACCTAATTATTTTAACAGCTTATCCCATCTCATTCTCAAAGCACCAAGCGTTTTGTTCATGTACTACAACGCATGGGCCACATTTTTTCTAAACTGGAGAGCCGTCAAAAATATAGCCAACTTGAATCACGTCGAGATATAAACGACTAAAATTTGTATTCTTATGAATTGAACAGGCTAATGTTCGTATCGTTTTTTAAGCCAAATTACATGTGATAATTATTAATGAACAAATAACATCAAAGTTAGTTGCAAATATTCTGACACTAAACGTTGCAAATTTTGTTAGTGGTAGCTGACGTATAGATATATTTTCAAAATTTAGTTGAATAATTTTTATTATTATTATGTTAAACAAATTATATTTTTGAAGTTTTGAATGAACTACAACCAGGGTTGGGCAGTATTTGAAATACATACGTATTTTGTATTTGTATTTTAAATACAAGCTAAAAGAAATAATGTATGGTCCATACATATATGTTTAATATATGAATGTATATATATATATATATGAATATGTATGAATTCATGTATGGAAATATATAGGATTATACATTGCAAAGGTATTATATATGAATTGATATATGGACTAATATATGAAATGTATTATAATGTATGAGCTTATATATGGAAATTTAATTATGAAGCTCTTCTCATATATAGAAATAAGATATAATATATGGAGCGATATAAAAATGTATGCATAAATGATATCTCACATAAGATTGTTTTTGCAATCAAAAGAGGTTGCATTTTATTAACTCGATCTTTTTCTCTCTTTTTTATCACTGGTGAGTTGCAAATCTATTAGAAAATACAAACTGTTTGCAAAGTTTATATTCGTACAGCCTCAGCGTTTAAAAAATAAACCCAATTGTTCGATTTTAAATAAATGAAATAATCAAAAGGATATTTCAGTCATTAATTTTATAGAAAATATCGGAATACTCTAGATATTTTTAAGAAACAAAGTTCATATTACTGCGAAACATTTTATTGAAAACTAGTGTTGAAATAAAATTGATAATTTTTTAACGATTAATTGCATTAGCTTTTAATCTAAATTCTTATTAAATTAAATTTTGTGTACAAAGATGAGTTTTGTGTTTTTTAAATAATCCATGCACAATTTCTTAAAATGATGAATAAAATGTTTTTAAGTTCGTTTTTATGTATTTATTCAAACAAATGTTTCATCAAATACAACTTCGATGTTTAAAATCTTAAAAAAAGTAATTTTAATAAATATGAATATGTATTTACACATATGAACATGTATGAAAATGTATCAATATATACATTAAACATATATGGACCATACATTATTTTTTTAGCTGGGACCTTATTTTTATTAAATTATTAGTTGACCCCGGCAAACGTTGTCTTACCCTCAATTATTTTTTAATTACAAATTACTCCACACAATGGTCACTTGTTGGGTCAAAAATAAAACGAAAACCTTCCTTATTGACCCGAACCTGTGTTGAAAATTTCAGCTCCAAAGCTCGTATAGTTCCATAGATCATGCGTTAGGCACAAACACACACTAAGATTTTATATAATATATTATATATGTAGATTATATTAATTTTTTGTTAAACTTATTATTGAATGATTGATGAGTTTTTTATTTAATGGGTAAAGTGTATAAAAAAAGCATTTGCTTCTTAATTAAATTTAAAAAAACACATACATAAGTACCTAAATATTTTAGGTTTTAAAACAAATTTTTAAGTAATAAGTAAATACTTTTTTTATTCACTTAAACCAATAGCATGTTTAACTTCTAAGCATTCAATTAGTTTTTTTAATAAATTATATTAAATAAACGTAATAAAAAAAAAAACAAGTAAGAGTGCTATATTCGACTGTGCCTAATCTTATATACCCTTTACCAACGTATGTATATGTAGTAGGGTTGTAACGAATGTTCGCATTCGCTTTCGCATTAGCAAATTATTCGCTTAGTTTTGCTATTTGCATTCGCTTTTCATTCGCTAAACTGTATGCGAATATTTCAAACGAAAGTGAGTAGGAATGGGTTGATTGCTAACATTTTGTAAACTTATTATTAATTATTATCCATACTTACTATTATATAAATTTATTTGCATGTGATATTTAACGAATTGTAATATTTGCAAAAATTAAAATGTATTATTCGCTTTCGCATTCGCATTCGCTAAACTAGTATTCGTTACATCCCTAACATGTAGTATACAGATGCATACATAAGTACATACGTACATATTTGTTTTGTGATAAAATTTATAATTTTTTGTTATAGTGCAATTTTTAGTAAGTGACCTCTTGGTTTTTTTCGACTAAAGAATTTGCTTGAGTAAAGATCTTCCTAAAATATGAAAATTGTTTAACTGAAAAAATAAATATTTTTGGTTATTTTTTTACCCAATTATTTTTTTTTAATTTCCAACTCTGGAACCATAATTTAAATTATCAAAATTAATTCAGGAAAGTGCGACTTTGACTCGCGCACGAATTTTTTTAATGTAGCGTTTTTGCTTTTTTGAAGCTTTTTTCAGTTTAAACGATTTTTTTTAGTTTTGTTGCTTTTTTCTCATATTGGCGATTTATTTTCTGTTTTTAGGGATTTATTATCTATTTTGGCTATCCTTTTCATTTTGACGATTTTTTTTCTGTTCTTGGGGTTTTTTTCATTTTGGCGATTTTTTTCTGTTTTTGGGTTTTTTCATTTCGGCGATTTTTATTATTTTGGCGATTTTTCCGGTTTTTCGCAATTTATTTTAGCCTTAGAATTTTTTTTTAATTTAATGCTTTTTTTCGCAATTTTTTTTATTGGCGATTTTGTTTTTGGTTTGGCTTTTTAACTCTCATGTATTTGTTGTTTAGCGGCTAAAGGTGTACATACTGTGTCCAAATTTCAGGTCCGCATCTCTTACGGTTCCCGAGAAAATACCCTGTGATAGACAGATGGACAGACGGACTGCGTAGCGAAAAAAATAGGGTTCCTTTTCACTTTTGGTGTACGGAACCCTAAAAAGGTTAAATTTTCCAGCTGTGGAGCTGTGGTTATTATTTTTAAAATTTTTTATACCAAACTTACTTTTATACTTTTCTTTCCAAAATATAAAATATATTTATAAATGAAAATATAAAAAATATTATTAGACCTAGCTTATTTTATATATCACAAAAAGTGTACGTTTCTTAACCCTGGAATCATAATTTAAAATTTTTCTGATTTTTTACACCAATATTTATCTTTTAAGAACGTAAGATATTTTAAATTTATAGATAAAAAGGAAAAATTAGTTTTAGTAGGTTATTTTTATATAACAAAAAAGTTAGAGTTTCCAACCCTGGAAACACCTTTTTGATTTTTTTTTCATATTTTTATACAAATTTTATTCGTACTGAAATATAAAATAAGTTTATTTAACAATAAAATTAAAAAAATTGTGTTATCTAGTTACTTTTATATGGCAAAATCAAGTTTAAGTTTTCCAGCTCTGAAACCGTCTGCTCGATTTTGCTGATTTTCAATACCAATCTAAGTTGGACCATATCTGAGAATCCAGTCCAAGAACGAAGTCTCTACCTTTTCTGGGAGCGATTTTACGTACACCAGAGGGACGGACGGACGGAAGGACAGACGGACATCGCTTATTTGTCTTCCCTATTCATAAGGACCCATAATATATATATTATGGGTCGCATATGAATTATGGAAATTACACACGGAATGACATACCTATATATACCCTCTTCCATTTTTGGTAAAGGGTATAACAAAGTATAAAGTAGTCTTTCATTCATCAACCATGTTTTTTTTCAACACACCATGCGTTACTTATAATAAAAGCAGTTTTACGTATTTGATTTGTTTCATTTAAAATACCAATTTTAGTCGTACTGAGGTTTAAAATAAGTTTATTTATTAAAAAAAAAAAAAAATTTGTTTTCGGTAGTTACTTTTATATGGCAAAATAAAGTTTAAGTTTTCCAGCTCAGCAATCGTCTGCCCGATTTTGATGAATTTCAATACCAATCTATTTTGGAAAATTTCTGACACACCAGCTTTTCTGGGAGCTTCACATACAGTCAGACTGACAGACGGATAGACGGACAGACGGACAGACGGACATCGCTTATTCGTCTTCCCTATGCATAAGGATCCAGAATATATATATTTTATGGGTCGCTTATTGATATTATAGAAATTACAAACGGAATGACAAACCTATATATACCCTTTTACCATTTTTTTTTGGTAAAGGATATAAAAACCAACAATAACAACTAGTAACAGAAACGCTAATTAACATAGCTAAACATATCAGAACCAATACACACGCAAAACTGATGCGAACAAATACATCTTTGCAGCCCTTTAGTGGAAATATGCATGCAAGTTAGTAAGCATTTCAAACATATTTATTTTCAAAGGCACACACATAACTGTTGTGGGTTTTATTATGCTCCCCACCGGAAAATATTCACAAAGCCATGAACTTTTTTCATTTGACAAAGTAATTAAAATGTTTTGCGATGTCACTGTATAAAAACAAATATCAAAACAATAAAATTGCATACAACAATAGCGACAGCTTAAATAATATGTAAATGAACGTTTTTATATTTTAATCAGTTTTTTTTCAGCTTCTTAGTTTTTAATTTTCACATACTCGTATACAAAATTCTTCCTTTTACATATGCTTATTTCCATAAACAAAAGAAGTATATGGTAGGGAGATATTAAGGTATGTGTACTATTTTTTATATTTAGATACACCCCAAAATCTAAAGCTGCAAATATGTACGTATCGCACACTAAATCATAAAGAGTCACAACTCAAAAAATTTCAAATGCTGAGTAGTTGTAAAGACGCAAGTATGTGACATAAAAACAAGCATAACGGTATTTTATATTCTTCAAGAAGACTGTATTGCAAAAGAAATTGTTGAGGTCGTTATAGATTTCTTCAATTAACTTTGAGTTGTGACTCTTTATGATTCAGTGTACGATATTTATCTATTTGCTACTCTCATGTAAAATGCCTCAAGGAAACATACTGTTATAAGCGAGCAGTTACCAACGAGTGTTTTCCATAAATGTGAGACTACCGTTTTAACCACACGTTTACAAATCGTATTTAAATACATCAATTTTAAAATATTTTTTTCTGTTTTATTTTTACTTATTTTATAGTATTTTATTTCATTTAAGACCCTTTTCACAATGTACACTTAAAAACTAACAAAGACTTTAAGGGCAAGTTTTGTATGAAGAACTGTTAATTAAAGTTCACGTTAACTCTTAATCATATATTGTGAAAAAGGATGTTAAAGGTATTACATTTAATTCAAGGTTGGCAAACGGTATCGAAAAAATACCGATACCGATTCAAATACCGCTAAAATTAGATACCGGTATCGTTACCGATACCGAAATCCATTTCGGTTACAAAATAACGGTATCCAGACTACCGTTTACATCTATACCGGTACGTACCGGTATACCGATTCCGGGAAAAAAATTAATGATAGGTGATTTGTAGTTGCCAAATTTTTATTATGTATTACAACTTTTTTAACCATGAGACAACTGATTTTTTTCAGTTGTATTTTGGTTTTTATTTCGTCCACTGTGTTCGTTTTGCTTTATTATTCCAGACGCCAACCAATCCCATTTGTCAACCAATATTATTACCATGTCCATAAAACATAGAATCTCAAGGAAAAATTGCAAGGCCAGAACTAAAAATATTTAAAATGTTTTGTAATGGATACTATGGTTTCAAAAAACATAGCATAGATAAGAACATTTGTTTTTCGAGCATTAATTCGAAGACAACTAAAATTAGTTGTTATTCAGAATACCAAAAAACAGTTGTTTAAAAGTTAAGCTGTTTCAGTTTCAATCCAACTTAGTTGATCTGTAAACCGTAATATGGGCAAAATTTACTTTCTTTATTTGGTTTTGGTCTTCACCGTAATAAATACAGTTGATAGAGAACAAACTTTTAAGCTTTTATATTTGAAGTTAAAGATTCCTCTCTTGAGGTGAAGAAAATTACCTTCTTTAAGTTTTTTAATGTTAATTGTTTCTTTTTTTTTAAGTTGGCTAAAAGAATATTGTTTATTCTTTGAATTGAAATATTCAAATGTTCGTTTCGTCTGAATTTGGCGAGAAAGTTATAAACAATATGGGTCTAGTACAAAAATATTGCCTAAGAGAGTGTCCAAAGTATAAAAGTGTCGAAAAAACCGAAAAAATTATATTTGGTGAAAAATATAGACATATATTTGAAATTTACTGAAACAAGATATATGTATATGGTTCTTTCTGTATCCGTTTATAAATTTAAGATCGGTTGGTATTTAACTTAGTTAGAAGTTGAAAAGTGCCTACGGGTACGAAAAAGCGGTTTTTTCTCCCTAACTTAAGATTTTGGAGGTGTCTGGAAAATTTCGAATACGATTTTTGTTGTACTCGACAATAACTAGCGGAAAAATAGTAACACATCTCAGGTATTTCGATTTCATCAAAATTTGTCACACAGTGTAATTTATCAGTATAGACAAAACTTATATTTTTACTATTTTGTTTAATTAACCAAAATGTATACTTTATATATGTAAAGTTTGAACTGTAGTTTCTTTGCTTCACATTTTTAATAAATTATTGTTTAATAATAGTATAAAAACATATATAGAAACAAATAAGTATATACATATGCTTTTATACATATGTTAATATGTAAAAATACTTACTACTTAATAAAAAATAATTTAATAAAAAAAAATATTTTTTGATATGTCCACTGCCTGAAATAATAAATTTATCAGTAATATGGGTATACCGGTATTATAAACTCGATAACGGTATGTACCGGTAATACCGATACCGAAATAAAAAAAATACCGTTACCGTTACCGATACCGAAATTTAAAAAATAATTGTAACGTTATCAATACCGATACCGCTATTTGTTTCGGTTTCCAACCTTGATTTAATTACATTTTGTTTAGTTTTATAATAATTTATTTTATTTTGTTTTAATTTATTTTACTTCATTTAATATACTTATTTTATTTTATAATTTTTTTAATACATGAATTTAATTAACTTTATTTAATTTTAAAATACTATATTGGTTAATGTAATTTATGTTACTAGTGTTTTTTGGGAACTGTTACAATTAAGTGTAAAATTTTTTTACCGCACTAATAATCCCAAATTAATATTTTACTTATTCAGTAAAATATTTCTTATTATCAAAAAAAAATTTTTTTACTATATATGTATTCATTTATTGTATCTTCAAAAATAAATGAACTACTAATAAGTAATCAAATCTTAGATCTATATCTAATTAATGGGTCCGACCAATGCCGTACACAAATTTAGTGATAGTAATTAATAATACAAGAATGATGTACAAAAATATTCTCAAAAAGTTTCATCAACGGTATTGCTGATTATAGCCTTAGTGTCCCTCTTTTTTAAGCGGATGTGTCCAGTAAAATTCAATATATAACGAGCCAAGGGAATTGGATGAGACTCGAGTTTTATTAAATATTTGCCTGCGTTTTATTTTCAATTTCTTCAGCCAGTAGTGGCATATTTAAATCACGATGTAAATTTGTATTATTGATGTACAATGGAGCCGATATTATCAAACGTAAGATATTGTTTTGCCTTCGTTGGATTTTCTCAATATTTCAATTGAATTCCGTAGCACCATATTGGCTTCAAAAGCGACTTGTATAGTAAATGTTTGCGTCTAAGCTGAGTGTTGAGTTTCTGCCAATCAACCAATGTATTTGAGTTAATTTAAGTTTTATTTGAGGAAGCTTAGAGTCAATATTATGTTTACATGTAAGCCTTCGATCAAGGTGTATACCAAGGTATTTTACTTGAGAATGTTGAGGAATATTTTGATTGTTGAATCGAATGACGGAATAAGTATCTTTTATTAGGGTAAACGTTACATGAACACACTTTTGTTCATTTACTTTAATTGTCGATATGTTCAACCATATTTGAAGCAGGGTAATATGTTTCTGGATATGGGCTTTCATGCACACTCATACAGGCTGTATCATCGGCAAATGTAGAAGTGTGGATATTTTTTTTTTTTTTTTTTTTAAACAAACACAAAACACAACCCGCAAAGCGATTAGCTTGTCTGCGGAAAACACCCAGGGTCTATGGTGGGAATCGAACCCACGACCTCTGGACTGAGAGGCTAGCATTGCTGCCACTCAGCCACAGGGGCTGTTCTCAATAGTAGCTTCAAGGCGATTAAAATTAAAGCTTGAGTGTGTATTTGTTGAAATATTTGGCACTGAAATATTTTGTGTGGGAATAGAATTAGTGTAAAGCAACATCGGTTACGAGTTTACTGACTAACCTGGAGCTAATTTTGGTTTTTGCACCATAGTCTGTTTAAAGAAATAATATACAGGACATGCTCTGTAGTTAGCGGTGTGATTACCTCCACAATTACTGCATTTTTTTCCGTTTGATCTTTTGGTTTAGTAAAACTAGCAGTACCGTGCAATTCACCGCAGATACCACAAAGTGTAGGTTAATTGCAGCAAGTTTTTGTGTGGCCATATTCTTGACAATTATGGCACTGTACGGGCCCCGTACGCTGTTATTTTTCTGTATAAGAGATATTTTAACTTATAAATTGGATGGGTCTCAACCCTTTACCAAAAATGGAAAAGGGTGTATATAGGTTTGTCATTTCGTGTGTAAATTCATATATTCATATGCCACCCATAACATATATATATTCTGGGTCCTTATGAATAGGGAAGATGAATAAGCGATGTCCGTCCGTCCGTCTGGTGTACGTGAAATCGGTTTTCTGAAGCTCCCAGAAAAGCTAGAGACTTTGACTGGTGTGTCAGAAATGGTCCAAAATAGATTGGTATTGAAAACCAGCAAAATCGAGCAGACGGTTTCAGAGCTGGAAAGCGTAAACTTGATTTTGCCATAGAAAAGTAACTAGATAACACAATTTTTTTGGTTTTTTTGTTAAATAAACTTATTCTATATTTTAGTACGAATAAAAATTGTATTAAAAATATAAAAAAAAATAAAAAAACGTTTCCAGGGTTGGGAACTTTAATTTTTTTGTTATATAAAATTAACCTACTAAAACTATTTTTTCCTTTTTATTTATAAATTCAACATATCTTACATTCTTAAAAGAAAAATATTGGCATTAAAAATCAAAAAAATTTAAAATTATGATTCCAGGGCTGGAAAACTTACACTTTTTGTTATATATAAAATTAACTAGGTCTAATAATTTTTTTATATATTAATTTATATATATATACATATATATAATGTTTTGGAAAGAAAAGTTGGGTATAGAAAATTAGAAAAATAAAAACCACAGCTCCACAACTGGAAAATTTTAACTTTTTAGGGTTCCGTACACCAAATGTGAAAAGGACCCCTATTGTTTTCGCTACGCTGTTCGTCCGTCTGTCACAGGCTATTTTCTCGAGAATTGTTAGAGTTACGGACCTGAAATTTGGACAGAGTGTGTAGACCTTTCGTCGCTACAACAAAAAATAGACGAGAATTAAAAATTTAAGGGTGTTTCAAAACAAGCACCGAAAAATGTTAAAATCCCATGTAATATACATAGAATTGTATGTATATACACGTGAAATTTTTAAAGTTAGTGTACTTTTATACAGACTACAAGAATTAACACTAAAATTTAAAAAATCGAAATTAAAGGGTTTTCTATCAGTTAATGTTATTTTGACTATATTATTTGGACAAACCTCTTGTAAACCGTAAGAGCCAAACTCTTCAAATTTTCAAAATAGTAAAAACTAAAAAATTTCAAAATTATAAAATCGCTAATCCGACAAAAATCGCCAAAAACAAAAAAAAAAACGCCAAAACGAAAAAAAGCGCCAAACTAAAAAAAATTTCTCAAACTAAAATAAATCACAAAAAACCGGAAAAGTCGCCAAAATTAAAAAAGTCGCCAAAATTAAAAAAAATCGTCAAAATGAAAAAAAAGCTGCAAAAACCGTAAAAATCGCCAAAACGAGAAAAAAGCGACATATTAAAAAAAAAATTACGGAACCCTTCGTGCGCGAGTCAAAGTCGCACTTTACTGAATTTATTTGATATTAAAATAACTAAACAAAACTTGTATTTTCCTTATTTATTTTTTTCTTTGTTCACTTAACATATTTGATATACTTTTTAAAGAACAAGATGGGTATAAGGACAAAAAAACATAAAAGGAAAAGTACAACTTTTTTTTGTTATATAAAACTGGTTATATAAAGCTAGTTATTTCTTTGGTAATTAAATATATTCTATATTTTAGAAAACGTATGCTCTAATTCAGTAAGAAGACTTAGGACGTTTTTGTTTCTGAGCTCTTGCCTTTGAATTCTTTAATTTATTTTCTTTAAAAATGGTTGTTGTTTTTGATAACGAAAAATATAAATATTATTGCTATGTTTTTAAAACAAAAAAATTCAGTTAAAGTATTATACAATAGTTTGAAAAATACATGAAAATATATGTGTTGGATATAATGTTTGGAACAAAATCATAAAGCAAATACACGAACCTTCTAGCATAGACATAAATAATAATTGTTTTAAAGAATAAGAACTGCTTCTTTTTTTCGTCCATAAACAAGAAAATAAAATCGTCGAACAGAATTAGAGTTTTAAATTATTCCAGGGTTGGAAGTTGAAAAAAAAAGGTTGGTAAAAAAATAACCAAAAATAATATTTTTTCAGTTAAAAATATATCATGTTTCAGTTCTCGTTGTACCTTCATAGTGAACAGACGTAATAGCGGAATTTTTCTTACATACAAACTAAACAAAAAAAAAAATCATACAAAAAATATTCGTAGTACATATTAATTTTGATAAATAAGCCTTTTTTTGCTTTGCTAATATTTTTACATATAGAAACAACAAAAACAAAAAAAAAACCGTAAACAAAAAAACATACAAAGTACCCTTGAGGAATACTCTATATGAGTACCCCAAAGGAAAAAAATAGTGAAGTGAGTTCTAACGGCAGAAATGCCTATTTTACTGTGAGTTTTGATGCTCATAATGATAACAATAAAAATAAAAAGTCTGATAATAGACTTGCTGTGAGTTCTGAAGCTCTTAACAAAAATCGAAAATCTGATAATAGACTTTCTCTAACGGCAAAACCACAGTTTCGTCAGCGATCAACTTCGCTTTGTCCAATGCCAACTAGTGAATCGTTGACATTATTGCCTAGTACTTCTACATTTAACTCAGCGATATCATCCGCTTTGGGCTCGTGGTCATCACTTAAACAAGTTGTCACTGAAGATAAGAGCAGCCCAAAACCCAAGGTCCAAGTCGGAATGGACAGATACACAGAAAAAAAAGATTTGTAAATACAAGTAATTTATTTGTGAATACAATTAAAATACTATTTAAAAAGGCACCTACAACGATTTTTGCAAATACAAACACGCATTTGTAACATAAGAAAACAAAACCAACTCAATTATTTCCAATTAAAATGATTGTGTTATTCACAATTTAGTTGTTAACAAAAAACAAAAATTTTTAATGAATTTGTTTTTCAAATTCTAATGTGTTGATTCTTTTTTTGTATTTTTATTTTTTTCTAGAACTTGGTTTTGTGTTAAATGTTCAAGTTGTTTGGGATGAATCGAACCGGCTAATAGACTGACGTACTTACCACTCAGCTAAAGAGCAAATCGTTATTAGATAAGCAAATAATGAATACACACAAAATGCGAGATCTTCTACATGTGCGTATTTCGTTATGATATAATTTAACAAATAATTTTGTTGAGTAATTTAATAGATTAGAAAAATTTAAATTTGTTATATCAACAATAAGCAGCATCAAAATCTTTAGTTGACATTTTTAATTTTGAGTTTTTGCTCCATGTATAACGTAAAATTTGGTTAGTTCAGTTTATTGAAAAAAATTTCTGTGTTTGTCATATCAACAAATTAATTTTTTATATTAACTAAATACATATATATTTCAATTTAAATTAATTATGAACAATTTGTTTTGCTGGTTGCATTTTGATGATATTTTTTTCTGCTTGAACCAAATGATATAAGATTGAAAAAAAATGAGACCCATCCAATATATAATTTAAGATATCTCTTGTATCGAAAAATAACCGTTGAAGAACCACACAAGCGTTCAGGACCCGTACAGTGCCATAATTGTCAAGAATATGGACATACTAAAACTTACTGCAAATTACCTACTGTTTGTGTTGTGTGCGGCGAATTACACGGCACTGCTAGTTGCAATAAACCAAAAGATCAAAGTGGCAAAAAATTTAGTAATTGTGGAGGTAATCACACCGCTAACTACAGAGGTTGTCCTGTGTACTCTTTCGTCAAACAGACTATGAGGCAAACACCTAAATTGGCCCCAGCCCAATCAACAAACGCTTTATCAGCCACTATTGCGCAAGTGAGCCATTTTTCCGTGCAATGACTACTAAGATATTTTTTAAATCGCAGCCAATTAACACGATTTATCAAATTCGCATATGGGTGAGGTAAATCACTTCCTAACGGGCTACAAATTGTACGATCGTGGGAGAGTGATCGGACGAGAGATCTAGAGAAGCTTCAATTTGAATTAAATCCCTAGAGATATTTTTCATAACGCCAAAATCTATTACATCCGGAATTTTACGTATGTCAGTAGGCCAATAAGTGGGCTCCCCACTCGAAATGACATCCAAGCCCATTTTGGAAATTGTATTGAACAACGCTCGACCTCTGGGTGTAATAAGACGCGAACCCCAGAAGGTGTGTTTAGCATTTTAGTCGCCAGCTGCTACGAAACAAGGGCCCAGAGATTTGTAAAAATCCTCGTATTGATCCTCAGTAATTGCGAATCTAGGAGGAGAGTAAATTGATGATATGACAAAATTAGTGCAAAAATTTTCGACACAAATATTCGTTGCTTGTAAATGTTCTTCACAAATGTTGTCAATAAAATAATGCTTGAGTCTTGACTTTATTAAAATTGCTGATCCACCGCATGCTCTTCCTCTCGGGTCCTTTGAATCATATAAGGTGTAGCCATAAATTTTAAAAAGGCTTCTCGAAGTCAAATGAGTCTCAGAGACCAACATTATGTCAATATTTTTTCCGTGAGGAAGTGCTCAAGTTCATTTTTATGTTGGCGAATGCCGTTTGCGTTCCAGAAACATATTTTTAACGTGTTCATGGTTTGTTAACTAAAGCTTGAAGCAATGTATTCTGCATTCGCAGCATTTCTTGCATCATGCTAGTCATATTTGTTGTAAAATTATTTATAGTTTGCACCAGATTATCAATAGTAGTTTCAAGGCGATTATAATTAAAGTTTGAGTGTGTATTTGTAGAATTATTTTGCGGTGAAACATTTTGTGTCGGAATAGAACTAGCCTTAGCAGCATCTGCATACGATACACGGGAAGTAACTGGTTGGCTCATTTGCTGAAAAGTGGCAGAGTAAACGTTTGCTGATTGAGCTGGAGCTAATTTAGGTTTTTGCACCATAGTCTTCTTTACCAAAGAGTACACACGACAACCTCTGTAGTGATTACCTCCACAATTACTGCATTTTTTATCACTTTGATCTTTTGGTTTGTTGCAGCAGTATGTTTTTGTATGGCCATATTCTTGGCAATTATGGCACTGTACAGGACCTGAACGCTTATGTGGCTCTTCAACTGTGATTTTTCGGTACAAGAGGTATTTTAAATTATAAATTGGATGCGTCTCATTTTTTTTCAATTTTATATCATTAGGCTCAAGTTCAACACGAAATAGGGGTTGGGGAATCTTTTCTCTATTTATTATATTGGACACATTTTTTACCTTGAACCCCTGGAGGACGAGTGCATCTTTTATTTCTTCGGGGGCAACATAAGAATCTATGCCCTTCAATACGATCTGCATGCCTTTAGTGCTTTTAAGCTGGTATGTGTAGAAGCTTGTTTTACTTTTTTCAAATTCAGCAACCATTTTGCGGAAATCAGTTTCGTCATAGATTTGAATTTTCGTTTCATCGATATTGCCATGTTTTATTGGAACAATGTGAAATTTATTCTCACCAATTACCGAAATTAATTTCTTAATAAGAGCGTTTGAATTTTTTTCTCTCAAATATATTGGTGGCGGCTTGGAGGTTTTTTTCGCGGATATATCAGGTGTGTCGTTGTCATCTTGAAATATTTGAAAACGATTAGTAGATGATGCGCTGTTATCCCTAGATACCTTTGAAGCAGATGCAATTTTAGTAGAATTAGGGCTTCGCCCGCGCTTTCCCACAATAATATATCGGTCCATTCCAATTTGGACCTTGGGTTTTGGGCTTTTTTTATTTTCAGTGACTAATTGGGTAAGTGATGAATCGGATGATATCGCTGATTTAAATGACGAAGTAGTAGGCAACTGTAATGTTAACGAATCAGTTGACATTGGACAAAGCGAAGTTGATCGCTGACGAAAAATTGGCTTAGCCGTTAAAAAAAAGTCTGTCATCAAGTTTTTTATTTATTTTTTTTAAATTAAGATCATCAGAACTCACAGTAAGTCTATCATCAAATTTGTTATTTTTATTGTTATCATTAAGATCATCAGAGCTCACAGTAAGATAGGCATTTCTGCCGTTATCACTCACTTCGCAATTATTTGTTTTCGAGGTACTCATATAGAGTATTCCTCAAGGGCACTTTGTAAGTGTATTCCTCAAGGGCACTTTAAGTTATTTTGTTTACGGTTGTTTTTGTTTTTTTTTTGTTTTAGTTATTACTGTCTATGTAAAAAAAAAATAAAATATTAGTAAAGCAAAAATAGCTTGTTTATCAAAGTTAATGTACAACAAATATTATGTACTACAAATATTTTTTTTTTGTATGTTTTTTTTTTTTTTGGTTTAGTATGTAAAAAGAAATTCCGCTAGTACTTCTGTTCACTATGAAGGTACAACGAGAACTGCCATCCTTAATGAAAATATTAAACAGGCTGCTGAACATGCCTCTACCGCCCATCCGCAGACTAGGATAAATAAAATTTATTCTACGGATATTGAACGTCTCGTAAGTGAAAAAAGAAGAACTAGAAGAGAATGGCAACAGCACAGATCACCCCAACTTAAAATCAGATTTAAAGAGTGTACTAAGCGACTCCAAGAGTTGCTTGCATTTGAAAAAACTGCATCTCTTAAAAATTATTTGGAAGGTCTTGATGTCACACCAGCATCTAATTACTCTTTGTGGCGCGCTGCTAGAAAGCTTAAAACACCAGTTGAGTTTAAACCACCTCTGGTGCTGTTGATTTGCCAAATGTAGTAGCGCTACCCCCTCGACCAATAAAATTTAAGACGCGTGATGTACAAAAAATAATTGCAGAACTCAACCCGAAAAAAGCCCCGGGTATTGATGGAATTAGTAACCAGATGTTGATGAAGTTGCCTCGTATAGCTATTAGAATCCTGTTATTCATTTTAAACGCTATTTTACGACTGGAGTATTTTCCAAACAGCTGGAAGCTTGCCAAGGTTAAAATGATTTCAAAGCCGGGCAAAGATCTTACCAAAGCTGAGTCATATAGGCCAATAAGTTTACTGTCAACAATGTCAAAGCTCTTTGAAAAGTTACTCATGATAAAATTGTCCCCAATTCTAACTGATAATGAGTGCATACCGGATCATCAATTTGGATTTAGAAGTCAGCATAGCACCATTGAACAAACTCATATACTACGTTTATACGCGCACTATTTGCAAATAAAATTATTTGCAAATAATTTAACTCACTGTTTATACGGCATAGCAAAAGTTCACAAACTTGGTAGCACTTCTATAGAAAGTTTACTTATGTTGACAAAAAAATAGTGTAAAATGCACAAAATATCAAATAATTATTTGTTTTAATTGTTATTATTTGCTTCTATCAATGTTTTTTGTGCAATATTTATCCATTTATTGTTTTTTCTTATGAAACATTTGTAAGCGTGGCAACCTTTTCCATTTTATTTGCAAATAGTGCGTTAATCGTGAATAGTTTTCTGAATTAGTAAGTCGCAATAAAAACAATAATATGGCAACAATTTACAGTTTTATTTGCAAATAAGCCCTGCGTATAAACGTAGTATTAGATTGGTTCAATTTATAAGAAAAACTTTTGAAGAAAAAAAGTATTGCTCTGCGCTGTTCATTGACGTTTCTCAGGGATTTGATAAAGTGTGGCATGAAGGCCTAATTTTAAAATTAAAAACTTACCTACCAATAAATATTCTAAATCTGCTGGAAAGTTACATTATTGCCCGGAAGTTCACTGTTGTGGAAGGAGACTTTATGAGTACGCCTGAAATAATCTCATCTGGTGTGCCACAGGGGAGTATACTGGGGCCAGTTTTATATTTGATTTATACTTGTGATATGCCCTTGAGCACCAATATCCATACATCTACGTTTGCCGATGATACAGCCTGCCTTAGTATGCACGAAAACCCACACGAGGCTTCCCGATATCTTCAGCAACATATTACTCAGCTAGAACTATGGTTAAACATGTGGAGAATAAAGGTAAACGAACAGTAAGAAGTGTGCTCAGGTAACATTTACCTTAAGAAAAGACAGTTGTTCCACCGTTACAATCAATAATCAAATTGTTCCTCAAAACTTACATGTGAAATACCTTGGCATACATCTTGATCGAAGGCTCACATGGAAATACTACATTGACTCCAAGCTAACGCAAATGAAACTTAAACTAACTCAGATACATTGGCTAGTTGGTACACGCAAAGAAAAAATATGGTTGAGGTAACCATAATCAAACAGCAACATACTATGATTGAATTATATGGTTGCAGTCAAATCATATTATTGTCAATGAAAAAGCTAAGTTTTAATAATATTATTATCTACAAAAACAATTAACCTTGTTATACCTAATCTTGTTATTGTAAATAAGACAACACTATTGTTAGATGTGACTAAAATATAATTGATACATGCCATACCATGTTCTAATATTATAATAATATTGTTAAATATGACCATAGTATTATTTTATGCAATAATAATATTTTGTTTTTTAATCATATATTTATTGGCAAATCTTTTGTTCAAAACAGCTGTGCGGTAAATCCGAAATAAAAATAAATTAATATTGTTGAAAGAAAATGTATGTATGTATGTATAGAAATGTGTACTTACATATATGTGTGTACACGAAATACAGACATATCTGTATAAATAGATATATATACATACATATATACGTACATATTATTTTTATTTATCTACCCTTTTTTTGATACTTTTTTATTTATTTAACACCACGCGTGCACTACCGAAAGCTTAGAAATGAAACACTGAACTGACAGATGTTTACGAAAAAGATTTTTTTAAAAACTTAACATAGTATGGTTTTGGATAACATTATATTGTTATTTACATCATATTAGTTTTACACAATAATACAAATTATATTGTAGTCATAAATTGTTAACAAAACTATATTGTTAAACTCTAACCATATCGCACTTTCTATGAATATAATAATGTAATTATTAAATTCAAACATTACTGTGTTTATCGTAACGAAATTAATGTTTAAAATAACAATAACAAGTTTTCAACGACCACACATTTGTTTCAGAGAACATAATATTGTTTTCTCAACCATTTTACAACCATATCTTTTCTTTGCGTGTAGAAACTCAACCCTCACCCTAGATTGTAAACTTTTAATATACAAGTCGCTCTTAAAACCTATATGGTGCTACGGAATTCAGCTATGGGGTACTGCTTCAGCTTCTAATGTCGAGAGAATCCAACGAAGGCAAAACAAAATTTTACGGTTAATAACATCGGCTCCATGGTACATAAAAAATTCAAATATACATCGTGACTTAAATATGCCACTAGTGACTGAAGAAATTGCAAAAAACGCTGGCAAATATTTAACAAAACTCGAGTCACATCCTAATCCGCTTGCCCGTAATATTTTGAACTTTACTGGACACATCCGCCTAAAAAAGAGGGATACAAGGGCTCTTATTCACAGCACTCCAGATGGGACTTCCTGAAAATTCTTTTATTTTTTATAATCAAGTTCTCGTTGTACCTTCATAGTGAACAGAAGTATTAGCGGAATTTCTTTTTACATACTAAACCAAAAAAACCATACAAAAAATATATTTGTAGTACATAATATTTGTTGTACATTAACTTTGATAAACAAGCTATTTTTGCTTTGCTAATATTTTTTTTTTACATAGACAGTAATAACTAAAACAAAAAAAAAACAAAAACAACCGTAAACAAAATAACTTAAAGTGCCCTTGAGGAATACACTTACAAAGTGCACTTGAGGAATACTTTATATGAGTACCTCGAAAACAAATAATTGCGAAGTGAGTGATAACGGCAGAAATGCCTATCTTACTGTGAGCTCTGATGATCTTAATGATGACAATAAAAATAACAAATTTGATGATAGACTTACTGTGAGTTCTGATGATCTTAATTTAAAAAAAATAAATAAAAAACTTGATGACAGACTTTTTTTTAACGGCTAAG
This sequence comes from Tachina lurida, assembly GCA_944452675.1. NCBI lineage: Eukaryota > Metazoa > Arthropoda > Insecta > Diptera > Tachinidae > Tachina > Tachina lurida. Next base: position 33,750,410 of record OX101755.1, on the reverse strand, counting down.
CCAATTTTTCGTCAGCGATCAACTTCGCTTTGTCCAATGTCAACTGATTCGTTAACATTACAGTTGCCTACTACTTCGTCATTTAAATCAGCGATATCATCCGATTCATCACTTACCCAATTAGTCACTGAAAATAAAAAAAGCCCAAAACCCAAGGTCCAAATTGGAATGGACCGATATATTATTGTGGGAAAGCGCGGGCGAAGCCCTAATTCTACTAAAATTGCATCTGCTTCAAAGGTATCTAGAGATAACAGCGCATCATCTACTAATCGTTTTCAAATATTTCAAGATGACAACGACACACCTGATATATCCGCGAAAAAAACCTCCAAGCCGCCACCAATATATTTGAGAGAAAAAAATTCAAACGCTCTTATTAAGAAATAAATTTCGGTAATTGGTGAGAATAAATTTCACATTGTTCCAATAAAACATGGCAATATCGATGAAACGAAAATTCAAATCTATGACGAAACTGATTTCCGCAAAATGGTTGCTGAATTTGAAAAAAGTAAAACAAGCTTCTACACATACCAGCTTAAGAGCACTAAAGGCATGCAGATCGTATTGAAGGGCATAGATTCTTATGTTGCCCCCGAAGAAATAAAAGATGCACTCGTCCTCCAGGGGTTCAAGGTAAAAAATGTGTCCAATATAATAAATAGAGAAAAGATTCCCCAACCCCTATTTCGTGTTGAACTTGAGCCTAATGATATAAAATTGAAAAAAAATGAGACGCATCCAATTTATAATTTAAAATACCTCTTGTACCGAAAAATCACAGTTGAAGAGCCACATAAGCGTTCAGGTCCTCTACAGTGCCATAATTGCCAAGAATATGGCCATACAAAAACATACTGCAATTTACCCTCTGTTTGTGTTGTGTGCGGCGAATTATACGGCACCGCTAGCTGCAACAAACCAAAAGATCAAAGTGATAAAAAATGCAGTAATTGTGGAGGTAATCACACCGCTAACTACAGAGGTTGTCGTGTGTACTCTTTGGTAAAGAAGACTATGGTGCAAAAACCTAAATTAGCTCCAGCTCAATCAGCAAACGTTTACTCTGCCACTTTTCAGCAAATGAGCCAACCAGTTACTTCCCGTGTATCGTATGCAGATGCTGCTAAGGCTAGTTCTATTCCGACACAAAATGTTTCACCGCAAAATAATTCTACAAATACACACTCAAACTTTAATTATAATCGCCTTGAAGCCACTATTGAAAATCTTGTGCAAACTATAAACAATTTTACAACAAATATGACTAGCATGATGCAAGAAATGTTGCGAATGCAGAATACTCTGCTTCAAGCTTTAGTTAACAAACCATGAACACGTTAAAAATATGTTTCTGGAACGCAAACGGCATTCGCCAACATAAAAATGAACTTGAGCACTTCCTCACGGAAAAAAATATTGATATAATGTTGGTCTCTGAGACTCATTTGACTTCGAGAAGCCTTTTTAAAATTTATGGCTACACCTTATATGATTCAAAGGACCCGAGAGGAAGAGCATGCGGTGGATCAGCAATTTTAATAAAGTCAAGACTCAAGCATTATATTATTGATAACATTTGTGAAGAACATTTACAAGCAACTAATATTTGTATTGAAAATTTTTCCAATAATTTTGTCATATCATCAATTTACTCTCCTCCTAGATTCGCAATTACTGAGCATCAATACGAGGATTTTTACAAATCTCTGGGTCCTTGTTTCGTAGCAGCTGGCGACTAAAATGCTAAACACACGTTCTGGGGTTCGCGTCTTATTACACCCAGAGGTCGAGCGTTGTTCAATACAATTTCCAAAATGGGCTTGGATGTCATTTCAAGTGGGGAGCCCACTTATTGGCCTACTGACATACATAAAATTCCGGATGTAATAGACTTTGGCGTTATGAAAAATATCTCTAGGGATTTAATTCAAATTGAAGCTTCTCTAGATCTCTCGTCCGATCACTCTCCCACGATCGTTACAATTTGTAGCCCATTAAGAATTGATTTACATCACCCATATGCCAATTTGATAAATCGTGTAAATTGGCTGCGATTCAAAAAATATCTCAGCAGTCATTGTACGGAAAACATTACGCTTAGAACACCCGATGATGTTGAATCTAACATTGCCAATCTTAACGAAAATATTAAGCAGGCTGCTAAACATGCCACTACCTCCTATCCGCAGACTGGGTTTAATAGACTATATTCTACAGATATTGAACGTCTCGTATGTGAAAAAAGAAGAGCTAGAAGGGAATGGCAACAGCACAGATCACCCCAGAATATAGTTAGATTTAAAGAGTGCACTAATCGACTCCAAGAGCTGCTTGCACATGAAAAAACTGCATCTCTTAAAAACTATCTGGAAAATCTTGATGTCACACCAGCATCAGATTACTCTTTATGGCGTGCTGCTAGAAAGCTTAAAACACCCGTTGAGTTTAAACCACCTCTGCGCACATCTACCGGAGGTTGGGCAAGAAGCGATACTGAAAAAGGTAACATATTTGCTGCCCATTTAAAATACGTATTTACCCCAAACACATGTACTGGTGTAATTGATTTGCCAAATGTAGTCGCTCTACCCCCTCAACAAATAAAGTTTAAGACGCGTGATGTGCAAAAACTAATTTCTGAACTCAACCCAAAGAAAGCTCCGGGTTTTGATGGAATTAGTAACCAGATGCTAATAAAGTTGCCTCGTATTGCAATTAGAATACTGTTATTTATTTTTAACGCCATTTTACGACTGCAGTATTATCCAAATAGCTGGAAGCTTGCCAAAGTTAAAATGATTCCAAAGCCGGGCAAAGACCTTACCAAGGCTGAGTCATACAGGCCAATAAGTCTCCTATCAACAATGTCAAAGCATTTCGAAAAACTGTTCATGACAAAATTGTCGCCAATTCTAGTTAATAGTGGGTGCATACCGGACCATCAATTTGGTTTTAGAAGTCAGCATAGCACCATTGAACAAACTCATAGATTGGTCCAATTTATAAGAAGAACATTTGAAGAAAAGAAGTATTGTTCTGCGCTGTTTATCGACGTTTCTCAGGCATTTGATAAAGTGTGGCATGAAGGCCTAATTTTAAAATTAAAAACATATTTGCCAATAAACGTTGTAAGTCTTTTGAAAAGTTACATTACTGCCCGGAAGTTCACTGTTGTGGAAGGAGACTTTATGAGCATGCCTGAAACTATCTCATCCGGTGTGCCACAGGGGAGTATACTGGGGCCAGTTTTGTATTTGATTTATACTTGTGATATGCCTTTGAGCAGCAATATCCACACTTCCACATTTGCTGATGATACAGCCTGCCTTAGTATGCATGAAAATCCTTACGAGGCATCCCGATATCTTCAAGAACACATTACCCAGCTGGAACTATGGTTAAACTTATGGAGAATTAAGGTAAACGAACAAAAGTGTGTTCAAGTAACATATACATTACGAAGAGATACGTGTTTACCCATTCGGATTAACAATCAAGTTGTCCCTCAACATACTCATGTGAAATATCTTGGTATACACCTTGATCGACGGCTTACTTGGAAACACCACATTGACTCTAAGTTAACCCAAATGAAATTAAAATTAACTCAGGTACATTGGCTGATTCAGTCTACATTGCAAACTTTTGATATACAAGTCACTTTTGAAACCGATATGGTGCTACGGAATTCAACTATGGGGCACTGCTTCAGCTTCCAATGTCGAGAGAATCCAACGAAGGCAAAATAAAATTTTGCGATTAATAACATCGGCTCCATGGTATATAAAAAACTCAAATATACATCGTGACTTAAATATGCCACTAGTGACTGAAGAAATTGCAAAAAACGCTGGCAAATATTTAACAAAACTCGAGTCACATCCTAATCCGCTTGCTCGTAATATTTTGAACTTTACTGGACACATCCGCCTAAAAAAGAGGGATACAAGGGCTCTTATACACAACACTCCAGATGGGACTAACTGAAAAATAATTTTTATTTTTTATTTATTTTTTCTTCCTTTTGTTTATCACTACTTAAATATGTATTATTTATAACTATCTCTAAATTTATGTCCGACAGTGGTCGGGCCTAATAATTATATTTTAGATTTAAGATTTGAATACTTATTGTTAGTTCATATAGGAAGATACAATAAATAAATATCATGTATTAAAAAAAAAAAAAAAAAAAATTTATAATTTTTTTTTTCCTTTTGATTATAAATACTTATGTATGCATTATATATAACTACTACTAAGCTTATGTCCGACACTGGTCGGGCCTAATTATATTTTTAGATTTAAGATTTGAATACTTATTGTTAGTTCATATATGAAGATACAATAAATAAAAAATCATGTATTAAAAAAAAATAAAAATTTTGGCGATTTTTGCCTGTTTTGGGGTTTTTTTCATTTTTGGCGATTTTTTTCTGTTTTTAGGGCTTTTTTTATTTTGGAGATTTTTTTCATTTTGGCGATTTTTTTTATTTTGGCGATTTTTTTTCATTTTGGTGATTTTCTTTTATTTTGGCGATTTTTTTTTATTTTAGCAATTTTTCCGGTTATTCGCGATTTATTTAAATCTTAGAAATTTTTTTTTGTAATTTGGCGCTTTTTTCGTTTTGGCGATTTTTTTTTGTTTTTGGCGATTTTTTTCGGCTTGGCGGTTTTATAATTTTTTGATTTTTTAGTTTTACCATTTTCGAAAATTTCAAGAGTTTTGCTCTTACGGTTTCCAAGATACAGCAAGTTGTCAAAATTGCATTAACTGATGGTACAACCTTTAAGTTAAATTTTTTTAAATTTTAGTGTTAATTTTTGTAGTCTGTATAAAAATACACTAACCTTACAAATTTCAAGTGTATATAGATACATACATACAATTGTATGTATATTACATGTGATTTTAAAATTTTTCGTTGCTAGTTTTGGAACACCCTTTAATTTCAAATTCTCATGTATTTGTTGTTGTAGCGGCCAAAGGTCTACACACTGTGTCCAAATTTCAGGTCTCTACTTTTGACTGTTCTCGAGAAAATACCCTGACATAGTTTTAGACATAGTTAATTTTACATAACACAAAAAGTTAAAGTTTTCCAACTCTGGAAACATCTTTTTAATTTTTTTATATTTTTATACCCTTTACCAACAAAAATGGTAAAAGGGTATACATAGGTTTGTCATTCCGTTTGTAATTTCTATAATATCAATAAGCGACCCATATATATATATATATATATATTCTGGATCCTTATGCATAGGGAAGACGAATAAGCGATGTCCGTCTGTCCGTCTGTCTGTACGTGAAATCGGTTTTCCGAAGCTCCCAGAAAAGCTAGAGACTTCGTTCTTGGACTGGTGTGTCAGAAATTTTCCAAAATAGATTGGTATTGAAATTCAGTAATATCGAGCAGACGATTGCAAAGCTGGAAAACTTAAACTTTATTTTGCCATATAAAAGTAACTACCGAAAACAAATTTTTATTTTTTTTTAATAAATGAACTTATTTTACACTTCAGTACGACTAAAATTGGAATTTTATATTAAAAAAATATAAAAGAATTAAAATGACGTTCCCAGGGTTGGAAAACTTGTGTTATGTAAAATTAACTATGTCTAAAACTATATATTCTCGAGAACCGTAGGAGCTACAGAACTGAAATTTGAACACAGTGTGTTCATGGACGCTACAACAAAAAATACTTGAGAATTGTAAATTAAAGGGTGTTCCAAAACGAGCAACGAAAAATTTTAAAATCCCATGTAATATACATATAATTGTATGTATGTACAACAAGTAAGAGTGCTATATTCGGCTGTGCCGAATCTTATATACCCTTTACCAACGTACGTACATATATATAGTATACAGACACGTACATACATATTTGTTTTGTGAAAAAATTTATCATTTTTTTAAAGTTTCCATCTTTGGAGCTATAATTTTCATTTTTCAAATTTCATACACCAAACTTTTCTTTCAGAAGCATAAAATATATTCAATTTATAAAGAAAAAGAAAAAAAAACAAAAAGTGTAAGTTTTCCAACCCTGGAGTCATAATTTTGGATTTTTCTGATTATTGTTACCAATCTAGTTCTTTAAAAAATACATAAAATATGTTAAGTGAAAAAAGCAAGAACGAAATAAGCAAAAACTTAGTTTCATTTAATTCCTTTAATATTAAAAAAATCAGTTAAGTGCGACTTTGAATCGCGCACGAAAGGAAGGTTTTTTGCTCTTTTGAAGTTTTTTTCAGTTAAAACGATTTTTTCAGTTTTGTCGCTTTTTTCTCGTTTTGGCGATTTTGTCTGTTTTTGGAGGTTTTTTTCATTTTGGCGATTTTTTTCTGTTGTTGGGCTTTTCTTCATTTTGGAGATTTTTCTCATTTTGACGATTTTTTCTGTTTTTTTGGGTTTTTTTCGCGATATTTTTTGGCGATTTTTTTGTTTTTTTTTCGTTTTGGTGATTTTTTTCATTTTGGCGATTTTTTTTCATTTTGGCAATTTTTTTCTTTTTTTTCGTTTTGGTGATTTTTTTCATTTTGGCGATTTTTTTTTCATTTTGGCGATTTTTTTTCATTTTGGCAATTTTCTTTCATTTTGGCGATTTCTGTTTTCATTTTAGCAATTTTTCCGTTTTTTTGCGATTTATTTTAGTCTTAGAAATGTTTTTTTAATTTAATGCTTATTTTCGTTTTGGCGATTTTTTTCTGTTATTTAAGTTTTTTCTTTTTTGGCGATTTTTTTCATTTTGGCGATTTTTTCTGTTTTTTAGGGTTTTTTTCGTTTTGGCGATTTTTTTTCATTTTGACGATTTTTTCTGTTTTTTAGCGTTTTTTTCGTTTTGGTAATTTTTTTCATTTTGGCGATTTTTTTTTCATTTTGGCGATTTTTTTCTGTTTTTTTTCGTTTTGGCGATTTTTTTTTTCATTTTAGCATTTTTCCGTTTTTTTGCGATTTATTTTAGTTTTATAACTTTTTTTTAATTTGGTGCTTTTTTCGTTTAAGCGATTTTTTTCTGTTTTTGGCTTTTTTTCATTTTAACGATTTTTTTGTTTTTTGGGGTTTTTTTTCGTTTTGGCGATTTTTTTCATTTTGGCGATTTTTTTTTCATTTTTTCGATTTTTTCTGTTTTTTTGGGTTTTTTTTTCGTTTTGGTGATTTTTTTCATTATGGCGATTTTCATTTTGGCGATTTTCTTTCATTTTGGCGATTTTTGTTTTCATTTTAGCAATTTTTCCGTTTTTTTGTGCTTTTTTTAATTTGGTGCTTTTTTTCGTTTTGGCGATTTTTTTCTGTTTTTAGGGCTTTTTTTATTTTGGAGATTTTTTTCATTTTGGCGATTTTTTTTATTTTGGCGATTTTTTTTCATTTTGGTGATTTTCTTTTATTTTGGCGATTTTTTTTTATTTTAGCAATTTTTCCGGTTATTCGCGATTTATTTAAATCTTAGAAATTTTTTTTTGTAATTTGGCGCTTTTTTCGTTTTGGCGATTTTTTTTTGTTTTTGGCGATTTTTTTCGGCTTGGCGGTTTTATAATTTTTTGATTTTTTAGTTTTACCATTTTCGAAAATTTCAAGAGTTTTGCTCTTACGGTTTCCAAGATACAGCAAGTTGTCAAAATTGCATTAACTGATGGTACAACCTTTAAGTTAAATTTTTTTAAATTTTAGTGTTAATTTTTGTAGTCTGTATAAAAATACACTAACCTTACAAATTTCAAGTGTATATAGATACATACATACAATTGTATGTATATTACATGTGATTTTAAAATTTTTCGTTGCTAGTTTTGGAACACCCTTTAATTTCAAATTCTCATGTATTTGTTGTTGTAGCGGCCAAAGGTCTACACACTGTGTCCAAATTTCAGGTCTCTACTTTTGACTGTTCTCGAGAAAATACCCTGACATAGTTTTAGACATAGTTAATTTTACATAACACAAAAAGTTAAAGTTTTCCAACTCTGGAAACATCTTTTTAATTTTTTTATATTTTTATACCCTTTACCAACAAAAATGGTAAAAGGGTATACATAGGTTTGTCATTCCGTTTGTAATTTCTATAATATCAATAAGCGACCCATATATATATATATATATATATATTCTGGATCCTTATGCATAGGAAGACGAATAAGCGATGTCCGTCTGTCCGTCTGTCTGTACGTGAAATCGGTTTTCCGAAGCTCCCAGAAAAGCTAGAGACTTCGTTCTTGGACTGGTGTGTCAGAAATTTTCCAAAATAGATTGGTATTGAAATTCAGTAATATCGAGCAGACGATTGCAAAGCTGGAAAACTTAAACTTTATTTTGCCATATAAAAGTAACTACCGAAAACAAATTTTTATTTTTTTTTAATAAATGAACTTATTTTACACTTCAGTACGACTAAAATTGGAATTTTATATTAAAAAAATATAAAAGAATTAAAATGACGTTCCCAGGGTTGGAAAACTTGTGTTATGTAAAATTAACTATGTCTAAAACTATATATTCTCGAGAACCGTAGGAGCTACAGAACTGAAATTTGAACACAGTGTGTTCATGGACGCTACAACAAAAAATACTTGAGAATTGTAAATTAAAGGGTGTTCCAAAACGAGCAACGAAAAATTTTAAAATCCCATGTAATATACATATAATTGTATGTATGTACAACAAGTAAGAGTGCTATATTCGGCTGTGCCGAATCTTATATACCCTTTACCAACGTACGTACATATATATAGTATACAGACACGTACATACATATTTGTTTTGTGAAAAAATTTATCATTTTTTTAAAGTTTCCATCTTTGGAGCTATAATTTTCATTTTTCAAATTTCATACACCAAACTTTTCTTTCAGAAGCATAAAATATATTCAATTTATAAAGAAAAAGAAAAAAAACAAAAAGTGTAAGTTTTCCAACCCTGGAGTCATAATTTTGGATTTTTCTGATTATTGTTACCAATCTAGTTCTTTAAAAAATACATAAAATATGTTAAGTGAAAAAAGCAAGAACGAAATAAGCAAAAACTTAGTTTCATTTAATTCCTTTAATATTAAAAAAATCAGTTAAGTGCGACTTTGAATCGCGCACGAAAGGAAGGTTTTTTGCTCTTTTGAAGTTTTTTTCAGTTAAAACGATTTTTTCAGTTTTGTCGCTTTTTTCTCGTTTTGGCGATTTTGTCTGTTTTTGGAGGTTTTTTTCATTTTGGCGATTTTTTTCTGTTGTTGGGCTTTTCTTCATTTTGGAGATTTTTCTCATTTTGACGATTTTTTCTGTTTTTTTGGGTTTTTTTCGCGATATTTTTTGGCGATTTTTTTGTTTTTTTTCGTTTTGGTGATTTTTTTCATTTTGGCGATTTTTTTTCATTTTGGCAATTTTTTTCTTTTTTTTCGTTTTGGTGATTTTTTTCATTTTGGCGATTTTTTTTTCATTTTGGCGATTTTTTTTCATTTTGGCAATTTTCTTTCATTTTGGCGATTTCTGTTTTCATTTTAGCAATTTTTCCGTTTTTTTGCGATTTATTTTAGTCTTAGAAATTTTTTTTAATTTAATGCTTATTTTCGTTTTGGCGATTTTTTTCTGTTATTTAAGTTTTTTCTTTTTTGGCGATTTTTTTCATTTTGGCGATTTTTTCTGTTTTTTAGGGTTTTTTTCGTTTTGGCGATTTTTTTTCATTTTGACGATTTTTTCTGTTTTTTAGCGTTTTTTTCGTTTTGGTAATTTTTTTCATTTTGGCGATTTTTTTTTCATTTTGGCGATTTTTTTCTGTTTTTTTTCGTTTTGGCGATTTTTTTTTTCATTTTAGCATTTTTCCGTTTTTTTGCGATTTATTTTAGTTTTATAACTTTTTTTTAATTTGGTGCTTTTTTCGTTTAAGCGATTTTTTTCTGTTTTTGGCTTTTTTTCATTTTAACGATTTTTTTGTTTTTTGGGGTTTTTTTTCGTTTTGGCGATTTTTTTCATTTTGGCGATTTTTTTTTCATTTTTTCGATTTTTTCTGTTTTTTTTGGGTTTTTTTTCGTTTTGGTGATTTTTTTCATTATGGCGATTTTCATTTTGGCGATTTTCTTTCATTTTGGCGATTTTTGTTTTCATTTTAGCAATTTTTCCGTTTTTTTGTGCTTTTTTTAATTTGGTGCTTTTTTTCGTTTTGGCGATTTTTTCTTGTTTTTGGCGATTTTTTCGGTTTGGCAATTTTATAATTTTTTATTTTTTCAGTTTTACCGTTTTTGAAAATTTCAAGAGTTTTGCTCTTACGGTTTCCAAGATACAGCAAATTGTCAAAATTACATAGTCAAAATTGCATTAACTGATGGAACACCCTTTAATTTAAATTTTTTTAAATTTTTGTGTTAATTTTTGTAGTCTGTATAAAAATACACTAACCTTACAAATTTCAAGTGTATATACATACAATTGTATATATACTACATGGGATTTTAAAATTTTTCGTTGCTCGTTTTGGAACACCCTTTAATTTCCAATTATCATGTATTTGTTGTTGTAGCGGCCAAAGGTCTACATACTGTGTCCAAATTTCAGGTCTGTAGCTCTTACGGTTCTCGAGAAAATACTAATATAGTTTTAGACATAGTTAATTTTACATAACACAAAAAGTTAAAGTTTTCCAACCCTGGAAACGTCTTTTTAATTTTTTTGTATTTTTTTAATTTAAAATTCCAATTTTAGTCGTACTGAAGTGTAAAATATGTACATTTATTAAAAATAAATAAAAATTTGTTTTCGGGAGTTACTTTTATATGGCAAAATGAAGTTTAAGTTTTCCAGCTCTGCAATCGTCTGCCCGATTTTGCTGAATTTCAATACCAATCTATTTTGGAAAATTTCTGACACACCAGTCCAAGAACGAAGTTTCTAGCTCTTCTGGGAGCTTCGGAAAACCGATTTCACGTACAGACAGACGGACAGACGGACAGACGGACAGACGGACAGACGGACAGACGGACAGACGAACAGACGGACATCGCTTATTCGTCTTCCCTATGCATAAGGATCCAGAATATATATATTATATGGGTCGCTTATTGATTTTATAGAAATTACAAACGGAATGACAAACCTATATATACCCTTTTACCATTTTTGTTGGTAAAGGGTATAAAAATTAACACTAAAATTTCAAAAAATTTTAATTAAAGGGTTCCATCAGATAATGCAATTTTGACAACTTGCTGTATCTTGGAAACCGTAAGAGTAAAACTCTTGAAATTTTCAAAAACGGTAAAACTAAAAAATCAAAAAATTATAAAATCGCCAAACCGAAAAAAATCGCCAAAAACAAAAAAAAATCGCCAAAACGAAAAAAAGCACCAAATTACAAAAAAAATGTCTAAGACTAAAATAAATCGCGAATAACCGGAAAAATTGCTTATATGAAAAAAACGCCAAAATGAAAGAAAATCACCAAAATGAAAAATAACCCCAAAATGAAAAAATCGCCAAAATGAAAAAAAAAATCGCCAAAACGAAAAAAACCCCAAAAAACAGAAAAAAGTCGCCAAAATGAAAAAAAAACCCAAACACAGGAAAAAAAATCGCCAAAATGAAAAAAATCTCCAAAATGAAAAAAAAAACCTAAAATGAAAAAGAAACCTAAAAAAACAGAAAAAAAATCGCCAAAATGAAAAAAAAATCGCCAAAATGAAAAAAATCTCCAATATAAAAATAAGCCCCCAAAAACAGAAAAAACTCACCAAAATGATAAAAAATCGCCAAAATGAAAAAAAATCGCCAAAACGAAAAAAACCCCAAAAAACAGAAAAAATCGCCTAAATGAAAAGAAGCAGTAAAAACAGAAAAAAAATCGCCAAAATGAAAAAAAATCGCCAAAATAAAACAAATCGCTAAAAATGAAAAAAAACCCAAAAACAGAAAAAAATCGCCAAAATGAGAAAAAAGCGATTAAACTGAAAAAATTGTTTAAACTGAAAAAAAAACTTCAAAAAACCAAAAAAGCCACATTAAAACATGCTCAGAACCGAATGTACGGTACCCTTCGTGCGCGAGTCAAAGTCGCACTTTACTGAATTTTTTAATATTAAAGGAATTAAATGAAACTAAGTTTTTTCTTATTTCGTTTTTGCTTCGTTCACTTAACATATTTTATGTATTTTTTAAAAAACTAGATTAGTATCAATAATCAGAAAAATCTAAAATTATGACTTCAGGGTTGGAAAACTTACGCTTTTTGTATTATGTAAAACTAAATAGGTCTAAATAATTAATTTTTCCTTTATAAATCAAATATATTTTATGCTTCTGAAAGAAAAAATTGGCCTATAAAATTATAAAAATGAAAACCAAGGCTGCAGAGATGGAAACTTTGAACTTTTTTTGATAATAAAGTAACTAAGTAAAACTAAGTTTTTTCTTTTTTCCTTTTTGCTTTTTTCACTTAACATATTTTATGTATTTTTTAAAGAACTAGATTGGTACTCGTATAAGCAATTAGAAAAATCCTAAATTATGATTCCAGGGTTGGAAAACTTACACTTTTTGTGTTATGTAAAATTAAATAGTTCTAAAAATTTTTTTCTTTTCCTTTATAAATTGAATATATTTAATGCTTCTGAAAGAAAACTTTGGCGTATAAAATTTGAAAACTGAAAATTACAGCTCCAAAGATGGAACCTTTGATATTTTTTTTTAAATATTAGAGTATAAAATTAATTTTTTTTATTTATTTGTTCATTTAACGCACTTTATTAATTTTTTAACTTAGAAAAATCTAAAAGGTTGATTCCAGGGTTGGTAAATTTATTGTTTTTTTACAAAAGTAAATAGGTCAAGTTAGTTTTTTCTTTTTGTCTACAAGTTTTATATACTTTGTAACTTAGAATGAATAAATTTGGCATAGAAATTAGAAAAATAAAATACATAGCTCCAGAGCTGGAAAACTTAATTTTTTTCTGGTATATTTTTTTTTTTTTTCATATACATATTTATTTATTGTATCTTCAAAAATGAACTAACAATGAGTAATCAAATCTTAAATCTAAATATAATTATTAGGCCCGACCAATATCGGACATAAGCTTAGTGATAGTTATAAATAATACATAAGTAGTGATAATCAAAAAGAAGTATTTTTAAGCAGTCCCATCTGGAGTGTTGGGTATAATAGCCCTTGTGTCCCTCTTTTTTAAGCGGATGTGTCCAGTAAAGCTCAAAATATTACGGGCAAGCGGATTAGGATGTGACTGGAGTTTAGTTAAATATTTGCCTGCGTATTTTGCAATTTCTTCAGTCACTAGTGGCATATTTAAATCACGATGAATATTTGAATTTTTAATGTACCATGGAGCAGATGTTATCAAACGTAAAATTTTGATTTGCCTTCGTTGGATTTTCTCAATATTTGAAGCTGAAGCAGTGCCCCATAGCTGAATTCCATAGCACCATATTGGCTTCAAAAGCGACTTGTATATCAAAAGTTTGCAGTCTAGGCTGAGTGTTGAATTTCTGCCAATTAACCAATATATTTGAGTCAATTTAAGTTTCATTTGGGTTAACTTAGAGTCAATATGATATTTCCATGTAAGCCTTCGATCAAGGTGTATTCCAAGGTATTTCACTTGAGAATGTTCAGGAATATTTTGATTGTTGATTCGAATGGGGGAACAGGTATCTTTTCTTAGGGTAAACGTTATATGAACACAGTTTTGTTCATTTACTTTTATTCTCCATAAATTCAACCATATTTCAAGCTGGGTAATGTGTGCTTGGAGATTGCGGGATGCCTCATCAGGGTTTTTGTGAATACTCAAACAGGCTGTATCATCGGCAAATGTAGAAGTGTGTATGTTATTGCTCACAGGCATATCACAAGTATATATTAGATCAATGATGCGCACACAATGCCCCCGGGGGCCGAACACTTTTCGCGATTTACATATACACAACAGGAATGTTGACGAAGCGCACTACAAAGAGGACAAAAGTTATAATTTTATTCTGTTGTATGCCAAATTATAAGCAAGAAGGTTGATGTCGCTTGATTTGTTATGATCCAACAACAAAATAAACAGTTGAGATTACAAGTTAGAGAAAAAGAGAAGAACAACTGAGTATTTTTATGATTTTTTTTTCCAGCATTTCAATACACTTGGAATAATTGTATGTTTACATATTAACCATTTTTTATTATTTTGAAATGTGGAAGGTATATTATGAGAAAAAATTTTTATTTTCACTAAACATATTTAATGAAGCTGAGTGCCTTGTATGCAATCAAAAATTAAAAAAAATAAGTGCATACAGTTTTAAGCGTCATTATGAAAGTCGCCATTTAGAACTGTGTAGTTTGTCAGGGGAGGACAGAGATAGGCTTATAACAAAATTATAAAAGAATTTGGAATTGAAAAATAATAAAGCTTTGCGTGATTGTAAGTAAAATCAATACAAATACCGCAACATGCAGCCAACTAAAGGCTACATACCTAATTGCCTTAGGTTTAGCAAAAAAGGGGTGGCGTAAAACAATCATTCGTAATTGAACTTTTTTTTTTATTTCCACTTAATCTTTTTCATGGATATACTATTTAATTTTTTTAATGCTTCATTCATACTTCAGTTCATGTTATTAATTAAACATAAAAAATGTTGTATACAAAAACATTATTCAATACATTTACCAGCAAATTTCTCCCAGTGCACTCACCACTACACACACATTTTTAAGCTGTTTCTCTTTGTGGACAACGCTGTATTAGATACAAGACTGGCCCCAGAATACTACCCTGTAGCACACCAGAAGATATAGATTCGGGTACACTCATGAAGTCTCCTTCCACAACGGTAAATTTCCTATCAACAATATAACTTTCCAAAAGCTTTTGTATGTTTATTGGTAGGTATGTCTTCAATTTTAAAACTAGGCCTTCGTGCCATACTTTATCAAATGCCTGAGAAACATCAATAAAAAGGGCAGAACAATACTTTTTTTCTTCAAATGTCCTCCTTACAACTTGAACCAATCTATGCGTTTGCTCAATAGTGCTATGCTGACTTCTAAAGCCAAATTGATGGTCCGGGATGCACCCACTATCAGCTAAAATTGTGGACAATTTAGTCATGAGCAGCTTTTCGAAAAGCTTTGAAATTGTTGATAGTAAGCTTATAGGCCTATATGACTCAGCCTTGGTAAGATCTTTGCCTGGCTTTGGAATCATTTTAATCTTGGCAAGTTTCCAGTTATGTGGAAAATACTGCATTCGTAAAATGGCATTAAAAATAAATAGCAAGATTCTTATTGCAATATGAGGCAAGTTCATCAGCATCTTGTTACTAATGCTATCAATACCTGGAGCTTTCTTCGGGTCGAGTTCAGCAATTATTTTTTGTAGTTCACACATCTTAAACCATAAGGGACAAGGGGTAGAGAGACTACACTCGGTAATCCGGCAGCACCCGTACATGAATTGGGAGTGAATACAGATTTTAAATGCTCAGAAAATACGTTACCTTTCTCACTATCGCTTCTTGCCCAGCCTCCAGTCGGAGTACGCAATGGTGATTTGAAATCAACGGGTCTTTTAAGATTTCTAGTAGCGCGCCATAAAGAGTAATTAGATGTTGACGTTACATCAAGACCTTCTAAATACTTTTCCAGTAATGCAGTCTTTTCCGACGATAGCAGCTCTTTGAGTCGTTTAGTACATTCTTTAAGTCTGATTTTATTTAGGGGTGATCGGTGTTGTTGCCATTCTCTTCTAGCTCTCCTTTTTTCACATACAAGACGTTCAATTTCCGTAGAATAAATTCTATTAAAGCCAGTCTGCGGATAGGAAGTAGTGGCATGTTCAGCAGCCTGTTTAATATATTCGTTAAGATTGGCAATATTAAATTCAATATCATCAGGTGATTTTAACTGAATGTTTTCTACGCAGTGACTACTAATATATTTTTTGAATCCAAGCCAGTTGACCCTATTAATCGTTTTCGCATATGAGTTAGTTAAATCACTCCATAGTGGGTTGAAAATTGTAACTATTGTGGGAGAGTGATCGGAGGACAGATCTAGAGAGCCCTCTACGTGAATTAAGTCCCTATGGATATTTTTCGTGACGCAAAAATCTATAACATCTGGAATTTTTCTTACGTCAGTAGGCCAGTAAGTAGGCTCCCCACTCGAAATGACATCTAAGCCCATTTTTGAAATTGTATTAAACAACGCTCTACCTCTAGGTGTAACAAGACGCGAGCCCCAGTACGTATGTTTTGCATTGTAGTCACCAGCTGCCACGAAACAAGATCCAAGCGATTTGTAGAACTTCTCATACTGATCTTCGGTAACTGAAAATCTGGGAGGTGAGTAAATTGATGATATCACGAAGTTCGCACAAAAATTTTCTACGAAAATATTCGTAGCTTGCATATATTCTTCACTAACGTTCTCAAGGATATAGTGCTTGAGTCTTGACTTAATTAGAATTGCTGATCCACCGCATGCTCTCCCTCTCGGGTCCTTTGAATCATATAGAGTGTAACCATTTATTTTAAAGCAGCTTCTCGAAGTCAAGTGAGTCTCAGAGACCATCATTATATCAATATTTTTTTCCGTGAGGAAGTGCTCAAGTTCATTTTTATGTTGGCGAATGCCGTTTGCGTTCCAGAAACATAGTTTTAACGTGTTCATGGTTTGTTGACTAATGCTTGAAGCAGAGTATTCTGCATTCTCAGCATTTCTTGCATCATGCTAGTCATATTTGTTGTAAAGTTGTTTATAGTTAGCACCAGATTCTCAATAGTAGCTTCAAGACGACTAAAGTTAAAAGTAGAGTTTGCATTCGTTAAATTACTTGGCGGTGGAACATTTTGTGTGGGAATAGAATTTGTCTTAGCAGCATCGGCATACGATACACGTGAAGTAACTAGTTGGCTAGTTTGAGGAAGAGTGGCGGAGTAAGCATTTGCTGATTGAACTGGAGCTAATTTAGATTTTTGACCCATAGCCTGTTTAACGAAAGAATATACAGGGCATCCTCTGTAGTTAGCAGTGTGATTGCGTCCACAATTACTGCATTTCTTTTCTGCTTGTACTTTTGGCTTGGTACAGTTAGCAGTACCATGCACTTCACCGCAGATAACACAAACTGTAGGTAATTTGCAGTAGGTTTTTGTGTGGCCATATTCTTGGCAATTATGGCACTGTACGGGACCTGAACGCTTACGTGGCTCTTCAACTGTGATTTTTCGGTGTAAAAGGTATTTTAGACTATAAATTGGGTGCGTCTCATTTTTCTTTAACTGTATATCATTCGGCTCCAGTTCAACACGAAATAGAGGCTGGGGAATCTTCTCTCTATTGATTATATTGGTAACATTTTTTACCTTAAATCCTTGTTCGATAAGTGCACATTTTACTTCTTCGGGCTCAACATATGAATCTATGCCCTTTAATACTATTTGTAGGCCTTTAGCACTCTTAAGTTGATATGTGTAAAAATTTGTTTTATTTTTTTCAAACTCACTAACAATTTTTCGGAAATCTTTTTCATCATATATTTGGATTTTAGTTTCATCAATATTACCTCGTTTAATTGGAATGATGTGAAAAGTATTTTCACCAATGGTCGATAGTAGATTTTTTAGAAGCGCGTTAGAATTTTTTTTCTCTCAGATAAATAGGTGGTGGCTTAAAAGACTTTTGCGATGATGCAGCTGGCTTGTCGTTTTTGTCTTGCAATAATGAAAAACGATTTTGACGATTGATAGAAGATGTGCTGTTTACCCTAGACATCTTTGGGGCGGATCCAATTTTAGTAGAATGTGGGCTTCGCCCGCGCTTTAAAATGGTTATATATCTGTCCATTCCTACTTGTTTGTACCTTTGGTTTTGTACTACTGTTGTCTTCAGTAACAACTTGTTTAATTGTTGACCACGAGCCCGAAGCGGATGATATCGCTGAGTTAAATGTAGAAGTACTAGGCAATAATGTCAACGATTCACTAGTTGGCATTGGACAAAGCGAAGTTGATCGTTGACGAAACTGTGGTTTTGCCGTTAGAAAAAGTCTATTATCAGATTTTTGATTTTTATTAAAAGCTTCAGAACTCACAGCAAGTCTATTATCAGATTTTTTATTTTTATTGTTATCATTATAAGCATCAAAACTCACAGTAAAATAGGCATTTCTGCCGTTAGAACTCACTTCACTATTTTTTTCCTCTGGGGTACTCATAAAGAGTATTCCTCAAGGGTATTTTGTATGTTTTTTTGTTTACGGTTTTTTTTTATTTTTGTTATTTCTAATTATATGTAAAAATATTATCAAAGCAAAAAAAATGTTTATTTATCAAAGTTAATATTCTGGTATATAAAACTAATTTTTTCTTTTGTAATTAAATATATTCTATATTTTATAAAGAAATAAATTAGTATTAAGAAACTCAGAAATATGGTTCCAGAGTTGGAGATTGAAAAAAGTTTCGGTAACAAAATAACCAAAAATATTTTTTTCTCCGTTAAACAGATTTCATGTTTTAGGAAAATCATTACTCAAGATTTTTTATAGATGTTTAATTTTTTTATGGAAATCTAATCTAATTGAAGTATAAACGAAGGTTTGTGCTTATTGTGCTCTCAGCATAATAACTATTAATTTTTAGTAAATGGAGATAAAGCTAAAATTTATCGCTAAAGATAAATTAAAGAACATGTTTCGTTTCATTTTCCTGATAACTTTCCTTTCTGCTGAACAAATTTCAAAAAAATCCTGTAGGAATAAAACGTTTACATTATACCACGATGTATACCATTTGCAATTTGAACTTTAAATCAAGACACTAAGCAGTTTTGCAACATCAATGATTATTAAATACGGGAAAATATAAAACAAGTTAGTTTACTTGATATGGAGGTGCAATACTAAGAATATTCTAGAGTTATTAAATAGCAGCACGATTTTTGAACATCTCGAGAGCGAGTAAACAACCCCCAATTTTTTGGTATTGCATTGACGTGACGTCGATGTTGACTGAAATAAGAGTGAATGTAAAATATATCTTAACCACAGAGTGTAGAGTAAAATATTCAACTATTGCTAATATCGAAAATAAAATAATTGAATCAAATTCTTTAATCGAAAAATACTGAAGTAAGTAACCTACTATTAATTGCTTTAGAGAAAAAAATGGTAAATTTTTTCCCAAAAGAAATATGTACATATGTATGTGTCTGTATACTATATATATGTACGTACGTTGGTAATGGGTTTATAAGATTCGGCACAGCCGAATATAGCACTCTTACTTGTTTTAATTTAAAATTCCAATTTTAGTCGTACTAAAGTGTAAAATAAGTTTATTTATAAAAAAAATAAAAATTTGTTTTCGGTAGTTACTTTTATATGGCAAAATAAAGTTTAAGTTTTCCAGCTCTTCAATCGTCTGCTCGATTTTGCTGAATTTCAATACCAATCTATTTTGGAAAATTGCTGACACACCAGTCCAAGAACGAAGTCTTTAGCTTTTCTGGGAGCTTCGGAAAACCGCTTTCACGTACAGACAGACGGACAGACGGACAGACGGACATCGCTTATTCGTCTTCCCTATGCATAAGGATCCAGAATATATATATTTTATGGGTCGCTTATTGATATTATAGAAATTACAAACGGAATTACAAACCTATATTTACCCTTTTACCATTTTTTTGGTAAAGGATATAAAAACAAAAATTAAAGCCATTTCCAAAAGCTCGTAAGCGCCATAAAAAATGACATTTGCATGGAAAATGAATGACTTTCATTCGCCGAGCAACTCAAAAACCATACATTTTATATAGCACAAATATTCTTCGAGCCCACATTATTTTAATAAAATAAAATTTTTTTCCGATGTGCCAAAGCTCTATTTCGATATGTTAACATATCGTGCCCTACGGGGTTAATGCATGCCCATAGTGGGCTAATTTCTGAGACCGACCCTAATTATTTTTGCATAACCATTAATTCTTTTAAATAATTCAAAGCTCTATCTCTGCTTCATATAGTAGCTCCCACACAAACCGTCATATGTATGCAGAAAAAAAAAGTTTGTCGAATGTTTTTTATTATATTTTGACAACAGAGTATTTTAATACATAGGGCGCTATTATGTATTTCGATTCGAAATAAAACATTTCCTTTTCGATTAGAAAAACATAATTAATTCTTTAGTTATAATAATAATAATTATTATATAATTATTGACATAAAAAGGCATTTTTATACCCTTTACCACAAAAATTGTAAAAGGGTATATATCTATAGGTTTATCATTCCGTTTGTAATTTCTATAATATCAATAAGCGACCCATAATGTATATATATTCTGGATCCTTATGTATGGACAAGAGAATAACCGATGTCCGTCTGTCTGTACGTAAAAGTAACTACCGAAAACAATTTTTAATTTTTTTTTTTAATTAACTTATTTTATACTTCAGTACGAATAAAATTGATATTTCCAATTCAAAAAATATAAAAAAATTAAAAACACGTTTCCAGGGTTGGATAACTTTAACTTTTTTGTTATATAAAAGTAAATAATTTACTAAAACAAATTTGTACTTTGTTTCTATAAATTAACCATATCTTATATTCTTAAAAGAAAGAGATTGGTATAAGAGATTAGAAAAATAAAAAAGGATGATTCTAGTGTTGGGAAGCTTACACTTTTTGGGATATATGTATAAAAGTAGCTAGGCCTACTTAATTTTTTTCTTTTTCTTTATATATTAAATATATTTTATGCTTCTGAAAGAAAAGTTTGGTGTATAAAATTAGAAAATTAAAACTTCAGCTACAGAGATGGAAACTGAACTTTTTCTGAATATTAAAATGACTAAATAAAACTAAGTTTTTTCTTATTTCCTTTTTGCTTTGTGTGCTTAACATATTTTATATTTTCTTAAAGAACTAGGTTGGTATAAGGAATCAGAAAAATTTTAAATTTTGAATCCAGGGTTCGCACACTTACACTTTTTGTGTTATGTAAAATTAACTAGATCTAAATCAATTTTTTTCTTTTTCTTTATATATTAAATATATTTTATGATTCTGAAAGAAAAGTTTGGTATATAAAATTAGAAAAATGAAAACCACAGCCCCAGATATGGAAACTTTACAAATTTTTTATAGTTTATGAATTAGAATGAAATAGTTTGGCACAGAAATTAGAAAAATAAAAGACATAGCTCCAGAGCTGGAAAATTTAAATTGTTTCTGGTATATAAAACTAATTATTTCATTGATAATTAAATATATTTTATATTTGAGAAAGAAATGATTTAGTATTAAGAAACAGAAAAATCAAAAATATGGTTCCAAGGTTAAAAATTAAAAAAAAAAGTTTTGGTAAAAAATAAACAAAAATAATTTTTATGTTTTTTATTGTGTCTTACATTGGCTATTAATGGTCTGTTTTCTTGATTTTTGTGATGCAAACAAAACCAATTTATTTCATCCTTCTTCTCAACGTCCGACGTCTTCAGGAGAATTTTTATTTTTTAAATTCTGGCAACAAATTACAAGTTTTTTATTAATTTTTGTTACATTTTTGTAATATTAATTTTTTATGTTTGACTTACGATCTTCAGTTACATTATTAAATAAATTATAAAAACTGGACAGCACGAACAATTAGTTGTATAATTTGAATAATAATAAAAATAATAAATGATGGAAAATATCACAGGCAAACTTAAACTTAATATCACAGAACTACACTTGTCAGGTTATTGCAATTGAATATTGCAGTTTGGTGTTGTCTTTGTCTTGTAATTTGTAATTTTTTGCCAGAATTTAAAAATAAAAATTCTCCTGAAGACGTCGGAAAAAAGCTGACGAAACGTTGAGAAGAAGGATGAAATAAATTGGTGTTATTTGCATCACAAAAATCAAGAAAACTGACCATTAATAGCCAATGTTAGACACAATAAAAAACATAAACAAACGAAATTGGTCATAAAACATAAACACAAAAATAATTTTTTTTTCAGTTAAACATATTTCATGTTTTAGGAAGATCATTATTCAAGATTTTTTATACATGTTAAATTTTTTTATGGATATCTAATTGAAGTATAAACGAAGGTTTGTTGCTTATTGTGCTCTCAGCACAGTTATTTTTCAAATCGATGGTCTTTCCTTGACAGCTGTAACGAGTTTTTATTAATTTTTTTAATAATATTAATAAAATAAATTAAAGGACATGTTTCGTTTCATTTCCCGGAAACCTTTTTTTTCTGCTGAACACAATTCAAAAAAATTCTGTATGAACCGTTTACATTATACCATGATGTATGTATATCATTAATGGATAGTTTAAATTAAGACACTAAGGCCCAATAATTGACCTCCAATTAATATGTCATTTAGCTAATTGCCACTTAAATTTAGGTGGCACTTAAATGTAGCTTCATTTTTTCAGTGCTTAATTTAAAGTTCTTATTAAATTACGTTGAAAGTACGGCAGCACTACAAAATTTTCCAGTATTATGGTAGGATTTTTAACAACAGCTGTTTATTATAAATAAAAAAGTTAGGTTATCAAAATGAAGAAAACTAAAATTGCACAAAAATACATTTTATGAAACAAAAAGAGCATCAGAATGCATTTTTCTATTTAATTTTCCATGATATGAAAGTATATATTGTATATGTTTTATATTTATGAAAATTAAACGAAATTCGTTTTAATACGACCACATGATGTTCATGTACATGTTTTCAATAAACACACACAAGCACAATAACATATGGTATGCTCGTAAAACTTAAGTGTGATTTAAGTCCACAAGCTTGGGCGTTTAAATGTCTCTCAAATTTGTACTGAAAAAATTAATTCGGTACTTAAGTGGATTTTAAAGATAAATAACATATAATTGAGAGGTCAATTATTGGGCCTAAGCACTTTTGCAACATCAAAGATTATTAAATACGGGAAAATATAAAACAAGTTACTTTAGTTGGTATGGAGGTGCAATACTAAGACTATTTTAGAGTTATTAAATAGCAGCACGGTTGTTGAACATCTCGAGAGCGAGTAAATAATCCCCAATTTTTTGGTATTGTATTGACGTGACGTCGATGTTGACTGGAATTAGAGTGAGTGTAAAATATTCCTTAACCACAGAGTGTAAAACAATATATTCAGCTATTGCTAATATCGAAAATATAATAATTGAATTAAATTCTTTAATCGAAAAATACTGAGAGGACACTTACTAAAGATTGCACTAGAGCAAAAAATTATAAATTTTTTATAAAACACATATGTCTGTATACTACGTATATATACGTACTTTGGTGAAGGGTATATAAGATTCGGCTCAGCCAAATATACCACTCTTACTTGTTATATTTAATAACTTTGAGAAAAGTAATGTCGGAAAATAGTTGGACCTTTTTTGAACAACTCGGTATCAATACTCAAAATTAGGATTTTAAAATGTTTTTAAGTTTAATTAGTTTAAGAAAACTTTTTTTAATTACCAATGGAATGATTTTCTTTATTCTATTACAAAATCTCAATTTTTAGTTACAGAAAAACCTCGTAAGCGATACATTTTGCAAATTTGGCTAAAGTTACTTGTACGAAAAAATTTAATTTTGTCAAGAAGGTTCTACACCCTCCACAGAGTCGCAAATCCATGTTCTGTTTAAAATATTGTTTTTAATACATATTTACAAAGACATTGGGCCTTATTACGAGTGTCGTATTACGACTTCGACTACGACAGTTTCGTAGTAGACTAAATATCATTGCAAAAGTTTTTCTTTAATCTAATACACAATCATCGTAGTCGTAGTCGTAGTCTAAATACGACACTCGTAATAAGGCCCATTAAGTTTTTATCGTTTTTTGAAAAATGAGTGGTTGGCGCTTACGTGGTTTAAGAAGAAAGGCGACGATGTATAGGTTTGTCATTCCGTGTGTAATTTCCAAAATATGAATATGCGACCGATAAATTATATATGTATATATTATGCGTCCTTATGAGCAGGGAAGACGAATAAGCGATATCCGCCAGTCTGTCCATCCATCCGTCCGTCTGACTGTCTGTCTGTCCGTACGTGAAATCGGTTTTCGAAGATCATAGAAAAGCCAGCGACTTCGGTCAACGACTAGTGTGTCACAAATTAACCGAAATAGATTGGTATTGAAAAAATTCGATAGCAAGAAATTTTCAGATGATGTCTATATGAATTGTAATAGCAAATTTTGCTTGAAAAGCTGCCATATTTAGAATGTTATAAAATCGTAAGTTTTAAGGAAAAACTTGTCAAACGCCATTTTGCTAAATCGTTAAAATGACGGTAAATCGTCAAATCTGATGAAATATGCGATAATTTTTACCATGAAGTAAATTAGCGTTCGTTAGTTTTAATTAATTTTGTTCGAACTTTATTTGTTTCTATATTTTTGATTCTGTGCTATTTCTGACATTTAAAATAAAAGTATTACATACCAATAAAATTTGAGAATATCCTTAAAGTTAGAGGGCTTGATTAACCAGTAACTTAAATTAATTTTTTAATTTAAACATTAAAACAGCATTGAGTTTACTTTTAAAGCAATGACCTTGTAAGTAAGTGTTTCTTTATACTATTCTCATGCTTTTCATGTAGTCTGGTAAGTTTTCACAGTTAAATGTGTTATTTGCAACCGTGTAAAAGGAAAACTACTCACAGCTGGTTGGATATGTAACATACAGATATATGTATATGTACATACATACATATGTATGTATATAGCTTATTTACTCAAACAACGTTATAACTCAAAAAACTAGTTGCCAGAAAACAAGCTTAAAGTTTTCAATTTACGCACAACTAAATGGAGAAGAAAATTTTATTTTGCGTATTGTTGAGTAAACAAGACATTTGTACGAAATTTTTACACAAAATTAAAACTGAAAAATTCCATTTTTTGAGTTATGACGTTGTTTGATTAAATCAGCGATATGAATATTTATAATAATTTTCATCATCTTGTTTTAGTCAGCTATTACCTACATGTGGTTAAGGAAAACAAGTGCGATAGACTGTCAGGAAACCAAAGCGGCTGCAAACGGAAACTTATATGTATATGTATTTTCTAAAAAAATGTTCATGGTACATTTTATCCCTTTTTGCCAAACTATCGCAAATGTTATGTTTTTTCATAAAAAAAATGCTATCATTATACACTATAATAATAATATACAGACTTAAAATAAACAACTTGCTAATAACTTTTCATATCATATCTTTAGTTGTTTTTAGATTTTAATTTTCCTGATCAAAAAATGAAAGTGGGCATAAAAATTCACTTAAATTTTTCAAACAACAAAGCGGCTTAAAACTTTACTGCCTGTCTTACGATATACAGTAGGGATTTTGAAAAAAAATGGTAATAGTTCTGCAGTTTATATACAATTATATACATACATATACTTCTATGTACATTATTTACATAATTATGTGTACTAGACCTGGCGCAGCTTATATGGGGTTTTTTATTTTTTGGTATTTTGAATGTGAGTGGCGATGAAAAGATGCGATTTGATGCTAAAATTCCCTCAATCCATACAAGCTAGCATTCAGTCGTCTATAAAATTCTTCTTTCCACTGTTTCCAATCGGCTTATTAGAGCAACTTGGAATGTTATCAGTCTGTTTTACATCCATCACCTGCACAATCTTGCACTTGCTTTAACTGTTTTATTTTCAACAACAACGTACATTATAAAAGAGACACTGAAGCACTTGCTAATTTGATCGCAAATATAAATGTTTATATAATTTATAATATTTCTAATAAAAAAAGTTTATTAAATGCAAACAAAAAGAGTATTTCTGTAATAATGTACATATGTGTACAAGGACACCCAGAAAAAAGATTGGTTGAAAAATGGTTAGGTCCATAAAATATTAGTTGAATCTACTCTATTTCGACTCTCGCTATAAATTTGCTATGAATCCAAAAAACAATTCATGTTCCTTAAAGTAAGAGCTAAATTGTAATAATGATATCTATGATTATGACCACTCTTAAATTCCTTAAATCAACCGATCGAATGCTTTTGATAATATTTATGGAAATATTTAAAACCAAATCACGTCTTAAGGTGGCATAATAAACTTTTTGAAATTTCAGAAAAAATTCTTACATTTGATATTTACATATTTAAAAAAGGTATATTTCGAAACGACCTGGTTAATTCAGTAAATTTACAAAATTTTTTTATAATAGCGAAATAATTCACAGACTTTGTTTTCTAAAAAACGCCGAAGAATCGCCTTTTTTAAAATTGTAATTTAAATTGCATATTATTATTAGTGTTTTTATGGGAATTGTTATAATTTAAGTTTAAAATTTTTTTAAACGCACTAATAATCCCAAATTATTATTTTATTTATTAAGCAAAATATTTTTTATTAAAAATATATTGAAATTGATTACACTAGTTTACAAAATAAAATTTTTTTCATGTCCATTTGATGAGATATAGAATTCCTTATGTATTTTTTTCCGCTGAATTCGAAAATCATGGTTAATTTTTTTTATGGACCAGTTTTTGAGATATTGTGATTTTTTCAGTTTTTCGACCTTTTTTCACTTGACCCATCATATCTCGAGCTAGAACTGTCCGTATGCAAATGAAAGGTATTGAGATGACAAATAAATATGTATAATCGGATCTTTAATTGGTATAGCGGTTCAAAATATATCGATGAAAATAGGGCACATTTTCAAAAAAATCTTATTTTACAGTGATTATATGCTGACAGAAAAGTGCAAATAATACTTTTACGTAAGAACTAAGATCAAGCAGAAGAAAATCGACCGAAAAATTAAAAAGTTATCAGCAATGGATTGAATAAATCCAAAGTAAAAATACATAAAATTAACAAATAACACAGGTCAACAAAATGAAATTTATTATGTAATGTCAAAGGTTTCATAGTAAATTTGTATATAATAAGTACTGTGTATTAATCATTTTAAATTAGATTTTTTGAATTGACTCGGTATCTCGAGATTTTCCGTTATAAAAAAAGACGATGCTGTATCACATAATTGGCATTAAATCGAGAACCAGTTCTTCGATTCAATAAAAAATTACACAGAAGGCTAGGACACAATATGACCTTTAATTAACGTCTTCATGCATTTTTAACAGTTTTATAGTTTCAGAGATATTCAGAAAGTTTTATACAAAAAAATATATTAAAAACAAAATTAGAAAATCGCTTGTGTGTTAAAAGACTCATTAAAATTTTAAACTGAAGAAAATTTTATATTTTATTACTAATTGTAATACATTTATATGTTATAAATAAAACGAGCCAAATTTATTAAAAATCATTCCATTAATTCTGAATTTATTTACAATTAAGTGCTTGCATACGAGTATATTTTACAGAATAAAATAATAATAATAAAATAAATAAAAATTAAGAAATTGATGATGAGTTCACCTGAATAAAAATTATTTGCTGGGTTTTGTATCAGTTTCAAGGCCTACTAAGCTTATTTTTTCTTTTGTGATTTTCAAAAATATTATTATTTTTTTAATTCTCATATAGTTTTTGAAAGTCTGTGCATAAAGTAAGAGGTTTGTGACTGTTGAAAATTGTGGCTGAAGTCTACTGATGATTTGGTTCAAGCGCCAATAAAATACGTATATAGACATGCTAAACTACCAGCAAATAAATTTTAATTATTGTGTTTGTCATTTATGTTTTTGTCTATTCATCTTTATAGTAATGAAGTCTTGCCTTGTGGCGGTAGTTGTATTGTATGGCAAGATCGATGTAACCAAGTGTGAATCATGTCTATATATCATGTTCTTTATATGTGAAAGTGCATTTAAATTTTTATATAGATTGACCGAAACAGAATTGGAAGAACTTCTAGGAAGCGAGAGCGATGGTGGCAGCGATTGCAATGATGACATTGAAGATATTTATTGGGTTCCAAATGGAGCATCGTCGGAAGAAGAATTGGAAGACGTACTGGAGCTTCATCAAAGCGACAACGACGATGACGATGAGAATGGGGAGAATGTTGATGCAGATATGATTGGTCAGGTTGCAGAGGAACCTGATTGGAATGCTACCGTAAGTCTTCTTGGGCCAGACATAACGTATACATCGATGGATGGCAGTACATGGGCTAAAAATCCGATTCCCATTACACGAACACAATTGCACAATATTATGGACAGTATTCCATAATTCAATATCTGTGGTTTACAATTTTTCATATCCATTCTAATTTGTTTTTCATTTAATTTTTGTATTCGGTAGGTGGCCCAACCAATAGAAATATGCAAACTCGTTGTGACACAATGTGCAAGCGGAAATCGCGTCGGTGGCCATTAGTTATGTTTTTCAACATGGTGGATTTGTCGGGATTGTAATGTATTGTGATATTGCTTAAATACTGTATTTCATATAACTATATTTATTGAGTTTTGAGTTACCATTGTATAAATTGTCATTAACAACATATTCCAATAAAATTATAATTATTAGTTTTTCTAAAAGTAACAATAGAAATAGACTCAATTCAAGTTCTTTTAATTAAAAAACATAATAAAATTTGGCGACGAGAAAAATTGGAAAGCAACATTATTAAGAGTAATAAAGTCATTAATAATGATTGGGCATATGGATCCGGTTGTAATCGGAAACGATTTTACTGAATATGAGATGAGATTACAGCAGTTTTTTATTGTAAATACTGTAGCAGATGACAAGAAAGTGGCATATCTTATAACGTATATTGGGGCTGATGCATATTCAGTGCTACGAAAATTGCATTCTCCGGAAGATCCGTGTAAGAAAACTTACAAGCAATTGGTTGATGCTTTAAAAAAGTATTTCGAACCACCTGTAAACGAAATAGCAGAATCATACAAATTTAATAAAGCCGAACAATGAACGAGATCTATACGAGAATTTATCGTGGAACTTAAGTCTTTGGCAGAAAAATGTAATTTTGGAAATGTTTTGGATAGAGCGTTGCGTGACTAATTCGTATGTTGTGTAAGAGATAATCAGTTGAGGTCAAAATTTCTGAAAGAAACTGATTTAACATTCGTTAAGGCCTGTGAAATTGCATTAAATTGGGAAATGGCCGAAGACGAAACTAAAGAAATAAATTCTTCTCCGATTCAGATTAAATTAGATAAGATTCTTATGTTCTGTAACAATACACCTTCCACAAATACAAATAAAAGTCCTTCAAATTTAATTTTTTTATTTACACCCAGAACTTTACTAAATTCTTTAGGGAAGAAACGAAATTTAAATTCAAAAATTAAAAGTAATAAAACTAATATAAAAAACAAAAATGAGAATTTAAAAAATAAAAATGAGAGGTAGGAGATAAAGTACTATATATAAACCATTTTAAGGACTTTATCAAATGGATACCATGTACTATACATAAACAAATTAGTTATTACACTTATTTAATAAATATTGATAATACTATTAGATATGTTCACAAAAATCAGTTACGTATTTCTACTTTATTAGACAAATATCATCCATTGTTAAGTAATGAATTAGAAACACAAACAAAAGAGAGCAGAAATCTACATAAGATTATACCGCACAAAAAATCTAACCTTATACCGCTTCGAAGATCGAGTCGTATAAAAACCAATCCTACTAGACTAAATACACATACATTTTAGATATTTAATTAAAAAGTACTTCTTAAAATAAAAAAATATTATAATATTTTAAATAACTATTATATAAACTAGTGTAAGTTGTTTATATTGTAAAATATAAGGGGGAGGATGTAATGTATTGTGATATTGCTTAAATACTGTATTTCATATAACTATATCTATTGAGTTTTGAGTTACCATTGTATAAATTGTCATTAACAACATATTCCAATAAAATTATAATTATTAGTTTTTCTAAAAGTAACAATAGAAATAGACTCAATTCAAGTTCTTTTATTTAAAAAACATAATAGGGATTGGCTGCATACGTGCTGTATTCTGAAACGCATGGGACCAGCAATTCTCGTCGTAGCTTCCTAATTGCATTGGCGAACGATATGGCCACTTCGAACATCAGACGTCGAGCACAGATTAGCCACGTCAATCGTTGGCCTCATGTTCGGAATGCTGGGTATGCTGGACATCAGGAGCCTTCCATTGGATCAGCCACAGCCCCAATTGCAAGCAGATAAAGCAACATCGGGCATCAAAGGATAGTGCGTCTTCTGCGCAATGGAGAAAAGGTAAGGCGTCACCCGAAAGTGTTGCTCTCTTTCCATTAAGAAGGTATGTGATACACACTGTGTCACGATTACAAAGTGCCCGGATTGTCAATAATTATTTCTATTTTTTCTCTAATTATGCATATTTTTGATCTCATTCTAATTTAATTTTGAATAAAACTTGCATCTTCTTGAAAAACAACACATGTGTCCTTAATATTTAACTTTTTATATATCAAATTATACTGGTTTACAAATGGTTTACAAATGTAAACCAGTCAGTCCTTCAGCAGGTAGTTTTGAAAAACTGGTAAAATGGTGAACAGAAAAATGTTTCACCAGTTCTACATTCTTGTATTCGATTTAAAAGTGATTTTGTAGTTCTCTTATGGAGTTTCAAGAAATTCGGATAATTCTAAATAATAAAAAAACCGTTCCAAAGTCGAAAAGTTTACATTTGTAAATTGTGAGCTGTTTGAGGGTTAAATAAATAATAATAAATAATTGGAAAGAAATAAGTAAAAATACAAAAAAAAATTAACAAATACAGAATCTTTATTATAGAATATATTGCACTCAGGGAAAAGGTGCAACTTAAAAATGAGAACGGGTCACATTAATTCAATAATTTTTAATATTATAGAATATGTACATATATAGAGATACTTAAAACTAAATAAAATTAATACTGTAAATTAATATTTTTCCATATTGAAATAAGAAATTTCAACATGACTAGACTTTCGTTTATAGTTCCTATAAATTCAATATGGTTTCTATTGATTTCAAGCTATTTTTTCTCTGGGTGTATGTCTGACTAGACCGTATATGTTACGAATGTGATTTGTACAGTAAAATATTCGAATAAGATTCCTTCTACATTTTTGTTACTAAGTAAAGAAGCCAGGAATGCACTGATAAGCTGGCATCCACATTCCGATAAAATAATAACAGCACGTCATCGTACTGGTGCACGTAACGTAACATGCGTTCAGTGGCATCTACGTACCGAATTAGCAGATTTGACGATCAAGGAAAATGTCTACAGCCATCTGACTATCATTTAAACTACCAATCATAAAACATAGGGATATTGGAGTGATTATGTGTGACTTCAACGCACAAGTGGGTGACAATAACTCTAACCGCTAGAGATCTATGGGGTGTAATGGGTTGGGAAGAATGGCTGAACACGGCGAGATGTTTACTGTTTATCTAAGTAATAATTTAGTAATTGGCGGCACAATCTTTTCCCATGAGAAAATCCACAAAATTATATGGGTATCACCTACGGTTTGGGAAACGGCAATTCCCGGGCGGGAAATCCCTGGAAATGTCTAACTTATATTCCCGTAAAATTTTTGAGATTTTCCCTGATTTTCCTGATTTTCATAAATATATAGACTTTTGTGGCACACATATTTATAAAATGGCGTAGGGGACAGTTAAATTCATTTTGATTCACATAAGAAATTTGGATTATAATCCTGTTTTACTTTAATATCAATATTTTCAGTGTTTTTTTTTTTTTGTATTTCAGGAGGAATGAGAAACAAGCAAGGGAAATTCTTAATAAAATCAGTTTGGCAGCCTAATTATAAATTAAATAAAATAAAATTATTCACTAACTGCGGTAACAGTCGTCAATAAGTCTTTATATGATATATTTCTTACTGTGTAATATCTATATTCTATTTGCTTCATTCACTTAAAAATTTGGCTTAGAAATGTTTTTGTGCTAACTTTTTTTTTAAAGAATGCTTACATTAATAAAACAATCAAAATTTCGCCAAATTTCATTTAATAAATGTACTTAATTTAGAAATTTAGTTTAAAACCCGATTTTTTTATTCCCGTTTCCCGGGAAGTGCAAAGGTCCAGGAAATTCCAAACCCTAGTATTACCTGATCATCACACAGAAAATTTATCATATTGCCATTAGCAAAACATCTCTTTTATATGTGCGAAACAAACGCTCTGTGGACTGATCAAGTGATCATAATCTTTTTATTGGAACCATACGGCTTAAAGTTGCTGCGGTGAAGAAAAGAATTACGGTTTATAAGAAACTTTATGGTCAAAACTGAAAGATCCAAACGTAAAAACCATCTACACAAATTCTTTACGATAAACTCTGGTAAACAACGACATGCCACTAGAAAATTTCTCAAATGCTCAGCAAATTTTTTGTAACACAATCGCAAATCATATTGGATACAAAAATTCTGAAATATGTAGATATCTGATGACACATGGAATCTTATCAGCAATAGAAGAAACAGAAAAGCACAATTAAACACTGCAATTATCTCCATAGAGCAAATTCGACTACAGTTAAACTACAACAAAATTGATAAACCAGTTAAACGTAGTGATCGGAAAGATAATCGTAGATGGATAGAAGTACTTGCCAAAGATGCAGAGACAGTTGCCGAAATGCATTGAAGTCGCGACCTATACGAAATTACCAGGGGACTTTCAAATAAACAATCCTCATCTACGAAGCCTTTGGAGAACTGTAACGGAGGTCTCGTCACTTCGAAGTCTGCCCAGCTTCATATCTGGGTGCAACACTACTCTGGTATATTGTCACATACCTGTTTTTTTATGTTCCACTCTAAACGGAGTGATATACAAACTATAGCTCACACAACTGCTGAAATAGCAAATGCAATTTAGGCCCTTAAGAAACACAAAGCTCCAGGAATTGATAATATAAATAAACCCAGACTTTTTTAAAACTCACCTACCTACAACATATGGGATCGTATTGTACTTTGTGATGATTTAAAGAACGGTTTAATTATCAACATACCCCAAAATGGTGACCCCTCAGAATGTGAAAACTGGAGGGGCATAACACTTTTAAGCATGATCAACAAAGTCATGACTAGCATCGTACATAAAAGATTTACTGATTACCTCAATGGGACACTTTGTTGTAGACAGGATCAACTTAGAGCACATAAATCATGCATCGATCATATCAATAGTCTCCGAGTTATAATCAAGAAATCAGTAGAATATAGATATCCTCTTTGCTTAGTGTTTATAGAATTTGAAATAGCATTCGACACACTTTCCCACTCTGCTACTTGGAATGCTTGCAAAGGAGTCCCATGAAAGTTAGTCGAGATAATACAAGAACTCTATAGAAACGGAAAGTACCGAATGATACATGGAAACTTAGTTAGTGATGCAGTAAACATGAATGCAGGCGTTAGACAAGGATGCGTTTTGCGTTACTGTTGAATGTAATTTTAGACATAGTAATGAGAAACGCAACGCTGAACAACAAAGGCATTACGTGAGACTTTGCGGCCGTCTTTCTGATCTAGATAAAGCAGACTTTATACTCGTATCTCTTCTTACTCGAAATGAAAGCAGCAAACGCAAGCCTTAAACTAAATATACCCAAGTCAAAGACAACGAGAATCAACGCCACACACAACAGGCCACTTTGTATACAAAATATTACTCTGCAATATATAAACCAATTCTGCTACCTAACCTATCAACACAATATGGAAGTCTCCATCCCTCTACTTACGCACAAAACTTAGAATTTTTAATTCGTGTGTCAAATCTGTGCTAGTGTGCGGATGTGAAAATTTTAATACCTCCGCAGCGAAATTTAACACCCTAAAAGTCTCTGTGAACAGGTGACTTAGAAGGATATTGTAATTTTTTCGGCCCAACACTATATTAAATGTTTAACTCTTGGCCCGAACAAATCAGACACCAATATAGGATAAAATATTTGTGCGTTAATGGGGTTGGATTGGCCATGCATTATGTCATCCACCCACCGATATTATCCATAATTTCATAGACTGGAACCCTCAAGGATGCAGACGCAGAGGAGGCCCTGCTCACACTTGGCGTAGTCAACTAACTTCCGAAAATAAAAAATTAGACAAAAGCTGGACTAAAGTAAAAATTCCAGCATCGAACAGGAACAATTACAACGAGATTTTTGAGGCCCTATGCTCCTTATGCGGAGTCAAATGAAAGTTAGCCGCGAATAACGTTGTAAGTGACAAAACAACAATTTTTCAGGAGATCCCAAATTTTTTTTTTATTTTCTTTTACAACGTTATTCGCGGCTACACTTCTTTTCTAAACGCTTATAGCTAACTAAAATGTAGCAGGGTACCTGAAATTAAAAGTTTCTAACTAAGTGTTAAACAAATTATAATAACATTTAAAATATAAGAGGTGTTGGCTGAAGTAGTTAGCACGTTTACAACAACAAAACGGAAGGTCTTGGGTTCGAGCCCGGGTCTGACAGTCATTAAAATAACAACAACATGCATTTTTCTGACCTACATTAAAGTCACTTTGTATCAATTGTTGTAGGAAATTTCAAGTGAAGAAGGCATAGACACTGGTCACTGAACTACCCGTATTCCTGCTTCAGCGGATACTATTCCTAATGTAATATCAGAGCACCCTCCTACCGTCCGTATTGGGTAGCAGAATCATCGGCAAAGTAAAATATATAATAAAATGGCTGCTAAGCACAGCTTTGAAAATTTAATACGCCTCATTGACACCAAGCTGCCTTGCGACGCTAAATTATTAAAAAAAAAGAAAGCGTGCAAAAAGCAGAGTTGTAAAAAGAATGAAGCTTTTCTCTATCTCTTCCTTCACCACCTACCTTCTCTATTACTGCCTTTCCTAAAGAAGGTAAAACCTAGAAATAGCAGTAGGCATTCATTGCCTGAGTGTTACTTCTCTATAAAACAAAATAAGAAAGTCTGGCTGAACCCATGCGTCAGAAAGGCAGCCACTTACTCTCGATTGAGAAAGCTTCCCATTATTTTTAGACTCATCGTCTGCTTGAGACACTAGATATTTTAATTTAAAGTAATTTAATTTTTATTTTCTTTAAGTTTTAGCTGAAGCCCATTAAAGAAACGAAAAACTTAAAAGCCTTACTAAAACACACTTATGATAATTTGGTGCCAAGGGATCGTTGAGTTTATGAAAATAATTCATGTAAGTGATAGATGTGAATGCATATGTGTAGCTGTTTAAAGTCTGAATGTAAAATCATATACATATGTACATATTTATGTCAAGGCTTATAGCGTTTACTTTCGTTTGTAACGGGCAATTTAACAGTAGCGTATGCGCATAAACTAAATAACGCACACATATTCATGTAGCTTTAAAAAATATAACTAAAAATTTTGCTTTAAAATAAAAAATACACTTAAAGCAGCAAGAGCTAGCTCTACAGATACGAGAAAAAAGCACACGCAAATAAAATTTTACATTTTGAATAATAAAACTAATAAGACATGTGAGGACAAGAAGTACTTTTCTAACAATTTAGAACAAAAAGATAATATCTCAGTCCTGAAATGACTAAAGAGAGAAAGCGAAGCAATTTAAAAATTTATTAACATCGAAAAAAGATATTGCTATTGTTTAATATAAAAATTGTATTTAAACAACTATAATTTAAAGTTCCAAACAACAATTTTTTTGGTTAATAAATAATGATAAAAGACAATTACATCAAATAAAACGATTATGTAAGGTCAAGTTAAAATAAGAAATTTTGCAGTTTAGCAATGTTTATTTAGTTTTATTTTACACTTTTTTACTCAAAGTAAAAAAATATTGTAAAGCTTTCGTCACAAAGAAATTTTTGTGTACAACCAAAGACCAATTTTTAAACCTCTTGTTTTCATTTCCGGACATCACTATTCACAAACTTGGCAATGCAACCTGTTACGAATGAGTATTATTTAATTTCGCCCAATTGAATCGTTTTAGTTGTCAAAAACCAGTCAAAAGAACAATTTTTGATTTTGAGTAAACCAAAGAAAACTTCCTAGCAATCTACATTAGGTCAAATGATCACTTTTTCTGCGCAAAACTAATAATTACAAAGGTGACCTTTTACATTTTTTGTCTTTAAAATAAAAACACGTTATTTAAATGGCGATTTTCTCCAACCTCTTTGGTACTCGCATTAACTCATTGCTGTGAAAAGAAAACTAAGATACTTACTTATTGATGTTTTTCATGAAAACCGTTTTTTAGTTATAAACTAACCAAGGGACTATAGGAAAAATCTACCACAAGTACTGCAATAAGCTAGGACTAAGCTTTACATACTGTTCAACCTTGACATGGCGATCCATTTTGCAATTTATTTCAAAGTGCGATTTTTTGCGTTTTGCAAGTAATGCCGCTTTTTAGTAAGGTAATGGGTGTTTTTTATTGAGGTATAGAACTTTAAGTTGGCATCACTTTTTTAACTGGCGGCCATTTTGTCAGCTGTCAAGTGGTTAATATATAGTTTGGTTTGCCATTTCATCATGAACAGGTTGACAAAAGAACAACGCTTGCAAATCGTGCAAATTTATTTCGAAAATAATGGTTCAGTTCGCGAAGTTTACCGCAAGCTCCGTCCATTTTATGGTCGACATAATCGTCCATCAGAGCAATTAATTCGGTTAACCATGGATCGTTTTCGCACTACGTTTACTCTATGTGATAATACGCATCCGCAGAGACGTCGAACAGTGCGCACCGAAGAAACAATTGCCGCTGTAGAGCAAAGTGTTGAAGAGGACCCGAATGAATCGATTCGCCACCGTGCACAGCAATTGGAGCTTTGTCCATCAACTTTATGGAAGATTTTGAAGATTTTGAATGTGGATGAGTTGTGGTTCCAACAAGACGGCGCTACATGCCACACAGCGCACGTCACAATCGATTTATTGAAGGAAACATTCGATGAGCGCATAATTTCGTGGAATGGGCCACCAAGATCGTGTGATTTGACACCATTGGATTATTTTCTTTGGGGATATGTGAAGTCGCTCGTCTACGCCAACAAACCAGAAACGTTAGGGGACTTGGAAGCCAACATTCGTGGCGTTATTGCCAACATACGGCCCCATATGCTCGAAAAAGTGGTTGAAAATTGGACCTGTAGAATTGGCTTTATTCGAGCCAGCCGCGGCGGCCACATGCCCGAAATCATATTTAAACATTAATGGCATAAAATTATCAACCTTGACATGGCGATCCATTTTGCAATGTATTTCAAAGTGCGATTTTTTTGCGTTTTGCAAGTAATGCCGCTTTATAGTAAGGTACATTTGTATGAAAATAACTGATGAAATTAATGAAAATTAACGGGATTTTCTAATTTAAATTTACCAAAT
Organism: Tachina lurida; assembly: GCA_944452675.1. Lineage (NCBI taxonomy): Eukaryota > Metazoa > Arthropoda > Insecta > Diptera > Tachinidae > Tachina > Tachina lurida. Next base: position 33,712,971 of record OX101755.1, on the reverse strand, counting down.
AAACTAGACTTCAGCAATTACATAATAATAAGCGGTTTCATGAGAACGTTGAAAAGTCTCGTAAATAAAATGTCAAAAATTGTATAGAAATTTATTTACACAAACCTGTTAAGTTTGCCCAATAATTTGACTCGTAAACTTAAGCTGTGCAAAAAGCATTTTGCTTTTTTGGATTTCTTCAGGCATTTTTAGACACACACACAACCTTTAATATTTTTATAGAAAAATATTAAAAAATGATTTTAGATTAAAAAAAAATTCCTTGTTTTTTTCAATTTTTATTTATATTAAATGCACATTTTGACGTTCGTTTCAAAATTACATAAGCTCCGAAGTTCAAAAGGGCTTCATGAAACAAGTCTCGCAAGTTTGCCCAATTGCACAAATGGCAAGCTTAAGAGTTCTCATGAAAACCCTTAATGTTTTGTTTAAAAATGTAGGGCCTAATTCATAACAAATATTTTGATTTTATAAAAGTTTTATTAATCAAATTTCCATAGAAAACTTGTTTCATAAACCTCTTATTAAACAGAAATATTTTTATGAATAATGCTAGAAACACAACTGGGACGAACGACGAATATTTCGGTGCGAACTTTCGTCATAAAAAATAAAACACATTTGCGCATATGAAAATGAACACAAAACCACGGTAGAACGAAATTCGTCGTGTGTGACGAACTCTGAGGTAGGTTTATTTCTATTTTGTACGCCGACGAACGACAAAAAAAAAATTTCTCTCTCTCTCTCTCTCTCTCTCTCTACATCATTGATCACCAAAAGGCCGCCCGTGGGCACTTTGTTATGCTCTTTTTTACACGTACATTCGTACAAGCATTCAATTTGCTCTCTTTTACATTACATATGTGTGTGTTTGCTTATCATTGCTCTACATACACAATAACCAACTTTATCAATTATGACAGCTTCATACGACGAATTTACTCAGCGAATTCTTATCGACGGATTCGTCAACGTAGACAAAATTCGTCATTCGTCCCAATTGTGTTCCTAGCATAAGGCCGTTAAAATTTATTAATGCATAAGTCTATTGTTGTTATTAAAGGGTTTTTATACCCTTTACCAAAAATGGAAAAGGGTATATATAGGTTTGTCATTCCGTGTGTAATTTCCATAATATTCATATGCGACCCATAAATGTATATATTCTGGGTCCTTATGAATAGGGAAGACGAATAAGCGATGTCCGTCCATCCGTCCGTCCGTCTGGTGTACGTGAAATCGGTTTTCCGAAGCTCCCAGAAAAGCTAGAGACTTCGTTCTTGGACTGGTGTGTCAAAAATAGTCCAACTTAGATAGCTATTGAAAATCAGCAAAATCGAGCAGACGGCATCAGAGCTGGAAAACTGAAACTTGATTTTGCCATATAAAAGTAACTAGATAACACAATATTTTTGATTTTTTTTAATAAACTTATTTGATATTTCAGTACGAATAAAATTTGTATTAAAAATAAGAAAAAAAATTAAAAAAATCAAAAAGGGTTGGGAACTTTAACTTTTTTGTTATATAAAAATAGCCTACTAAAACTAATTTTTCCTTTTAATCTCTAAATTTAAAATGTTTTACATTCTTAAAAGAAAACGATTAGTGTAAGAAATCAGTAAAATTTTAAATTATGATTCCAGAGTTGGGAAACGTACACTTTTTGTGATATATAATATATATAATTAACTAGGTCTTATAAATTTTTTTATATTCTCATTTATAAATATATTTTATATTTTGGAAAGAAAAATTGGGTATAGAAAACTTGAAAAATAAAAACCACAGCTCCATAGCTGGAAAATTTAACCTTTTTAGGGTTCCGTACACCAAAGGTGGAAAGGAACCCTATTATTTTCGCTACGGTGTCCGTCTGTATATAACAGGGTATTTTCTCGAGAACCGTAAGCACAGAATATTAACCAGAATCCTCACTTCTGAGTTAAGCGAAATCGTCGTATCAGCTGATGGATAAATGGCAGAATTCTGCCATAGTATACTATATTATAAGGGAGAAAAAAGATATGCTTTTTACATGTATAAAAAGCAATGGCTATACATAGCATTTGTGAACATATGATTGTGAAAAATTATAAAATAAAATTTTGCAAAAGTGAATTATTTTACAAGTATTTTTAATAAAATTTAAATAATTGTGCAATATGTTTGTAATTTGAGAGTTTTTAATTGATCAAGTAAAGGCCAGTGGTGTTCCTCTACTAGTGATTGTAAATTGTCATCTAAATAATGTGAAAAAGTAAAAATATTTGCAAAAACAATTCCATGAGTTTTCATCGCCACAAAATAAATTTAATTTAAACCTATTTTGTATGCTTAATATACTTTAAATATAATAAATATTAATGTAATCGGTGATAAACACATTCGTATTACGTGTTCTCAATGATATTTGTCAATGCATCGCTCTGGAATTGGTTGTTTTTTATGAAATTTGGACGAAGGCAATGAAAATAAAGCCATTTGTGATACTTTCTCGGCATTTGGAAATATGTAGATGGAGATTGAAAGTATATAAAAAAGTAGTGCATGTTGAGTAGTGAAAAAGTATACGTTCTTAAATTCCATAACTCAGAATATGTGTGTCACATGGGCGTAATGCGACGCATGCATGGCTAAGTATTCTTACATAATGCAGCTGGAGGCTTCTTTGTGTCTAACATGGGGCCCGGCTAACTTTTTTGGATCCGCAAGTGCCTACGCAAATGCGTAAAACACTTCACTGTGCTGTGCATGGACGCTTGTGGTATAACTGGCCAGCAAAATATTCCAGCACCTTATATTACTTTGGCCGAACCACCTTTAACAGCTGATGCTACTCAAGAGCGTGCTACCAAATAGAAATGTAGGCGTGCTACCAAATAAAAATGCATGCGTGCTTCCACGCCTAATGTACCCGGCCACCTTTTTCTGATCTGTAAGTGCATAAACAAATGTGTAATACTCTATGCTGGCCTGTAAACTATTCCAGCACCTTATATTGCTTTGGCCGGGCCACCTCTAACGCTGCTCAACAGCGTGCTACCAAAAAAGGTGTACGCAAACAGTTCAGAAGATTCCAGCAAGTCAGCTTGTGTCGCAAATACATAAAAACGGTAAGTTTTATTTGAATAATATTTCAGTATTTGAAACATTAATTGTTATCACCGTTTATTCCAGAAAATCGTTAGTCCTCTTTGTTACTATACTGGTCGAACGTTTATACCCAGACAGACATTTGCATCCATTTTTGGCTAGTAAGATCAATGGTATGTTGCTTGAAATAATAGCTGGCCAAAACACTATTGACAAAAAACAATCAGCATTAGCTCCACGAAAATAAATCTCGTCTGGACTCACAATATGTGTATCACAAGTGCGGTATACGCCGATGCAACAACTTGGCCAAGTAATATAACATAATGCTGTTGGGAGTTTCTTTGTGCCTTTCATGGGGTCGGTTCAACTTTTTTTTTGGATCCGCAAGTGTATACACAAATACGTATAAGACCACGCTGACCTGCACATGTGTGGATATGATATAACTGACCAGCAAACTATTCCAGCACCTTATATTGCTTTGGCCGGGCCACCTGTAAAATCTGGTGCTATGCATCAAAACGATAAGTTTTATTTGAACAATAGTTATTACATCCATTGAATAAATAAATAAATAATTCATTATTTGAAATATTAATTGTCATCGTTTATTTCAGATAATCGTTAGGACTCTTTGTTGGTAAATGCAACAAGATCAGAAACAAATACTGGTCGAACATTTATACCCAATAATCAGATATATGCATCCAGTAGTAGTAGACGGCTCCCATAAATAGAGAAATTAGAAATTAAATAACATGATTACAAAATCATAAGGGTCAATTGAAATCAGAAGTACAAGATATTAATTTGAGAAACTTTTTCGAGGTCAAGGTATTTTTTACTTTAATATACTTGAATGTACATTTATTAATTAACTTGTTTTCTTACATGTGCACACATCGTTAAAGAAAGTTACATCGCAAAAGTGTATTTGATTAGTTTATTTATTTTATCAGTTATACAGTGGATATATTCCAATTTTTAATAATGCTCATAATTAGCTTAATCGAATCATGTTTTTTTGTGTCAGTTGTTTTTTAGAAAGAAAGGGATATTTATAAAATAGTTATAATCATAAATAATGTAAAAAAGTTTACGTACACACTACTTTTTTATGGCTATGACTGCACTATTATAAATCTCTTTTCTTTCTAAAAACTGCTGATACAAAAAGATCTGATTCGATTAAGCTAATTATGATAGTTATTAGCATTATTAAAAAATTGGAAGATGTACTGAAATTTTAGAGGTCCACTGTAGATCTAATTTAAGAGTTGTTTTTTGCATTAAAGTAATTTTATATTGAACATTTTTAATATTTTTTCTGAATCTTAGTACCTTATACCTATCCGAATTGCTTACCAATTTCTTAAGAGTGGAACAATCGTAGAATTGTGTTATTAAACAAATCTTAGACTCAAAGTATTAACTTTTTTATAAAAATAAACGATTTTTTAAACTTTTGTATTAACTATATTCAGTATAGAAATAAGTTATTTTAATAGGAGATCCAAACCAAAATAGGTCTTCGTTTCTTGAGCGTATACTAACCTCAATTTGCAGAAATAAAATCTTAAAAAATTTAAATAAAATTTTGGAATTGTTTTCTTATTTTTATTTTAAATTTTTTTTAGTAATTGCATATATATATAATTTTTAATAATTTGAAATTGTTACAAAATGAACTGCACTACACACATTGTAAACAAAAACAAAATATAAATATTTACTAATGTAATTAATAAAATTTTTTGTTAAATATCTTGAAATAAAAATACTTTTACTTATGCAACCAAAGCCTAAAGTTTTTTTCCTTTCAAACATTCGTCCTAGTTTTTTTTTCAGTTTAGTTCTTAGGCGTCGAATGGTTTTTGTAGCAGTGATATTTCGTTTAGTTTCTTCCAGGTTTTCTTGCCGTTCACATATGTCAATAAAATAAAAATTAAAAAAGAGCATTATTAAAATTGTATTTTTAGTTTTAAAAAAAATATCTTTTTTGGAAAAAGTAAAAGGGCTTTTTATTTATAGAACTAAGGTTATATATCTATAAAACAGGGAAGACGAATAAGCGGTGTCCGTCTGTCCGTCTGTCTGTAAGTGAAATCGGTTTTCCGAAGCTCCCAGAAAAGCTAGAGACTTCGTTCTTGGACTGGTGAGTCAGAAATTTTCCAAAATAGATTGGTATTGAAATTGAGCAAAATCGAGCAGACGATTGCAGAGCTGGAAAACGTAAACTTTATTTTGCCATATAAAAGTAACTACCGAAAACAAATTTTTAATTTTTTTTAATAAATGAACTTATTTTACACTTCAGTGTGACTAAAATTGGTATTTTAAATTAAAAAAATATAAAAAAAATTAAAAAGACGTTTCCAGGGATGGAAAACTTTAACTTTTTGTGTTATGTAAAATTAACGATGTCTAAAACTATATTAGTATTTTCTCGAGAACCGTAAGAGCTACAGACCTGAAATTTGGACACAGTGTGTAGACCTTTGGCCGCTACAACAACAAATATATGAGAATTGGAATTTAAAGGGTGTTCCAAAACGAGCAACGAAAAATTTTAAAATCCCATGTAATATTCATACAATTGTATGTATATACACTTGAAATTTGTAAGGTTAGTGTATTTTTATACAGACTACAAAAATTAACACTAAAATTTCCAAAAATTTAAATTAAAGGCTGTTCCATCAGTTAATGCAATTTTTACTATGCAATTTTGACAACTTGCTGTATCTTGGAAACCGTGAGAGCAAAACTCTTGAAATTTTCAAAAACGGTAAAACTAAAAAAACAAAAAATTATAAAATCGCCAAACCGAAAAAAATCGCCAAAAACAAAAAAAAATCGCCAAAACGAAAAAAAACACCAAATTACAAAAAAAATTTCTAAGACTAAAATAAATCGCATAAAACGAAAAAATTGCTAAAATGAAAAAAAAATCGCCAAAATGAAAAAAATCGCCAAATGAAAAAAAAATTGCCAAAATGAAAAAAATCGCCAAAACGAAAAAAAACCTAAAAAACAGAAAAAATCGCCAAAATGAAAAAAAATCGCCAAAAAGAAAAAAATCGCGATAACGAAAAAAAACCTTAAAACAGAAAAAACAGAAAAAATCGCCAAAATGAAAAAAACGCCAAAATGAAAAAAATCGCCAAACCGAAAAAAACACCAAAAAAAAAAACAGAAAAAATCGCCAAAATGAAAAAAAAAACCAAAAAAAAGAAAAAAATCGCCTAAATAAAAAAAAATCCTAAAAAACAGAAAAAAATCGCCAAAAGGAAAAAAATCGTCAAAATGAGAAAAATCGCCAAAATGAAGAAAAGCCCAACAGAAAAAAATCGCCAAAAAGAAAAAAAACCTCCAAAAACAGAAAAAAAACGCCAAAACGAGAAAAAAGCGACAAAACTGAAAAAATCGTTTAAACTGAAAAAAAACTTCAAAAAAGCAAAAGAGTCCACCTTTCGTGCGCGAGTCAAAGTCACACTTTACTAAATTTTTTAATATTAAAGGAATTAAATGAAACTAACGGCCTGGCCGATCGACAACAACAAATTTTCTAAAGTTATTGTTGTTTGCAATACAAGTTGTCGATCGAACGATTTCTAGTGACATCGTGGGCCAGGCCGGAAAACTTTCCTTATTTCGTTTTTGCTTTGTTAACTTAACATATTTTATGTATTTTTTAAAAAACTAGATTGGTATCAATAATTAGAAAAATCCAAAATTATGACTCCAGGGTTGGAAAACTCACACTTTTGTGTTATGTAAAATTAAATAGGTCTAAAATTTTTTTTCTTTTTCTTTATAAATTGAATATATTTTATGCTTCTGAAAGAAAAGTTTGGCGTATGAAATTTGAAAAATGAAAATTACAGCTCCAAAGATGGAAACTTTAAAAAAATGATAAATTTTTTCACAAAACAAATATGTATGTATGTGTCTGTATACTATATATATGTACGTACGTTGGTAAAGGGTATATAAGATTCGGCACAGATGAATATAGCACTCTTACTTGTTTTTCATTTCTTTTATTATATTTTTCAGTTCGAATAATGTTATTGTACTAAATTTAAATTTTTTATTTATCAACGGTATTCTATTTATATATTGTACATTTTCGATTGACGCTCTTATTAACTTAATACTATCTATAAAGTATTCATTAAAATGACTAGCTATTTGCTTATTATTATTATATTCCACTTGATTAAATATCACGGAAGTTATTGCATTTGTATGTTTTTTTAGAACCAATTCTTTAATCTCTCCCCACATTTGCTTTTGGTCCCTGCACTGTTTATTTGCTGATTTATAAATTTATTTTTCTCATTCTCTATTTTTGTTTTGTATATATTTCTAATAGCTCTGTAGTTTTCCCATGCACAATTTGTATTTTCAAATTTTGCTATTTGGTATCTGTTGATTTTTTCTCTTTTCATTGCACTTATTTCATAGTTATACCATTTTTTAACTTTATTTTTCTCTTTTACTTTCTTTTTTATAATAAATTTTTTGACTGTTTGCTCAAAACACTTATCGAAGGAATATGCATTTTCTTTGATATGTGTTTCCGTATCATCATTATGTTCGCTTTCAATTATTATGTCGATAATTTCATGGTCCGATATTTTATTTGTGTTACTTTTTTGTACCGATATCTTATTACTATTTGTGATTACGTAATCAATTATTGTTCTTGTTTGTTTTGTTACTCTAGTAAAGTTGTTGTTATAAAGGAAAATAAAAATAAACTTAGACCTATTTAATTTTACATAACACAAAATGTGTAAGTTTTCCAACCTTGGAATCATAATTTAGGATTTTTCTAATTCCTTATACCAATCTAGTTCTTCAAAACATGCATAAAATATGTTAAGTGAACAAAGCAAAAAGGAAAAAAGAAACAAGTAAGAGTGCTATATTCGGCTGTGTCGAATCTTATATACCCTCTACCAACGTACGTACATATATATAGTATACAGACACAAACATACATATTTGTTTTGTGAAAAAATTTATAATTTTTTTAAAGTTTCCATCTTTGGAGCTGTAATTTTCATTTTTCAAATTACATACGCCAAACTTTTCTTTCAGAAGCATAAAATATATTCAATTTATAAAGAAAAAGAAAAAAAATTTTAGACCTATTTAATTTTACATAACACAAAAGTGTGAGTTTTCCAACCCTGGAGTCATAATTTTGGATTTTTCTAATTCCTTATACCAATCTAGTTCTTTAAAACATACATAAGATATTTTAAGTGAACAAAGCAAAAAGGAAAAAAGAAAAAACTTAGTTTTAGTTAGTTACTCTATTATCAAAAAAAGTTCAAAGTTTCCATCTCTGGAGCCTTGGTTTTCATTTTTATTATTTTATAATTTTATACGCCAATTTTTTTTTCAGAAGCATAAAATATATTTAATTTATAAAGGAAAAGATAATTATTTAGACCTATTTAATTTTACATAACACAAAAAGTGTAAGTTTTCCAACCCTGGAGTCATAATTTTCGATTTTTCATATTATTGATACCAATCTAGTTCTTTAAAAAATACAGAAAATATGTTAAGTGAACGAAGCAAAAACGAAATAAGAAAATACTTAGTTTCATTTAATTCCTTTAATATTAAAAAATTCAGTAAAGTGCGACCTTGACAAGCGCACGAAGGGTTCCGTACGTTCGTTCTGAGCATTTTTTAATGTGGCTTTTTTGCTTTTTTGAAGTTTTTTTCAGTTTAAACGATTTTTTCAGTTTTGTCGCTTTTTTCTATTTTTAGCGATTTTTTTCTGTTTATTTTCGGTTTTTTTCATTTTGGCGATTTTTTTCTGTTTTTGGGGGGGCTTATTTTCATTTTGTTTTTTTTTTATTTTGGCGATTATTTTCTGTTTTTAGAGTTTTGTTTTATTTTAAAGATTTTTTTCATTTTGGCAATTTTTTTTCATTTTGGCGATCTTTTTCCTGTTTTTGGGGTTTTTTTTTCATTTTGACGATTTTTTTCTTTTATTTGGTTTCTTTCGTCTTGGCGATTTTTTTTTATTTTGGCGATTTTTTTTTTAATTTTTTGCGATTTTTTCCAATTTTGGGATTTTTTTTCATTTTGGCGACTTTTTTTCATTCTGGGGCTTTTTTTCATTTTGGCGATTTTTTCCTGTTTTGGGGTTTTTTTCATTTCGGGCGCCTTTTTCTGTTTTTGGGTTTTTTTTTCATTTTGGGGATTTTTTTTCATTTTGGCGATTTTTTCCGGTTTTTTTTATTGCTATTGCTATTTATGGCGAGATACAGGGGTTAGAAAATAATTTTCGTAACAAAATTAATCGACACTATTACAGTTATAAATTTATTTTTGTTTTGATTTCTTTGTACTTAAAAGCAGCGTACGAAAATAAACGAAGCAAATTGTTTGAATTTGTTTTGTTTGGTTCTTTGAAATGAGTTGAACAAAAACAAAAACAATGGAAAACATCGCTCAGTTTGTTTTTGTATTATTTTTTGCAAATAAGCACAAGCCAGAGAACATTGCCGATCGACTGTAAGACGATTAACCGCCACCGCCGACCACAAACAATATATTCATTTAATCGTGCTCCGCTTTAAAATATAATAATGGGTTATAAATGGAAACGCTTTCAAATATTTTTTTTTTTTTTTTTTTTAATTTAAACACATTAAGTTTGTTTTATACTATGTTCACACTTATGTTTTTAAACATGTTTAATACATCGTCAGCTGGTTTCTGGTTTGCGGCACAGTATATTCAAAATACATTATGTCTGTAGCAAACCAGAAACCAAACGACGACATTTTCACAATTGTGTTTAAGACGAGTTTTCTAAGAACTAAACACAACCGTTCACATTATATTTGAGATGTTTAAGGTAGTCGTTTTGTCAGTATTATTGTCAATTATTGTATTTGTAAAAATTACGAATAATTATGCTTTTCAAACAACACATGTTTTTGTAAATAATTCACTATTTTTTAAGTAATTACTTTCTTACCAAATAATGTATCAGCTGCAGCCATTTAATAACAAAACAAAGGTGCCAGAGTTATCAAAAAACGGACTGAACATACTCTATTTACGTGTTTAAATCTTAAACACTTCATTTGAGATGTTTAACAAAACACTTCATTTGAAATGCTTAACAAAACAACAATCTCAAAATCATCGTGTTTAAGCTCTTAAAAACGAATAAGGTGTTAAACACGTTTAAAAACATAAGTGTGAACATAGTATTATATAGCTAAGTAGCAATTGCTATAACCGGGTGTCCTAAGACACCCCTCTCCTTCTTTTATTTTGGCGATTTTTTCTGTTTTTGTGGGGTTTATTTCATTTTGGCGATTTTTTTCCATTTTAGGGTTTTTTTCATTTTAGTGATTTTCTTTCATTTTGGCGATTTTTTTACATTTTGGCAATTTTTTCCTGTTTTGGGATTTTTTTCATTTTGGCGATTATTTTCTGTTTTTGGGGGTTTATTTTCATTATGGATTTTTTTTCAATTTGGCGATTTTTTTTCATTGTGGCAATTTTTTCCAGTTTTTTGTTTTTTTTTTATTTTGGCGATTTTTTCTGTTTTTGGGGTTTTTTTTTCTCATTTTGGGGGTTTATTTTCATTTTGGAGTTTTTTTTCATTTTTACGATTTTTTTTTTAATTTTGGCGTTTTTTTCACTTTGGCTATTTTTTTTTCATTTTGGTGTTTTTTTTCATTTTGGCGACTTTTTCCTGTTTTGGGGTTTTTTTCATTTTGGCGATTTTGTTCTGTTTTTGGGGCTTTTTTTATTTTGGAATTTTTTTTTCATTTTTGCGATTTTTTTTCATTTTGGCGAATTTTTCCTGTTATAGGTTTTTTTTCATTTTGGCGCTTTTTTTCTGTTTTTGGCGATTTTTTTTTTCATTGTGGCGATTTTTTCCTGTTTTTGGGTTTTTTTTTCATTTTGGCGAGTTTTCTGTTTTTGTGGGGTTTTTTTCGTTTTGGCGATTTTTTTTTCATTTTAGCGATTTTTTTTTCATTTTGGGGTTTTTTTTTCATTTTGGTGATTTTTTTTCATTTTAGCAATTTTTCCGGTTATTCGCGATTTATTTTAGTCTTAGAATTTTTTTTTTGTAATTTGGTGCTTTTTTCGTTTTGGCGATTTTTTTTTTGTTTTTGGCGATTTTTTTCGGTTTGGCGATTTTATAATTTTTTGATTTTTTAGTTTTACCGTTTTTGATAATTTCAAGAATTTTGCTCTTACGGTTTCCAAGATACAGCAAGTTGTCAAAATTGCATAGTCAAAATTGCATTAACTGATGGAACACCCTTTAATTTAAATTTTTTGAAATTTTAGTGGTAATTTTTGTAGTCTGTATAAAAATACACTAACCTTACAAATTTCAAGTGTATATACATACATACTATATACAATTGTATGTATATTACATGGGATTTTAAAATTTTTCGTTGCTCGTTTTGGAACACCCTTTAATTTCCAATTCTCATGTATTTGTTGTTGTAGCGGCCAAAGTTCTACACACGGTGTCCAAATTTCAGGTCTGTAGCTCTTACGGTTCTCGAGAAAATACCCTGTGACAGACATAGTCTTAGACACATGTAGTTAATTTTACATAACACAAAAAGTTAAAGTTTTCCAACCCTGGAAACGTATTTTTAATTTTTTATATTTTTTTAATCTAAAATTCCAATTTTAGTCGTACTGAAGTGTAAAATATGTTCATTTATTAAAAAAAATAAAAATTTGTTTTCGGTAGTTACTTTTATATGGCAAAATGAAGTTTAAGTTTTCCAGCTCTGGAATCGTCTGCCCGATTTTGCTGAATTCCAATACCAATCTATTTTGGAAAATTTCTGACACACCAAAAACGAAGTCTCTAGCTCTTCTGGGAGCTTCGGAAAAACGATTTCACGTACAGACAGACGGACAGACGGACATCGCTTATTTGTCTCCCCTATGCATAAGGATCCAGAATATATATATTTTATGGGTCGCTTATTGATATTATAGAAATTACAAACGGAATGACAAGCCTATATATACCCTTTTACCATTTTTTTGGTAAAGGGTATAAAGAAGACTTTTCTGGGACTGAGCTGTAAATGAAATGGCGTCTCTAATTTAATAATTTTTAGTTAAAAACCTATTTTATTCACATTTATATAGACAATATCAATTTTAATGATGATACGGAAGAATCGTATCACGTATTCGCATATGAAAGTATGCAAAAAAAATTAAAACATTTTTTGTGTCTAATATTTTTTCTAACCTGACCTACTAATACAACTTACACTATTCATTGTACCTTCTTACATTTATATAGTTGGTGTTGTTCAGCAATGATTATTTTATATATCTGTTGCACTATTAATCATATTAAATATATTTTTGCAGTTGCTGTCATATTTTTGTTTTGTTTATTGTTTTGCCAAACATTTGCATGTTTGCATCAATGTTTAAACTTTGCCTGCATAAACGAAAGCAAACAATGGGTTTTTTGCATTGCATAACTAACAAATATGCATGCAAAATCTCAGTAAGTGTGTGTACTGAAGCAAAAAAAAATTGAAAACAAGGTCAGTATATTAAAACAGTGTCTCACTAGTAGATAACAGAAAAACGAAATCTAATTTAACATTCAATTCTTAGGCAGTTCATTAGATTAGAATGGTTTTTGATTTTCTACTTTTTCATATATCTGAGATTTTAAAGTCAAGGAAAATAATTCTAAATGACTCCTTTTAAGTATCACGCTCTTAAACACTGACAAATTTTTTATGCATTTTGTTTTAATATTTTATATTTTTTTAAAATGTTTTAGAAAAATTGGCCCTAATTAAATCACGAAAAAATCCTTAAAATCATTGTGCCAAACCTTATTAAAAAAGCATTAAGAGTACTAATAATGGCTAGATCATATTATTTTAATGCCACCATTTTGCTCTTTACAGTAAAATAACTTGTATTTGAAATTGTGTCAGAGGAGTTGTATAAAGCTTAAGCTGTTCACTCTTACAAATATTATTTATTTGGAAAATTTCAACTTTATTCGCACTTGTAATCAATATTTAGAACATTGGTTTTGTTTTGTGCAAATCACTCCTTAAATGTAAATTTCTGAAAAAATATTTTGAAGAAAAAGAACAACCAAAGCATTATTCCTGAGCGGAAACTATATAAATTATTGTTCGCAATCAAATTATATCTAAACATAGAAGAAATAAAAGCTGTACATTCTCAATTTGTGGAAAAAAAATATTAACCATCATCAAGACAGAGGATTATTTATTTGGCTTAATTATTCAAGTAAAAGTGTGTCCTGAAAATATTTCAGTTGCGATTTCATTATTCAAAGAAAGAGTTAACCTGGTATTTTTGTCTTAAAGCAACCCTGCAGAAAATTTGGTGACAAATGATCCGAACGTAGTCGAGGACTTAAGAAAATTGGTGTGTTACCAAATGTAAGGAGTAGTGAGTGGTGGAAAAAGACATATCATGTAAATGGTTACATATTCACCATTTTCATGATGTGTTATCCAATATTCAGTCAATTTAATTGTGACTCGGTCTAGCATTGTAGCAACCGGCACGGAACAATTTCGATAAGGCTGGATCTAAGACCTGTTAAATAAATATTGCTACGGAAGTAGTCACGAAAAAGCCTAGTGAAATTTTTTTTTATAAAAACAAAAAGAATTAAGGCCAGGGCATATAGAATCCGTCATCCAACTGACATCTAGGATGAAATACTTACATGGTCACCTTTTAACTTTTTGCGCACGTTAAGTATTTTGACGAATAATTGGTTGGGTTTTTTGTATGTTCTGATTTAGATTTTTGCATATTGTGGCAGCAAAAATAAAATAAAATAAAATAAATAATCTAAATAAATCAAAAATACATTGATTTTAATAAATAAAATGGTGAACCAACATATTGAAGCTATTTAAATGCTTCCGGCAATAGAGTACTCATTATGTTAACCTTCTTCGTCGTTGCGTTAATGGCAGTTAAAAAGGAAAAGTTTAAAGTATGACGGGTTCTATGTGCCTGGGCCTATATTCAGAATTATTTAGCTAATTCACTTAGTACACACACGTAAGCGCATGCAAACAGATGATGAAGTAAACATAAAAAACTATTGCAACAACAAAGTCGTATTGCTTTGGCTTATTATGAGATAAATATTAAATTCCTGCACAAGACCATTTATAAGACCTTTCAAGACATGAGAGATTTTTCAACTGCTTTACTACAGCGCAATATTTTAAAAGAAACGCTAAACAACACTGTTGGCAAGAGAAACAATTGAAATAATTGCCTTGCCGTGTATGAGAACTAGTCAGTTTGAATCAGATAATCGTGACGGAAATATCTTTGAAAGTAAAGACAACGTGCGGTCGATAATAAAGGGAATTAGTTATCAATTATTAAGTGAGTACAGGTTGGATCTGTTTGTTAGTTAATAATAACCGAAAGTACATTAATAAAGAAATAGTTGTGTGTTGTTTTATTTTGATGTTCGACACTCTAGTCAGTGTAATAAAAGTATTATTTAAATAAATATTTTATTTGTTTTATTTTATTTATTTATTTATTTTATTTTAAATAAAAGATAATTTCCTGAGCTCAGCTAGGAGCTCTAGGAATGTTGATTAATAATTAATTTTAAAATAAAAATACATTGTCTTATATACTAGTTATGAGAATAAAGCTTAACCTATCTTAACATAAGAGGGAAAAGAAAAGGTATATGCTTAATAAGCAAATTGTTCCTTTTAGTTTCCCACGGTAGGCGTGCGGCGTGTGTCTCATAAGGAATTTGGAAAACATGGATTTTGTATTGTTTATATTTATTATATAAACACATGTGGTTATTAATTATGATTCATTCAAATGCATTATGCTGCGGCCTTCGATCAGACTGGTGAGTGTCAAATAACATTTGTACAAAATACATATTTACGTTGCAGTCTGTCGAATGCATTTGCATGAGTGTCAAATGTGCAGTACAAAAATAATTTCAATGCCATTGGATGTTATGTATATTGCGGTCAAGTTGACTTTAAATGTTTACTATACAATCTTGATAGTAGTGATAGTTAGAACACGCTACATCAGGCTGGATGCATGAATCAGAGAATACAAGATTACGCATTGCGCGTGTTTGTTAACTTGAGTGTGCTGCTGTGACGTCAAAATGACGTAGAAATTGAAATGTAAACAGAATTGCCCTGTACCAAATACACGTGTTTTTGTAATTGTGTTTAGATTTATCGGCTAATGTGAAGTACATGCGCGGACAAAGCATTTTTTTCAAAAGCTGAATGCGTAATCTTGTATTCTGTGATTCGTTGGCTGGATATATATGTTTTTAATAAAAC
Source organism: Tachina lurida (assembly GCA_944452675.1). Taxonomy (NCBI): domain Eukaryota; kingdom Metazoa; phylum Arthropoda; class Insecta; order Diptera; family Tachinidae; genus Tachina; species Tachina lurida. Next base: position 33,697,468 of record OX101755.1, on the reverse strand, counting down.
ATGCCTTTTACACTGCCTTATTTGATATTTTGTGGAAAATTTGAGAAATATGAATGAAGTTAACAAGTTACCGTAAAATTTTTGAAACATCCTAAAAATTAATTTATTTTTTTAGCTATTTATCGCTAAGTTTTCAAATATTTGTAAAGTTCAGCTATTTTCTAGCTATTTTCTAGCTATTTTCTTGTCTACTTTAGCGATATTTGTTGGAAAAAAGTTAACAACAGTGGAGTTAGGGGTAAAAATCAAAAATCGCTAAGTTGAATATCAACCGATTTTAAATTTAAAGGCGGACATAGAAAGAAAATACTGATAGTTGGACAATATAATTTTTCTTACCAAATCAATTTTTTGTTTTTTTTTCGTTACATTTCTAGTTTGGATTCGTTATGAAAAATTTTATCAGAATAATTTTTGCTAAAAAACTAACTGTAGAATTTTTTCATGCTGCGTTATAGTCGTTATCAATTAAGTTTTATAAATAAAGTTATAAACGGTTCCAGGTCCCAATGCAAAAATACTGCGTAATTAATAAGACAAATAACAAGTAAGAGTGCTATATTCGGCTGTGCCGAATCTTATATACCCTTAACTATAACGTATGTATATGTAGTATACACATGTATACATAAGTACATACATACACAGAAAAAAGTATTCACCAATTAATATTTTCAATTAAAATATTAATTGATTCAATTAAATTTTTAATTGTATTTATTAATTTGAGTGGAAAAATTTAATTAATATTATCAAATTGTTTATAGGTGAAAATTTAATTAATTTTTTAATTGATATTACAAATATTTTAATTAATATTACAAAATCATTCATATTACTTTTTTGTTTTGTGATAAAATTTATAATTTTTTGTTATAATGCAATTTTTAGTAAGTGACCTCTTTTTCTCCTCCTTTTTTCCACTAAAGAATTTGCTTGAGAAAGATCTTCCTAAAATATGAAATATTTTTAACTGAAAAAATAATTATTTGTGGTTATTTTTTTACCAATTTTTTTTTTAATTCCAACCCTGGAACCATAATTAAAATTTTTCTGGTTTTAATGCGAGTACTATTTTATTTCTTTCTAAAATATAGAATATAATTAATTATCAAAGAAATAACTAGCTTTATTTAATTAGTTTTATATATAAAAAAGTGTACTTTTCCCAACCCTGGAATCATCATTTTAGATTTTGTTGGTTCCTTATATCAATATTGTTCTTTAAAAAATATATAAAATATGTTAAGTTCACAAAGAAAAAGGAAAATACTAGTTTTATTTAGTTACTTTAGTATCAAAATTAATTCTGTAAAGTGCGACTGTGACTCGCATACGAAGGGTTCCGTACGTTTTTGCTTTTTTGGAGTTTTTTATTTTAGATTAAAAATTTTTTTTAGTTTTGTAATTTTTTTCTCGTTTTGGCGATTTTTTTTTTGTTTTTGGCGATTTTTTCTCTTTCTGGAGTTTTTTTATTTTGGCAATTTTAGCGATTTTTTTCATTTGGCGATTTTTGTTTCTGTTTTTGGGGTTTTTCATTTTGGCGATTTTTTTTCTGTTTTAGGGGTTTTTTCATTCTGGCGATTGTTTTTTATTTTGGCGATTTTTTTTCATTTTGGCAATTTTTCCGGTTTGTCGCAATTTATTTTGGTCTCAGAAATTTTTTTTAATTTGGTGCTTTTTTTCGTTTTTTTTTGTTTTTGGCGATTTTTTTTTATTTTGGCGATTTTTTTCTGTTTTTTAGTTTTTTTTTCGTTTTGGCGATTTTTTTCTTTTTTTGGCGATTTTTTTTTTCATTTTGGCGATTTTTTTTCTGTTTTTTAGGTTTTTTTTCGTTTTAGCGATATATTTCATTTTGGCGATTTTTTTTTCATTTTAGCAATTTTTTAGTTTTTTTGCGATTTATTTTAGTCTTAGAATTTTTCTTTTAATTTAGTGCTTTTTTCATTTTGGCGATTTTTTTCTGTTTTTTGGGGTTTTTTTCGTTTTGGTGATTTTTTTCATTTGGCGATTTTTTTCTGTTTTTATGTTTTTTTTCGTTTTGGTGATTTTTTTCATTTTGGCGATTTTTTTTTCATTTTGGCGATTTTTGTTTTCATTTTAGCAATTTTTCCGTTTTTTTGCGATTTATTTTAGTCTTAGAAATTTTTTTTTAATTTGGTGCTTTTTTTCGTTTTGGCGATTTTTTTTCTGTTATTTAGGTTTTTTCTTTTTTTGGCGATTTTTTTCATTTTGGCGATTTTTTTCTGTTTTTTAGGGTTTTTTTCGTTTTGGCGATTTTTTTTCATTTTGATGATTTTTTTCTGTTTTTTAGGGCTTTTTTCGTTTTGGTGATTTTTTTCATTTTGGCGATTTTTTTCATTTTGGCGATTTTTTTCTGTTTTTTAGGTTTTTTCTTGTTTTGGCGATTTTTTTTCATTTTGGCGATTTTTTTCTGTTTTTTAGGTTTTTTTTCGTTTTGGCGATTTTTTTTTTCATTTTAGCAATTTTTCCGATTTTTTGCGATTTATTTTAGTTTTATAAATTTTTTTTTAATTTGGTGCTTTTTTTCGTTTTGGCGATTTTTTTTCTGTTTTTGGCTTTTTTTCATTTTGGCGATTTTTTTCTGTTTTTTGGGGTTTTTTTCGTTTTGGCGATTTTTTCATTTTGGCGATTTTTTCTTGTTTTTGGCGATTTTTTTTGGTTTGGCGATTTTATAATTTTTTATTTTTTTCATTTTTACCGTTTTTGAAAATTTCAAGAGTTTTGCTCATACGGTTTCCAAGATACAGCAAATTGTGAAATTACATAGTCAAAATTGCATTAATTTTTGTGTTAATTTTTGTAGTCTGTATAAAAATACACTAACCTTACAAATTTCAAGTGTATATACATACAATTGTATGAATATTACATGGGATTTTAAAATTTTTCGTTGCTCGTTTTGGAACACCCTATAATTTCCAATTATCATGTATTTGTTGTTGTAGCGGCCAAAGGTCTACATACTGTGTCCAAATTTCAGGTCTGTAGCTCTTACGGTTCTCGAGAAAATACTAATATAGTTTTAGACATAGTTAATTTTACATAACACAAAAAGTTAAAGTTTTCCAACCCTGGAAACGTCGTTTTAATTTTTTTGTATTTTTTTAATTTAAAATTCCAATTTTAGTCGTACTGAAGTGTAAAATATGTACATTTATTAAAAAAAAATAAAAATTTGTTTTCGGGAGTTACTTTTATATGGCAAAATGAAGTTTAAGTTTTCCAGCTCTGCAATCGTCTGCCCGATTTTGCTGAATTTCAATACCAATCTAAGTTGGACCATTTCTGATACATCAGTCCAAGAACGAAGTCTCTAGCTTTTCTGGAAGCTTCGGAAAACCGATTTCACGTACACCGGACGGACGGACGGACAGACGGACATCGCTTATTCGTCATCGCTATTCATAAGGACCCAGAATATATATATTTTTTTGGTCGCAAATTAAAATTATGGAAATTACACACGGAATGACAAACCTATCTATACCCTTTTCCATTTTTGGTAAAGGGTATAAAAATGCTCAGAACCGAATGTGCGGAACCTTTCGTGTGCGAGTCAAAGTCTCACTTTACGGCTGTTGTCAACTTTATGCTCTAATTGCCACTTACAATAATAAAAAAAACAAATAAAAATTTACTAATTGTAGCAACATTTACTTTTTTTGCGGATATATCAATTTTATTTTATTTATTTCTTATAAAATTTGTAAATTTTTCCACCGACGAATGTAATTTTGCATTCGTGCACTTTTTGTTGTTTTGACAGCAGAAAACGTGTTATACAAACCCAATTAAAATGTCACTTGTTACGTTTTTTACAAAAATAAAATGACATTCGCGTTATACAACCGCAAACTTGATAAACGTCAGGTTTTATACGCGTATTTTAGACATATTGGGTTCTATAAACATGCTGTTACTTGTTATACCCTTTACCACAAAAATGGTAAAAGGGTATATATAGGTTTGTCATTCCGTTTGTAATTTCTATAATATCAATAAGCGACCCATAAAATATATATATTCTGGATCCTTATGCATAGGGAAGACGAATAAGCGATGTCCGTCTGTCCGTCTGTCCGTCTGTCCGTCTGTCCGTCTGTCCGTCTGTCCGTCTGTCCGTCTGTCCGTCTGTCCGTCTGTCCGTCTGTCCGTCTGTCCGTCTGTCTGTACGTGAAATCGGTTTTCCGAAGCTCCCAGAAAAGCTAGAGACTTCGTTCTTGGACTGGTGAGTCAGAAATTTTCCAAAATAGATTGGTATTGAAATTCAGCAAAATCGAGCAGACGATTGCAGAGCTGGAAAGCGTAAACTTCATTTTGCCATATAAAAGTAACTACCGAAAACAAATTTTTATTTTTTTTTAATAAATGAACTTATTTTACACTTCAGTACGACTAAAATTGGTATTTTAAATTAAAAAAATATAAAAAAAATTAAAAAGACGTTTCCAGGGTTGGAAAACTTTAACTTTTTGTGTTATGTAAAATTAACGATGTCTAAAACTATATTAGTATTTTCTCGAGAACCGTAAGAGCTACAGACCTGAAATTTGGACACAGTGTGTAGACCTTTGGCCGCTACAACAACAAATACATGAGAATTGGAAATTAAAGGGTGTTCCAAAACGAGCAACGAAAAATGTTAAAATCCCATGTAATATACATACAATTGTATGTATATACTCTTGAAATTTGTAAGGTTAGTGTATTTTTATACAGACTACAAAAATTAACACTAAAATTTCTAAAAATTTAAATTAAAGGGTGTTCCATCAGTTAATGCAATTTTTACTATGCAATTTTGACAACTTGCTGTATCTTGAAAACCGTGAGAGCAAAACTCTTGAAATTTTCAAAAACGGTAAAACTAAAAAAACAAAAAATTATAAAATCGCCAAACCGAAAAAAATCGTCAAAAACAAAAAAAAATCGCCAAAACGAAAAAAAGCACCAAATTACAAAAAAAATTTCTTAGACTAAAATAAATCGCATAAAACGGAAAAATTGCTAAAATGAAAAAAAAAATCGCCAAAATGAAAGAAAATCGCCAAAATGAAAAAAATCGTCAAAATGAAAAAAATCGCCAAAACGAAAAAAAAACCTAAAAACAGAAAAAATGCCAAAAATAAAAAAAAATCGCCAAATGAAAAAAAAAATCGCCAAAATGAAAAAAATCGCCAAAACGAAAAAAAACCTAAAAAAACAGAAAAAATCGCGAAAACGAAAAAAACCTAAAAACAGAAAAAACAGAAAAAATCGCCAAAATAAAAAAAACCCCAAAATGAAAAAAATCGCCAAAACGAAAAAAAAAACAGAAAAACGTCGCCAAAATGGAAAAAACCAAATAAAAAATAAAAAAATCGCCTAAATAAAAAAAACCCAAAAACAGAAAAAAATCGCCAAAAGGAAAAAAAATCGTCAAAATGAAAAAAATCGCCAAAATGAAGAAAAGCCCAACAACAGAAAAAAATCGCCAAAAAGAAAAAAAAAACCTCCAAAAACAGAAAAAAACGCCAAAACGAGAAAAAAGCGACAAAACTGAAAAAATCGTTTAAACTGAAAAAAACTTCAAAAAAGCAAAAGAGCCTACCTTTTGTGCGCGAGTCAAAGTCGCACCTTACTAAATTTTTTAATATTAAAGGAATTAAATGAAACTAACGGCCTGGCCGATCGACAACTTGTATTGCAAACAACAACAAATTTTCTAAAGTTATTGTTGTTTGCAATACAAGTTGTCGATCGAACGATTTCTAGTGACATCGTGGGCCAGGCCGGAAAACTTTCCTTTTTCGTTTTTGCTTTGTTCACTTAACATATTTTATGTATTTTTTAAAAAACTAGATTGGTATCAATAATTAGAAAAATCCAAAATTATGACTCCAGGGTTGGAAAACTCACACTTTTGTGTTATGTAAAATTAAATAGGTCTAAAATTTTTTTTCTTTTTCTTTATAAATTGAATATATTTTATGCTTCTGAAAGAAAAGTTTGGCGTATGAAATTTGAAAAATGAAAAATACAGCTCCAAAGATGGAAACTTTAAAAAAATGATAAATTTTTTCACAAAACAAATATGTATGTATGTGTCTGTATACTATATATATGTACGTACGTTGGTAAAGGGTATATAAGATTCGGCACAGACGAATATAGCACTCTTACTTGTTTTTTATGTGTTTTTGATGAGATTTGTATAAATACAGTTTAAAGTCATTATGGATTCGATCGAGGTCGCGGGAAATGCCAGTCATTAATAAAATTTAAATTTCAAATTATTGAATTGATCATTTATCATAAAATTTATTTGAAAATTTATAAAAATACAGACCTGCACTGCCTGCTATCCAGCAGAAGTTTTGGCTGCTAATGCGAAATTTGTCTTATACTTACCAACATTAAAATAATAATTCAGTGTATTGCAGCTATGAACAGAGCAAATGAACACCAACACAATTCAACAACATATTGTTAATTTAATCCTCACAAATATATAAATATATTCAAAATGTCGGCTATCAATGGCAGTGAGATACAAAATATGACCAAAGTTCTTATTTGCACAATACCTATACATTGTATAAATTTGTCATCGTCAGGGTGTCATATCATTTATAGGCAACGTGCTGACTTTAAAATATTTACGGCGTGGTCCACGATATCGACAACGTTCGACTTGTCGGACACTTACATTTGAAACAACAACAAAATATTAAAATAACAAGCCAACTATCATACTATTGTGCTGTTAGGTTGGGAACGCCTCAATAATTTATTTGTTCGAATGTATTTTTTTCCTTTAGCAACATATTTCTCAGTGACCCACTTTTGAGAACTGAACTCTTTATTACCACAACATGGGCAAATAATGAGCAATTGTTTGGCGTAACAAAACAAATGCATAAAAACACCAACAAGCAACGACGGCAAAAGGCCTGCAGACTTAAAATAATGTTAAAAAACCTCTTAAATACTAATAAATATCATATAGTTATAAAAAAAACAAGCAAAATAAAAAATAACACATTTTGGTAATTAGGATAAAACAGCAGAAGCAAGGAACATTTACATAAATTTTTAAAAACATACTAAACATTAATAACTTAAGAAGAGTATATAGATAGATACAAAAAGAAACTGTTACAGAAAAACCCTTTTCTTGTATTTGAAAATATACAAGTATATCAGAGAACATTTTATTGCTGGTATATCTCCAAGTAATATTGAGGGTTCAAATAAAAACATAATGGAACAATTTCTTCTCCTACAGCTATAAGTTGTTTTAAGAATATCTTAATAAAGCTCCAATTTTTTTCTTTGCCTTTTGCAGTAACTCAAATGGTATTAAGAAATAGGAAAGCAATTTCCTTATAAGTGTATTTTTCATAAATAAAGATTTTAACCAAATAATAATTTTTTTAATTTTCTCTCATAAAAAATTAGAAGCCTTCTACAGTTATAAATATCTAAATTAATTTGTCGTAAAAAACCAAATTGAAAATTTCTCATGGAATTTCATAATCACTGCGCCTGTTGAAAAGGCAGAGTTACATAAAATAATGGGTTAGAGCATGATGGGTGTAGGATTGTATTCAGAATTAGTCATTACAAGAGCCTCCCGTACGTATGAGATTTCTTAAGAGTCGTCTGGTTAGAAATATGTAAAATATAGCATAATTTTAAGTGGGGGATAACATCTCTTACCTATCTTAATTTATTAACATATTAATGTATATAAAACAGTAGAATATGCCACCTTTTGAAAACGCAAAATTATTGCCATGCCTAAGTGTCAATTTGCATGCAATGTTTCAATGGAGTAGCTTGTGTTTTAATGTTGGGGTTTTCCGATTTGTCTGGTTGGTGAGTCAAATATATTTATCTACAAAATGTCAGCCTACTACACTATAATATTACGTTAAATTGTTATATGCCTGGCCCCGCTCACTTTTTTAACTCATGATTATGCCATGGCTAGTTTTTGCTTATGGTTCATGTAAAGTTTCGTACAAAAAGTAATCGAATAAAATATGCTGAGCCGAAGTATATGAAAGAGAATGGTATGTTTTATGGGTGTAGTCACGGCCACTTTTCAAAACCAAAAATTTTTACTTTTTATATACATACACTCAAAAAAGTTTTACATTAACTGAATGTATGTTATTTCAGAAGTTGTCCGTGTAGTTTAATTTTAAGGAAAATATAGTTATTTTACCAAGCCACGTCTATTTTAACTTTTTGTGTATGTTGTTTCATAAACAAACTACAATATAATAATGATTTTCTGTGCAGTCAATATAATCGGTTATTTAAAAATATATGTATACATATTCAGTAAAACTGAAAAAATTTGATTATCTTGAACATTTTTTAATTTAAGTTTTACTGAGGTTATTTTCTTTCAAACGAACTTCAAAAGTATTTGAATAATAAAATAAATAAACAATTATTGAACAATAAAAAAAAAAAAAAAACTATTTTTTTTTTGCGAATACACAAAAATAAAAGAAAATTTGAATTGGTAAGTTAAGTGCATGCAGTTAATATGTATCATTGTGTTACATAGTATGTACGCATGTATGTATGTACATATGGGCATATGTATGTATGTATGTATGTGCATACATTCATATGTACATATATACGAACACATATCGCACACTAAATCATAAACAGTCACGACTCAAAATGCTCAAAGTGATTTTGTTTTTAACCTTCCTTCAAAAAAAGAAGGAAGTTAACAATTCGTCACTATTTTTATACCCTTTACCACAAAAATGGTAAAAGGGTATATATAGGTTTGTCATTCCGTTTGTAATTTCTATAATATCAATAAGCGATCCATAAAATATATATATTCTGGATCCTTATGCATAGGGAAGACGAATAAGCGATGTCCGTCTGTCCGTCTGTCCGTCTGTCCGTCTGTCCGTCTGTCCGTCTGTCCGTCTGTCCGTCTATCCGTCTGTCCGTCTGTCCGTCTGTCCGTCTGTCCGTCTGTCCGTCTGTCTGTACGTGAAATCGGTTTTCCGAAGCTCCCAGAAGAGCTAGAGACTTCGTTCTTGGACTGGTGTGTCAGAAATTTTCCAAAATAGATTGGTATTGAAATTCAGCAAAATCGGGCAGACGATTGCAGAGCTGGAAAACGTAAACTTCATTTTGCCATATAAAGTAACTACCGAAAACAAATTTTTATTTTTTTTTTAATAAATGAACATATTTTACACTTCAGTACGAGTAAAATTGGTATTTTAAATTAAAAAAATATAAAAAAATTAAAAAGACGTTTCCAGGGTTGGAAAACTTTAACTTTTTGTGTTATTTAAAATTAACTATGTCTAAAACTATGCAGGGCATTTTCTCGAGAACCGTAAGAGCTAGAGACCTGAAATTTGGACACAGTGTGTAGACCTTTGACGGCTACAAGAACAAATACATGAAAATTGGAAATTAAAGGGTGTTCCAAAACGAGCAACAAAAATGTTAAAATCCCATGTGATATACATACAATTGTATGTATGTATGTATATACACTTGAAATTTGTAAGGTTAGTGTATTTTTATACAGACTACAAAAATTAACACTAAAATTTAAAAAAATTTAAATTAAAGGGTGTTCTATCAGCTAATGCAATTTTGACTATGCTATTTTGACAACTTGCTGTATCTTGGAAACCGTAAGAGCAAAACTCTTGAAATTTTCAAAAACGTTAAAACTAAAAAATCAAAAAATTATAAAATCGCCAAACCGAAAAAAATCGCCAAAAAACAAAAAAAAAATCGCCAAAACGAAAAAAAGCACCAAATTACAAAAAAATTTCTAAGACTAAAATAAATCGTGAATAACCGGAAAAAATGCGAAAATGAAAAAAAAAATCGCCAAAATGAAAGAAAAACCGCCAAAATGAAAATAAACCCCAAAAAACAGAAAAAATCGCCAAAATGAAAATAAACCCCAAAAAACAGAAAAAATCGCCAAAATTAAAAAAAATCGCCAAAATGAAAAAAAATCGACAAAACGGAAAAAAATCCCAAAAAACAGAAAAAAATCGCCAAACGAAAAAAAAATCGCCAAAAAGAAAAAAACCCCAAAAAAAACAGAAAAAATCGCCAAAATGAAAAAAAACCCCAAAAACAGGAAAAAATCGCCAAAATGAAAAAAAATCGCCAAAATGAAAAAAATCTCCAAAATAAAAAAAAAGCCCTAAAAACAGAAAAAAAATCGCCAAGATGAAAAAAAATCGCCAAAATTAAAAAAACGCCAAAATTAAAAAAAAATCGCCAAAATGAAAAAAAAATCGCTAAAACGAAAAAAACCCCAAAAAACAGAAAAAAATCGAAAAATTGAAAATAAACCCCCAAAAACAGAAAAAACCGAAAAAAATCGCCAAAATGAAAAAAACCCCAAAAACAGAAAAAAATCGCCAAAATGAAAAAACCCCAAAATAAGAAAAAATCGCAAAATGTAAAAAGATTCGCCTAAATGAAAAAAATCTTCAAAATCAAAATAAGCCCCCACAAAACAGAAAAAAATCGCCAAATTGAAAAAAACCGAAAAAACAGAAAAAAATCGCCAAAATGAGAAAAAAGCGAAAAAACTGAAAAAATCGTTTAAACTGAAAAAAAAACTTCAAAAAGCAAAAAACCCACATTAAAAATTGTTCAGAACCGAATGTACGGAACCCTTCGTGCGCGAGTCAAAGTCGCACTTTACTGAATTTTTTAATAATAAAGGAATTAAATGAAACTAGGTTTTTTCTTAATTCGTTTTTGCTTCGTTCACTTAACATATCTTATGTATTTTTAAAAAAACTAGATTGGTATCAATAATCAGAAAAATCCAAAATTATGACTCCAGGGTTGAAAAGCTTACACTTTTTGTGTTATGTAAAATTAAATAGTTCTAAAAATTTTTTTCTTTTCCTTTATAAATTGAATATATTTTATGCTTCTTTAAGAAAAGTTTGGCGTATAAAATTGGAAAAATGAAAATTACAGCTCCAAAGATGGAAACTTTGAATTTTTTTGGATATTAAAGTATAAAATTAATTTTTTTATTTCTTTGTTCACTTAACACACTTTATTAATTTTTTAAATCAGAAAAATCTAAAAGGATGATTCCAGGGTTGGTAAATTTATTGCTTTTTACAAAAGTAACTAGGTCAAGTTAGTTTTTTTCTTTTTGTTTACAAGTTTTATATACTTTATGACTTAGAATGAAATAGTTTGGCATAGAAATTAGAAAAATAAAAGATATGGCTCCAGAGCTGGAAAACTTAAATTTTTTCCGGTATATAAAACTAATTATTTCTTTGGTAATTAAATATATTCTATATTTTATAAAGAAATAAATTAGTATTAAAAAACTCAGAAATATGGTTCCAGGGTTGGAGATTGAAAAAAGTTTCGGTAAAAAAATAATAATATAATAATAATAATTTTAGGAAAATCGTTACTCAAGATTGTTTATACATGTTTAATTTTTATGGATATCTAATTGAAGTATAAACGAAGGTTTTGTGCTTATTGTGCTCTCAGCACAATAACTATTAATTTTTAGTAAATAGAGATCAAAATAAAATTTGTCGCTAAAGATAAATTAAAGGACATGCTTAGTTTCATTTTCCTGATACCTTTCTGCTGAACAAATTTCAAAAGAATCCTGTAGGAATAAAATGTTTAGATAATACCACGATGTATACCATTTGCAGTGGGAACTTTAAGTTAAGACACTAAACAGTTTTGCAACATCAATGATTATTAAATGCGGGAAAAAAACAAACAACAAACAAGTTAGTTTACTTGGTATAGAGGTGCAATACTAAGAATATTTTAGAGTTATTAAATAGCAGCACCGTTTTTGAACATCTCGAGAGCGAGTAAACAAGCCCCAATATTTTGGTAATGTATTGCCGTGACGTCGATGTTGACTGAAATAAGAGTGAATGTAAAATATATCTTAACCACAGAGCTTAGATTAAAATATTCAACTATTACTAATATCGAAAATAAAATAATTGAATCAAATTCTTTAATCGAAAAATACTGAAAGGTCAGTTGCTATTAATTGCTTTAGAGAAAAAAATTATAAATTTTTTCACTAAATAAATATGTATGTATGTGCTGTATACTATATATATGTACGCACGTTGGTAAAGGGTATATAAGATTGGGCACAGCCGAATATAGCACTCTTACTTGTTTTTTTTTTTTTTTTTTTAGGTGTGTAGGTCCATAACTCGGTGCATTTTAGACCGATTGTAAAAATTTTTTTGTTGTCTGAGAGGGTATAGCTTCCCATTGGTCCCATTTGAAAAAAGTGGGCGGGGTCACGCCCACAATTTTTTAAATTTGATTTATTGATTGCTGCGAAACCTAGCAAACATCTTTGGTTCTTGTAATTAGAAAATTCTTGAGTTGAAAAAATGGGCGGGGCTACGCCCATTAAAATGTATTATAACATTACACGTGGTTCTACTTAACCGATTTTTACAAAACTTAGCACACACCTTGAACTCTAAAATAGACAAAATTTTCTTTAAAAAAAATGGGTGGGGTTACGCCCATTAAAATTTTATATTATATTTCACAGGGTTCTATTTCACCGATTTTTTCGAAACTTGGCACACACCCTAAGCTTTAATCAAGGCACAAAATTGCGTTAAAAAAGTGGGCGGGGCACGCCTATTAAACTTTAGTATGATATTTCATGTGCTTGTATTAAACCAATATTGACGAAACTTGGCACACCCTAAGCTTTAATAAAGCCAAAAAATTGCGTTAAAAAAGTGGGCGGGGTCACGCCTACAATTTTTTAAATTTGATTTTGTAATCTTCTACTCATTTGATTGCTGGGAAACCTAGCAAACATCTTTGGTTTTTGTAATTACAAAATTTTTAAGTTGAAAAAATGGGTGGGGCTACGCCCATTAAAATGTATTATAACATTACACGTGGTTCTACTTAACCGATTTTTACGAAACTTAGCACACACCTTGAACTCTTAAAAATACACAATCTTGTTTTAAAAAAAGGGGCGTAGCCGCGCCCCATAAAATTTAACACTTAATTTCACGTGCTTTTACTTCATCGATTTTTACGAAACTGGACCATATTTCCAAATAAAGAAAGATTCTTACAAATAAATTTTTTTTGAATTGACCCGAGTTTAAAAGTATTCACTAAAAAGGTAAAAATAAAACTTTTTAAAAAAAAATTAAACCGACTTCAAAAATAAGCACTAAAAAGCAACAAATAATATAGATCTAGTTAAATAAAAGATTTTTATATATGTTACCTACAGTGCCGTTTGAAGTTGGTGCCAGTAATACTGGTACTAAGCACATAGGAACATGCCCGGTAAAAAAACTGCAAGTAATTTTTATGTACATATGTATCTGCTTAGTTACCAATGTTGCTGGCACCAACTTCAAACGGCACTGTAGGTAACATATGTATATAAAAATCTTTTATTTAACTAGACTATATTATTTGTTGCTTTTTAGTGCTTATTTTTGAAGTCGGTTTAATTTTTTTTTAAAAAGTTTTATTTATAAACCATTTAATTGAACAAATCTCTAACAACCGCGATAATTTCTTTTGAAGGATGTAGAATACCGTTATGCTTGTTTTTATGTTACGTAATTGAGTCATTTGTACAGTATCAACAGTTTTTTGCCATTACTCAGCCTCAAACTTTTTGAGTTGTGACTGTTTATGATTTAGCTTGCGATATATTGTATATAATATGTGTGTCATGATATTTTCAGGTGGAGTTTTTGAACTACTGAGTGACTGATCATTGGTTTGTGTCAATAGGAATCCTAGTATTTATTTTTAATGCCATTTCACGAGTTATATAGGCTGGGTCATATAGGCCTATTAGCTTACTATCAACTATTTCAAAGCTTTTCGAAAAGCTGTTAATGACTAAATTGTGCACAAGTTTAGCTGATTATGGGTGCATACCGGACCATCAATTTGGTTTTAGAAGTCAGCATAGCAGCATTGAACAAACTCATAGATTGGTCCAATTTATAAGAAGAACATTTGAAGAAAGGAAGTATTGTTCTGCGCTGTTTATCGACGTTTCTCAGGCATTTGATAAAGTGTGGCATGAAGGACTAATTTTAAAATTAAAAACATACCTGCCAATAAACGTTGTAAGTCTTTTGGAAAGTTACATTACTGCCCGCAAGTTCACTGTTGTGGAAGGAGACTTTATGAGCATGCCTGAAACTATCTCATTCGGTGTGCCACAGGGGAGTATACTGGGGCCAGTTTTGTATTTGATTTATACTTGTGATATGCCTCTGAGCAGCAATATCCACACTTCCACATTTGCTGATGATACAGCCTGCCTTTGTATGCATGAAAATCCTTACGAAGCATCCCGATATCTTCAAGAACACATTACCCAGCTGGAACTATGGTTAAACTTATGGAGAATTAAGGTAAACGAACAAAAGTGTGTTCAAGTAACATATACATTACAAAGAGATACTTGTTCACCCATTCGGATTAACAATCAAGTTGTCCCTCAACATACTCATGTGAAATATCTTGGAATACACCTTGATCGACGGCTTACTTGGAAACACCATATTGACTCTAAGTTAACCCAAATGAAACTAAAATTAACTCAGGTACATTGGCTGATTGGTAGAAATTCAACCCTCAGTCTAGATTGCAAACTTTTGATATACAAGTCTATTTTGAAACCCATATGGTGCTACGGAATTCAACTATGGGGCACTGCTTCAGCTTCCAATGTCGAGAGAATCCAACGAAGGCAAAATAAAATTTTGCGATTAATAACATCGGCTCCATGGTATATAAAAAACTCAAATATACATCGTGATTTAAACATGCCACTAGTGGTTGAAGAAATTGCAAAATATGCAGGCAAATATTTAACAAAACTCGAGTCACATCCTAATCCGCTTGCTCGTAATATTTTGAAGTTTACTGGACACGTCCGCCTAAAAAAGAGGGATACAAGTGCTCTTATACTCAACACTCCAGATGGGACTGCTTGAAAATACTTTTTATTTTATTTTATTTTTTCTTCCTTTTGATTATCACTACTTATGTATTATTTATAACTATCTCTAAATTTATGTCCGACAGTGGTCGGGCCTAATAATTATATTTTAGATTTAAGATTTGAATACTTATTGTTAGTTCATATTTGAAGATACAATAAATAAAAATATGTATTGAAAAAAAAAAAAAAAACTTTGCTATCTTCTTTACGATAGCAAGTTTTTTGGCATTCCTTAAAGTTTTAGCTATTTTTAAGCAATTTTAGGGCTTATTTACAATCTATCGCGAATTTACTCTAATGTCGCAATGAAAGTGATGGTTCTCAATTCTTTGTTTTTTATTTTTAACGATTTTTAACAAGTATCACATTGATATATTTGAGATGTTACCAAGTTTTTGAGAATTTTCATAATTTTCGCAAAAGTTTTGGCATTCCTTACAATATTAGCAGTTTTTAAATAAATTTTAAGGGGTTTTCAATTAAAAAATTGTTCGCGAAATTTCCCAATTTCTTGCACATGAGATTGTTTTTGAATTTTAAAATCTACTGAATTTATTCGTTTACAGTTTTTGCCGTTTTGGAAATTTTTTAAAGACATTCTCATTTTTGCAAACTAGTATTTACTAGTATTTACTGTAACCTAATTTACGAGTTGTTGCTCCTTTTTCGGTCTTTAAAATCAGTTTTAATGTTAGTTTTTTTCCCCCTTGCGGATTTGTATCATTTTTGCAATATATGTATAAGGTTTTTAGTAGAAATTTGATAAAGAAACCCGCCACGTATTTAAACATTATTGGACATTTTGTCGAAAAAGAAAAGTAAAGCGCTAAATATTTAGTTACGACAGCAATATAAACATGGCGTGAAGAATTGTATTAATATAGTACACATTTTATATGAAAGAAAATAAAAATAATTTTAAGCTAGTTTAAAAATGTTGGACATTATGACTTTCTGACACTTAAGATTACCGTTTAAATAGACCAAATATTTGCCACATCCAATATTAATATCAATTTCTGAAATCATATGTAGTATAAACTTTTAATATTTCAATGCATTTTCTTCTTATAGAAAAATATTTCCATTGGTAACCATCTACGAGAGCTTGGAAGAAGAATTCAATCCATTTAGAAGCCCATTATGTGCCGGAATTGGAGTAATAATTTCATATTTAATTGTTAAAATTCAAAATTTCCACATATAATTATGTATATAAGCAATAAAATTTATTTAACTATAAAAGACACGTATTGAAAACTCTTTAATTTTTGGGGGTTAAATATATTGCATTAAAATTAAATGAAATAAACAGTAGTTTCTATTGATTCGGTAGGTTATTTTTTGTCCGTCAAAATAAGTGAAAAAGCAGTTGTTTTTACGGTTTTGGGTAGTAAATTTATGTAAGCTAAAACAATTGAAAAATACATTCATTTTTACTGTTTTTGTAAGTTGTTTTCAGGCTGTTAAAAAAATTAAAAAACAGTAGTTTTAAATGATATGTATCATGATATAAATATAGAAGGTACTTCCATTCTCTCTTTGTTTTTAAAAAATAAGTATTTTTGAAGTTTGTTTTTTGAGAGAAATAAAAACAAGTAAGAGTGCTATATTCGTCTGTGCCGAATCTTATATACCCTTTACCAACGTACGTACATATATATAGTATACAGACACATACATACATATTTGTTTTGTGAAAAAATTTATCATTTTTTTAAAGTTTCCATCTTTGGAGCTGTATTTTTCATTTTTCAAATTTCATACGCCAAACTTTTCTTTCAGAAGCATAAAATATATTCAATTTATAAAGAAAAAGAAAAAAAATTTTAGACCTATTTAATTTTACATAACACAAAAGTGTGAGTTTTCCAACCCTGGAGTCATAATTTTGGATTTTTCTAATTATTGATACCAATCTAGTTTTTTAAAAAATACATAAAATATGTTAAGTGAACAAAGCAAAAACGAAAAAGGAAAGTTTTCCGGCCTGGCCCACGATGTCACTAGAAATCGTTCGATCGACAACTTGTATTGCAAACAACAATAACTTTAGAAAATTTGTTGTTGTTTGCAATACAAGTTGTCGATCGGCCAGGCCGTTAGTTTCATTTAATTCCTTTAATATTAAAAAATTTAGTAAGGTGCGACTTTGACTCGCGCACAAAAGGTAGGCTCTTTTGCTTTTTTGAAGTTTTTTTCAGTTTAAACGATTTTTTCAGTTTTGTCGCTTTTTTCTCGTTTTGGCGTTTTTTTCTGTTTTTGGAGGTTTTTTTTTCTTTTTGGCGATTTTTTTCTGTTGTTGGGCTTTTCTTCATTTTGGCGATTTTTTTCATTTTGACGATTTTTTTTCCTTTTGGCGATTTTTTTCTGTTTTTGGGTTTTTTTTATTTAGGCGATTTTTTTATTTTTTATTTGGTTTTTTCCATTTTGGCGACGTTTTTCTGTTTTTTTTTTTCGTTTTGGCGATTTTTTTCATTTTGGGGTTTTTTTTATTTTGGCGATTTTTTCTGTTTTTTCTGTTTTTAGGTTTTTTTCGTTTTCGCGATTTTTTCTGTTTTTTTAGGTTTTTTTTCGTTTTGGCGATTTTTTTCATTTTGGCGATTTTTTTTTTCATTTGGCGATTTTTTTTTTATTTTTGGCATTTTTTCTGTTTTTAGGTTTTTTTTTCGTTTTGGCGATTTTTTTCATTTTGACGATTTTTTTCATTTTGGCGATTTTCTTTCATTTTGGCGATTTTTTTTTTCATTTTAGCAATTTTTCCGTTTTATGCGATTTATTTTAGTCTAAGAAATTTTTTTTGTAATTTGGTGCTTTTTTTCGTTTTGGCGATTTTTTTTTGTTTTTGACGATTTTTTTCGGTTTGGCGATTTTATAATTTTTTGTTTTTTTAGTTTTACCGTTTTTGAAAATTTCAAGAGTTTTGCTCTCACGGTTTTCAAGATACAGCAAGTTGTCAAAATTGCATAGTAAAAATTGCATTAACTGATGGAACACCCTTTAATTTAAATTTTTTTAATTTTTTGTGTTAATTTTTGTAGTCTGTATAAAAATACACTAACCTTATAAATTTCAAGTGTATATACATACAATTGTATGTATATTACATGGGATTTTAAATTTTTCGTTGCTCGTTTTGGAACACCCTTTAAATTCCAATTCTCATGTACTTGTTGTTGTAGCGGCCAAAGGTCTACACACTGTGTCCAAATTTCAGGTCTGTAGCTCTTACGGTTCTCGAGAAAATACTAATATAGTTTTAGACATCGTTAATTTTACATAACACAAAAAGTTAAAGTTTTCCAACCCTGGAAACGTCTTTTTAATTTTTTTTATATTTTTTTAATTTAAAATACCAATTTTAGTCGTACTGAAGTGTAAAATAAGTTCATTTATTAAAAAAAAATAAAAATTTGTTTTCGGTAGTTACTTTTATATGGCAAAATGAAGTTTACGCTTTCCAGCTCTGCAATCGTCTGCTCGATTTTGCTGAATTTCAATACCAATCTATTTTGGAAAATTTCTGACTCACCAGTCCAAGAACGAAGTCTCTAGCTTTTCTGGGAGCTTCGGAAAACCGATTTCACGTACAGACAGACGGACAGACGGACAGACGGACAGACGGACAGACGGACAGACGGACAGACGGACAGACGGACATCGCTTATTCGTCTTCCCTATGCATAAGGATCCAGAATATATATATTTTATGGGTCGCTTATTGATATTATAGAAATTACAAACGGAATGACAAACCTATATATACCCTTTTACCATTTTTGTGGTAAAGGGTATAAAAATGTTCCCATATCGTAAGAAATATAAGTCTTCCCCCATAAAATTTTTACAAAAATTTTTAATTATCTTAACAAAAGTTGCACAACAATACATTTACAATGCATTTCATTGCTTTTCAAGATAATAAAACATTTATCATCAAGATTTTTTTAAATTTTTTTTTTTTTTTTTTTTTTTAAGAGAAGTAACACTCAGGCAATTAATGCCTACTACTATTACTAGGTGTTACCTTCTTTAGGAAAGGGATAGTGAGAGAGAAGACAGGTGGTGAAGGAAGTGATAGAGGAAAGCTTCATTTTTTACAACTTTGCTTTTTCGCACGATTTTAATAATGCAGTGTTGCAGCGCCTCTCTGATGTTAAATGAGACGTATTAATTTTTTGAAGCTGTGTTTTGTAGCTATTTCATTGATTATTTTACTTCGCCGATGACTTTGCTACACAACGAAGGAGGGCGCTCCGATGTTACATTAGGATTAGTATCTGCTGAAGTCGGTATAGTTCAGTGACCAGTGACTATGCCTTCATCACTTGAACTTCCCTACAACAACTGACACAAAGGGACACTAATGCACATCAGAAAAATGCGTGGTGTTGTTATTTTTAATGACTGTCGGATACAGGGATTGAACCCAGGACCATCGGTTTTGTAGTCAACGTGCTAACTACTTCAGCCAACGCCACCCTTTATAAATTGTTTGAATTTATAAAAAAAACTTCTGAAATAATTTTTCAATACAATTTTCAAACAAACAGGAAACAGAGGGGAAATATTAAATTAATACGGTAGCACGATTTTACTGGAAACTTCAGAATACCTATCCTTGTCAGAAGGTGAATGTCAAGAAAAAATGAGAGAATGGAAGTACCTTCTATATTTATATCATGATATGTATGTTGTTTTTTTGTAGTTTAAAATAAAAGAAAAAACATTCGTTTTTACTGAAAGTGTATGTTAAAAAATTAACATTCAAAAATAACTGAAACAAGTAAGAGTGCTATATTCGGCTGTGCCGAATCTTATATACCCTTTACCAACGTACGTACATATATATAGTATACAGACACGTACATACATATTTGTTTTGTGAAAAAATTTATCATTTTCTTAAAGTTTCCATCTTTGGAGCTATAATTTTCATTTTTCAAATTTCATACACCAAACTTTTCTTTCAGAAGCATAAAATATATTCAATTTATAAAGAAAAAGAAAAAAAACAAAAAGTGTAAGTTTTCCAACCCTGGAGTCATAATTTTGGATTTTTCTGATTATTGTTACCAATCTAGTTCTTTAAAAAATACATAAAATATGTTAAGTGAAAAAAGCAAGAACGAAATAAGCAAAAACTTAGTTTCATTTAATTCCTTTAATATTAAAAAAATCAGTTAAGTGCGACTTTGAATCGCGCACGAAAGGAAGGTTTTTTGCTTTTTTGAAGTTTTTTTCAGTTAAAACGATTTTTTCAGTTTTGTCGCTTTTTTCTCGTTTTGGCGATTTTATCTGTTTTTGGAGGTTTTTATCATTTTGGCGATTTTTTTCTGTTGTTGGGCTTTTCTTCATTTTGGAGATTTTTCTCTTTTTGACGATTTTTTCTGTTTTTTTGGGTTTTTTTCGCGATTTTTTTTGGCGATTTTTTTGTTTTTTTTTCGTTTTGGTGATTTTTTTCATTTTGGCGATTTTTTTTTCATTTTGGCAATTTTTTTCTTTTTTTTCGTTTTGGTGATTTTTTTTCATTTTGGCGATTTTTTTTTCATTTTGGCGATTTTTTTCATTTTGGCGATTTTTTTCTGTTTATTAGTTTTTTTTCGTTTTGGCGATCATTTTTCTTTTTTTGGCGATTTTTTTTTCATTTTGGCGATTTTTTTCTCTTTTTTAGGTTTTTTTTTCGTTTTAGCGATATTTTTCATTTTGGCGATTTTTTTTTCATTTTAGCAATTTTTTCGTTTTTTTGCGATTTATTTTAGTCTTAGAAATTTTCTTTTAATTTAGTGCATTTTTTCATTTTGGCGATTTTTTTCTGTTTTTTTGGGTTTTTTTCGTTTTGGTGATTTTTTTCATTTTGGCGATTTTTTTTATTAATTTGGCGATTTTTTTCTGTTTTTAGGTTTTTTTTTCGTTTTGGTGTTTTTTTTCATTTTGGCGATTTTTTTTTCATTTTGGCGATTTTCTTTCATTTTGGCGATTTCTGTTTTCATTTTAGCAATTTTTCCGTTTTTTTGCGATTTATTTTAGTCTTAGAAATTTTTTTTAATTTAATGCTTTTTTTCGTCTTGGCGATTTTTTTTCTGTTATTTAGGTTTTTTCTTTTTTTGGCGATTTTTTTCATTTTGGCGATTTTTTTTTCATTTTGGCGATTTTTTTCTGTTTTTTTTCGTTTTGGCGATTTTTTTTTCATTTTAGCATTTTTCCGTTTTTTGCGATTTATTTTAGTTTTATAATTTTTTTTAATTTGGTGCTTTTTCGTTTTGGCGATTTTTTTTCTGTTTTTGGCTTTTTTTCATTTTGGCAATTTTTTTGTTTTTTGGGGTTTTTTTCGTTTTGGCGATTTTTTTCATTTTGGCGATTTTTTTTTCATTTTGGCAATTTTAACTGTTTTTTTTTTGGGATTTTCCTTTTTGGTGATTTTTTTCACTTTGGCGATTTTTTTTCATTTTGGCAATTTTTTTTTTTCGTTTTGGTGATTTTTTTCATTTAGGCGATTTTTTTTCATTTTGGCGATTTTTTTTCATTTTGGCGATTTTTTTCTGTTTATTAGTTTTTTTCGTTTTGGCGATCTTTTTTCTTTTTTTGACGATTTTTTTTCATTTTGGCGATTTTTTTCTGTTTTTTAGGTTTTTTTTTCGTTTTAGCGATATTTTTCATTTTGGCGATTTTTTTTTCATTTTAGCAATTTTTTCGTTTTTTTGCGATTTATTTTAGTCTTAGAAATTTTCTTTTAATATAGTGCTTTTTTTCATTTTGGCGATTTTTTTCTGTTTTTTTGGGTTTTTTTTGTTTTGGTGATTTTTTTCATTTTGGCGATTTTTTTTATTAATTTGGCGATTTTTTTCTGTTTTTAGGTTTTTTTTCGTTTTGGTGTTTTTTTTTCATTTTGGCGATTTTTTTTTCATTTTGGCGATTTTCTTTCATTTTGGCGATTTCTGTTTTCATTTTAGCAATTTTTCCGTTTTTTTGCGATTTATTTTAGTCTTAGAAATTTTTTTTTAATTTAATGCTTTTTTTCGTTTTGGCGATTTTTTTCTGTTATTTAGGTTTTTTCTTTTTTTGGCGATTTTTTTCATTTTGGCGATTTTTTTCTGTTTTTTAGGGTTTTTTTCGTTTTGGCGATTTTTTTTTCATTTTGTCGATTTTTTTCTGTTTTTTAGCGTTTTTTTTCGTTTTGGTGATTTTTTTCATTTTGGCGATTTTTTTTTCATTTTGGCGATTTTTTTCTGTTTTTTTTCGTTTTGGCGATTTTTTTTCATTTTAGCATTTTTCCGTTTTTTTGCGATTTATTTTAGTTTTATAATTTTTTTTTAATTTGGTGCTTTTTTCGTTTTGGCGATTTTTTTTCTGTTTTTGGCTTTTTTTCATTTTGGCGATTTTTTTGTTTTTTGGGGTTTTTTTCGTTTTGGCAATTTTTTTCATTTTGGCGATTTTTTTTTCATTTTGGCGATTTTTTCTGTTTTTTTTTGGGTTTTTTTCGTTTTGGTGATTTTTTTCATTATGGCGATTTTCATTTTGGCGATTTTCTTTCATTTTGGCGATTTTTGTTTTCATTTTAGCAATTTTTCCTTTTTTTTTGTGCGATTTATTTTAGTCTTAGAATTTTTTTAATTTGGTGCTTTTTTTCGTTTTGGCGATTTTTTCTTGTTTTTGGCGATTTTTTCGGTTTGGCGATTTTATAATTTTTTATTTTTTCAGTTTTACCGTTTTTGAAAATTTCAAGAGTTTTGCTCTTACGGTTTCCAAGATACAGCAAATTGTCAAAACTACATAGTCAAAATTGCATTAACTGATGGAACACCCTTTAATTTAAATTTTTTTAAATTTTTGTGTTAATTTTTGTAGTCTGTATAAAAATACACTAACCTTACAAATTTCAAGTGTATATACATACAATTGTATATATACTACATGGGATTTTAAAATTTTTCGTTGCTCGTTTTGGAACACCCTTTAATTTCCAATTATCATGTATTTGTTGTTGTAGCGGCCAAAGGTCTACACACTGTGTCCAAATTTCAGGTCTGTAGCTCTTACGGTTCTCGAGAAAATACTAATATAGTTTTAGACATAGTTAATTTTACATAACACAAAAAGTTAAAGTTTTCCAACCCTGGAAACGTCTTTTTAATTTTTTTGTATTTTTTTAATTTAAAATTCCAATTTTAGTCGTACTGAAGTGTAAAATATGTACATTTATTAAAAATAAATAAAAATTTGTTTTCGGGAGTTACTTTTATATGGCAAAATGAAGTTTAAGTTTTCCAGCTCTGCAATCGTCTGCCCGATTTTGCTGAATTTCAATACCAATCTATTTTGGAAAATTTCTGACACACCAGTCCAAGAACGAAGTCTCTAGCTCTTCTGGGAGCTTCGGAAAACCGATTTCACGTACAGACAGACGGACAGACGGACAGACGGACAGACGGACAGACGGACAGACGGACAGACGGACAGACGGACAGACGGACAGACGGACAGACGGACAGACGGACAGACGGACAGACGGACAGACGGACATCGCTTATTCGTCTTCCCTATGCATAAGAATCCAGAATATATATATTATATGGGTCGCTTATTGATATTATAGAAATTACAAACGGAATGACAAACCTATATATACCCTTTTACCATTTTTGTTGGTAAAGGGTATAAAAATCATTTGATTCAAATGAAATATTAGTAATTCGGTTTTTAACTGAAAATACTATTGTTTTAAATGATTTTTCATTTGAATTTACCTACATAATATTTTGAGTGTATAATTATTTATTGTATCTTCAAATATGAACTAACAATAAGTATTAAAATCTTAAATCTAAATATAATTATTAGGCACGACCAGTATCGGACATAAGCTTAGTGATAGTAATTAATAATACATAAATTTCATACGAAGCACAATAATTATTTTCAGGAAGTAACATTTGCGGTGCTGAGTATTAGAGCCCTTGTGTCCCTCTTTTTTAAGCGGATGTGTCCAGTAAAGTTCAAGATATTACGAGCAAGTGGATTAGGATGTGACTCGAGTTTTGTTAAATATTTGCCTGTGTATTTCGCAATGTCTTCAGTCACTAGTGGCATATTTAAATCGCGATGTATATTTGAATTTTTGATGTACCATGGAGCCGATGTTATTAGCCGTAAAATTTTATTTTGCAGTCGTTAGATTCTCTCCACACTTGAAGCTGAAGCAGTGCCCCATAGATGAATTCCGTAGCACCATATTTGCAGTATAGACTGAGCGTTGAAATTCTGCCAATCAACCAATATATTTGAGTTAACTTAAGTTTCATTTGAGTTAGCTTAGAGTCAATTTTATGTTTCCTTATAACCCTTCGATCAAGGTGTATGCCAAGGTATTTTACTTGAGAATATTGAGGAATATTTTGGTTGTTGATTCGAATGGGGGAAAAGGTATCTTTTCTTAGGGTAAACGTTATATGAACACAGTTTTGTTCATTTACTTTAATTCTCCATAAGTTCAACCATTCCGTAATCTCCATGTTCCTGGAGATTACGGGATGCATCATAAGGGCTTTCATGCATACTCATACAGGCTGTATCATCGGCGAATGTGGAGGTGTGTATAGTATTGCTCACAGGCATATCACAAGTATATATTAAATACAAGACTGGCCCCAGAATACTTCGGAAGATATAGATTCAGGCACACTCATGAAGTATCCTTCCACGACAGTGAACTTCCTGTCAACAATATAACTTTCCAAAAGTTTTTCTATATTTACTGGGAGATATGTCTTCAATTCTAAAAATAGGTCTTCGTGCCATACTTTATCAAATCCCTGAAAAACATCAATAAAAAGGGCAGAACAATACTTCTTTTCTTCAAATGTCCTCCTTGTAAATTAAACCAATCTATGTATTTGCTCAATAGTGCTATGCTGACTTCTAAGGCCAAATTGATGGTCCGGTATGCACCCATAATCAGCTAAACTTGTGCACAATTTAGTCATTAACAGCTTTTCGAAAAGCTTTGAAATAGTTGATAGTAAGGTAATAGGCCTATATGACCCAGCCTATATAACTCGTGAAATGGCATTAAAAATAAATACTAGGATTCCTATTGTAATATGAGGCAAGTTAATCAGTATCTTATTACTAATTCCATCAATACCCGGAGCTTTCTTCGGTTTGAGTTCAGCAATTAGTTTTTGCACATCACGCGTCTTAAACTTTATTTGTTGAGGGGGTAGAGCGACTACATTTGGCAAATCAATTCCACCAGTACATGTGTTTGGGGTAAATACGTATTTTAAATGGTCAGCAAATATGTTACCTTTTTCAGTATCGCTTCTTGCCCATCCTCCGGTAGATGTGCGCAGAGGTGGTTTAAACTCAACAGGTGTTTTAAGCTTTCTAGCAGCGCGCCACAAAGAGTATTTAGATGGTGGTGTGACATCAATAATTTTTAAGAGATACAGTTTTTTCAAATGCAAGCAACTCTTGGTGTCGTTTAGTGCACTCTTTAAGTCTGTGCCGTTGCCATTCCCTTCTAGCTCTTCTTTTTTCACATACGAGACGTCCAATATCCGTCAACTAAATTCTATTGAAACCAGTCTGCGGTTGGGAGGTAGTAGCATGTTTAGCAGCCTGTGAAATCATTTCGTTAAGGTTGGCAATGTTAGCTTCAATATCTTTGGTTGTTCTTAGCGTAATGTTTTCCGTGCAATGACTACTAAGATATTTTTTGAATCCAAGCCAATTAACACGATTGACTATCTTCACATATGAGTGAGTTAGAGCAGTTCTCAGTAGGCTACAGATTGTAAAAATCATGGGAGAGTGATCGGACAAGAGATCAAGGGAAGCTTCAACTTGAACTAATTCCCTAGAAATATTTTTCATGACGGCAAAATCTATAACATCCGAAATTTTATGTATGTCGGTAGGCCAGTAAGTGGGCTTCCTACTCGAAATGACGCCCAATCCCATTTTGGAAATTGTGTGATAAGATGCGAGCCCCAGAATGTATGTTTAGCATTATAGTCACCAGCTGCTTCGACACAAGGGCCAAGAGATTTGTAGAGTTCCTCGTATTTATCCTCAGTAATTGCGAATCTGGGAGTGGAGTAAATTGATAATATCACAATTTTGTGCAAAAATTTTTGACACAAATATTCGTTGCTTGTAGATGTTCTTCACAAATATTGCCAAAACATAGTGCTTGAGTCTTGACTTACTTAGAATTGCTGATCCACCACATGCTCTCCCTCTCGGGTCCTTTGAATCATATAAAGTGTAACCATTTATTTTAAATAAGCTTCTTGAGGTCAAATGAGTCTCAGAGCCCAATATTATATCAATATTTTTTTGCATGAGGAAGTACCCAAGTTCATTTTTATGTTGGCGAATGCCATTTGCGTTCCAAAAACATATTTTTAACAAGTTCATGGTTTGTTGACTAATGCTTGAAGCAGTGTATTCTGCATTCGTAGCATTTCTTGCATCATGCTAGTCATATTTGGTGTAAAATTATTAATATTTAGCACCAGATTCTCAATAGTAGCGTCAATGCGACTAAAGTACAGCTAGCAGTACCATGCAATTCACCGCAGATAAAACAAACTGTAAGTAAATTGCAGAAAGTTTGTGTGTGGCCATATTCTAGGCAATTGTGGCACTGTACGGGACCCGAACGCTTATGTGGGTCTTCAGCTTCAATTTTTCGGTATAAAAGGTATTTTAGGCTATAAATTGGATGTGTCTCCTTTTTTTCAACTGCATATCATTTGGCTTCAGTTCATCACGAAATAGAGGCTGGGGGATCTTCGCTATATTGATATTATTATTATATATTATATATTAGTAATAATTTTTACCTTAAATCCTTGTATGATGAGTGCATCTTGTATTTCTTCGGTATTAACATCAGCGTCAATGCCCTTCAATACGATTTGCATACCTTTAGCACTCTTAAGCTGGTAAGTATAAAAATTTGTTTTATTTTTTTCGAATTCAGTAATAATTTTGCGGAAATATTTTTCTTCGTATGTATATTTGAATTTTCGTTTCATCAATGTTACCACGTTTTATTGGAATAACGTGAAAGGCGTTCTCACTAATGGCCAAGACTAATTTTTAAATAAGGGCGTTAGAATTTTTTTCTTTCAGATATATTGGTGGTAGTTTGGAAGTTTTTTTGGATGATACGGCGGTTTGGTCGTTATTAGCTTGCAATATTGAAAATGATTTTGAAGTTTAACTGATGCGGAAATCTTGGGAACCGATAAGAGTTTTGATGAATTTGGGCTTTGCTCGCGCTTTACAACTGTAATATATCTGTCCATTCCGATTTGACAACTTGGTTAAGTGATGATCACGAGCCCGAAGCGGATGATTGATATCGCTGAGTTAAATGTAGAAGTACTAATCAGCGGTAATGTAAACGATTCAATATTTGGCATTGGACAAAGCAAAGTTGATCGGTGACGAAACTGTGGTTTTGCCGTTAGAAAAAGTCTATCATTAGATTTTTATTTTTATTAAGACCTTCAAAACTCACAGTAAGTCTATCATCAGATTTTTTATTTTTATTATTATCATTATGGGCATCAGAACTCACAGTAAAATAGGTATTTCTGCCGTTATACCTCACTTTACAATTATTTGTTTCTGAGGTACTCATATAGAGTATTCCTCAAGGGCACTTTATTTGTGTTTTTTGTTTGTTTATGTTATTTCTATATGTAAAAAATATTAGCAAAGCAAATAAAGCTTATTTTTGAAAGTCAAATATGTATTACGAATATTTTTTTTATGAATTTGTTTGTTTAGTATGTATGTAAGAAAAACTCCGCTAAGACGTCAACAACGAGAACGTGCAATGTGAATAAAAAGTTTGAATAAAATCAATTGAGTTTGAACTCCCTTAACTTAAATTCTTAATTTTGAATTTAAAGTGCTTGTCCCGACTCCTGGATTGAAATTTCCGGGTTTTTAGATTTTTCCTAGTGATCTCTGATCTATATTTATTTGTCTATCAAATTTCAACTCTGTAGTACGAATTTGAGTCTGAAGGGCGTAGACCCTCAAAGTGGGTAAAACTCCTTGGTTTGAGGATTTTTCCATTGCATCACTCACTTACAGTTACTTGTCTGCAAACTTTTAGCTCTCTAGTACGATTTTTACCTTTAAATGTTTTGTAAACCCAAGATTTTATTGTGAGCAGCGCTTATCATTCATGTTAATTTTTATAATAAATTGCTGATATGAAATATGTAAATAATAGATTTAAGCAAGGGTTGTTATCCCTCCTCTTTTTCCCGGACACTGTGCTTTTTTTTTGGGATCTGTGTCCTCGGAAAAAATTTGCGTCCGGGAAAGTCCTACTTTTTAAGGAGGTTTTTCGGGTTTACATTGGTTGACACATGGTATTTATTAAAAACCAATCTAAAAAGGGAAAGAGGTTGTATTGGATGTCCGGCTTATCTTACAAATAACACTGTCCATGAGAGTTATGGTATGTTATTTTAAGAGAAAAATTATTCAGATGTATTAAAAATATTGATGAAACTACGTAAAAAATGCTAAAATAATATAGTACATACTTACCTTTAAGCAATAATTAAAAATCTTTATTTTATTAAAAAATACGACCTTTTAACCAAACAATTAAAGTATTCGGTTGAATTTTAAATAATTTTGGGTTCTCAGTTGATTAAGAATGACTTTTTAATGAATAATTGTGACAGAAACTTTTTTATAGATATAAACGACAAAAATAAAAGTTAAAAAAATTTTTCCAACATTTTAAATGATATTTTAAGTGCTATTTCTATGTGTTCCTGTACGGAAAGATTCTCAAATGTGTATATACTTGTGTAGGTAAAATTTAATGTAAACAAAGCAACGATGTTGCGTAATAAGATCTAATATTGTATATAAAATGGTGCGAGATTGACTCTTTTTACGCAACACCATCGATGGTAGTAATATTAAAGGATAAAAATCAATTTTGTGTTATTTTTGTATGTCCTACTTTTTTAAGCAAATGTCCGGCTTTTTTCCCTGTGCTGTCCTCTTTTTATAAATTAGGCGATAGCAACCCTATTTAAGGATAAGAAGACGACACACAAAGTCTAAAATTTTATAAGCGTGATCACGCCCACTTTTTAGGAATATACCTTAAAGCCTTCCATACGTGCAACGCGTACGCAAGGTTTCACTAAAGTGGATTGAGTAAAAGGGTATATATTTAGAAATATTTTCGGTTTTCAGATTTTTCTACATAGAAAAAAAGACTTGTAAGGATAATTAATTTTTTTTGTTATATCAATTAAATAATTAATTGATTTTGAACCTACAACAATTTTTGTAAACACAATTAACAAAATTGTAAGTAAAAGGAAAATCTGAAAAATATTTTCAATTAAATATATCAACAAATAATTTGTCGAAATTTACTTATTTTTGACAGATTTCAAAGTTATTTCAACTAAAGTTATTGTTATTTAACAATGCGAATTGCTAACAATATTTTTTATAAACAATTACAATCCTCGAAGCGATTTTTTGCTTGCTTGTGAAAAATACTAAATCTTTATGGGTGGAGTTGGACCAGCAACCTCAGGACTAATAAACTAACTTATTTACCTCTCAGCTAAAGAGCATCACTTTATTGGATACGCATTCATAATTTTATATGTTTCTTCTACACATTCGCATTCCGCTATGATAGATTAGGTTAGGTTAGCAGGGTGCTGGCAAGGAAAGTCGAAAATAAGAGTCCAGCTCACTTGCGTCCATTACAATGATCCCTTTGTGCTACCTGTAAGTTGAAGGGTAGAAGCAGAAAGAGATAATAGTTATTTAGGGAGGTGAGAGTGGGTAAAAAAATTTGGCTAGGGGTGGAGTCATATAAAGGCTCAAGTATTTTAGCTCGATTTCCGATAACTCGGGTAGGCTCCCGAAGGCTATTTTGCCAAGGAGGTGCAGACGGAGATCTTCCAGGGTGGCACAATCCTCTTCTTCGTCGTTACAACTGTAGTAGTAGACATTATACGGGAGACCCATACGTTAAGCATGGGTTCCGAAGTCACAGTGACCTGCAAACATGGCCACGAGGTTCTTCAAGTGCTTCCTATTGAAGTTCATGAAGTTCGTTTTATAGGAGCTTAGGCGAGACCAGAAGGTTCTCGCTTTTTTACAGGTGGGTTCATTGCGCCATCTGTTTTGACCTAATTCCAAAAAGGTAACATCGAAACGTCTCCAGCAGGATGAGAGCGTAGTACCACAGATATTGTCGATATTGACTTCTCCCAATACGGTTCCCTTCTATGTCAGGTTATCTGCAACTATGTTTCCTAAAATAGTCCCGTGTCCACGCACCCAGTTTAATGAGATATTTGAGTGCTGCGGAAGTCCATCCAGGGCTTTGCAATATTCTTGGACATAAAAGGATGTTGTGTACACACCTATGAGGGACTTAATAGCAGATTTGCTGTCAGTTATAATATGGATATCTCTATTTAAAATCCAATATAACCTTAGCCAGTGTGTCGCTCTTTTAATGGCAAATAACTCTGCCTGTAATATACATTCGTCCGGTAGTCTGAGGGCATTTTAATTCCTTATTCCGGAATATAAACGCCCCCACCAACTCTTCTGCCCTTTTTTCAACCGTCCGTGAAGACCGGTACGGCTCCGTTTAGTGGGGAAACCCCTTCTGTCAATGAAATTTGAGAGTTTCTGTTTAAGTAGGGTTTCAGAGTGCAGTAGTCAATAAGATCCAGTATGTTCTCCACTATATCGAAAATGCTTGCATACTCTCAATATAATGAAAACCACTTTTGTTGGCTCTGATCTTAGAGCACCTGTTATCATAAGTGCCATTTTGACCAGAATTCTCACTATACAGGACTGATTACTCGCTGAGTCAAGTGCTTTCCACCAGACCAGGACTTATTCCCCAGGTAGGGCCGATTGCGTTTCTACAGACATAGATTGCCATTGTAGCTTTCGCTTCTCTTGCTTGAAGAATTTTTCTCCAGGAAAGCTTACTATCTAGGACAACACTCAGATATTTGTCATTCTCCGACAGCGTTACGGTATTGCGATTAAGTTTTGGGTGGGAGCCTTTTATCTCCTGTAGAAGAGTACAAATTCCGTTTTGTTCAGGCTGAAACTGAGATCGCTCCGTGAGCACCAAACACTAACCTCGTATAGTGCAGTTTCTAGTCTCTGTAATATAGTATCCAGATGGAATCCTTATATTGCAATCGCTACATCATCTGCGTATGCAACTGTTTTAATATTCATTGATTCCAATTTTTGAAGCAGATTATTGACCGTTATATTCCACAAGAGGGTTGATAACACACCACCCTGAGGTGTACCTCTGTGAACCTGCCTTGTGATAATAGCAGCTCCTATGGTGGAAGTGATTATTCTGCGTAGTAGCAAATTTTCAATGAGCTGATAAATCTCTGGGTTAACGCCCAGCTCTCTGAGAGACTGAATAATTACCGTCGGATCAATATTATAAAAGGCACCTTCAATGTCCATGAAGGCCACCATGGTATAATTTTTATGCTCGAGTGACTTCTCTATGTATCCTACTATGTAAGGCAGTCTTGGTCACATTACATTTAGTCCATGCAATTAGAATATATGCCCATACGATGCAGGCCTTATATATTAAAACTAAACATGGGAATACTAGATCTGGATTATATTGCAGAACCGCAGGAAGGATACCATCCGGACCTGTAGATTTAAATGGATGGAAGCTTTTAAGGACCCATTTCACTTTTTCCACAGTAATGTCTATGGACACATGTGTCTGGGCATGGGAGGTGTATACTTGTCGGGTATCATCACAGGGTTGAAAGCCCGGAAAATATGTGTCCACTACGACCTCTAGAGATCCGTTACTAATCGTTGTGTAGTTTCCATCATTATTTTGAATCTAGGTGTCGACGGTTTTTTCGATAGGATTTTACGCAGTCTGCTTGTCTCGGAGTGAGATTCAACTTTATTACGGAATTCTCTCCAAGTTTTGCGTTTTGGGTTCCTGACTTCATTTTTAAATTTATTTAATGAGGCTTTATAAAGTGACCAATTACCTGCCCTTTTTGCCGCATTAAAAAGTTCTCTGCAGTTCTTACGAGTTTCTAAAATGCTATCAGATCACCAAGGTAGTCTCCTATTTTTGCGTTGTATATTTGCCCTGCAGGATAAACCAGTAGCTTCTTTGAACGTATTTGTTAGCGTATCTACGGCTTAGTCAATATCCGCAGCCGCCCCTATATTTGGAGGTTGCGAAATCAAGTTGTTGAGGATTTGGTTCTGTATTAGAGACTAGAAAAGTTGTTTCCAAACCTTGATTTAGTACTACCAGATTGTTGTCCATAATAAAATAAAAAATGCACTCACCTCTCTCAGTCGTATCTGAGCTGCTCCAGACCCGTTATGATATAATTTAACAAATAATTTTGTTGAGTAATTTAATTGACTACAAAACTTAAAATTTTTTATATAAACAATGATGACTGTTTATTTTAAAATTAAATATTAACAATTTGTTTTGTTGATTGCATTTCGATGATATATTTTTCTGTATAATCGGCTTCTCACCTAGACATAGTACTAGTTTGACAAGTTGCAGCTTATTAGCGCAAATTCCGGGGTTAAATATTTTTCTAGTTAATTCCTCCCCTAGACCTACTTGTGTGTCAATAGCGCAAAATTTTTATTTTATGGGTGTAGCCCCGTCCCCATAGCTAAAATTTCCGCGTTTTCAGATTTTTTAAATTAAATGATCACCTAGGTATACTTGGGTACTACATTTCAGCTTTCTATCTATAGCGCAAGTGCTTCATCAATTTCACGAGTGTGTCAGTGAGTCAGTGAGTATCTGTTAAAATATTAATTTTTTGCACCTTCATATCTCAGGAAGCTTTCATTGTAAATCTTTCAAACTTCGCATGAGAAGTTGCATTAAGCTATGTACAGACGGTTGTCAGATCTTACAATATTGCCAGTAAAATGTGCTCAAAATTTCTTACAACCGTGTGAACTGGCAATTTTTGTCAGACGTCGTTGCCAGAAAAATCATTGTCAGTCCATTGCAAGACTAGCAGCTGACAACAAATTGTCAGACATCTTACAATCGTGTGAACACATTGTAAAATTATTGCCAGCTATTTGTCAGATATTTTAATATTGTCAGATGCGCGAAGTTCGTGCATCTGACAATGGCGTCATTGTAAGAGAATTATTTCTATGGGCAACACTGTACACGCTTGATTTTAAAGAAAATATATTTAATAAAATATATGCAGCCAAAATCATTGCAGTTGCTTCTTTATGGTCCATAATAATTAATATTTTCACTTTTTACATTTACCACCACCACAAACGATTGATATTTAACAATTTCTAATAAGCGCTTTGAGTCTGGCAACGCATAATAATGTCTGGCAATTTTTGCATATGACAACCGTGTGAACTTACAATTTTTTTGCTGACGATTTTGTCAGCTGATTTTATTGTCATACAATCATCTAGCAATAAATTGTAAGATTTCCTGACAAATTTGATACAACCGTGTGAACTGTCAATCTGCCATACACTTGCAATTGTTGATTGTCAGTAAAATGTCAGCACATTGCCAGATCTAACAATATTGTAAGATCTGACAACCGTGTGTACATAGCTTTAGTTTATTCTAATTATGGTTTTATCATTTCACAATTGCGGAGAACAAAGTTATGAGTAGAGTAAAAACACGGCGATTGGCTTCGTGTAAATATACACACTGCGTGCATTGGCCGAAACTTGGCCTGGCGAACAATCATGCTCATATATTTGTGAATCAACAAATTTGGGATAAAATGGCATGGACTTGTTAGTGCATATTTTAAAATAAATACATATTGTTGCATATTTCCGTATTAATTTCATGAAAATGTTTTTGAGAGCTCCTTTGCGTGTTGCAACTTTTAAACAAGGTTAAATGAATTTTAAAGTCAAAAAGCACTGAATTGGTATTTGTGCACACAATGTATGGCTTTCTTGTTCAGATCAGTTGAATTAATTGAAAATGCGGTAAAAAAAATATGTGCTCCGAAAGGCAGAATAAGTGAACAAATTAAAAACAAATTAAATAAAGTTATAAAAAAAAAATTGTGGAAAAATTCAACATATTACATCAATATTTTGTATTTCTTACAGAGAAAATTTAGAAACTGAAGATTCCACAAGCAAACTAGTAGCATTTAAATATGCACCAATAACTTCTGCTGACGTGGTTCTGTACGGACACTGGATATGTAATAATACAAGCACTTTGCACTTTTTTCGTTTTTGGAATTTTTCGGTTTTTGGAGTCTTATTATTTTTATCGGTTTTTTTGTTTTTGGCGCTTTTTTTAATTTTGGCGTCTTTGGCTTTTTTCGGTTTTTGAGATTTATTTTAGTTTTAGCAATTTTTTTTCGTCTTGGGTTTTTTTTTGTTTTTTATTATTATTAGACTTAGTTAACATCCTACTGTTAGTAAGATTTTGCAATTTTTCGTAATTTTTGCGGTTTTGATGGATTTTTTTGCATTCCCTATAGGTTAAGCGATTTTAATTCTATATTATGGCTTGTTTAAAATTTTTCAACTTCTCGCGATTTTTCGCAATGTTCGCGATAAAGTCGACCTTTGCATGTTTTCCGCTTATTGGCAGTTTTTCCGCGATTATAATAAAGTCTTAAACAATATAAGACTTTATTATCATCCTGCTGTTAGTAATTTTTGAGAAATTCCATAATTTTCGCGATTTTTACTGAAGTTTTTGCATTCCTTGTAACTCTAGCTATGTTTATTCAATATTATGGCTTGTGTAAAATGTTTTAACTTTCTTTTTATGTTGCAATAACAAATATTTCTAAGTACTAGTTTGATTTAAATATTTTGCTATATAGTCAACACAGTTTATTTTTTGTAGCCTTAAAAAATAGAAATTAGTTAATTGAACTGCAACGACAAAATCAGTAAAGTCACCAACTTACTAAAACTGAGTCATACAGGCCAATAAGTCTACCATCAACAATGTGAACACCTCTCGAAAAGCTGCTGATGACAAAATTGTTCCCAGCTATAATTGGTAGTGGGTGCATCCAGGACCATCAACTTGGGCGTGATATTGTGGCTAAACATATGTGGTCGACATGTAGTCCGACCAATGGCAATCCCTCTCTATTATCACTGGTCTTCGTGATATGCTATCCTTGATGAACACGCAAGCCTATAAATGTGTTCACCCCTTCTTTCATTCAATTCACCCACTCAATACTCACCTCTCGGCATGACAATTCTTAATGCGTGATTAACGTCAGTATTTCCATTGCATCATTAAACAATTCAAAATATATATATTTGTTCAACTGATTCTCTAGTTACAATCTTATCACTATTACCATTCAATTATCTTCACCTCCCTATTTCCCTCAATGCGCATTGTATCTTGTCCAGTTCTATGGTATGTATTTACGTTACGTTTATGTGCACAATCTTTATCTTAACTAATATTTATAACAATTGTTTATTTTACCCTTTACCAAAACTGGTAAAATGTATATACATATATACATATATAAATATAAATATAAATATAAATATATATATATATATATATATATATATATATATATATATATATATATATATATATATGTATATAGGTTTGTCATTCCGTGTGCAATTTGCATAATTATTAATATGCGACACATAAAATACACGATGTCCGTCTGTCCGTCCGTCCGTCTAGTGAACGTGAAATCAGCTTTCCGAAGCTCCCAGAAAGCTAACAACTTCGGTCTTTGACTGGTGTGTTAAAAAAACAAAAAACTAAAACTGGTGTGTTAAAAACTAAAACTAATTTTTATGTTTTTTGTTAAATAGACTTATCTTATATATAATACCAATAAAATGGTATTAAAAATATCAAAAGTAAATCAAAAAGCCGTTTCCATGGTTGGAAGAGTTTAACTTTTTTGTTATATAAAAATAATATACTAAAACTAATTTCACCGTTTTCTATATAAATTAAACATATCTTACATTCCAAATAAAAATATTGGTGTAAGAAATCAGAAAATTCTAAAAGGATGTTTCCAGGGTTCGGAAGCTTAAAAATTTTGTGATATATAAAATTAACTTGTGGCATGAAGGCCTTATTTTAAAATTGAAATCATATCTACCAAAAAATTTTCTGAATTTATTAGAAAGCTACATTACTACCCGGAAGTTCACGGTTGTGGAAGGAGAATTGATGAGTGTGCCCGAATCTATATTATCCGGTGTGCCACAGGGGAGCATACTGGGACCAGTTTTCTATTTGATTTATACTTGTGATGTGCCTTTGATCAGTATTATCCATACATCTACGTTTGCCGATGATACAGCCTACCTTAGTATGCACGAAAACCCTAACGAGGCTTCCCGATATCTACATATTACACAACTGGAACTATAGCTAAACTTATGGAGAATTAAAGTAAACGAGCAAAAGTTTGTTCAGGTAACATTTACCCTGCGAAGAGATACTTGTTCTCCAATTCGAATCAACAATCAAGTTGTTCCTCAACATTCACACGTGAAATACCTTTATATACACCTTGATCGACGACTTAAGCTTAAATTAGACGTGACATAGCCATAACGCCATAGCCATAACTAAACCAAAATTCAATTGGTTTCTACCGTGAGAGTTATGGCGTTATGGCGAGTCTCTCTCACTCTCACCATAGGAACCAATTGAATTTTTGGTCTGGTTATGGCTATGGCGTTATGGGTATTTCACGTCTAATTTAAGCTTTACATGGAAACTCCATACTGATTCAAAGCTAACACAAATGATACTTATATTAACTCAGATACATTGGCAGATTGGTAGAAATTCAACACTCAGCCTAGACTGCAAACTTTTGATATACAAGTCGCTTTTGAAGCCAATATGGTGCTACGGAATTCAGCTATGGGGCACTGCTTCAGTTTCAAATGTGGATAGAATCCAACGGCCGCAAAATAAAATTTTACGGTTAATAACATCGGCTCCATGGTACATCAAAAATTCAAATATACATCGTGATTTAAATATGTCACTAGTGACTGAAATTGCAAAATACGCAGGTAAATGTTGAACAAAACTCGAGTCACATCCTAATCCGCTTGCTCGCAATATCTTAAACTTTACTGGACACATCCGCTTAAAAAAGAGGGACACAAGGGCTCTAATACTCAGCACCCCAAATGATACTTCTTGAAAATAATTATTGTGTTTAATACGAAATTTATGTATTTTTAATTACTATTTAGTGATACTGGTCGGGCCTAATAATTATATTCAGATTTAAGATTTGAATACTTATTGTTAGTTCTTATTTGAAGATACAATAAAAAATTACAAGCACTAAAAAATATATATATATATATATATATATATATATATATATATAAGATTTACTAGGTCTAATTACTTTTTTTCTTCCTCTTTATAAATTCAACATAGTTATTATACCCTTTACCAAAAAAATGGTAAAAGGGTATATATAGGTTTGTCATTCCGTTTGTAATTTCTATAATATCAATAAGCGACACATAAAATATATGTATATATTCTGGATCCTTATGCATAGGGAAGGCGAATAAGCGATGTCCGTCTGTGTGTACGTAAAATTGGTTTTCCGAAGCTTCCAGAAAAGCTAGAGACTTCGTTCTTAGACTGGTGTGTCAGAAATTTACCAAAATAGATGGGTATTGAAATTCAGCGAAATCGAGCAGATGATTGCAGAGCTGGAAAACTTAAACTTTATGTCTGACACTGGTTGGACCTAATTATTATGTATATCTAGATTTAAGATTTGACTACTTACTGTCAGTTAATTTTTGAAGATACAATAAATAAATTTAAGCGTGTACAAAAAAAGCAAGATACCAAAGCAAAATTAGCTAATTAACTGATATGTGCATAATTCGTAAATAGAAAACGACAATGGGCCTCATGCATAAAACGTGAGCTTGAGCTCTGACTCGTTTTTTTGGGTAAAAGGTGCTTGTCGTATGCATAATAAAATTTGATGAATTGCTTTTACTCACTGCTTACGTTTGAACTCGTCTTGCTCAGTTTGAACTAAGTTAGATGAGCATGTGCTCATTTTCATATGTATTAAAACAAGCTTTTGCTTTCTTTTGTGAGCTCTTGCTCAAATTTTGTTGAGCATGCCTTAGGCCGAGGCCACGTTCTAAGCGTCTAAGCGGTAAGCGGCTGAGCGGTGAGCGGAAAAAAATTAAAACATATGGAATACTACTGAAGCGGCCACGTTATGAGCGAAATTTCTGAGCGGCTAAGCGGAATTTCTGAGCGGCTAAGCGGCGCCGCTCAGGAATAGAATGTGTTCTAATTTTTAGTTGATTTCTGAGCGGCAAAGTATAAACATGGCAAAATTGAATGCGGAGCTTATAATTTCATCTGTACAAAGTCGACCGCTATTATGGCAAGATAGGTTACCAAATTTTAAAAATAAAAATATTACTGATAAATTATGGAGTGAAGTTGGTTAAATTTGTGGTTGCACAGGTAAGATTTTATTTAATTTATATTAATTTAATGCGTTTTATTATAATTATGTTATTTTTATTTCTAGGAGAGGCAGCGAAAACAAAGTGGAAAAATTTAAAGGACACATTCCGAAAAGCTTTGCAAAAAAATCCGCCAGCAACATCTGGCTCTAGAGCTCATACAAGCAAAACAAAATGGCAATATTTTGATATGATGACTTTCATCAAAGACACTGTTGCTCCAGATCCCACCGAAGGAAATTTGAATGAGCCAGATACTGCACCCATTGAAATAGATATTATTAACGATTTATTGAATGAGGAGGATGTTATGTTTGTAAACAATATCACCACCAGTAATGAAGAGCTGGTATTGATTGATGATATGCCCAGCGCTAGCAATACATCT
This sequence comes from Tachina lurida, assembly GCA_944452675.1. Lineage (NCBI taxonomy): Eukaryota > Metazoa > Arthropoda > Insecta > Diptera > Tachinidae > Tachina > Tachina lurida. The sequence goes on along the minus strand of OX101755.1, from coordinate 33,658,418 downwards.
GATTGCTGCACTCCATTCCCATTAAGAAAAAAAAGGAAGAGTGCAGCAATGAATGTTGATGCAGAATTTCTTAAATTGGAAAGGGAAAGGATGGAAATACTTAAAAAAGAGGTGGAGAAAAAAGAAGATAATGCCGACCTGCAGTTTTTTAAAAGTTTATTACCCTTTATGGAACAATTTGATAATTTCGAAAAATTAGAAATTCGAGGAGAAATCCAAAATTTAATACTACAAAAATTGAAATCCAAAGATAATAAATAAACGTTACCTGGAAAGATTTTATTTAATTTATGTACATACATATATATTTATTTAATACATTTCATTTATTGTCTAAAATCCCAAAAATACTGTGTTAATTCATTTCTAATATTCAACGCTCTACTGCTGCTTCTGTTGTAACGGGATTGTTCATCCGTATTTATTTCTGTTGACTCATTGTTTAACGTTGCAGTTACTTGTACATAATCAAGATCACTGTCCCCATCACATTCTCGTACAAAATTGTGCAATATACATGCACATTTTATAAGATTAATTGCAGTTTTTGGTTTTGTTTCAATATTTTTTTGTAGAAAACGCCATTTTGAGGTTAAAATTCCAAATGCACATTCAATGCATTTTCTTGCCCTTGGAAGACGCTCATTGTAAAATTCGGTTTGCGGATTCAAATTTCTACGAGGATAGGGTCTTAACAAATACGTTTTGAGTGGGTACGCTTCATCACCAATCAAAAAATTCGGCACAACAATATTTGACCCAGGCAGTGGTCGTGGTGAAGGGACATTGAATTTATTTGCTTCAAGCAATTTGAATAATGTAGATCCAGCAAAAGTACCGCCATCACTTTGCTTTCCTCTTCCTCCCACTTCGATTGTAATAAATTTTTTGTCTGCGTCAGCCACACCTTGCAGTACAATAGAAAAATAGTGTAAATAATTAAAAAAATGCGACCCAGAATGCGGCGGACATTTAATTTGACAGTGTTTTCCATCAATGCTACCAAAACAGTTTGGAAACCTCCAACGCCTGTAATATTCGCTTATCACTTTTTTAAGGTGCTCTTCTGTTGGTATAGACATGTATTCCTGAAAAAGTTCTTCCCATATGATAATGCATGTCTCTGAAATGATATTGCTGACGGTGCTTCTACCCATTCGAAAAGCAAACGCTAAATCTCGGAAGGAATGTCCTGTAGCTAAAAACCTGCAAATATACATGTACACAATTCAAAGCAAATAAATAAAAAATTAACTTACCTCAAAGTTAAAACAAGCCTTTGCTCTACAAAAATTGCTTGTCCATGTTTTTTCAATCTGGTGTTAACTTTTTGCAACAGCAAATCAAAGGATTTCACCGACATACGGCAGTATTGCCAAAATCTGTCTGGAAATTTGCGCAGATTTGTATATAAATGGTTAAATTCGCCGTAATGTCGCCTTACTTGATTTATAGGATGAATGCCAAATCTTCTTTTTTTTCTTAAACGCATTAAATTCTTGTAAATATGAACACGATTTTCGCGTAAAAACATTAAACAAACCTCTCTTGACAATGGCATTTTAACAATTAACTGCCCTAACCGCTCAGAAATGACGCTCATTGCGTGGCCACTTGCCGCTCAAATTCGCCGCTCAAATTCGCCGCTCAGACGCTTACCGCTCAGCCGCTTACCGCTTAGACGCTTAGAACGTGGCCTCGGCCTTATAGTTAACTCGCGTCCACTAAAAAGGAATCATGGCTGAATATTTTGTACCGCAAAGAAATACAAAATGTTATCAACAGCATAAAAAAAATTTAGCAAGTGAGGATAAAAAATTGTACAGGTTTGTATTCTTAATTATTATTATTTTTTTATTTAATTAATAATAAAATGATAAATACATAGGTTTGATGATAGTAGCATCTGCTGGTTGGCTAATTACTTTTTTGAGGAGTCAAAAGAAACACGTGGTGGTGCCCTCAGCAACTATGATAAAATTAAACTGTATTTAAGATTTTGTGCCGATCCTGGATTTCAAAATGCTATAGCCACAGATATTGGAGTCCATCAGTCAACTGTGTCGCGAACTATTGCGGAAGTTGCGAAACTTATATCTGCCAAAGCAAGCGAGTGGATAAAATTCCCGAAAGATGCTGATGAAATAAAAGATGCTCAAATGAAATGGCAAGGAAATTATTGCTTTCCATTTGCAATTGGAGTGATTGATTTTACGCATATAAACATTAAAAACCCTCAAATCAAAGCGATGAGTATATTTGTAGAAAAGGCTTCCACTCTACAAATGTGCAGGCAATTTGTGATGGAATGCCAACTTACGACTTCAAATTCGCCTATTTGTAGTTGGTTAAAGAAAACAAGCTATATTTTTATTTAATCTAGTACAATACGCCTGACTTTCGCGGTAAAGTCGCCAATAACAATAAGGTGCAGTGCTTAGTTAACTTGAAAATTACGGATATGATGGAACTTTGGTGTTTAATATCTTTCAATAGATTTGAAATGTGGAAAAATGTATTAGAGATATAAAAAATATATTTTATATACATAAAACAGATATATACTCTTTTTTTAAATATGCTTAAAACGAGTGAATTAATTTACCTAAAAACAAGTAAGAGTGCTATATTCGGCTGTGCCGAATCTTATATACCATTTACCAACGTACGTACATATATATAGTATACAGACACATACATACATATTTGTTTTGTGAAAAAATCTATAATTTTTTTAAAATTTCCATCTTTGGAGCTGTAATTTTCTTTCAGAAGCATAAAATATATTCAATTTATAAAGAAAAAGAAAAAAAATTTTAGACCTATTTAACTTTACATAACACAAAAAGTGTGAGTTTTCCAACCCTGGAGTCATAATTTTGGATTTTTTTGATTATTGATACCAATCTAGTTCTTTAAAAAATAAATAAAATATGTTAAGTGAAAAAAGCAAAAACAAAATAAGGAAAAACTTAAGGTCAGATTTTGTAAGTTCAAACGATTTTTTCGTTTTGAAATTTGTATGGAAAAAATATTTTTTGAAAAGAATTTTCGTTATTTTTCATACAAATTTGAAACGTTTAGAAACAAAATTTTTTACAAAATCTGCTTATTAGTTTCATTTAATTCCTTTAATATTAAGAACTTCAGTAGGTAGTTTTTTTTTCCAGTTTAAACGATTTTTTCAGTTTTGTCGCTTTTTTCTCGTTTTGGCGATTTTTTTCTGTTTTTGGAGTTTTTTTTTATTTTGGTGATTTTTTTCTGTTATTGGGATTTTCTTCATTTTGTAGATTTTTCTCATTTTGATGATTTTTTTTTAATTTTTGCGATTTTTTTTCTGTTTTTGGGTTTTTTTATTTAGGAGTTTTTTTTTCTTTTTTTTCATTTTGGCGACTTTTTTCTGTTTTTTTGGGGTTATTTTCGTTTTGGCGATTTTCTTCATTTTGGCGATTTTTTTTCATTTTGGCGATTTTCTTTCATTTTGGCGATTTTATTTTATTTAAGCAATTTTTCCGGTTTTTCGCGATTTATTTTAGTCCTAGAAATTTTTTTTAATAAGGCGATTTTTTCTGTTTTTGGGTTTTTTTCATTATGGCGTTTTTTCCTGCTTTGGAGTTTTTTTTATTTAGGCGATTTTTTCTCTTTTTTGGGGTTTTTTCATTTTGGCGATTGTTTTTCATTTTGTCGTTTTTTTTCCTGTTTTGGGGTTTTTATTTATTTTGGCGATTTTTTATGTTTTTTTTGGGTATTTTTCGTTTTGGCGATTTTTTTTTTTGTTTTTCGCGATTGTTTTCGGCTTGGCGATTTTATAATTCCTTGATTTTTTAGTTTTACCGTTTTTGAAAATGTCAAGAGTTTTGCTCTTACGGTTTCCAAGATACAGCAAGTTGTCAAAATTGCATAGTCAAAATTGCATTAACTGATGGAACACCCTTTAATTTAAATTTTTTGAAATTTTAGTGTTAATTTTACCTTACAAATTTCAAGTGTATATACATACGTACATACAATTGTATGTATATTACATGGGATTTTCGAATTTTTCGTTGCTCGTTTTGGAACACCCTTTAATTTCTAATTCTCATGTATTTGTTGTTGTAGCGGCTAAAGGTCTACATACTGTGTACAAATTTCAGGTCTGTAGCTCTGACGGTTCTCGAGAAAATAGTTTTAGACATAGTTAATTTTACATAACACAAAAAGTTTTCCAACCCTGGAAACGTCTTTTTAATTTTTTTTATACTTTTTTAAATTTAAAATACCAATTTTAGTCGTACTGAAGTATAAAATAAATTTATTTATTAAAAAAAAAAATAAAAATTTGTTTTCGGTAGTTACTTTTATATGGCAAAATATAGTTTACGTTTTCCGGCTCTGCAATCGTCTGCCCGATTTTGCTGAATTTCAATACCAATCTAAGTTGGACCATTTCTGATACATCAGACCAAGAACGAAGTCTCTAGCGTTTCTGGGAGCTTCGGAAAACCGATTTCACGTACACCGGACGGACGGACGGACAGACGGACATCGCTTATTCGTCATCGGTATTCATAAGGACCCAGAATATATATATTTTTTTGGTCGCAAATTAAAATTATGGAAATTACACACGGAATGACAAACCTATATATACCCTTTTCCATTTTTGGTAAAGGGTATAATAAAATTCACAAAAAAGAAAAGCGTATTTTCGGCAACCATTTATTCAGTAAGAACTTCCAGTTCCTCAGGCTCAAATTACTCCCTCATGATTTTGTATAAGCGAACAAAATTCAATATAATATAGCTAAGTTCAGTACAAAGGTGTAGGTACTCGAACAAACCTATTATTACTTTCCTTGAACAAATTTATGTGAACAAAATTGATAGTAAAGTTGTGATGAAAATATATGGTATATAATGTAAGAATGTTTGTATTTATGGTTACAGTTTCCATAATGGTTCAACTAGACGATTGTGTGGACATTAGATTTCTTCTATAGTTAATAAAAACCTATTTAAATTAAACCTATTATTTGACATTAAATACAATTGAAATTGTTATGTAGAAATAACAAAATAAAAAGTATTACGTTTTTTACTCAGAAAAAGTTGACACTTGTTTAATGGAACACCAAAGCCAACTTTTGTACTCATATGAACAAAATTTTTGATTTACTTTTAATGGAGAAACATGCCATTAATTTCAATAAAGGTTTCAGAAAATTGTAAAACGATGAATCAAAACAATTCACGTATTCCATTTGCACATAAAAATAAGTATATGATAGTGTTTTCACACTGCAAGTTAAAACCTGGTTTTAACGTTAAAACCATAAACAGCTGATTTTGCATTCACACTGCAAGTTTGTTAAATTCAGGTTTTAACTCACAGACTGTCTAATAACTTTGCTCAAAATAAAATAAATCTCCTGCAGAAATGCGTGTGTTTGTTGCTGTGTTTGTATCTGCTTTTTATAATACTTATTTGACAAACTGTACAATTGTTTTTATTTGTATGAAAAACTAAGAAACTTTACAATGCGCTCTAAAGTGGAAATTATTGTATATTTTGTAAGTTAATATTTTAAAATTATGGCACTAGTAATACAAAGTAAAGAAGTGCTTGGAAATCAAGTTATTGTATATAAAAATTTCACAAATAAATCACAAAATAAAACTTTTTTATCGGTGAATCGATATGTCATAACGTTTATTTTCACTTTCCAGAGGTCAATGAAAATATTTTTATTGTTTTCCTTCCAAAAAAACTCTTATTTTTCCTTAATTTTTTATTTATTGTTGCTGCTGCATCCATTTTTAAGTTGAAAATCTTGCAAGCGACATCTCTTGTTATTCACTGGCATAAACATTATCAGCTGCTTCCGGTCATTTTAATTTGGCAGCACTGAATCTACCACAGCGAAAACAGGGTTTCATTTCATAAAACCAAAATAAAACCAATTCAGAAATGGTTTTAAGTTGGAGTAAACAAAAACAATTTGGATGGTAAAACCAGGTTTTAACAGTTGGTTTTAACATTAAAACCAACTTTTATTAAAACCAATTCAGTGTGAAAACACTATGAAGTTTGAATTTGCATGAACTGATACTTTAAACAGTGTTCCAAACACATAAATGGTGATAATGAATGTGTGGCAGCCTTCGCAAACAGCTCGTTGTCTTGTTCTGCCAAAATATATAAAATTTTCTTTGGTGTTATTTGTTCGTTAAAATTTATCACATATAATGTGGCTTACAGAGCCATACAAACTTCCTAATCAAATAGTTGCTTTAATTTTAAAAGAAAAACATAAAGTTCATAATTTGCGGTCTAGTAGTAAATTTTGTAAGCTTATTACCAAGGCACATTTACTACAGGTACACGCATTAGGTGCAACTCTGCGTTTTCACAAAGTAACTGTCAGTTTCACGAAGTTATTGTCAAAATTTTAAAGTAATTGTCAAAAATTGTAAACATCAAGCAAGCCAAGAACTAATTGTCAAACAGCAATAAGACAAAAACGTGTTGCAATAAGTAAATGTGCTTTGCCTTGGTGCTTTGGTTTGGAATTTCATTGATAATCTGGAAGCAAGGCACCAAGGCACATTAACTTGAGATGCCTTCGATTATCGTTTAGGCATGGCCATTCCAGATAAATGGATTGAGTTGCTTAAATAATGTCCAGATGATCAATGGAACATAGGCAATATAGTTCACACCCTTACCAATCGACGTTGGAAGGAAAATACAGTCGCTCATGCGGAATCGCACGATCAGGCAGGTGGGTGACAAGACCATTGCATTTTGGTTGATGGATAAAGAAATGTATACCCATATGTCAGTCGTTTCTGAACCAAATTTAATTATTGATCGAGGTATTGCATTGCACCAAGGCGAATTCATAACAGGTGACCCTAACAGTCCTGATGATTATCAGCTGTTCGAAGATTGCTAAAACCCCAACTGTCAAAATCTCTTCTTCTATCTAATGTTTGTTTACATTTAAAGTGAAAAAAATTATATCGTTCTTTATGTTTAAAAAATATATTTTAAAGTGAAAAGAATTATAATGTATGAATACTTATCACAATGTAACCAATTGGGTCTCCGAGTGGAGGTGCGGTATAGGAGCACCCTTCCTAACATATGCATTCTAAATTAACTCTTGCAAAATTATTAACTGCATTAGTTTATTGATGATGATTTTTAAAAAATTGTATCAATACAAAATATTTCTACCAATGTGTCTCGCCTATAATGCCTGATAGTCCTTGTTACAGAATCTTGCACGGATTTTCGCACAATATAGAAATAAGATTTTATCAAACGTTCTGCATTACTTGAGGCAAAGAGTATTTGCTCGTTCCATCATGTCAGCTTTTAGTTGACTAGACATGTTTATGAAAATCTGGATGTGTAGTATTTATATACAAAGCCCAATTCAATGGCTCCCAAATTCTCAACCATGAAATTGGTGGCTGGTAAACGACGATGCAATAGCGTTGTCACCACATCAACAATTTTTACGTGCAATTTGGGAAACCTTAAACAGATACATATACCTATTACAAATTAAGTTTATAGAAGTAAATATTCAAGCATACCTTAACATTTCCTATTGCATTTAATTGCCACAATGCGCTGCATTTCTTCATGTATCCACTCAACACAATGCGAATTCTTAATTGTGGGGTTAAGACAACTTTTGCCGGGTCCAGCTAATACTAGCAGACTTCTTATATGTGTATGTATGTATAAATAAGACGCACGTTTATTTGTTATACACTTTTAAGTAACTTTGTCCATTTTTGTGAACAATTTCATGCATTTAATCATAATATTGTGTTTACGGCCATGATGAGCCAGTAAAACACATTTTATACCACTGATTTCGCATCCAAAAAACCATCGGAGAGACTGCAATAAGGCAGCAAGTAAGGTTTCTTTACGTTGTCCAAAAATATCAAGATCATCTAACCTGAACCGTGTTTCAACATTTTAATTAGATTTATTTTACAAATATTGTTTTCTGTGTTGTTGATGATAGATGCACATGGATAGTAAAATATGTTTTTATAAATGTGAATGTATTGGTATTTGAGTCAACTGTTTTTGACGGATGGGGTTTTGTGAAGCCAGACGAATTGCATGTTGTTTTTATTATTGTTGTATTTTTGTAGCGATAAGGCCACCTGTTATGAATTCGCCTTGGCATTGCACAAAATGATTCGACTTATAACACACGCATTAGGTGGTGAAGCATATCTTAATTTTATGGGAAATGAATTCGGTCATCCAGAATGGTTAGATTTTCCACGTGCTGGCAATAATGACTCATATCATTATGCTCGCAGACAATGGAATTTGGTGGATGACCCTTTACTTAAATAGAAATATTTGAATGCATTTGATCACTCAAGGAATGAATTGGAAGAACGTTTTAGATGGTTACACTCTGAATCTGCTTATGTCAGTTGGAAACATGAAGGTGATAAAATCATCGTATTTGAACGTGCTGGATTGGTGTTTGTTTTCAAAATTATGCTGGTCGTCAAAACTTCTTTGAGGTATATGCTCCAGCACGCACTGCAGTTGTATATGAACCAATACATAAATGAATAAACACCCCATGACTGTTCCTCTTATTGCTAAAAAAATATTGTGGAAATATTGTGATTCTGCGAGTTCTTTTTTGTAGGAAATTATTTAATCAAATACAAAATATACTTACACATCTTTTCATTGCATATTCATCTATAAAATCAAAAGTATGTTTAAAAATAATTATCGTTCTAAATACATAGCTTGTTTCATTTATTGAGTAGAAAAGAATAAATTACTACATTTTATTAATAGTTTACAAATTGAAACCCTGCAATTTCCTAAAACAAAGCACAAATGCAATATATTGGTACTTGTGTACATAATGTATATTATCAGGCATGTTCTGAAAATCACATTTTTCAAATCACTAGTGATTTCAAAAGTAATAATTGTCCTGTAGACGTTTTTAAAATCATATACGATAAATTTCTCTTAGAAATGATATTTGATGCTCTATGCAATAGAAAAATTAAAAAAAGGAGCGAACAAATATCTGCATGACCATTATTACTTTTAAAATCACTAGTGATTTGGAAAATGTGATTTTCAGAACATGCCTGTATATGCATATATGAGGTATATCTGTGTGTAGATATTATCAGCCAAAAATACATTTTTCCATCCTGTTAAGCCAAACTTTAACTATTGTAAAATTTTGTAAACCGGTCTATTGCATAAAATTTCAGGTATTGTTTTGTGGCAATTTTCAAATAGTCCTGTTGTGAAGCTGAAATGAAATAGAAAAGAAATCGGTCTTAGTGAAAGTTTTTATTTCTAATAAATTATTAAATGAAATACTTTCCTTTTTGTGGCAATTTTCAAATAGTCCTGTTGTGAAGCTGAAATGAAATAGAAAAGAAATCGGTCTTAGTGAAAGTTTTTATTTCTAATAAATTATTAAATGAAATACTTTCCTTTTTGTGGCAATTTTCAAATAGTCCTGTTGTGAAGCTGAAATGAAATAGAAAAGAAATCGGTCTTAGTGAAAGTTTTTATTTCTAATAAATTATTAAATGAAATACTTTCCTTTTTGTGGCAATTTTCAAATAGTCCTGTTGTGAAGCTGAAATGAAATAGAAAAGAAATCGGTCTTAGTGAAAGTTTTTATTTCTAATAAATTATTAAATGAAATACTTTCCTTTTTGTGGCAATTTTCAAATAGTCCTGTTGTGAAGCTGAAATGAAATAGAAAAGAAATCGGTCTTAGTGAAAGTTTTTATTTCTAATAAATTATTAAATGAAATACTTTCCTTTTTGTGGCAATTTTCAAATAGTCCTGTTGTGAAGCTGAAATACTCTCCTGCCCAGCTGAATTTTCCTGTCCGAAATTATTTGTTACATTTTCATTTTTAATAGTTTACTAAATCCCATGAACCTTTGCTTTGCTTTTTGGTTTTTTAGCCGGATATTAAAATGTTTTACCCTGAAAAATATTCGACATCTGTAAAACATTTTTCTGATGTCCTCCGGCAGGTCTACGCCTTTGCTTTTTTCTAAAAGCTTCTTTTTCAAGTTAGGATTATGGGATATTTCACTACCATTTATTTTGTTGAAAATTAATTCCAACTTCTTTATTTCGGCCAGGAAACTCGATTTGGGCTTCTTCAACGACAATTTAGAGACCTGATCAACCCACGTGAAGGAATTTTCATTGCATTCGTAGCATTGAAGAGACATTTTTCTTATTATGTACCCTGCTACATATTCTAAAGCGTCTTCTTCAAGGATACCAATGTCATTGTCATTCAAATTCGCTTCATCAAGGTCATCAAAGTCCGAACTGTCATCTGGATGCTCGGCTGGCTCTTCCATGTTTTCTTCTGGATGTGGGGCTGGGTCTTTCATGATTTCATGTGCCTTGCTGGTGGAAGGGATATTGCCCGCAGTGGACGTGTTAAGCCACTCGGTAGAGTCCTCTTCCACGTTTCCTCTTCCATTCAAATGCTCCGTATTTCTTGCTGTTTTAGGAATATAAAAAGTTAAATTAGATATATGTAAATCAAATGGAAACTGGTAAAATCTTACCCAGTATGTATTTCCTAAGCCTGTACTTAAAATCTATTGGAGTAGGGTGGTCGTTCAGCCCACCTTTACTTCGGATAGCCCCAAAAAAGTGCTCCAATACGTCCTGGTTCAGCCTGTTGGTTACCAGATATTCCATAGCATATTTTTCTTTAACATATCTGTGCAACATTATTAATGCATTATTCGTCATTAAAATGCCTTTTTGGAAGTGCTCTAAACTTTTTCTACCAGGCACAATAGGTACTGACATAACGTCATTAATTTTTGTTAGTACACTTATTTGCTTTTCTAATTCCAAGCCGTATGGTTTCTTGGGTAAGAAATTTAAGTTACAAATCAATCGTTCACTAAAATTAATAATTATAACAAAACTTACTTTGCCGGGGTAGTTATATGTCCTCATTTTGGAATTATTAACGTCAAACCAATCGTTGACGAGCTCAAAGAAATCAGCGGTTTCATTTGCTTTATACAGCTCCATACCAAGCGAATAGCATCTTCTTATGGCACTAGCTGTGGTGTGGGAAAAAAGCTGTACCGCTAATTTCACCTTTTGTCTTCCTGTTAGAAAAATGTTACCACAAAAACTCGAAATAACAAAAAAAAAGTTGCATGATTAGGTAATAAATTTACCTGCTCCTTTTACTGAGAGATGGTCATCAGTTAACTTAAAAGTTATTGAAACATCTGATTTAGATGTGTACTTTCGCAATTCCATTATGGTCCGAGCACTTAAAACGTCTCCCTGAAAAAGTAAACCTGAATCAATAAAATGGTTTCTAATCAATTTTATAAGATGTGGTGCATCTGCAAAGGCAAACACCCTCTCGTTTGCACACATGGGGCTGGGAAACCATGGTTTATCTGAAAAGAAAAAAAAATATGATACAAATTTGTATTCAAAGCTTATGTAACAAAAATTATGTGTATATAATAATTAAAATTAAATTTAAAAATTGGAATTGGAAAAAAATTTCTTGAACCAAAGCACCGACCAAAAAATACGTTGTTATTAAAACTTATAGAAAAGTTTGATATTATTTCTTTTAAGAAAAAATATTAATTATTAATTACCGATTTTTGCGAAATTGTAGAAATTAATATAAATTCCTGTTGTAATTATTGACGTTTGCCCTTGAAGTCGTATAGTGAAGTTGTGAGTTGTTAGAAGTTGTGGTTGTTAGATGTTAATTGATGTCTGTATTACATTTAACTTACCTGTGGTAACACCTAAATCTTTCCACAACTTACGATTGCACGGCCCCATGTCGCAAACTATAGCAACAACTGTGTAGCCTGCACCACCAAGCTCACTTATAATTTTGCTAAGAAGGTCTTTGCTCATTTTGCAATCGAAGTCATAGAATACAGGATACTTCCATGACTTTAGCAAACCTCTCGCCATAGCTAATTGCACGTAGTTCGCAGGCTTTCGGACCACATCATCTGTGGAATCGTACTCGAAAGTTTCCGCTACCTTCATTTCATCAAAGCTTAGCACACAAATTTTTTCGCTAGCTGCTAACACCGTTGTTTCGCGCATAAATTTAATTGAGGAAGTTAATATCCCTTCCTTAGTTTTAATTTTATTACACCAACGATGAAGAGTTGACTCATGCGGTAGCGGAAAACCTTTCAAGTAGAGATGTTTGTAAGCCCTTGGCCCCGAAGCATGCAAACATATGGCGTTCGAAATGTCCCTCCATTTCCAAACAATCCTTCCAGGAGCCTGCATTTTCTTAATCTGCCCTTCCGTAAAAATTTTCTTCATCCCCTGAACAGCTGCATTGGCCTTGGCAAGCTCAGACTTCAATTTGGAATTTTCGGCTTCCAAGGTTCGAATTCTTTGAAAATATGCCCTGCTATCGATTGTGAAAATCGATGGGCTATGTAAAAATTTATTAATTAAAAAGCTCTTAATATTAATTGAGTAATGAATATGGCTTACTTACTCAGTTTGAGTTTCTTGCTCCAAAGATAACATGGAAACGTCTACTGAAGTTTCATCATAGTCCTTTGGTTCTTCTAAAATGATGGTTCTGAAAATGTTGAAATATTTAAAAAGATTAATGGAATTGGGTAAAACAAGTTTCATTATGGATTAGTAAAAGGGGTTTACTCACTCAGTTTGGGTTCCTTCCTCTTTCATTCTACTTTTATAAGTTTGCGTTCCTTTCTCTTTCATGTTTCTATGAATATAATTTTCATGAATGTACGAAACAGGTATATTAACATCTGGTTGCTCTAAAGTCCTTGAAATGTATAATTATTTACGTAATGATATATATATATATATATCGTCGCTGTTTTAATTAACTGACCTAACTAACATTTTAAAAATTTAACAGGAGAGCAACTTTTATGGTTGTTTTGTACATTCATTCTTATGGATGCGTCAGAAATCTTTTTACTTGTATAGGCACAAAATTAAAGCTTACAGTCATGAAAATTGTAGACAATGTGCATTATGACTTATAAAGTCTAGTAAAGGACTTATCTCATATCTCAAAAAATGTCAGTTAGGTCGGTTAATCGGATATATGAACAATATAGTTTTATTGTAAGTAACTTACTTTGGAACTGATGTTTCACAATTATCACCCGTTGAAAATTCCACCCAAGGATCATACTCAACCTCTTTTTGTGGTTTAAAAATAGGCTCGGCGTTCGGGATGAGGCATGTTACTTTCCCACCTCGTACAATGCTTGATGGCAAAAAGTGGTCGCTACATAGTTGCGCACTTCTCTTAAACTCTTTCCCACAGATCTCACCCCATTTGTTTCTTGTCTCCTCATCTCTTGGCACTGCAAACATACTGCCAGCTCCAGTACCAATCTTTTTATAACACGCACCACACTTACGCATTTTTTGTTTATTATAGTTTTTTTATTAATCAGAAATAATTTCTTAATTTGGCTTAAGATCAGTAATTTCAATTCTTATTGAAATTCACACAGTTCAATTAAATCTAAAAACTGTTTTTTATTCTTTTACAAAATGAATTTTCACTTTCTTTTTATATCAAAATCAATCTTTCAGCTTTCAAATTTTTCTCAGAAAATGTTCGTTATTTTCGGCGCAAACTTTGTAAACAAAAAGTCAGCTGATGAGCTCTTCGCCTGTTGCGTGTACCTGTTTGATATGCCTTGCTTATTACAAACAAAAATTATTGAGAAATAATTTCTTAACCTGGCTTAAGTTCAATTTATTTATTATTTGTGAGTTTCTAAAAAAAGGAAGAAAAATTAGACTAAACTTTATTAGCTGGTGGTAATAAATAAAATATTGGTATTTCCCCCACCTAGTAAAGTCTAGTTGAACTTTTCTTCATTTCTTTACAAAATTACATTAACTAATAAAAATATTTTATTCAATAAGAATTGAAAACACCGAACTTAAGCCCGATTAACAAATTATTTCTGATTAAAATTCACTATAGTTCAATTAAAATTTAATGTGTATCTCAGAAAAATTTATACTTCTTTTGTACGCAAATTTTTTTAGCACGAAATATTGTTTGGAGCTAGCTGAACTTGCTCACCTAAAACTATAAAGCAGAACTTATTAAGGAGCGTTGGAGAAGGACTACAATAAAGTTTTGCAATAGAAATAAACTTTTTTTTAAGTAATACAAGTGTCATATATAACACACATTCTAAAATTAAACTATCTCTCTACTTTCTTTTTAATTTTCTATTTCCGACATACAATTGCTTGATCTGGTTCACTATTTGATCTACTTTTCATTTATTTCAATAGTACAACTTTTAATTTATTTTTTCCTTTTCAAATGCATCATTATTATTTGTGTTTATTTTTATACACGTATCCTTTCGAATAATTGTTATAATGAATTTAGAAATAATGCATATGTATGCATGGATTATATCAAAGAAAGTTTACAGTACATTATCATACAAAATATCTATTGCATTGCAAAAACATGAACATTATTTGAAACTCTTCTTTTCATTTGACTGGATTATCATTAAAATTCAGTCCATTGCAATTGCTTAACATACACATACAAATATTTAAAAATATTTAACACATATAAAGAGAAGCAAAATATCTTAGCAACAAATGTCATTAACCCAGATTTTTCTAAATATCATATCATGATTGCGTTACACATGTTCGTTCTTAAGAATTACAATTTAATGTATAGCTTTAAAAATTAAACAAGTAAGAGTGCCGAATCTCATATACCCAACTAGCCGTTATGATGATGAAGATTTATTGGCCTTCGAAAACGGCTAGTTGTTCCGTTCAACTATGTGTTGTTAGTCAGAATATTTACAACAAACTAACTAACCTGGAACCATAATTTTTATTTTTCTAATTTTTAAGACTAATTTATTTCTTCATTAAATATGCAATATATTTATTTACCAAAGAAATAATTAGTTGAATACAATTAGTTTAAGTTTTCCAGGTCTGGAACTATGTTTCTAATTTTATAATTTTTATGCTAAACTATTTCAGAAATTTATTATTCGACATATTGTCATAAGTTTATTTTAATTTGAAATTTATTTGCTGGTGGTTCGGCGATGTCTATATGCATTTCATTGTTGCTGTAACAAATCGTCAGTAGACTTCAACCACACATATTTTGAACAGTCACAAACCTCTTATCTTGAAGAAAAATAAGCATAGTAGGCTTAGAAACTTATACAAAACCCAGCAAATAATTTATATTCGATATGAATCAATTCTATTTTTGTACACCTTTATACAATTAGAAATCCTTTGGATAACAATAAAAGTAATTATATATTATTATTATTATTATAGTATAGACATCGCTGAACCACCAGCAAATAAATTTCAAATTAAGCTAAACTATTTCTTTCTAAAACAAAATTTTTGTTTTATTTTTGTTAAATAAACTTATGTTATATTTCAGTATAAATAAAATTGGTATTTCAAATTTCAAACCCGCTTCCAGGGTTGGGAAACTTCTCCTTTTTTGTTATATAAAAGTAACGTACTAACACTAATTTTAACTTTGTTTCTATAAATTAAACATAATATATATTCTTAAAAGAAAGAGATTGGTGTAAGAGATCAGAAAAATAAAAAAGAATAATTCCAGGCTTGGGAAACTTGCTATTTTTGTGATATATAAAAGTAAGTAAGTCTAATTATTTTTTTTCTTTATAAATAATATATATTTTACGTTTTGGAAAGAAAAATTTGGTGTAGAAAATTATAAAAATAAACTAAATAAAACAATTTTTTTTAATTTCCTTTTTTTTATTCACTTAACATACTCTATGTATTTTTTTAAGAACATGGTATAAGGAATTAGAAACAAGTAAGAGTGCTATATTCGGCTGTGCCGAATCTTATATACCCTTTACCAACGTACGCACATATACATATATAGTATACAGACACATACATATGTACATATTTGTTTTGTGAAAAAATTTACCATTTTTTTCTCTAAAGCAATTAATAGTAAGTAACCTTTCAGTATTTTTCGATTAAAGAATTTGATTCAATTATTTTATTTTCGATATTAGCAATAGTTGAATATTTTACTCTACACTCTGTGGTTAAGATATATTTTACATTCACTCTTATTTCAGTCAACATCGACGTCACGTCAATGCAATACCAAAAAATTGGGGGTTGTTTACTCGCTCTCGAGATGTTCAAAAACCGTGCTGCTATTTAATAACTCTAAAATATTCTTAGTATTGCACCTCCATATCAAGTAAACTAACTTGTTTTATATTTTCCCGTATTTAATAATCATTGCAAAACTGCTTAGTGTCTTGATTTAAAGTTCAAATTGCAAATGGTATACATCGTGGTATTATGTAAACGTTTTATTCCTACAGGATTTGTTTGAAATTTGTTCAGCAGAAAGGAAAGGTATCAGGAAAATGAAACGAACATGTCCTGTAATTTATCTTTAGCGATAAATTTTAGTTTTATCTCCATTTACTAAAAATTAATAGTTATTATGCTGAGAGCACAATAAGCACAAACCTTCGTTTATACTTCAATTAGATTAGATATCCATAAAAAAATTAAACATCTATAAAAAATCTTGAGTAATGATTTTCCTAAAACATGAAATCTGTTTAAAGGAGAAAAAAATATTTTTGGTTATTTTGTTACCGAAACTTTTTTCAATCTCCAACTCTGGAACCATATTTCTGAGTTTCTTAATACTAATTTATTTCTTTATAAAATATAGAATATATTTAATTACAAAAGAAAAAATTAGTTTTATATACCAGAAAAAAATTAAGTTTTCCAGCTCTGGAGCTATGTATTTTATTTTTCTAATTTCTATGTCAAATTTTTTCATTCTAATCATAAAGTATATAAAATTTGTAAACAAAAAGAAAAAACTAACTTGACCTAGTTACTTTTGTAAAAAAACAATAAATTTACCAACCCTGGAATCAACCTTTTAGATTTTTCTAATTTAAAAAATTAATAAAGTGCGTTAAATGAACAAAGAAATAAAAAAAATTAATTTTATACCCTAATATTTAAAAAAAAATCAAAGGTTCCATCCTTGGAGCTGTAATTTTCAGTTTTCAAATTTTATACGCCAAAGTTTTCTTTCAGAAGCATAAAATATATTCAATTTATAAAGGAAAAGAAAAAAATTTTTAGAACTATTTAATTTTACATAAAACAAAAAGTGTAAGTTTTCCAACCCTGGAATCATAATTTAGGATTTTTCTAATTCCTTATACGAGTACCAATCTAGTTCTTTAAAAAATACATAAAATATGTTAAGTGAAAAAAGCAAAAAGGAAAAAAAAACTTAGTTTTACTTAGTTACTTTATTATCAAAAAAAAAAGATCAAAGTTTCCATCTCTGGAGCCTTGGTTTCCATTTTTATAATTTTATAGGCCAATTTTTTTTTCAGAAGCATAAAATATATTTGGTTTATAAAGGAAAAATTAATTATTTAGACCTATTTAATTTTACATAACACAAAAAGTGTAAGTTTTCCAACCCTGGAGTCATAATTTTGGATTTTTCTGATTATTGATACCAATCTAGTTTTTTAAAAAATACATCAAATATGTTTAGTGAACGAAGCAAAAACGAAATAAGAAAAAACTTAGTTTCATTTAATTCCTTTAATATTAAAAAATTCAGTAAAGTGCGACTTTGACTCGCGCACGAAGGGTACCGTACATTCGGTTCTGAGCATTTTTTAATGTGGCTTTTTTGCTTTTTTGAAGTTTTTTTCTTTTTAAACGATTTTTTCAGTTTTGTCGCTTTTTTTTCATTTTGGCGATTTTGAGTTCTCGTTGTACCTTCATAGTGAACAGACGTAATAGCGGAATTTTTCTTACATACAAACAAAACAAAAAAAAAATCATACAAAAAAATATTCGATGTACATATTAACTTTGATAAATAAGCTTTTTTTTTGCTTTGCTAATATTTTTTTACATATAGAAATAACAAAATCAAAAAAGAACCGTAAACAAAAAAACATACAAAGTACCCTTGAGGAATACTCTTTATGAGTACCCCAAAGGAAAAAAATAGTGAAGTGAGTTCTAACGGCAGAAATGCCTATTTTACTGTGAGTTTTGATGCTCATAATGATAACAATAAAAATAAAAAATCTGATAATAGACTTGCTGTGAGTTCTGAAGCTCTTAATAAAAACCAAAAATCTGATAATTGACTTTCTCTAACGGCAAAACCACAGTTTCGTCAGCGATCAACTTCGCTTTGTCCAATGCCATCTAGTGAATCGTTGACATTATTGCCTAGTACTTCTACATTTAACTCAGCGATATCATCCGCTTTGGGCTCGTGGTCATCACTTAAACAAGTTGTCACTGAAGATAAGAGCAGCCCAAAACCCAAGGTCCAAGTCGGAATGGACAGATACACAGAAAAAAAAGATTTGTAAATACAAGTAATTTATTTGTGAATACAATTAAAATACTATTTAAAAAGGCACCTACAACGATTTTTGCAAATACAAACACGCATTTGTAACATAAGAAAACAAAACCAACTCAATTATTTCCAATTAAAATGATTGTGTTATTCACAATTTAGTTGTTAACAAAAAACAAAAATTTTTAATGAATTTGTTTTTCAAATTCTAATGTGTTGATTCTTTTTTTGTATTTTTATTTTTTTCTAGAACTTGGTTTTGTGTTAAATGTTCAAGTTGTTTGGGATGAATCGAACCGGCTAATAGACTGACGTACTTACCACTCAGCTAAAGAGCAAATCGTTATTAGATAAGCAAATAATGAATACACACAAAATGCGAGATCTTCTACATGTGCGTATTTCGTTATGATATAATTTAACAAATAATTTTGTTGAGTAATTTAATAGATTAGAAAAATTTAAATTTGTTATATCAACAATAAGCAGCATCAAAATCTTTAGTTGACATTTTTAATTTTGAGTTTTTGCTCCATGTATAACGTAAAATTTGGTTAGTTCAGTTTATTGAAAAAAATTTCTGTGTTTGTCATATCAACAAATTAATTTTTTATATTAACTAAATACATATATATTTCAATTTAAATTAATTATGAACAATTTGTTTTGCTGGTTGCATTTTGATGATATTTTTTTCTGCTTGAACCAAATGATATAAGATTGAAAAAAAATGAGACCCATCCAATATATAATTTAAGATATCTCTTGTATCGAAAAATAACCGTTGAAGAACCACACAAGCGTTCAGGACCCGTACAGTGCCATAATTGTCAAGAATATGGACATACTAAAACTTACTGCAAATTACCTACTGTTTGTGTCGTGTGCGGCGAGTTGCACGGCACTGCTAGTTGCAATAAACCGAAAGATCAAAGTAACAAAAAATGCAGTAATTGTGGAGAAAATCACACTGCTAACTACAGAGGTTGTCGTGTGTACTCTTTGGTAAAGAAGACTATGGTGCAAAAACCTAAATTAGCTCCAGCTCAATCAGCAAACGTTTACTCTGCCACTTTTCAGCAAATGAGCCAACCAGTTACTTCCCGTGTATCGTATGCAGATGCTGCTAAGGCTAGTTCTATTCCGACACAAAATGTTTCACCGCAAAATAATTCTACAAATACACACTCAAACTTTAATTATAATCGCCTTGAAGCCACTATTGAAAATCTTGTGCAAACTATAAACAATTTTACAACAAATATGACTAGCATGATGCAAGAAATGTTGCGAATGCAGAATACTCTGCTTCAAGCTTTAGTTAACAAACCATGAACACGTTAAAAATATGTTTCTGGAACGCAAACGGCATTCGCCAACATAAAAATGAACTTGAGCACTTCCTCACGGAAAAAAATATTGATATAATGTTGGTCTCTGAGACTCATTTGACTTCGAGAAGCCTTTTTAAAATTTATGGCTACACCTTATATGATTCAAAGGACCCGAGAGGAAGAGCATGCGGTGGATCAGCAATTTTAATAAAGTCAAGACTCAAGCATTATATTATTGATAACATTTGTGAAGAACATTTACAAGCAACGAATATTTGTATTGAAAATTTTTCCAATAATTTTGTCATATCATCAATTTACTCACCTCCTAGATTCGCAATTACTGAGCATCAATACGAGGATTTTTACAAATCTCTGGGTCCTTGTTTCGTAGCAGCTGGCGACTATAATGCTAAACACACGTTCTGGGGTTCGCGTCTTATTACACCCAGAGGTCGAGCGTTGTTCAATACAATTTCCAAAATGGGCTTGGATGTCATTTCAAGTGGGGAGCCCACTTATTGGCCTACTGACATACATAAAATTCCGGATGTAATAGACTTTGGCGTTATGAAAAATATCTCTAGGGATTTAATTCAAATTGAAGCTTCTCTAGATCTCTCGTCCGATCACTCTCCCACGATCGTTACAATTTGTAGCCCATTAAGAAGTGATTTACCTCACCCATATGCCAATTTGATAAATCGTGTAAATTGGCTGCGATTCAAAAAATATCTTAGTAGTCATTGCACGGAAAACATTACACTAAGAACACCTGATGATGTTGAATCTAACATTGCCAATCTTAACGAAAATATTAAGCAGGCTGCTAAACATGCCACTACCTCCTATCCGCAGACTGGGTTTAATAGACTATATTCTACAGATATTGAACGTCTCGTATGTGAAAAAAGAAGAGCTAGAAGGGAATGGCAACAGCACAGATCACCCCAGAATAAAATTAGATTTAAAGAGTGCACTAAACGACTCCAAGAGCTGCTTGCACATGAAAAAAGTGCATCTCTTAAAAACTATCTGGAAAATCTTGATGTCACACCAGCATCTGATTACTCTTTATGGCGTGCTGCTAGAAAGCTTAAAACACCCGTTGAGTTTAAACCACCTCTGCGCACATCTACCGGAGGTTGGGCAAGAAGCGATACTGAAAAAGGTAACATATTTGCTGCCCATTTAAAATACGTATTTACCCCAAACACATGTACTGGTGTAATTGATTTGCCAAATGTAGTCGCTCTACCCCCTCAACAAATAAAGTTTAAGACGCGTGATGTGCAAAAACTAATTTCTGAACTCAACCCAAAGAAAGCTCCGGGTTTTGATGGAATTAGTAACCAGATGCTAATAAAGTTGCCTCGTATTGCAATTAGAATACTGTTATTTATTTTTAACGCCATTTTACGACTGCAGTATTATCCAAATAGCTGGAAGCTTGCCAAAGTTAAAATGATTCCAAAGCCGGGCAAAGACCTTACCAAGGCTGAGTCATACAGGCCAATAAGTCTCCTATCAACAATGTCAAAGCTTTTCGAAAAACTGCTCATGACAAAATTGTCCCCAATTCTAGTTAATAGTGGGTGCATACCGGACCACCAATTTGGTTTTAGAAGTCAGCATAGCACCATTGAACAAACTCATAGATTGGTCCAATTTATAAGAAGAACATTTGAAGAAAAGAAGTATTGTTCTGCGCTGTTTATCGACGTTTCTCAGGCATTTGATAAAGTGTGGCATGAAGGCCTAATTTTAAAATTAAAAACATACCTGCCAATAAACGTTGTAAGTCTTTTGAAAAGTTACATTACTGCCCGGAAGTTCACTGTTGTGGAAGGAGACTTTATGAGCATGCCTGAAACTATCTCATCCGGTGTGCCACAGGGGAGTATACTAGGGCCAGTTTTGTATTTGATTTATACTTGTGATATGCCTCTGAGCAGCAATATCCACACTTCCACATTTGCTGATGATACAGCCTGCCTTAGTATGCATGAAAATCCTTACGAGGCATCCCGATATCTTCAAGAACACATTACCCAGCTGGAACTATGGTTAAACTTATGGAGAATTAAGGTAAACGAACAAAAGTGTGTTCAAGTAACATATACATTACGAAGAGATACGTGTTTACCCATTCGGATTAACAATCAAGTTGTCCCTCAACATACTCATGTGAAATATCTTGGTATACACCTTGATCGACGGCTTACTTGGAAACACCATATTGACTCTAAGTTAACCCAAATGAAACTAAAATTAACTCAGGTACATTGGCTGATTGGTAGAAATTCAACCCTCAGTCTAGATTGCAAACTTTTGATATACAAGTCTATTTTGAAACCCATATGGTGCTACGGAATTCAACTATGGGGCACTGCTTCATTTTCCAATGTCGAGAGAATCCAACGAAGGCAAAATAAAATTTTGCGATTAATAACATCGGCTCCATGGTATATAAAAAACTCAAATATACATCGTGATTTGAATATGCCAGTAGTGGTTGAAGAAATTGCAAAATATGCAGGCAAAAATTTAACAAAACTCGAGTCACATCCTAATCCGCTTGCTCGTAATATTTTGAACTTTACTGGACACGTCCGCCTAAAAAAGAGGGATACAAGTGCTCTTATACTCAACACTCCAGATGGGACTGCTTGAAAATACTTTTTATTTTATTTTATTTTTTCTTCCTTTTGATTATCACTACTTATGTATTATTTATAACTATCTCTAAATTTATGTCCGACAGTGGTCGGGCCTAATAATTATATTTTAGATTTAAGATTTGAATACTTATTGTTAGTTCATATTTGAAGATACAATAAATAAAAATATGTATTAAAAAAAAATAAAAAATAAAAAAATAAAAAAAAACAAAATTTTGGCGATTTTTTTTTCATTTTGGCGATTTTTTTCTGTTTTTTTGGGTTTTTTTCATTTTGGAGATTTTTTCATTTTGGCGTTTTTTTTCATTTTGGCGATTTTTTTTCCTGTGTTTGGGTTTTTTTTTCATTTTGGCGACTTTTTTCTATTTTTTGGGGCTTTTTTTCGTTTTTGCGATTTTTTTTCATTTTGGCGATTTTTTTTTCATTTTGGGGTTATTTTTCATTTTGGTGATTTTCTTTCATTTTGGCGTTTTTTTCATTTAAGCAATTTTTTCGGTTATTCGCGATTTATTTTAGTCTTAGAAATTTTTTTGTAATTTGGTGCTTTTTTTCGTTTTGGCGATTTTTTAATTTTTTGATTTTTTAGTTTTACCGTTTTTGAAAATTTCAAGAGTTTTGCTCTTACAGTTTCCAAGATACAGCAAGTTGTCAAAATTGCATAGTCAAAAGTGCATTAACTGATGGATGTAGGTCTACACACAGTGTTCAAATTTCAGGTCTGTATATCTTACGGTTCTCGAGAAAATACTAATATAGTTTTAGACATAGTTAATTTTACATAACACAAAAAGTTAAAGTTTTCCAACCCTGGAAACGTCTTTTTAATTTTTTTACATTTTGTTAATTTAAAATTCCAATTTTAGTCATACTGAAGTGTAAAATAAGTTTATTTATTTAAAGAAAAAATTGTTTTCGGTAATTACTTTTATGTGGCAAAATAAAGTTTAAGTTTTCCAGCTCTGCAATCGTCTGCCCGATTTTGCTGAATTTCAATACCAATCTATTTTGGAAAATTTCTGAAACACCAGTCCAAGAACGAAGTCTCTAGCTCTTTTGGGAGCTTCGGAAAACCGATTTCACCTACAGACAGACGGACAGACGGACATCGCTTATTCGTCTTCCCTATGCATAAGGATCCAGAATATAGATAGTATATGGGTCGCTTATTGATATTATAGAAATTGCAAACGGAATGACAAACCTATATATACCCTTTTACCATTTTTGTTGGTAAAGGGTATAAAAATCTAAAAGGATGGTTCCATGGTTGGAAAATTAATTTTGTTTGTAAAGTAACTAGGTCAAATAATTTTTTTCTTTTTGCTTACAAATTATTTATACATTATGTGTTAGAAAAAAATAGTTTGTCATAAAAATTATAAAATAAAAAACATAGCTCCAGACTTGGAAAACTTAAACTTTTTCTGATATATATAACTAATTAAATAAAAATAATTATTTCTTTGGTTAATAAATATATTGTATACAATAGAAGGAAATAGATTTGTATTAAAAATTAGAAAAATAAAATTATGGTTCCAGGGTTGGAAACTAAAAACACATTGTTAGTAAAAATATAACCAAAAACAATTTGTTTTCCACTTAAACAATTGTCATGTTTTAGGCAGATATTTACTCTATATTTATATTCTCCTTCGTGCGCGAGTCAAAGTCGCGCTTTATTGATTTTTTTTATTCATGTTAAATTCTTATTAAGTATTGCAAACGATAAAAGCGACTTTTTGCACACAGAGAAAAAACTACTTCATAGAATCAAGAAGATTTTCTCTATGAAATGTTTTTAGGCTAAGGGGTATCCCAGCAGAAAGAAGCGAAGAGTTTTTTATAGAGATTCCTTATTAATTTTATGTGGTAAATCTTATTTATTTTATCAAGAAGAATAGCACATAATATCAAGAAGAATTTTTATTATTCACAAATTTTTTACTCAATTTCCGTTATTTTTGGCACCAAAAAAACAATCCATAGAGAAAAACTTCTTGATTCTATTAGGTTTTCTTATAAATTGTAAACTATAGGGATTTGTTATTGATTTTATTAGGTTGCCTTATTGATTTGTTCAATAAGGTTTTCTTCTTGATTTTAGTAGGTTCCTATATGATTATGTGTGAAGCATCTTATTGATTTTTTTAATAAGGATTAAAATTCTTGATTTTATGAGGTGTCTTGTTATTGCATATCTGTAAATATTCCTTCTTGATTTTTTCAAAAAGGTTTTCCCTATGAAATTAATAAGATTTCCTTATTGACAAAAAAACCACAGAGATTTCTTAGTAATTTTGTTTTATTTTATGAGGTATTTAGTAGGCACTGTTTTCTCTGTGCATACTTTCAGCTTACTAACAGTTTTGCCGACTTTTAAAATATGTTAGACTTTGTTATCATCCCGCTGTTAGTAGCTTTTTGCGAAATATCGTCATTTTCGCGATATTTATTGAATTTTTTGCATTCTTTACATTTTTGGCAATTTTTAATTATGGCTTGGTTAAAATTTTGCAACTTCTCGCAATTTTTTGCAAAGATTGCAATAAAAGCGACTTTTTACATGTCTTCAGATTTTTGACAGCTTTGCCCATTTTAAAAAAAATATCACCCGCAGTTAATAACTTGTTGCAAATTTACGTAATTTTCGCGATTCGTGCCGAATTTCTTGCATTCCTTACAGTGTTAGCGATTTTTAATCAATATTATGGCTTGTTTAAAATTTTGCCAATTTTCGCGATTTTTTGCAAAGTTCGCAATAAAAGCGGCTTTTTACATGGTTTTTAGCGTCCTAACAATTTTTAAATTTTAAAACATTATTAGACTTTATATCATTCTGCTGTTAGTAGTTTTTTGCCAATTTTCGTCATTTCGCGAATTTTTTCATTTATTTGCAAATATATTTGCACCAATTTTTATTAATTTAATAAAGAATAATAGGAAAAAATATTGTAGGTGTCGTAGCAAACTTTTCTATGGAAATAACCTACAACATTTTACAACTATTGTACAGCTGGACGACCTACAACACTTACAATAGGTTGTGAATTGAGCATATACATATATGTCTATTAGTGTATATAAATACTTTTTGGTCGCATACGAATATTGTAGAAATTAGACACGGAATGACAAACCGATATATATGTTGAAGAATATAAAAATTTAAGATGCAGAGTAGTGGCAAGCAACCGTTCATACTGTACAAAGGACTCACAGTGTTTTGTTCCATATACAAAAATACAAAAAATGATCATGTTTTATATTGTAATAAAATTTATGCTGTTCGATAGGTAACAATCTAATTTGAAAGAATTTTTAAGTCCTAGTTGTTATTCTCCCCTAGTCCTAGTTCTTATTACCCCACCAGAGGGGGTACAAGTCAGTGAATTTTGTGCTTTAAATACTAAGCAAAAAGTTTAATTATGACCGCTTCATTCAAACAATTGTAATAATTTCATTTTCTTGAGTAGAAAATTTATTTTAATTTTATATGATAGCTAAGAGAATAAAAAACAAGTAAAAGTGATATATTCGGCTGCGCCGAATCTTGTATACTTTTTACCAACGTATGTATATGTAGTATACAGATGCATATATAAGTATATACATACATATTTGTTTTGTGATAAAATTTATAATTTTTTGTTATAGTGCAATTTTTAGTAAGTGACCTCTTGTTTTTTTTCGACTAAAAAATTTGCTTGTAAAGATCTTCCTAAAATATGAAATACATATGTTTAACTGAAAAAATATTTTTTTTTTTCAATTTCCAACCCTGGAGCCATAATTTAAATTGTTCTTGTTTTAATACGAGTACTAATTTATTTCTTTCTAAAATTTAGAATATATTTAATTATCAAAGAAATAACTAGCTTTATTTAATTAGTTTTATATATAAAAAAAAACTTTCCCAACCCTTGAATCATCAATTTAGATTAATTTGGTTCCTTATATCAATCTTGTTCTTTAAAAAATATATAAAATATGTTAAATGAACAAAGAAAAAAAGATATAAAGAAAATACTAGTTTTGGTTAGTAACTTTAATATCAAAATAAATTCAGTAAGGCTGAGTTTACATATGGCATTTCTTGTGTGTCATTTGCCCAAAAAAGCGTAACCAACTAATTACTAATGAA
This sequence comes from Tachina lurida, assembly GCA_944452675.1. Lineage (NCBI taxonomy): Eukaryota > Metazoa > Arthropoda > Insecta > Diptera > Tachinidae > Tachina > Tachina lurida. The sequence goes on along the minus strand of OX101755.1, from coordinate 33,631,746 downwards.
AAACTGTTTGATTCAGACATGTATTTATTGATTTAAATAGTTTTCAACCATGTTGGATTCTATAGAATTGTCTATTAGTTATGTATGGAACTATTTAACTTAATCAAGCAGTTTTTTGTTAGTAGTTAGTTGGTTACGCTTTTTTTGCGCTTGTGTGGCATTTGGCATACCGATGTAAACCCGGCCTAAAGTGTGACTTTTTAATGTGGCTTTTTTGAAGTTTTTGTTAAGTTAAAACGATTTTTTTAGTTTTGTCGCTTTTTTCTGGTTTTGGCAATTTTTTCTCTTTCTGGGGATTTTTTTCATTTTGGCGATTTTTTTCTTTTGGCGATTTTTCTGTTTGTGTAGTCTTATTTATTTGGTGTTTTTTTCTATTTGGCGATTTTTTTTCATTTGGCGATTTTAATTCTGTTTTTGGGGTTTTTTTTCATTTTGGCAATTTGTTTTCCTTTTGGCGATTTTTTTCATTTTGGCGAATTTTCCGGTTTGTCGCGATTTATTTTAGTCTTAGAAATTTTTTTAATTTAGTGCTTTTTATGTTTTGGCGATTTTTTTGTTTTTGGCGATTTTATAATTTTTTAATTTTATAATTTTTTAGTTTTACCGTTTTTGAAAATTTCAAGAGTTTTGCTCTTACGGTTTCCAAGATACAGCAAGTTGTCAAAATTACATAGTCAAAATTGCATAAACTGATGGAAAACCCATTAATTTAAATTTTTTTAAATTTTAGTGTTAATTGTTGCAGTCTGTATAAAAATACACTAACTTTACAATTACAATTGTATGCATATTACATGGGATTTTCACATTTTTCATTGCTCGTTTTGGAACACCCTTTAATTTCGAACTCTCATGTAGATATTTGTTAGTGTAGCGGCCAAAGGTCTATACACTGTGTCCAAATTTCAGGTCCGTAGCTCTTACGGTTCTCGAGAAAATATCCTGTGATAGACAGACTAACAGCATAGCGAAAATAATAGGGTTGTTTTTCACCTTTGGTGTACGGAACCCTAAAAAGGTTAAATTTTCCAGCTGTGGAGCTGTAGTATTTATTTTTAAAATTTTCTTTACCCAACTCTTCTTTCCAAAACATAAAATATATTTATAAATAAAAATATAAAAAAAAAATTATTACACCTAGTTAATTTTGTATATCACAAAAAGTGTACGTTTTCCAACCCAGGAATCATAATTTAAAATTTTTCTGATTTCTTACACCAATCTTTTTCTTTTAAGAACTTAAGATATTTTAAATTTTTAGATAAAAAGGAAAAATTAGTTTTAGTAGGTTATTTTTATATAACAAAAAAGTTAAAGTTCCCAACCCTGGAAACACCTTTTTGATTTTTTTAATTTTTTTCATATTTTTAATACAAATTTTATTCGTACTGAAATATACAGGGGTGTTCTGTAAAACGCGCGTTTTGAAATCGTGCGATTTCCAAAATCAAAAACAGTGTTCTGCTGATCGGACGATTTTGTGCATTCAAAGTTAAGTTCGTATAAAATATCTTAAACATCTAACACAAAAATACCAATTAAAAAGCTGCATTAAGTCAGCTTTTTAATTGAGCTCTTTCCTGGAAATTAGGCGAATTCAAAACGCGCGATTTACAGAACACCGCTGATAATATAAGTTTATTTAACAAAAAAATTTAAAAAAAATTGTGTTATCTAGTTACTTTTATATGGCAAAATCAAGTTTCAGCCTTCCAGCTCTGAAACCGTCTGCTCGATTTTGCTGATTTTCACATATATGAATATTATGGAAATTACACACGGAATGACAAACCTATATATACCCTTTTCCATTTTTGGTAAAGGGTATAAAAACGTTCAAATTTAATGGAATATAAAAAAAACCAAAAATATGGTCTTCTGGTTTTTTTCTAATTTTGTTTACTTGCTACATTTAATTTAATATTGTTAAAAACAATCTTTGAAAATTTTGCCACAACTTCGAAAAATATGTACTTTTTTACAAGCCTAAATTATCGATTTTGGTTCGAAACTCTTTTCAAAGAGATTTAAGGCAAAAAAATAAAAATATATAAATAAATAAGTATTTTTATTTTATTTATTTATTGAAACATACTATACAAAGTAAATTTGCATAGTATGGTGTTGCAGGAATATGGGCGGAGTAACTAGATCATCTGCCCAAGATGTTATTAGCAGAATTTTCAAAAGAAATTTCGTGACTGACTGTATGACCTATGCCTTCATATAGGAAGTAGCAACGTGGTTGTTCAAGAAATTCCACTAAAAACCGCAAGATTATACGGTTATCCGTGGCAGATCAGTCAACCAGTGAGAGCGAGACGAAAAATTCTCGAAGGCCAAATAACTGACACAAGCCTGACCGCACGCGAAATGATATTCTTCGACCCAGAGCTGCTTAGCGACTGAAAAATACTAAGTAGAATTAATTTAACAGTTTGCAACAAAAGCTAATAAATAAAAATTTTTAATGAAAACTAGTTTCTATATTTATAATTTTAACGGGTTAAGGTTCGTATCGCTTTTTAAGGCAAATTACATATGATAATTATTAATGAACAAATAACATCAAAGTTAGTTGTAAATATTCTGACAACACATAGTTGAACGGAACAGCTAGCAGTTTTCGAAGGCGACTAAACCTTCATCATCAGCGTTCTTCTCCGTTTGGTCCACTGTGTGTGGTGTCAGTTTATGTAGATTTCTGCCTTATATACGAAACTTTATTGCAAATGGAAAACTAGTTTTGGTCGCCTTTTTTTGCTACAGGAGGATGCTGAAGTCACAAATTAGGTAGTTTTTTAATGTTTTAGAAAACTAATTCCAATTTTTTTTTCAAAAAAGAATGACATTTTTTTTATTTTTTATAGCGTATTATATTTCTATATTTGGTTATATTACTTCGATCTTTTGTCAATTATTATAAAAAAAATATTTTCCCTGAAGAAGTTACCCATTGTGGCAACGAAATAATGGAATAAATAAAATTTGTTAATTTCTTTTTATAAAAAATAAGATCTAAAGCTTAATAAATATAAAAACGTATTATATTTCTTATAAAATGCATACATATCGGAAATTTTAAGGACACATTCCAATTATTTTTCATCGCTTTAAAAATCGCAAGTAATTAAGTTAGCGTTAAACAAGTAACAGTGCTATATTCGGCTGTGCCGAATCTTATATACCCTTTACCAACGTACGTACATATATATAGTATACAGACACATACATACATATTTGTTTTGTGAAAAAATTTACCATTTTTTTCTCTAAAGCAATTAATAGTAAGTAACCTTTCAGTATTTTTCGATTAAAGAATTTGATTCAATTATTTTATTTTCGATATTAGCAATAGTTGAATATTTTACTCTACACTCTGTGGTTAAGATATATTTTACATTCACTCTTATTTCAGTCAACACCGACGTCACGTCAATACAATACCAAAAAAGTGGGGCTTGTTTACTCGCTGTCGAGATGTTCAAAAACCGTCCGTGCTGCTATTGAATAACTCTAAACTATTCTTAGTATTGCACCTCCATACCAAGTAAACTAACTTGTTTTATATTTTCCCGTATTTAATAATCATTGATGTTGTAAAACTGCTTAGTGTCTTGATTTAAAGTCCCAATTGCAAATGGTATACATCGTGGTATTATGTAAACGTTTTATTCCTACAGGATTTGTTTGAAATTTGTTCAGCAGAAAGGAAAGGTATCAGGAAAATGAAACGAACATGTCCTGTAATTTATCTTTAGCGATAAATTTTAATTTTATCTCCATTTACTAGAAATTAATAGTTATTATGATGAGAGCACAATAAGCACAAACCTTCGTTTATACTTCAATTAGTTTAGATATCCATAAAAAAATTAACCATGTATAAAAAATCTTGAGTAATGATTTTCCTAAAACATGAAATCTGTTTAACTGAAAAAAAAAATATTTTTGGTTATTATATATATTTACCGAAACTTTTTTTAAGCTCCAACCCTGGAACCATTTTTCTTAGTTTCTTTATACAATATAGAATATATGTAATTACCAAAGTAATAATTAGTTTTATATACCAGAAAAATTTAAGTTTTCCAGCTCTGGAGCTATGTCCTTTATTTTTCTAATTTCTACGCCAAACTATTTCATTCTAAGTCATAAAGTATATAAAACTTGTAAGCAAAAAAAAAAAAACTAAATTGACCTAGTTACTTTTGTAAAAAAAATAAATTTAGCAACCCTGGAATCAACCTTTTAGATTTTTCTGATTTAAAATATTAATAAAGTGTGTTAAGTAAACAAAGAAATAAAAAAAATTTATTTTATAATTTAATATTAAAAAAAATCAAAGTTTCCAACTTTGGAGCTGTAATTTTAATTTTTCAAATTTTATGCGCCAAACTTTTCTTTCAGAAGCATAAAATATATTCAATTTATAAAGGAAAAGAAAAACATTTTTAGAACTATTTAATTTTACATAACACAAAAAGTGTAAGTTTTCCAACCCTGGAATCATAATTTAGGATTTTTCTAATTCCAATCTAGTTCTTTAAAAAATACATAAAATATGTTAAGTGAACGAAGCAAAAACTAAATAAGAAAAAACTTAGTTTCATTTAATTCCTTTAATATTAAAAAATTCAGTAAAGTGCGACTTTGACTCGCGCACGAAGGGTTCCGTACATTCGGTTCTGAGAACTTTTCAATGTGGCTTTTTTGCTTTTTTGAAGTTTTTTTCTTTTTAAACGATTTTTTCTGTTTTTCTCGGTTTTTTTCATTTTGGCGATTTTTTTCTGTTTTTGGGGCTTATTTTCATTTTGGAGATTTTTTTCATTTTGGCGATTCTTTTTCCTGTTTTTAGGCTTTTTTTTCATTTTGGCGATTTTTTTTTTGTTTTTTGGGTTTTTTTCGTTATGGCGATTTTTTTCTGTTTTGGGGCTTTTTTTTCATTTTGGAGATTTTTTTCTGTTTTTAGAGTTTTTTTTCGTTTTGGCGATTTTTTTTCTTTTTGGCAATTTTTTTCATTTTGGCGATTTTTTCCTGTTTTTGGGCTTTTTTTCATTTTGGCGATTTTTTTCTGTGTTTTGCGGTTTTTTTCGTTATGGCAATTTTTTTCATTTTGGCGATTTTTTTCATTTGGCGATTTTTTTCTGTTTTTGCGGCTTTTTTTCATTTTGGAGATTTTTTTCATTTTGTCGATTTTTTTTCATTTTGGCAATTTTTGCCTGTTTTGGGGTTTTTTTCATTTTGGCGATTTTTTTCTGTTTTTGGGGCTTTTTTCATTTTGGAGATTTATTACATTTTGGCAATTTTTTTTCATTTTGGCGATTTTTTTCTGTGTTTTGCGGTTTTTTTGTTTTTGCAATTTTTTTCATTTTGGCGATTTTTTTCATTTGGCGATTTTTTTCTGTTTTTGCGGCTTTTTTTTCATTTTGGAGATTTTTTTCATTTTGGCGATTTTTGCCTGTTTTGGGGTTTTTTTCATTTTGGCGAATTTTTTCTGTTTTTGGGGCTTTTTTTTCATTTTGGAGATTTATTACATTTTGGCAATTTTTTTTCATTTTGGCGATTTTTTTCTGTTTTTAGGGCTTTTTTTATTTTGGAAATTTTTTTCATTTTGGCGATTTTTTTTCATTTTGGCGATTTTTTTTCATTTTGGTGATCTTCTTTCATTTTGGCGATTTTTCTTTCATTTTAGCAATTTTTCCGGTTATTCGCGATTTATTTAAATCTTAGAAATTTTTTTTTGTAATTTGGTGCTTTTTTCGTTTTGGCGATTGTTTTTTGTTTTTGGCGATTTTTTTCGGCTTGGCGATTTTATAATTTTTTTATTTTTTAGTTTTACCATTTTTGAAAATTTCAAGAGTTTTGCTCTTACGGTTTCCAAGATACAGCAAGTTGTCAAAATTGCATAGTCAAAAGTGCATTAACTGATGGAACAACTTTTAAGTTAAATTTTTTTAAGTTTTAGTGTTAATTTTTGTAGTCTCTATAAAAATACACTAACTTTACAAATTTCAAGTGTATATACATACATACATACAATTGTATGTATATTACATGGGATTTTAAAATTTTTCGTTGCTAGGTTTGGAACACCCTTTAATTTTCAATTCTCATGCATTTGTTGTTGTAGCGGCCAAAGGTTTACACACTGTGTCCAAATTTCAGGTCTCTAGCTCTTACGGTTCTCGAGAAAATACCCTGCATAATTTTAGACATAGTTAATTTTACATTACACAAAAAGTTAAAATTTTCCAACCCTGGATACGTCTTTTTAATTTTTTTATATTTTTTTAATTTAAAATTCCAATTTTAGTCGTACTGAAGTGTAAAATAAGTTCATTTATTAAAAAAAAAATAAAAATTTGTTTTCGGTAGTTACTTTTATATGGCGAAATAAAGTTTAAGTTTTCCAGCTCTGCAATCGTCTGCTCGATTTTGCTGAATTTCAATACTAATCTATTTTGGAAAATTTCTGACACACCAGTCCAAGAGCGAAGTCTCTAGCTTTTCTAAGAGCTTCGGAAAACCGATTTCACGTACAGACAGACGGACAGACGGACATCGCTTATTCGTGTTCCCTATGCATAAAAATCCAGAATATATATATTTTATGGGTCGCTTATTGATATTATAGAAATTACAAACGGAATTACAAACCTATATATATATAAGGGTATAACAAGTAAGAGTGCTATATTCGGCTGTGCCAAAGACTATAAATATACATATATATATATATATATATTTATAGCAAGGTTGGAAACCGAAACAAATAACGGTATCGGTATTGATACCGGTACAATTATTTTTTAAATTTCGGTATCGGTAGCGGTATCGGTATTTTTTTTATTTCGGTATCGGTATTACCGGTACATACCGTTATCGAGTTTATAATACCGGTATACCGATATTACTGACAAATTTATTATTTCAGGCAGTGGACATAGCAAAAAAAACTTTTTTTATTAAATTACTTCAAAAAGGGAGTATTTTTACATTAACATATGTATGTATAAAAGCATATAAACTTATTTGTTTCTATATATGATTTTATACTATTACTAAACAATAATTTATTAAACAAGTAAGAGTGCTATATTCGTCTGTGCCGAATCTTATATACCCTTTACCAACGTACGTACATATATATAGTATGCAGACACATACATACATATTTGTTTTGTGAAAAAATTTATAATTTTTTTAAAGTTTCCATCTTTGGAGCTGTAATTTTAATTTTTCAAATTTCATACGCCAAACTTTTCTTTCAGAAGCATAAAATATATTCAATTTATAAAGAAAAAGAAAAAAATTTAGACCTATTTAATTTTACATAACACAAAAGCGTGAGTTTTCCAACCAACCCTGGAGTTATAATTTTGGATTTTTCTGATTATTGATACCGATCTAGTTTTTTAAAAAATACATAAAATATGTAAAGTAAACGAAGCAAAAACGAAATAAGAAAAAACTTAGTTTAATTTAATTCCTTTAATATTAAAAAATTCACTAAAGTGCGACTTTGACTCGCGCAGTTTTTTTCAGTTTAAACGATTTTTTCAGTTTTGTTGCTTTTTTCTCATTTTGGCCATTTTTTTCTGTTTTTTTTTCATTTTGGCAATTTTTTTCTGTTTTTTGGGGGTTTATTTTAATTTTGGCGACTTTTTTTTCATTTTGGCGATTTTTTTGGCAATTCTTTTTCTATTTTGGCGATTTTTTCCTATTTTGGGATTTTTTTTCATTTTGGCGATTTTTTTTTCATTTTGGAGATTTTTTTTCTGTTTATGGGGCTTTTTTTATTTTGGAGATTTTTTTCATATTAGCGATTTTTTTTCATTTTGGCGATTTTTTTCCGTTATTTGGGGTTTTTTTTGTTTTGGCGATTTTTTTTTCATTTTGGCAATTTTTTTTTATTTTGGCGATTTTTTTCTCTTTTTGGGGGTTTATTTTCATTTTGGAGATTTTTTTCCTTTAGGCGATTTTTTTAATATTTCGATTTTTTTTATTTTGTCGTTTTTTTCATTTTGGCGATTTTTTTTCATTTTGGCGTTTTTTTTCATTTTGGCGATTTTTTTTCTGTTTTTTGGGTTTTTTTTTCATTTTGAAGATTTTTTTCATTTTGGCGATTTTTTCCTTTTTGGCGATTTTTTTACTGTTTTGGGGTTTTTTTTTTAATTTTGGCGATTTTTTTTCTGTTTTTGGGGCTTTTTTTCATTTTGGAGATTTTTTTAATTTTGGCGAATTTTTTTTTCATTTTGGCGATTTTTTTCATCTTGGCGACTTTTTTCATTTTAACGATTTTGTCCTATTTTTTGGGGTTTTTTTTCGTTTTGGCCATATTTTTCGTTTTGGCGATTTTTTTTCATTTTGGGGTTTTTTTCATTTTGGCGATTTTCTTTCATTTTAGCGATTTTTTTTACTGTTTTGGGGTTTTTTTTAATTTTGGCGATTTTTTTCTGTTTTTTGGGCTTTTTTCATTTTGTAGATTTTTTGAATTTTGGCGATTTTTTTTTATTTTGGCGATTTTTTCCTGTTTTTGGGTTTTTTTCATTTTGGCGATTTTTTTCATCTTGGCGACTTTTTTTCATTTAAAATTTTTTTTTCTTTTTTTGGGGTTTTTTTCGTTTTGGCCATTTTTTTCGTTTTGGCGATTTTTTTTTCATTTTGGGGTTTTTTTTTCATTTTGGCGATTTTCTTTCATTTTAGCAATTTTTTTTTATTTTAGCAATTTTTCCGGTTATTCGCGATTTATTTTAGTCTTAGAAATTTTTTTTGTAATTGGGTTTTTTTTTCGTTTTAGCGATTTTTTTTTGTTTTTTGCGATATTTTTCGGTTTGGCGATTTTATAATTTTTTGTTTTTTTAGTTTTACCGTTTTTGAAAATTTCAAGAGTTTTGCTCTTACGGTTTCCAAGATACAGCAAGTTGTCAAAATTGCATATCAAAAGTGCATTAACTGACGGAACACCCTTTAATTTAAATTTTTGGAAATTTTAGTGTTAATTTTTGAAGTCTGTATAAAAATACACTAACCTTACAAATTTCAAGTGTATATACATACATACATACAATTGTATGTATATTACATGGGATTTTAACATTTTTCGTTGCTCGTTTTGCAACACCCTTTAATTTCCAGCTCTCACGCATTTGTTGTTGTAGCGGCCAAAGGGTTACACACTGTGTCCAAATTTCAGGTCTCTAGCTCTTACGGTTCTCGAGAAAATACTAATATAGTTTTAGACATAGTTAATTTTACATGACACAAAAAGTTAAAGTTTTCCAACCCTGGAAACGTCTTTTTAAATTTTTTATATTTTTTCAATTTAAAATTCCAATTTTAGTCGTACTGAAGTGTAAAATAAGTTTTTTTATTAAAAAAAAATAAAAATTTGTTTTCGGTAGTTACTTTTATATGGCAAAATAAAGTTTAAGTTTTCCAGCTCTGCAATGGTCTGCTCGATTATGCTGAATTTCAATACCAATCTATTTTGGAAAATTTCTGACACACCAGTCCAAGAACGAAGTCTCTAGCTCTTCTGGGAGCTTCGGAAAACCGATTTCACGTACAGACAGACGGACAGACGGACAGACGGACAGACGGACAGACGGACAGACGGACAGACGGACAGACGGACAGACGGACATCGCTTATTCGTCTTCCCTATGCATAAGGATCCAGAATATATATATTTTATGTGTCGCTTATTGATATTATAGAAATTACAAACGGAATGACAAACCTATATATACCCTTTTACCATTTTTGTTGGTAAAGGGTATAAAAAGTGAAACAAGGAGACTGCAGTTCAAACTTTACATATATAAAGTCTATACTGATAAATGATACTGTGTGACAAATTTTAATGAAATCGAAATACCTGCGAAGTGTTACTATTTTTCTGCTAAGTATAAAAATTTTCCAGACATCTCCAAAATCTTGAGTTAAGCGTGGTACTCTGTTCACAATTTCTTGCGAAATGCTGTCAAACTACATATAAAAGTATGTATTTGGTATGAAATATTTGCGAAATAAATTCGCAAGAGTAGTACTCTGTTCTTGGTGTGAAAAACACGGAAAATCATGTCTTTCCATGCAAAATTAATCTGGTATCATTTTAGTTTAGCTGGGAAACAACATGAGCAGTGCTTTTTTCGCACGGAATTTTAGCAATGTTGCATACTTTCAAGCAAAAAAGCGAGAAATTTATTAAAACAACCGCTAGTTGGGCTACATTTAGTACATGTAAAATTTTTCACGCGAAATAACCAATTGCACTGAAAATTTTTCTCAACTTCGAACAGAGTACCAGCCTTTACGGATAAAAAAAACCGCTTTTTCGTACCCGTAGTCACTTATCAACCTCTAACTAAGTTAAATATCAACCGATTTTAAATTTATAAACGGATACAGAAAGAAGAGACTAAGGCCTTTTGAACCATATATGTACATATGTATATTTTTGTACTGGACCCATATTGTTTATAACTTTCTCGCCAAATTCAGACGAAACGAACATTGGAATATTTCAATTCAAAGAATAAACAATATTCTTTCAGCCAACTTAAAAACAAAGAAAACAACCTTCTTGTACAATTAACATTTAAAAATTTAAAGCAGGCACTTCTCTTCACCTCAAGAGAGGAATCTTTAACTTCAAATATAAAAGTTTAGAAGTTTTTTCTCTAAGCCAAAGAAAGAAAGTTAATTGATATATGTATATTTTTGCAATTTTTGCCCATACTACGGTTTACAGCTCAACTAAGTTGAATTGAAACTGAAACAACTTAACTTTTGGTATTCTGAATAAAAACTAATTTTAGTTGTCTTCGAATAAATGCTCGAAAAACAAAGGTTCGTATCTATGCTGTGTTTTTTGAAACCATAGTATCTATTACAAAACATTTTAAATATTTTTAGTTCTGGCTTTGCTCTTTTTTTCTTGAGATTCTATGTTTTATAAACGTGGCAATAATATTGGCTGACAAATGGGATTGGTTGGCTTCTGGAATAATAAAGCAAAACGAACGCAATGGTCGAAATAAAAACCAAAATACAACTGATAAAAAGCAGTTGTCTCATGGTGAAAAAAGTTGTAATACATAATAAAAATTTGGCAACTACAACTCACTTATCATTTATTTTTTGGCCGGAATCGGTATACCGGTATGTACCGGTATAGACGTAAACGGTAGTCTGGATACCGGTATTTTCTAACCGAAATGGATTTCGGTATCGGTAACGATACCGGTATCTAATTATAGCGGTATTTGAATCGGTATCGGTATTTTTACGATACCGTTTGCCAACCTTGATTTATAGTCTTTGCTCAGATCATCTTTATCTTCAGGGAGTGCCATAATTTACAACAAGTAAGAATATTATATACCATTTACCAATGTATGTACAGATACATTTATACATAAGTACATACATACATATTTGTTCTCTGATAAAATTTATATTTTGTTATAGTGCAATTTTTCGACTAAAGAATTTGCTTGAGTAAATATCTTCCTAAAATATGAAATATGTTTAACTGAAAATAAATATTTTTGGTTATTTTTTTTACCCAAACAATTTTTTTAATTTCCAACCCTGGAACGATAATTGAGATTTTTCTTGTTTTAATACTAACTTATTTCTTTCTTAAATATAGAATATATGTAATTACCAAGTAATAAGTAGATTTATTTAATTAGTTGTATATATCAAAAAAAAAGGTACGTTTCCCAGCCCTAGAATCATCGTTTTATATATTTCTGGTTCCTTATACCAATCTTAATATTTAAAAAATATATAAAATATGTTAAGTGAACAAAAAAAAATAAGAAGTTTTGTTTAGTTACTATAATATCAAAAAAATTTAAAATTTTCCAGCTCTGTTGTTTTGATTTTTCTAATTCGCTATACCCAACTTTTCTTTCCAAAACATAAAATATATATAAATTACAATATATAAAAAAAATTATTAGACCTAGTTAGTCTTAAATATCACAAAAAGTGTAAGTTTCCCAACCCTCAAATTATAATTTTAAATTTTTCTGATTTCTTACACCAATATTTTTTTTTTAATTTAAGCTATATTAAATTTATAGATATATATTAAATTTATATATAGTTCCCAACGCTGGAAACTATTTTTTTATTTATTTTTAATACAAATTTTATTCGTACTGAAATATAAAATAACTTTATTTAACAAAAAAATCTAAAAATTTGTGTTATCTAGTTACTTTTATATAGTAAAATAAAGTTTAAGCCTTCCAGCTCTGAAACCGTCTGCTCAAATTCGCTGATTTTCACTACCAAGCTATTTTGGACCATTTCTGATACGCCAGTCTAAGACCAAAGTCTCCAGCTTTTCAGGGAGCTTCGGAATACCAATTTCACGTACACCAGACGGACGGACACCGTGTGTAATTTCCACAATTTTAATAATAATTTTAATAATAATAAAGGTTATATATTCTGGTTCCTTATGCATAGGGAAGACGAACAGGCGAAGTCCGTCTGTCCGTCTGCCTGTACGTGAAATCGGTTAGACAACGCTGAACTATCAGCAAAAAAATTTCAAATTAAAATAAACTTCTGACAATATGTCGAATAATAAATTTCTTAAATGTTATTTTTTTTATTTACAAAAAACTTGAACATATTTCACTTTAAAATACCCCTTTTTTTGTTAAAGACACTATTTATGATACTTTTCAACGACAACCCTGCACAGAATGACAAATCTTCTCAATTTTTGGTAAATGATATAAAAATCTAGAGTAAAGATCTGCCTAAAGCATGAAATATGTTTAAGTGGAAAAAATGTTTTGGTTATATTTTTACTAACAATGTTTTTTTTTAACTTTCCAACCCTGGAACCATAATTTTTATATGTCTAATTCTTGATACCAATTTATTTCTTGCTAAAATGTTCAATATATTTATTTACCAAAAAAAAAAAAAATAATTCGTTTTATTTAAACACCACACGTAATTTTGTTGTGGTGCTATCGGGTTTCATAACAGCGTGGTGGGGCAAATAATATGTGCCGCTGTCACCACTTTTGGGGGTTACCTTGGCCATTTGGCCAAGAGCAGAATATTCGGTAATAACTCGATCATATTGAGCTTTGAGTTGGGGGTTTTTTATCAAGCGCGTTTCATTTCGTAGAAATTGTGATAACGCGATTTTTCGGGATTGACCAATATTTACTTTTTCGGGGTGTTCTTGTTTAAAAGGAAGTGATACAACGTATCAACCATTTTGATTGCGGAAGGTAGTCGAGGTATACAGATTCTCGCAGTATATGTCCTCTGGTGATGATTTGGCTTTCTTCGGTAGATCTTCAAGCTCCCAGAAACGTCGAAGTTGATTATCCAACGCGACGGTGTTATAAAATGATAAAATTGACTTTCTACACGGATTTGCGGTTACCTTGCCGGTAATTATCCATCCGAAAGCAGTTTTCTGTGCAACCAAAGACTGTTGTCTATCCCAGTGCAGCCCATCTCGAATTATTTTTGGGTAGACATCTGCACCGAGAAGTAGCTCAATTTCGGACCCACCGCTGCGGTATGTATCGGCTAACTGTAAATGTGAAAAACTGCTGTATGCCGGCGATGATGGGGGGTAATATGCAAGCTGACCGGTCAGCTTGTTTATCACTAATGCCTCCGCAAACAATTCAAGCGATGGGTCGATAGGAGAGCCTATTTTAATGGGGCATGTCTGCGCTGAGGTAGCAGTTAATGAGTCACCTAAGCCATGTATTTGAGCTTGTGAAGATCGCGTGCTAAGGCCCAGACAGTTTTGTAGTTTTCTTGAAATGAAAGTTGCTTCAGATGCAGAATCAATCAGCGCGCGAACTGTATATTTGCATTCGCCCTGATATATGTCAACAAGAGCTGTGCCTAGGATGACAAATTGTGTCGTTGTGGGTAGATGTGTTGAGAACGATTGCAGCATTCTGTCAGCGGCTTGTGCTGAAGTCGAGGGGCTCATATCTAAAGGAGGTTGATTATTGTTTAAGTTGGTCTGAAAAGGGGGAGAAATGGCTTGGGTGGTATTGGAAGATCGTTGTGCAGTTGACGTGCGATGAAGCAACGTATGATGTTTTCCTTTGCACGTATGACAGGCATATTTGCTTTTACATGCTTGAGATCCATAAGATGTTCCCCGACAATTGGTACATCGATTTTGGTGTTTAACCGTAGCATAGCGTTCTTTTATTGGCATTGCTAGGAAAACGGAACAAAATCTGAGGGGATGAAATTGTGGACAAAGTGCACATTTTCCCTTATTTTCTTTGGAAATATTGGTCTGGTAACTTTGAAGCTTTTGTTTTGAAGACAAATTAGATTTATTCGGCTTAGCCGGCTGTGCGGGTCTTGAGCCATTCGAGCTCGCAAAAGTTGATCGAATATCAGCAACCGACTCTAAAGTGTGAAACCGAGATGTTAGAAATACATCAAGCTGCGTCCATGTGGGCAAATCGGTGGTTTGGGGCAAAGATTGTTCCCATAAGTTAAGAGTAACTTCAGGCAAGCAGGTCGAACAGATATACACGAATATTGAATCCCAATTCCCCGTGTCAATTTGAAGCAAACGAAGATTTGTAATACAATTGCTAATTGTACGCTGCAGACGCCTTAAATCAGAACTAGTTTCCCGTGACATCGGTTTTATATTGAAAAGTGATTTCAATTGTGCGTTGACTAGGACCCTCTTGCTTTCATAACGATGCATGAGGTTCTGCCATGCCATGTCAAAACCTTCGTTGGTCATGGGACAAGTTTTTAGAAGCTCACGTGCTTCGCCTTGCGTCTTCTTCATTAAGTGGCACATTTTTTCTACAGGTGAGAAACGGTCGTTATTGCGGTACAAGGCAGTGAACATATCTCGGAATGTAGGCCAAGATTTGTAGTCACCATGGAATACTTCAGTATAAGGTAAGGAAATATGTGGCGTCATATCGACTTGTTTTGTCGCTGATGGGGTAGCTGTCGCGGCCTGGGTACGAATCTTATCGGTATATTTGTGAATAGTCGCGATGACCTCTGTATAGGCCTCAAAGGTAGAATAAAAACGGTTTTTTAATGCTGCCATTTCGATTTCTTCCTTTATTGTTTCATATTTCTCCAGTGCTATGTCGTAGAGTGTCTCGAAACTAGACCATAGCTTCTCAAGCTGTCGTTCTTGAGCTACCAAGGTACGAAGAGTGTGGCCCTCTTCTTTCAAGCCTTTAAAATAGGTTTGAAAATCGATTACGCGATCAGAAGCGCGTATTAAATTTTTCAACGTTGCCATTCCAATGAGAAAACGATAGGCGTTATTGATAAGAAGTTTTTATGGGGGTTTGAAAAATCGTCGCCGATATCGGTATAACGATCAATGTATCGGGGTTAAAAAATCCGCAAGCTAGATGTTCACTGGTACTTAGTATAAGTGACCTATGTTATTGTTGTAAAAATTGTAAATTTCCACAGATGCTTCGTATAAGCGGCCAGTATGTATGGGAGAAAATTTAATAAAATATTTCAGTGGTGCTTCGGATAAGCGACCAGTATATGGGGGTTAATAAAAATTTGAAATTATTAAATAAATTTTCAAATTATTTGTTGAGGGAGAAAATTTCAGACAATTTTCAATGGTGCTTCGTATAAGCGACCAATATATGGGGGTTAATAAAATTTGAAATTATTAAATAAATTTTCAAATATTTGTGGAGGTAGAAAATTTTCAATGGTGCTTCGTATAAGCGACCAATATATGGGGGTTAATAAAATTTGAAATTATTAAATAAATTTTCAAATATTTGTTGAGGTAGAAAAATTTCAGAAAATTTTCAATGGTGCTTCGTATAAGCGACCAATATATGGGGGTTGATAAAATTTGAAATAATTAAATATATTTCAAGTTAATTTGTTTCACTATTTCATGTAGCGAAAGTATGTGTATAATGATCTGACATATGTGTACACCGGGGGTTAATTACGGCAAAAATTTATATTCATTAATACAAATATCTTAAGTTTTCATCGATTTATTTAAATAAAAACAAGTAAGAGTGCTATATTCGGCTGTGCCGAATCTTATATACCCTTTACCAACGTACGTACATATATATAGTATACAGACACATACATACATATGTATTTGTTTTGTGAAAAAATTTATCATTTTTTTAAAGTTTCCATCTTTGGAGCTGTAATTTTCTTTCAGAAGCATAAAATATATTCAATTTATAAAGAAAAAGAAAAAAATTGTTAGACCTATTTAATTTTACATAACACAAAAAGTGTGAGTTTTCCAACCCTGGAGTCATAATTTTGGATTTTTTTGATTATTGATACCAATCTAGTTCTTTAAAAAATACATAAAATATGTTAAGTGAAAAAAGCAAAAACGAAATAAGGAAAAACTTAAGGTCAGATTTTGTAAATTCAAACGATTTTTTCGTTTTGAAATTTGTATGGAAAAAATATTTTTTGAAAAGAATTTTCGTTATTTTTCATACAAATTTGAAACGTTTAGAAACAAAATTTTTTACAAAATCTGCTTATTAGTTTCATTTAGTTCCTTTAATATTAAAAACTTCAGTAAAAAGCGACTTTGAATCGCGCACGAAAGGTAGGCTTTTCAGTTTAAACGATTTTTTCAGTTTTGTCGCTTTTTTCTCGTTTTGGCGATTTTTTTCTGTTTTTGGAGGTTTTTTTATTTTGGTGATTTTTTTCTGTTATTGGGATTTTCTTCATTTTGTAGATTTTTCTCATTTTGACGATTTTTTTTTCATTTTTGCGATTTTTTTCTGTTTTTGGGTTTTTTCTATTTAGGAGTTTTTTTCTTTTTTTTCATTTTGGCGACTTTTTTCTGTTTTTTTTGGGTTTTTTTTCGTTTTGGCGATTTTCTTCATTTTGGCGTTTTTTTTTCATTTTGGCGATTTTCTTTCATTTTGTGATTTTTTTTATTCAAGCAATTTTTCCGGTTTTTCGCGATTTATTTTAGTCCTAGAAATTTTTTTTAATATGGCGATTTTTTTCTGTTTTTGGGTTTTTTTTTTCATTATGGCGTTTTTTCCTGCTTTGGGGTTTTTTTATTTAGGCGATTTTTTTCTTTTTTGGGTTTTTTCATCTTGGCGATATTTTTTCATTTTGTCGTTTTTTTTTCCTGTTTTGGGTTTTTTTTCGTTTTGGCGATTTTTTTCATGTTTTTTTGGGGTATTTTTCGTTTTGGCGATTTTTTTTGTTTTTCGCGATTTTTTTCGGTTTGGCGATTTTATAATTCCTTGATTTTTTTAGTTTTACCGTTTTTGAAAATTTCAAGAGTTTTGCTTTTACGGTTTCCAAGATACAGCAAGTTGTCAAAATTGCATAGTCAAAATTGCATTAACTGATGGAACACCCTTTAATTTAAATTTTTTTAAATTTTTGTGTTAATTTTTGTAGTCTGTATAAAAATACACTAACCTTACAAATTGCAAGTGTATAAACATACATACATACAATTGTATTTATATTACATGGGATTTTAATATTTTTCGCTGCTCGTTTTGGAACACCCTTTAATTTCCAATTCTCATGTAATTGCTGTTGTAGCGGCCAAAGGTCTACACACTGTGTCCAAATTTCAGGTCTGTAGCTCTTACGGTTCTCGAGAAAATACTAATATAGTTTTAGACATAGTTAATTTTACATAACACAAAAAGTTAAAGTTTTCCAACCCTGGAAACGTCTTTTTAATTTTTTTATATATTTTTTTTATTTAAAATACCAATTTTAGTCGTACTGAAGTGTAAAATAAATTTATTTATTAAAAAAAAATATAAAAAATTTGTTTTCGGTAGTGACTTTTATATGGCAAAATCAAGTTTCAGTTTTCCAGCTCTGAAACCATTTCTGATACATCAGTCCAAGAACGAAGTCTCTAGCTTTTCTGGGAGCTTCGGAAAACCGATTTCACGTACACCGGAAGGACGGACGGACGGACGGACGGACAGACGGTCATCGCTTATTCGTCATCGCTATTCATAAGGACCCAGAATATATATATTTTTTTGGTCGCAAATTAAAATTATGGAAATTACACACAGAATGACAAACCTATATATACCCTTTTCCATTTTTGGTAAAGGGTATAAAAAGAGAAAATTTAGGAAAATTCCATTTTCTTTTAACGTTGAAAATACAATTAGTATGGAAATAAGTTTTTAAGTCAAATCTGGAGAAACTTATAAGACTCTTTTTCTAGTATTTAACTTATCAAAAACTTCCCCTTGTCAGAAACGTTAGCATATTTTATCGCAAGAGGAATATATTAAAAAAAACACCCTATAGCTTACAAGTAAGAGTGCTATATTCGTCTGTGCCGAATCTTTTATACCCTTTACCAACGTACGTACATATATATATATAGTATACAGACACATACATACATATTTGTTTTGTGAAAAAATTTATCCTTTTTTAAAGTTTCCATCTTTGGAGCTGTAATTTTCATTTTTCAAATTTCATACGCCAAACTTTTCTTTCAGAAGCATAAAATATATTCAATTTATAAAAAAAAAAAAATGTAGACCTATTTAATTTTACATAACACAAAAGTGTGAGTTTTCCAACCCTGGAGTCATAATTTTGGATTTTTGTGATTATTGTTACCAATCTAGTTTTTTAAAAAATACATAAAATATGGTAAGTGAACAAAGCAAAAACGAAATAAGGAAAAACTTAGTTTCATTTAATTCCTTTAATATTAAAAAATTCAGTAAAGTGCGACTTTGGCCCAATTCATACGATGATTTAAAAATCTTGTTTTATTTTAAATTCTCTTTAAAAGTTGCTTCCAAAAACATTGTACATTCATACGATGATTTTTTCCATGTTTCTAGGTTTGTTTTTTTTTGCCCTCAAAAATGGTATCAGTGTTGCCAGTAGATTTTAAAAAATCCATTTCCCCTACATGTTAAAAAAATGTTCACATACGAAAATCTACAAATTTCATTAATTTTAATTTAAAAAAGATTAATTAAAAACATTTAAGTCCTAATTTTGACATACATATGTAGTTCTTGTGTATTAAAATATTTAAAGTGACTACTTCTGCGTTCGAAATTAATGCATACTTCTCTACAGATTTTCAGAAATGATCTTATATATAATACAAATTTAACATAAAGCTGCATTTGAGATTTCTCCATTAATGGATTTTATTAAGATTTAAGATAGATTGATGTAAGTGTAATTTCTTTAATTATTAAATCCTTGTTTAATTGATGCCCATATTCTATTTCCTGAGGTGCCTGCCATTAGATAAAAGTCTGTGTAATTTCGCGCAAAAACAAATTTTGAGACGGTTTATGAGCAAAAATATATTTTAATTATAGTTCTTTTTTTATTTATATACAAAAAAATGCAATCTGAGTATAAAAAATACCTACGTTTTGTCAAAGTATTATTAATACCTATAAATAAAGAAACGTTTTGGCAAAAATAAAATATTTGTCCGATATTCCCTATACTCCTATATTAGCGACAAAATAACCTACAGGTAACACTGTTTTCTATTATAAAAAGCTGTTGTCGCATTGAATGAAAAAATAAAATAAAGCAACATACCAAAAATTAAAATATGTGTAAAGAAAATTTGAAAAAAAAACTCGGAAAACGAAAAATGTGATTTTTTTTCTACCCCCTTTGCTTTTCTATACCGTTCGCCTACAAACTAAAAAAATCGTGTTTCAAAAAATCATTGAAAAATCAACGTGTGAATTAGGTGTTAGGCCCAATTCATACGAGGATTTAAAAATCTTGTTTTATTTTAAATTCTCTTTAAAAGTTGCTTCCAAAAACATTGTACATTCATACGATGATTTTTTCCATGTTTCTAGGTTTGATTTTTTTTTGCCTTAAAAAATGGTATCAGTGTTGCCAGTAGATTTTAAAAATTCCATTTCCCCTACATGTTAAAAAATGTTCCCATACGAAAATCTACAAATTTCATTAATTTTAATTTAAAAAGAGATTAATTAAAAACATTTAAGTAATTATTTTGACATACATATGTAGTTCTTGTGTATTAAATTATTTAAAGTGACTACTTCTGCGTTCGAAATTAATGAATACTTCTCTACAGATTTTCAGAAATTATCTTATATATAATACAAATTTAACATAAAGCTGTATTTGAGATTTCTCCATTAATAGATGTAAGTGTAATTTCTTTAATTATTAAATCATTGTTTAATTGATGCCCATATTCTATTTCCTGAGGTGCCTGCCATTAGATAAAAGTCTGTGTAATTTCGAGCAAAAACAAATTTTGAAACGGTTTATGAGCAAAAATATATTTTAATTGTAGTTCTTTTGTTATTTATATAGAAAAAATGCAATCTGAGTATAAAAAATACCTACGTTTTGTCAAAGTATTATTAATACTTATAAATAAAGAAACGTTTTGGCAAAAATAAAATATTTGTCCGATATTCCCTAAACTCCTATATTTGCGACAAAATAACCTACAGGTAACACTGTTTTCTATTATAAAAAGCTGTTGTCGCATTGAATGAAAAAATAAAATAAAGCAACAACCAAAAATTAAAATATGTGTAAAGAAAATTTGAAAAAAAAACTCGGAAAACGGAAAATGTGATTTTTTTTCTACCCCCTTTGCTTTTCTATACCGTTCGCCTACAAACTACAAAAATCGTGTTTCAAAAAATCATTGAAAAATCAAGGTGTGAATTAGGTGTTTGACTCGCGCTGTTTTTATACCCTTTACCAACAAAAATGGTAAAAGGGTATATATAGGTTTGTCATTCCGTTTGTAATTTCTATAATATCAATAAGCGATCCATAAAATATATATATTCTGGATCCTTATGCATAGGGAAGACGAATAAGCGATGTCCGCCTGTCCGTCTGTCCGTCTGTCCGTCTGTCCGTCTGTCTGTACGTGAAATCGGTTTTCCGAAGCTCCCAGAAGAGCTAGAGACTTCGTTCTTGGACTGGTGTGTCAGAAATTTTCCAAAATAGATTGGTATTGAAATTCAGCAAAATCGGGCAGACGATTGCAGAGCTGGACAACTTAAACTTCATTTTGCCATATAAAAGTAACTCCCGAATACAAATTTTTATTTTTTTTAATAAATGTACATATTTTACACTTCAGTACGACTAAAATTGGAATTTTAAATAAAAAACATACAAAAAAATTAAAAAGACGTTTCCAGGGTTGGAAAACTTTAACTTTTTGTGTTATGTAAAATTAACTATGTCTAAAACTATATTAGTATTTTCTCGAGAACCGTAAGAGCTAGAGACCTGAAATTTGGACACAGTATGTAGACCTTTGGCCGCTACAACAACAAATACATGATAATTGGAAATTAAAGGGTGTTCCAAAACGAGCAACGAAAAATTTTAAAATCCCATGTAGTATATATACAATTGTACACTTGAAATTTGTAAGGTTAGTGTATTTTTATACAGACTACAAAAATTAACACAAAAATTTTAAAAAATTTAAATTAAAGGGTGTTCCATCAGTTAATGCAGTTTTGACTATGTAATTTTGACAATTTGCTGTATCTTGGAAACCGTAAGAGCAAAACTCTTGAAATTTTCAAAAACGGTAAAACTGAAAAAATAAAAAATTATAAAATCGCCAAACCGAAAAAAATCGCCAAAAACAAGAAAAAATCGCCAAAACGAAAAAAAGCACCAAATTAAAAAAAAATTCTAAGACTAAAATAAATCGCAAAAAAAAAACTGAAAAATTGCTAAAATGAAAACAAAAATCGCCAAAATGAAAGAAAATCGAAAAAATGAAATTCGCCATAATGAAAAAAATCACCAAAACGAAAAAAAACCCTAAAAAACAGAAAAAAAAATCGCCAAAATGAAAAAAAAAATCGCCAAAATGAAAAAAACCCCAAAAAACAGAAAAAATCGCCAAAATGAAAAAAAGCCAAAAACAGAAAAAAAATCGCCAAAACGAAAAAAGCACCAAATTAAAAAAAAGTTTCTAAAACTAAAATAAATCGCAAAAAAACGGAAAAATTGCTAAAATGAAAAAAAATCGCCAAAACGAAAAAAAACCTAAAAAACAGAAAAAATCGCCAAAATGAAAAAAAATCGCCAAAAAAAGAAAAAAAAACCTAAAAAACAGAAAAAAATCGCCAAAATGAAAAAAAAAATCGCCAAAATGAAAAAAAATCACCAAAACGAAAAAAACCCTAAAAAACAGAAAAAATCGCCAAAATGAAAAAAATCGCCAAAAAAAGAAAAAACCCAAATAAAAAAAAAATCGCCAAAACGAAAAAAAGCACCAAATTAAAAAAACATTTCTAAGACTAAAATAAATCGCAAAAAAAAACGGAAAAATTGCTAAAATGAAAACAAAAATCGCCAAAATGAAAGAAAATCGCCAAAATGAAAAAAAAAAATCGCCAAAACGAAAAAAAAACCTAAAAACAGAAAAAAACCTAAAAACAGAAAAAAATCGCCAAAATGATTAAAAAATCGCCAAAATGAAAAAAATCACCAAAACGAAAAAAACCCCAAAAAACAGAAAAAAATCGCCAAAATGAAAAAAATCACTATATTAAAAGAAAATTTCTAAGACTAAAATAGATCGCAAAAAAACGAAAAAATTGCTAAAATGAAAAAAAATCGCCAAAATGAAAAATATCGCTTGAACGAAAAAAAACCTAAAAAACAGAAAAAAATCGCCAAAATGAAAAAAAATCGCCAAAAAAAATCGCCAAAACGAAAAAAAAAACTAAAAAACAGAAAAAAATCGCCAAAATGAAAAGAAATCGCCAAAATGAAAAAAAAATCGCCAAAATGAAAAAAATCACCAAAACGAAAAAAAAACATAAAAAAAAAGAAAAAAATTGCCAAAATGAAAAAAAATCGCCAAAATGAAAAAAATCACCAAAACGAAAAAAAACAAAAAAATCGCGAAAAACCCCAAAAAACAGAAAAAATCGTCAAAATGAGAAAAATCTCCAAAATGAAGAAAAGCCCAACAACAGAAAAAAATCGCCAAAATGAAAAAAACCTCCAAAAACAGACAAAATCGCCAAAACGAGAAAAAAGCGACAAAACTGAAAAAATCGTTTTAACTGAAAAAAACTTCAAAAAAGCAAAAAACCTTCCTTTCGTGCGCGATTCAAAGTCGCACTTAACTGATTTTTTTAATATTAAAGGAATTAAATGAAACTAAGTTTTTGCTTATTTCGTTCTTGCTTTTTTCACTTAACATATTTTATGTATTTTTAAAGAACTAGATTGGTATCAATAATCAGAAAAATCCAAAATTATGACTCCAGGGTTGGAAAACTTACACTTTTTGTGTTATGTAAAATTAAATAGGTCTAAAAATTTTTTTCTTTTTCTTTATAAATTGAATATATTTTATGCTTCTGAAAGAAAAGTTTGGTGTATGAAATTTGAAAATTAAAATTATAGCTCCAAAGATGGAAACTTTAAAAAAATGATAAATTTTTTCACAAAACAAATATGTATGTACGTGTCTGTATACTATATATATGTACGTACGTTGGTAAAGGGTATATAAGATTCGGCACAGACGAATAAAGCACTCTTACTTGTTTTTGTTTTTGGCGATTTTTTTCGGTTTGGCGATTTTATAATTTTTTGATTTTTTAGTTTTACCGTTTTTGAAAATTTTAAGAGTTTTGCTCTTACGGGTTCCAAGATACAGCAAGTTGTCAAAATTGCATAGTCAAAATTGCATTAACTGATGGAACACCCTTTAATTAAAATTTTTGGAAATTTTAGTGTTAATTTTTGTAGTCTGTATAAAAATACACTAACCTTACAAATTTCAAGTTTATATACATACATACATACAATTGTATGTATATTACATGGGATTTTAACATTTTTCGTTGCTCGTTTTGGAACACCCTTTAATTTACAATTCTCATGTATTTGTTGTTGTAGCGGCCAAAGGTCTACACACTGTGTCCAAATTTCAGGTCTGTAGCTCTTACGGTTCTCGAGAAAATACTAATATAGTTTTAGACATAGTTAGTTTTACATAACACAAAAAGTTAAAGTTTTCCAACCCTGGAAACGTCATTTTAATTTTTTTATATTTTTTTAATTTAAAATTCCAATTTTTGTCGTACGTAGGTGTAAAATAAGTTTATTTATTAAAAAAAATAAAAATTTGTTTTCTTTAGTTACTTTTATATGGCAAAATGAAGTTTACGTTTTCCAGCTCTGCAATCGTCTGGTCCATTTTGCTGAATTTCAATACCAATCTATTTTGGAAAATTTCTGACACACCAGTCCAAGAACGAAGTCTCTAGCTTTTCTGGGAGCTTCGGAAAACCGATTTCACGTACAGACAGACGGACAGACGGACAGACGGACAGACGGACAGACGGTCAGACGGACAGACGGACAGACGGACAGACGGACAGACGGACAGACGGACATCGCTTATTCGTCTTCCCTATGCATAAGGATCCAGAATATATATATTATATGGATCGCTTATTGATATTATAGAAATTACAAACGGAATGACAAACCTATATATACCCTTTTACCATTTTTGTTGGTAAAGGGTATAATAAACGTAACAATATATTTTCCTTCTCGATACTTTTCGCGCTACCCTTTTAACCATTTATTACTAAATGTTTTTATGTATCAGCTGCTTCGTTTGGCTTACTGACCTATATATTTTATCAAAAGTAAATGCATACATACATATGTACTACAAATGATTTTGCTGCTTTTATTTGGTGGTTGATCGTTTCACTCGCTGCTTTAATGAGCAAGAGTGCAAAAAAACACGAACTTCGTTAATACATAAAGAGTATCAAATTAAGAGATTTTTATACCCTTTACCAAAAAAAATGGTAAAAGGGTATATATAGGTTTGTCATTCCGTTTGTAATTTCTATAATATCAATAAGCGACACATAAAATATATATATTCTGGATCCTTATGCATAGGGAAGACGAATAAGCGATGTCCGTCTGTCCGTCTGTCCGTCTGTCTGTACGTGAAATCGGTTTTCCGAAGCTCCCAGAAAAGCTAGACACTTCGTTCTTGGACTGGTGTGTCAGAAATTTTCCAAAATAGATTGGTGTTGAAATTCAGCAAAATCGGACAGACGATTGCAGAGCTGGAAAACGTAAACTTCATTTTGCCGTATAAAAGTAACTACCGAAAACAAATTTTTATTTTTTTTTAATAAATAAACTTATTTTACACATCAGTACGATTACAACTGGTATTTTAAATTAAAAAAATTTTAAAATATTTAAAAAAATTAAAAAAACGTTTCCAGGGTTGGAAAACTGTAACTTTTTGTGTTATGTAAAATTAACTATGTCTAAAACTATATTAGTATTTTCTCGAGAACCGTACGAGCTACAGACCTGAAATTTGGACACAGTGTGTAGACCTTTGGCCGCTACAACAACAAATATATGAGAATTGGAAATTAAAGGGTGTTCCAAAACGAGCAACGAAAAATGTTAAAATCCCATGTAATATACATACAATTATATGTATATACACTTTTTATACAGACTACAAAAATTAACACTAAAATTTCCAAAAATTTAAATTAAAGGGTGTTTCATCAGTTAATGCACTTTTCACTATACAATTTTGACAACTGCTGTATCTTGGAAACCATAAGAGCAAAACTCTTGAAATTTTCAAAAACGGTAAAACTAAAAAATCAAAAAATTACAAAATCGCCAAACTGAAAAAAATCACCAAAAACAAAAAAAAAAATCGCCAAAACGAAAAAAAGCACCAAATTAAAAAAATTTCTAAGACTAAAATAAATCGCATAAAACGGAAAAATTGCTAAAATGCAAAAAAATCGCCAAAATGAAAAAAATCGCCAAAACGAAAAAAACACCAAAAAACAGAAAAAAATCGCCAAAATGAAAAAAAACCAAAAAAAATCGCTTATATAAAAGAAACCCAAAAACTGAAAAAAATCGCCAAACTGAAAAAAAAATCTCCAAACTGAAAAAAAATCTCCAAAATGAAGAAAAGCCCAAAAACAGAAAAAAATCGCCAAAAAAGAAAAAAACCTCTAAAAACAGAAAAAAATCGCCGAAACGAGAAAAAAGCGACAACACTGAAAAAATCGTTTAAACTGAAAAAATCTTCGAAAAAGCAAAATAGCCTGCCTTTCGTGCGCGATTTAAAGTCGCACTTTACTGAATTTTTTAATATTAAAGGAATTAAATGAAACTAAGTTTTTCCTTATTTCGTTTTTGCTTTGTTCACTTAACATATTTTATGTATTTTTTAAAGAACTATATTGGTATCAATAATCAGAAAAATCTAAAATTATGACTCCAGGGTTGGAAAACTCACACTTTTTGTGTTATGTAAAATTAAATAGGTCTAAAAATTTTTTTCGTTTTCTTTATAAATTGAATATATTTTATGTTTCTGAAAGAAAAGTTTAGCGTATGAAATTTGAAAAATGAAAATTAAAGCTCCCAAGATGGAAACAAATATGTATGTATGTGTCTGTATACTATATATATGTATGTATGTACGTACGTTGGTAAAGGGTATATAAGATTCGGCACAGCCGAATATAGCACTCTTACTTGTTTGCATTACCATGTTGGTATGTATGTAGGTATGTATGAATTTATGTACTTGCTTGAACAACAGAAGAATAGAAAGAATGAGATGTTTTTTCAAGGGCAAAATCCCAACCAAATTACAATCAGCGTGACCGTTCGACCGACTAAAGTGGCAAATTGCCACTTTTTCGACTGCCTTGCCCCTTTTTTGACTGCCTTGCCACTTTTTTCACCCTTTTTTTAGAGTGAATTATAAAAAAATACATTAAAAATAAAAAGTTGAATGTAGTTTCTCGTTTTTTTTAATTTTGCCCCTTTTTTTTGGATAAATCCCCTTTTCGTGCCACTTTTTGAAAAATGTCATCGGTCACCCTGATTACAATAGCAACAACTTCTTTTTGTCGATTATTGTAGTCTCCTTTTAGTTGTGCAATTATTTGTCACAACTTTTGATTGCGGGGAACAAAGTATGGGGGATACATACATATGTATGGGGTTAAAAGGTAAATTTTTAACAAAGCAATTTTTCTTTTTGCTTTTTCTCGATTTAGAGTCTGAACACAATGCAACGATAATTTATTGCGGTGCGGTTTTTCATACGATTTTGAAGTAAAAAACCGCAGTGCGGAACGGTATAAAATTAAAATCTATTTTATTTTCTCTGCGGACTTTCTTATTCTCTCAATTTTCGACACTCTTTCTCTTTCTGATGTTGCCACAGTTTTTGAATAATTGGCGGTGTTCACAACAAAAAACATGATTTTTTTTGTCATAAAATATAAAAGTTTAAAAAATATATCAAATATGACTGCGAATGTATAAAATGTTAATCATTTTTTGTTTTTAGTTACTGCCATTACAAAATATTTAACACAAATGGAAATTTTTTTTATAAAAATGTATTCACAAAAAAAAATTAATAAATATTTAAACAAACAATGACAAGTATCGCCGTAGCCGTCTTCCGTTGTATTGTGTTTATTTTTCTCTCCCGCAACGAGAAATCGCACCGCACCGCAAACATTGTGTTTAGACTCTTAAG
Organism: Tachina lurida; assembly: GCA_944452675.1. Lineage (NCBI taxonomy): Eukaryota > Metazoa > Arthropoda > Insecta > Diptera > Tachinidae > Tachina > Tachina lurida. The sequence continues at coordinate 33,604,103 of OX101755.1, read as the reverse complement.
CAATAACGAAAAAATGTGTTTGTTACCTGTTAAGTATAAATGCACGTATGTATATTTATTTGGTGGACCGTTAGAGTTTTTTATAAAAAATATAAAAGGAACACCAATTTTTGACCAAATGGAAAGTTTTGTAAAAACTAACGTTTTCTGACGAGACTGTACTAGGGATGCCAATCGGGATCGATTCTTGGAAATCCCGGGATCCGGGATTTTGTAATCCCGATCCCGAAAATCCCGGAATTTTCGGGATCCCGGGATTTTTCGGGATCACGGGATTTTCGAAATTTCGGGATCGAATTTTTTTCGTAAAATAAATTATATTTTTAAATATATATTACTTTAATAACAATTTAATGCATTTTAAAAGGTTTTATGTTCATCATTTATCATTCCACAATTGTCTTTAAAGTGAACAATTTTCTAATACGAGTACGAAATAAAAATCAAAAGAACTTTTCTCATCTATTTTTAAGTTGATTATTCACATTTGATGTTAGATAATTTAATTTAATTTAGTGAAAACAATAACTTAATATATTGTTAATTATATTGTTTTCAATATAAATGTTTTACTATAATCTAAACCAAAACGAATGTATCTGTGGACTTTTAGCACTACCGCTTAAGTTGACTTACGAACATTTTTAGATTCACTTTCATTTTTGTTACATACATATGTATGTATGTATACCAAGCATTATATAATTTTGTGTTGTTTTCGTTACGACTATGACAACGATAATAAAGCTGAAGATGTCGAAAAATTAAAAGAAATGTATACACTATTCTAATCAAATGCGATTAATTACGTCTAACGATCACATTTTTATAGGCAGATACATTAAAAGTTTGGCTGAACACTTAAACAGTATTTTTGCTCTACTGAAAAATTTTAAATTAATATGTACATAGGTTGTTTTCTACAAGTTCAACAGATACATATGTTCGCCAAGAAGAGTATGGTTTATTAGTGTCCTGGTCGAATAAAACTATATATGATTCGAAATCATTCAGTTGGTCGTTTTTGACTAAAACTATTTATCAAACCCATGTCATTTAAATGGGTTTGATCTTAGGTTTGTGTCAAACTCTACCTAATTGGTCTAAGTCAAAAAGAAAATAATTTTAAATTGTAATGTAAAAAACATACACACACAATCGAGCAGTTTCTTAGACAAAATACTCCGCATTATTCTGTAAATATTTCTCGCTTTTGACACCCGACAACAAAAAGTTTTCACTTGCCTTGTATCAAAAAATAAAAATTGTGAAGAATATAAATGATGATTTGTGATTCCAAAGCTATTATGTGTCTTCTGTTTTCAAAATAATTCTAAAATGTACATGTATTCTAGCACCTTTGATGAAAATAACCGTAAGAAAGTAGTTTATTTATTTTGCACTTATTGTTAATTTATAAGAATTATGTCACGAATAGTCATTAAATTGTTAAAACTGTACGTATAAAATTGTATGGGACTTTTAAATATTATAAAAAATGCCATAAAATCAACGAAAATTTGAATTTATAAAATTTTTTATATTAAAATTGCTAAGAAATCCCGAAAATGAAATCCCGGGATTGAATTTTACAAGTCCCGGGATTCGGGATTTGCTAAATCCCGAAAATCCCGGGATTTTCGGGTTCGGGATTTCCCGTTTGGCATCCCTAGACTGTACATATATCAGATCATACACGGGGGTTTATGTACCATTTATTTCAAAAATGGCATATCTCACAAATGGAGGTTATACCAGTTTTGTATGAAACATGGGATTTTTATGAAACAAATGGGGGTTTTTCAGATAGCAAAGGGGGTGTGCCGGGTTTTGGATGACCCGGATCCGGCTCGAAGGACCAAAATGTGCAGGGCACACGGGGGTTGGTTAAATTATATGTAAAGGGAAAATGGATGACTTACCGGGAGGTGGTGGTTTCTGGAGCAATAGTAGTTGTTCCTGGGACTTTAGCAGTACGAATTCCGGGTGTAGTAAGCGGAGCTTGTAATTGTTGGATCTGACGAGTTATGATCTGCAGACGATGATGTGTCACTTGAGAGTTTGAGAAGTGATCAAAATTAGTAGCACAATTATCTGTATGTTTTAAATATAACACTTTGCTGGTTTATTCCTTGCTTAACAAATTTCAATGTACAAGATATTCAACATAGTCCATTAATAGAATTTACTTTCACTAACGCACTTTATCCAGTCAATTCTTCGGAAATTTTATGTTTTCCAAACACGTCACTTGTTGTCAAATTGGTGTGCTAAAAATGACTATTCTCCTCACTGCCGACTGACTTTTTCTTTGCTCTACGCAAAAAGCAAAAAGCCGAAAAAGGGAAGACAAAACAGGAAGAAAAAACAAAAAAGGGTGACCGTGTATAAACACATACAATTGTATGTATATTACATGGGATGTTAAAATTTTTCGTTGCTCGTTTTGGAACACCCTTTAATTTCCAATTCTCATGTATTTGTTATTGTAGCGGCCAAAGGTCTACACACTGTGTCCAAATTTCAGGTCTGTAGCTCTTATGGTTCTCGAGAAAATACCCTGTGACAAACATAGTTTTAGACCAGCGTTGTCCACAAAGAGAAACAGCTTAAAAATGTGTGTGTAGTGGTGAGTGCACTGGGAGAAATTTGCTGGTAAATGTATTGAATAATGTTTTTGTATACAACATTTTTTATGTTTAATTAATAACATGAACTGAAGTATGAATGAAGCATTAAAAAAATTAAATAGTATATCCATGAAAAAGATTAAGTGGAAATAAAAAATAGGTTCAATTACGAATGATTGTTTTACGCCGCCCCTTTTTTGCTAAACCTAAGGCAATTAGATATGTAGCCTTTAGTTGGCTGCATGTTGCGGTATTTGTATTGATTTTACAATCACGCAAATCTTTATTATTTTTCAATTCCAAATTCTTTTATAATTTTGTTATAAGCCTATCTCTGTCCTCCCCTGAAAAACTACACAGTTCTAAATGGCGACTTTCATAATGACGCTTAAAACTGTATGCACTTATTTTTTTAATTTTTGATTGCATACAAGGCACTCAGCTTCATTAAATATGTTTAGTGAAAATAAAAATTTTTTCTCATAATATACCTTCCACATTTCAAAATAATAAAAAATGGTTAATATGTAAACGTACAATTATTCCAAGTGTATTGAAATGCTGAAAAAAAAATTATAAAAATACTCAGTTGTTCTTCTCTTTTTCTCTAACTTGTAATCTCAACTGTGTATTTTGTTGTTGCATCATAACAAATCAAGCGACATCAACCTTCTTGCTTAAAATTTGGCATACAACTGAATAAAATTATAACTTTTGTACTCTTTGTAGTGCGCTTCGTCAACATTCCTGTTGTGTATGTGTAAATCGCGAAAAGTGTTCGGCCCCCGGGGGCATTGTATGCGCATCATTGTTTTAGACACATGTAGTTAATTTTACATAACACAAAAAGTTAAAGTTTTCCAACCCTGGAAACGTCATTTTAATTTTGGCGTTGGCTGAAATAGTTAGCACGTTGACTACAAAACCGAAGGTCCTGGGTTCCATCCCTGTATCCGACAGTCATTAAATAACAACACCACGCATTTTTCTGATGTGCATTAGTGTCCCTTTGTATCAGTTGTTGTAGGAAATTTCAAGTGATGAAGGCATAGTCACTGGTCACTGAACTATACCGACTTCAGCAGACACTAGTCCTAATGTAACATCAGAGCGCCCTCCTGCGTTGTGTAGCAAAATCATCGGCGAAGTAAAATAATCAATAAAATCAAATCAAAACACAGCTTCAAAAAATTAATAGGCCTCATTTAACATCAGAGAGGCGCTGCAACACTGCATTATTAAAAAAAAAAAAGTGCAAAAATCAGAGTTGTAAAAAAGAATGAAGCTTTCCTCTATCTCTTCTTACACCACCTGTCTTCTCTATCACTATCCCTTTCCTAGTAATAGTAGTAGGCATTAATTGCCTGAGTGTTACTTCTCTTTCAAAAAAAAAAAAAAAAAAAAATTAGGGGTGTGTCTGAACACGGTATTAGCGATTTTTAATCAATATTATGACTTATTTAAAATTTCTGTTAGTAAGTTTTTGCGAATTTTCGTAATTTTCGCGGTTTTGAAGAACCTTTTGCATTTCATAAATTTTTTGCGATATTTTCTCAATATTGTGACTTTTTTAAAATTTCGCTACTTTTCGCATTCTATTGTTTTTTCGCTTTATAAAAATATAATTACTTTTGCAATTAACATTAAAATCTTATTTATCCCTGGAAACGTCTTTTTAATTTTTTTATTTTTTTAATTTTGAAATACCAATTTTATTCGTACCGAAATATAAAATAAGTTTATTTAACAAAAAAATCAAAAAATTTGTGTTATCTAGTTACTTTTATGTGGCAAAATCAAGTTTAAGTTTTCCAGCTCTGAAACCGTTGGCTCGATTTTGCTAATTTTCAATACCAATCAATTTTGGACTATGTCTGACACACCAGTTAAAGACCAAATTCTCCAGCTTTTCTGGGAGCTCCGGAAAACCGATTTCACGTACACCAGAAGGACGGACGAACATCGTTTATTCTTCTTGCCTATTTATAAGTACCCAGAATATATATATTTTATGGGTCTCATATGCATATTATGGAAATTACACACGGAATGACAAACTATATATATATACATATATCCCTTTCCATTTTTGGTAAAGGGTATAAAAATTAATTTAATATGGCAAAATCAAGTTTAAGCTTTCGAGCTCTGCATCCGTCTGCTCTATTTCTCGGATTTGCAACACCAATCTATTTTGCACCATTTCTGACACACCAGTTTAAGTCCGAAGTCTCCATTTTTATACCCTTTACCAAAAATGGAGACTTCGGACTTAAACTGGTGTGTCAGAAATGGTGCAAAATAGATTGGTGTTGCAAATCCGAGAAATCGAGCCTCTTCAAAGAAGTTAACACTTTCGTCAAAAACATAAAAATTCCTCTGTCCTTGCATTTTTAAATCGGCGGCTTGTATGTTGATGGTTGTTCGTTAACAAACTAGCATGCCTCCTCGAAAACTGCCCGAGAACAAGACTGAGAAGATACTTCAAGCTGATTTGACTTTTTATAATTTATTAGTGGTTCATCGACAGGTTCACTTTCAGTCCCGTATATATTACCAACATTAAGGCGAGGTTTTATATTCATGGAAGCAAAATAGAAAGTGCCGAGCACAAAATGATTGCATACTTCAAGATCACAGAAACAGCCTAAGCTGTAGCGTTGGCTGAAGTAGTCAGCACGCTGACTACAATACCAAGGGTCCTGGGCTTAATTCCTGTATCAAACAGTCATTAAATAACAACACCACGCATTTTTTCTGATGTGCAGTAGTGTCACTTTGTATCAGTTGTTGTTGGAAAGTGCATCTGATGAAGGTATAGTCAGTGGTCATTGAACTACTCCTGCTTCAGCGCCCTCCTTCGTTGTGTACAGAATTGTCGGAAAAATAAAATAAGCAATGTCTACTAAACAGCTTCAAAAAATTTTGTACGCCTCATTTAACACCAGAAGGAGCTGCAAACTGCATTACTAAAAAAACATGCTAAAAGCAGAGTTGTAAAATAATGAAACTCTCCTCTATCTATTTCTTCCTTCACTACCTGTCTTCTCTATCACTATCCCTTTCTTAAAAGAAGGTAACACTTAGTAATAGTAGCAACAGTGATGCCAACTTTTGAGACTCCAAAAGCGTAAAAATTTTTGAAAAAAGGGCTAAAAGGGGCTAAACTGGAAAAATATACGTTTAGCGCAACATTCAGTCAAACTTTTGAAAAAAAAGCGCGACAAGCGGCTAGTTTTAAACTCATCAGCACTAGCAATTTTACACAACTTTAAGCATTTTTGCACTAGTTCTTGCTATTCTAGTAATTATACTAGTACGACCTGTCTCGCGATGTCAACAGAAATCGTTCGATCGAATACTTATATTGAAAACAACAACAAATGTTCTAATGTTACTGTTGTTTGCAATACAAGTTTTCGATCGAACGATTTCTGGTGACATTGTGGGACAGCCCGGTAGCTTTTAGACATACATATACATACATATGTAGAGGTAAGTAAATTTTAATTTGGTCGTTATTAAATAAAAATCTGTTTTTAGTCTATACTGAGAATCTTTCAAAGCACAAAATATTTGGAAGAAATAGAACACTATACCTTATTGTTTCTTCTTTTTTAAATTGGTAAGGCAAACTAACTGACGAAAATGAGTAAAACAATGTTGTCACGTTATTTCATAAGTCGATATTGCTAGATTAAAGAAAGAAAAAAGTTCGTAAAAATTTAAATGTTGACATATCGAGCAAAAAGTAAAAACGGGCTAAAAGGGCTGAACAATAATTGTAAAAAGTGCTAAATTAGCGCGTTTTTATACCCTTTACCAACAAAAATGGTAAAAGGGTATATATAGGTTTGTCATTCCGTTTGTAATTTCTATAATATCAATAAGCGATCCATAAAATATATATATTCTGGATCCTTATGCATAGGGAAGACGAATAAGCGATGTCCGTCTGTCCGTCTGTCCGTCTGTCCGTCTGTCCGTCTGTCCGTCTGTCCGTCTGTCCGTCTGTCCGTCTGTCTGTACGTGAAATCGGTTTTCCGAAGCTCCCAGAAGAGCTAGAGACTTCGTTCTTGGACTGTTGTGTCAGAAATTTTCCAAAATAGATTGGTATTGAAATTCAGCAAAATCGGGCAGACGATTGCAGAGCTGGAAAACTTAAACTTCATTTTGCCATATAAAAGTAACTCCCGAAAACAAATTTTTATTTTTTTTAATAAATGTACATATTTTACACTTCAGTACAACTAAAATTGGAATTTTAAATTAAAAAAATACAAAAAAATTAAAAAGACGTTTCCAGGGTTGGAAAACTTTAACTTTTTGTGTTATGTAAAATTAACTATGTCTAAAACTATATTAGTATTTTCTCGAGAACCGTAAGAGCTACAGACCTGAAATTTGGACACAGTGTGTAGACCTTTGGCCGCTACAACAACAAATATATGAGAATTGGAAATTAAAGGGTGTTCCAAAACGATCAACGAAAAATGTTAAAATCCCATGTAATATACATACAATTGTATGTATGTATGTATATACACTTGAAATTTGTAAGGTTAGTGTATTTTTATACAGACTACAAAAATTAACAGAAAAATTTAAAACAATTTAAATTAAAGGGTGTTCCATCAGTTAATGCAATTTTGACTATGTAATTTTGACTATTTGCTGTATCTTGGAAACCGTAAGAGCAAAACTCTTGAAATTTTCAAAAACGGTAAAACTGAAAAAATAAAAAATTATAAAATCGCCAAACCGAAAAAAATCGCCAAAAACAAGAAAAAATCGCCAAAACGAAAAAAAGCACCAAATTAAAAAAAAAATTCTAAGACTAAAATAAATCGCAAAAACAAACGGAAAAATTGCTAAAATGAAAACAAAAATCGCCAAAATGAAAGAAAATCGCCAAAATGAAAATCGGCATAATGAAAAAAATCACCAAAACGAAAAAAAAACCCTAAAAAACAGAAAAAAATCGCCAAAATGAAAAAAAAATCGCCAAAATGAAAAAAATCGCCAAAACGAAAAAACCCCAAAAAACACAAAAATCGCCAAAATGAAAAAAAGCCAAAAACAGAAAAAAAAATCGCCAAAACGAAAAAAAGCACCAAATTAAAAAAAAATTTATAAAACTAAAATAAATCGCAAAAAACGGAAAAATTGCTTAAATGAAAAAAAAATCGCCAAAACGAAAAAAACCTAAAAACCAGAAAAAAATCGCCAAAATGAAAAAAATCGCCAAAATGAAAAAAATCACCAAAACGAAAAAAAACCCTAAAAAACAGAAAAAAATCGTCAAAATGAAAAAAAATCGCCAAAACGAAAAAAACCCTAAAAAACAGAAAAAAATCGCCAAAATGAAAAAAATCGCCAAAAAAAGAAAAACCCTAAAAACAGAAAAAAATTGCCAAAATGAAAAAAAATCGCAAAAAAAAAAATCGCCAAAACGAAAAAAAAAAATAAAAAACAGAAAAAAATCGCCAAAATGAAAAAAAAATCGCCAAAATGAAAAAAATCACCAAAACGAAAAAAAACATAAAAAAAGAAAAAAATTGCCAAAATGAAAAAAAAAATCGCCAAAATGAAAAAAATCACCAAAACGAAAAAAAAACAAAAAAATCGCCAAAAAAAATCGCGAAAAAAAAACCCAAAAAACAGAAAAAATCGTCAAAATGAGAAAAATCTCCAAAATGAAGAAAAGCCCAACAACAGAATAAAATCGCCAAAATGAAAAAAACCTCCAAAAACAGACAAAATCGCCAAAACGAGAAAAAAGCGACAAAACTGAAAAAATCGTTTTAACTGAAAAAAACTTCAAAAAAGCAAAAAACCTTCCTTTCGTGCGCGATTCAAAGTCGCACTTAACTGATTTTTTTTAATATTAAAGGAATTAAATGAAACTAGGTTTTTGCTTATTTCGTTCTTGCTTTTTTCACTTAACATATTTTATGTATTTTTTAAAGAACTAGATTGGTATCAATAATCAGAAAAATCCAAAATTATGACTCCAGGCTTGGAAAACTTACACTTTTTGTGTTATGTAAAATTAAATAGGTCTAAAAATTTTTTTCTTTTTCTTTATAAATTGAATATATTTTATGCTTCTGAAAGAAAAGTTTGGTGTATGAAATTTTAAAAATGAAAATTATAGCTCCAAAGATGGAAACTTTAAAAAAATTATAAATTTTTTCACAAAACATATATGTATGTACGTGTCTGTATACTATATATATGTACGTACGTTGGTAAAGGGTATATAAGATTCAGCACAGCCGAATATAGCACTCTTACTTGTTTTGTTTCGGGCCAAAAATTTTTTTTCGCGTTGACTCAAAACGGGCTAAATCTAGCCCGAAAAGGGCTAAGTTGGCATCACTGAGTAGCAAGCATTCATTGCTTAGTGCTACTTCTCTCTAAAAAAAAACAGAAAAAAATATCTTCCTTTTCAAGTGATTGGGGCAAGATTTACTAAAACAAGTAAGAGTGCTATATTCGGCTGTGTCGAATCTTATATACCCTTTACCAACGTATATATATGTAGTATACAGATACACACATTAGTACATACATACATATTTGTTTTCTGATAAAATGTATAACTTTTTGTTATAGTGCAATTTTTAGTAAGGTTTTTTTTCGACTAAAGAATTTGCTTGAGTAAAGATCTTCCTAAAATATAAAATATTTTTAACTGAAAAAAAAAATATTTTTGGTTATTTTTTAGCCAATTTTTTTTTCAACTTCCAACCCTGGAATTATTTAAATTTTTCTGGTTTTAATGCGGGTACAAATTTATTTCTTTCTAATTTTTAAGAAATTTATTATTCTACATATTGTCATAAGTTTATTTTAATTTTAAATTTATTTGCTGGTGGTTCATCGATGTCTATATGCATTTCATTGTTGCTGTAACAAATCGTCAGTAGACTTCAACCACACATTTTGAACAGTCAGAAAGCATGATTTTAACACAGGGGTTAAAATAATGCTTTCTGAACTAAATTGAATTTTCAGTAGAAGCCATGCATAAACTATTTCTTTTGCATGTCTTTTTTGCTGGGTATGTACATATCTATGTATATACCCAGCAAAAAAACATGACAAATCATGTGTTGAATAATGGGTTCAAGCGATGACGCATTGGTTCGATTTAGGTGAAACATGCATGATTTTTACAATAGCTTGTCAAAACAAAAAAAAAAAATAAACAAAAACTTTTGTCGCAGGATACGAACCGCGCTGTTCTCACTATCAAGGCACACTCTCTACCACTGAGCTACTGTACTCTTGTTATTCTTTAGAGATAAGACTGGTTTAATGAAAATATTTCACGTAAATACAAAACAAAAAATAAATAAAATTTTTTTCGAAGGATACGAACCACGCCGTTCTCAATCTCAAAGCACAATCTCTACCAATGTACTACTGTACTCTTGTTATGTATTGGAAATAAAACTCTTTATATATAAAAATGTAGCAATGTGATGATAATTTAATTCCGTTTTTACATCCCCTTTTTGCTGAGTATTTATTTCAATATACATATGTACATTAGGTATGGCGTTGTTTACGATTTTTCAATTTCGACTTGCAAGAACCCCTCATTTTGTGAGGTTTCAAAAAAAAAATATTCGAGCCAAAAAATGGTGGCGGTCAGATGGGGGCAAAGGGCTCCGCATCGTGCTCAAAGATGAGGGTAAAAGCAAAAAAAAAATACAAAAAATCATATAACTTTCCCGGGGTCACCGCTACCAGGGTCAAATGTATGACGAGCACCCATTAATTTTCTCCGCCCAACATCTTTTTTAAACATACCGGCCACCTAGCTCCTCTTCTTAAGGGGGCTCCCATACAAAGGGGAAATTTTTATAAAATTTACTCGCAGGGCTCTAACTGCCCCTTGGGCGTACCTATCGATGTCAGATGTATGACTGACCTCCTATATTTTTTCATTACAAAGATTTTTTCTGAACATACTTATCGTCTATCTTCAACCATTAATGTGGTGCCCATAGAAAAAAATAGTTTTTTGAATAATTTTTTTAAGAAATCCGCTTTTTCCGCATTTATGTTGCCTCCTAAGGGGGTAAAATGTAAGACCGGCCCACAGTAATTTTTTATTTTCAACATTTCCTCCGAACATACCTATATCCTATCTCGACTCATTAAGGGGGCTCCCATACAAAGGCGGAATTTGTACAAAATTTACTCGCAGGGCTCTAATTGTTCCTGGCGCGTTCCTATCGAAGTCAAATGTATACTGAACTCCAATATCTTTTCAATACAAATATTTTCTGTCAGCATTCTTATCGTCTATCTTCAACCATTAAGGTGGTGCCCATACAAAAACAAAAAAAAAGAATTCTTTGCCATATAACTAATTTATTTTTGGCATGTGTTGGATAAATTTTTTTATTTTGGGCAACGACTTGCAGTAAAAATATTTTTACTTCTTCGTCTCGGCATAACGCACTGCTATAATCTTCTATTAATTTTACGCCTCTTTCGGCAGCGTCGTTGACAACATGGAGTTTTTTCAATATCTTTAGCGCTTGCTTATAGTCTTCAACGTTGTTCCCTGGTTTCTGGATCGCTATTTAAAAAAGTTGTTGGTAATCCGAAGCGTGTAAAAAAGTTTGATGTCCCATGTGTTACATAATGGCTCAAATCCTTCATTACTTTTTGTAGTACTTCTGTGAGAGCTAAGGTAATTCGCTTCACACCTGTGAACCCAAAGACTAGGCGAGAACTACATTTCTCTTCACTGGCGCCGCTTTTTATTTTGTCGTCTTTTGCCGGTGTCTTCGTTTGATGATTCGTCCACCTCTTCGTTGGACAACTCTTCCTCATATTTTTCTCTATCTTCTACAAAAATACTAATATCATTTGCAGTTTTCCTTTTGATGTCACAGGTAACATTCTGGTCAAGTAATGCGAGAGCAACAGGTTCATCACTAAGGTCCAGAGATGTCCACACAATTTCTTCACCAAACGCTGCGAAACTGTGTTATCAATTGTATCATAATGAGCAATGGCCTTTAAAAAGCTCAAATCGTTATTTGGAGCTTCGATGGCCTTAGTCGCACTAAACCAAGCTCTTACATAAAGTGGGACGATGAATATACTGACCTCGCGGACTCCTCATTCTTGGTTAAACCCAGATATTCTCGAAATAAGAAAATGTTAACGCAGTATATCCCTTTCACCATCCAACGAGCATGACTGATGGGTCCTGGTGGTGCGAAGTGAAACTTTTTTATACCTTCACCTAGAAACAGTAACATCATTGCAAGAAATTCCTTGTAGTCGCCTCTGGGTTGCTAAAGATATTGCAAAAACTCCATGTTGTCAACGACGCTGCAGAAAGAGGCGTAAAATTAATAGAAGATTATAGCAGTGCGTTATGCTGCGACGAAGAAGAAAAAATATTTTTACTTCAAGTCGTTGCCCAAAATAAAAAAATGTATCCAACACATGCCAAAAATAAATTAGTTATTTGACAAAGAATTCTTTTTTTTTTTTGTATGGGACCACCTTAATGGTTGAAGACAGATGTAAGTATGTTGACAGAAAATCTTTGTGTTGAAAAAATATTGGAGGTCGGACATACATTTGACTTCGATAGGAACGCGCCAGGGACAATTAGAGCCCTGCGAGTAAATTTTATAAAAATTTCCCCTTTGTATGGGAGCCCCTTAAGGAGAGGAGTTAGGCGGTCGGTGTGTTTTAAAAAAATTTTGGGCGAAGAAAATTAATGGGTGCTCGTCATACATTTGACCCTTGTAGAGGTGACCCCCGTAAAGTTATATGATTTTTTGTACGTTTTTTTGCTTTTATCCTCAACTTTGAGCACGATGCGGAGCCCTTTGCCCCCCTCTGACCGCCGCCATTTTTTGGCTCGAATATTTTTTTGCCAAACCTCACAAAATGAGGGGTTTTTGGAAGTCGAAATCTCCTTACTAAGAATTCCCATATAAACTATGCCATAGCTAATGTACATATATCATGAACAAGTGCATTCTTTAATACAAAACTTTATAAGTATATGCATACATTCATATGTAGCTATGTATGTATATAAAATAATTCTCAGTTTTTACAACAAAAAACTGAATATTATTCTTCCAATACAATTGGTAGCATATTGTTGTTGTTGTAGTTGTTCAATTCAACACAGAATACAAAAACTCTTATGGAAGCGTATATTTATGCATAAGTATGTATGTATGTACGAATGCTAATAGCATACCTATAGTTTTTTTTTCATAACACTACAAATTCTATGCAAACACATTCGTTTGCATTTCCAGGAATAAGAATGTGCCAAGCAAAATTATCATTGAATAAAAAAAATTAAAAAGAACAATGTCTATGCAGAGCTGACAAAAAGGGGTTTAATGTGAAATAATGCATTTTAGAGAAAATGTTTAACTACAGCAAATAAACACCAAAAGTAAGCAAGCCTCGGTAGCCGAGTAGCTAGTGGGGTTAATTAGAAATTTGATTATCCATGGTTCTATGCACGGTAGTTTTTTCATACAATTTTCAAAACGTATGATAAAACTATATGTATAGAACTTCGGGAGAACCGATTATTCATTTTTGCTGATTTATATAAGGAATTGTGCTAAGACAAGCGCGGTCGTTTTAGTACAACTCCGAGCTCTCTAACTTGCTTGGGAGCTTCAAAAAACGCATTTCAAGCCTCCCATACAAAATCCTTACAGACAGACGGACAGACGGACATGTCTTTTTTTTATCTCCTAGTCATAAGGATCCATAATAACTAACTTTTTTTGGCCGCAAATGAATATTGTAGAAATTACAAAAATCTGGACAAACCTATATATACCCTTTTCCATTTTTGGTAAAGGGTATAATGAATATTGTAGAAATTACAAAAATCTGGACAAACCTATATATACCCTTTTCCATTTTTGGTAAAGGGTATAACTAGTTTGATTGACCTTCATAGCATCTGACAAAATTTTTAAATTTGTGGTATCTTTGAGTTCCTCTTCTTTCCCAGTCTAGTTTAATTTTTCTTCTCTTCTTTAGAAACTCACATTAATTAGTAAAAACATTTCATTCAACAACAATTGAAATTACTGAACTTAAGACCGATTAACAAATTATTTCTGATTAAAGTTCCACTTCTTTCTTTGAAATGTCTTCGTCATCAATGACGAAAACTTTTCCATTGGAAGAATTTTTCTGGAGTGCGTTTGCTAAATCTTGCAGCGACGAAATGTCGTTCTCAGCTCCGACAAGTCTAATTGCAGTCCTTTGCATTTCGCACCTCTTCCATCAAGCGCGCCCTAGCCATGACCGGTTTCGTGGCAAATCCAAGTGAAGGCATACATTTTTAAAACATTATTGGATATGTGTTGGTTTAACGTAAAATAATATACGTGAAATACTAAGAAAGAAATAAGATCACACTTCCTTATCTACCCTGGAAACAAAGTCTCTACCCCGGCATCTGATGAAGCAGGGGAGATACGGCACGGGAGAGACGTTTTCATTAAAAACTAACACAATCAGAGAAGTATGCACTGAAATGAAAAAACAACTAAGAGTGCTATATTCGGCTGTGCCGAATCTTATATACCCTTTATTAACGTACGTATGTACATATACATATGTAGTATACAGACACATACATACATACAGATTTGTTTTGTGAAAAAATTTATAGTTTTTTTCTCTAAAGCAATTAATAGTAAGTGACCTTTCAGTATTTCTCGATTAAAGAATTTGATTCAATTATTTTATTTTCGATATTAGCAATAGTTGAATATTTTACTCTACACTCTGTGGTTAAGATATATTTTACATTCACTCTTATTTCAGTCAACACCGACGTCACGTCAATACAATACCAAAATATTGGGGCTTGTTTACTCGCTCTCGAGATGTTCAAAAACCGTTCTGCTATTTAATAACTCTAAAATATTCTTAGTATTGCACCTCCATACCAAGTAAACTAACTTGTTTTATATTTTACCATATTTAATAATCATTGATGTTGCAAAACTGCTTAGTGTCTTGATTTAAAGTTCCCATTGCAAGTGGTTACATCGTGGTATTATGTAAACGATTCATTCCTGTAGGTTTTTTTTTGAAATTTGTTCAGCAGAAAAGAAAGGTATCAAGAAAATGAAACGGAACATGTCCTGTAATTTTTCTTTAGCGATAAATTTTAGTTTTATCTCCATTTACCAAATATCAATAGTTATTATGCTGAGAGCACAATAAGCACAAACCTTCAATTAGATTAAATATCAATAAAAAAATTAACCATGTATAAAAAATCTTGAGTAATAATTTTCCTAAAACATGAAATCTGTTTAACTGAAAAAAAAAATTTTTTTGGTTATTTTTTTATCGAAACTTTTTGTAAGCTCCAACCCTGGAACCATTTTTCTGAGTTTCTTTATAAAATATAGAATATATGTAATTACCAAAGAAATAATTAGTTTTATGTACCAGAAAAAATTTAAGTTTTCTAGCTCTGGAGCTATATCTTTTATTTTTCTAATTTCTATGCCAAACTATTTCATTCTAAGTCATAAAGTATATAAAACTTGCAAAAAAAAAAGAAAAAATAACTTGACCTAGTTACTTTTGTAAGAAAAACAATAATTTACCAACCCTGGAATCAACCTTTTAGATTTTTCTGATTTAAAAAATTAATAAAGTGTGTTAAGTAAATAAGTAAATAAGAAAAAACTTAGTTTCATTTAATTCCTTTAATATTAAAAAATTCAGTAAAGTGCGACTTTGACTCGCGCACGAACGGTTCCGAACATTCGGTTCTGAGCATTTTTATACCCTTTACCAACAAAAATGGTAAAAGGGTATATATAGGTTTGTCATTCCGTTTGTAATTTCTATAATATCAATAAGCGACCAATAAAATATATATATTCTGGATCCTTATGCATAGGGAAGACGAATAAGCGATGTCCATCTGTCCGTCTGTCCGTCTGTCCGTCTGTCTGTACGTGAAATCGGTTTTCCGAAGCTCCCAGAAAAGCTAGAGACTTCGTTCTTGGACTGGTGTGTCAGAAATTTTCCAAAATAGATTGGTATTGAAATTCAGCAAAATCGAGCAGACCATTGCAGAGCTGGAAAACTTAAACTTTATTTTACCATATAAAAGTAACTACCGAAAACAAATTTTTATTTTTTTTAATAAATGAACTTATTTTACACTTCAGTACGACTAAAATTGGAATTTTTAATTAAAAAAATATGAAAAAAATTAAAAAGATGTTTCCAGGGTTGGAAAACTTTAACTTTTTGTGTTATGTATAATTAACTATGTCTAAAACTATATTAGTATTTTCTCGAGAACCGTAGGAGCTACAGACCTGGAATTTGGACACAGTATGTAGACCTTTGGCCGCTACAACAACAAATACATGAGAATTGGAAATTAAAGGGTGTTCCAAAACGAGCAACGAAAAATGTTAAAATCCCATGTAATATACATACAATTATATGTATATACACTTTTTATACAGACTACAAAAATTAACACCAAAAATTTAAATTAAAGGGTGTTCCATCAGTTAATGCAATTTTGACTATGCAATTTTGACAACTTGCTGTATCTTGGAAACCGTAAGAGCAAAACTCTTGAAATTTTCAAAAACGGTAAAACTAAAAAAACAAAAAATTATAAAATCGCCAAACCGAAAAAAACCGCCAAAAACAAAAAAAAATCCCAAAAACGAAAAAAAGCACCAAATTAAAAAAAAATTTCTAAAGCTAAAATAAATCGCATAAAACGGAAGAATTGCTAAAATGAAAAAAAAATCGCCAAAATGAAAGAAAATCGCTAAAATGAAAAACATCGCCAAAATAAAAAAATCGCCAAAACGAAAAAAACCCAAAAAAAAACAGAAAAAATCGCCAAAATGAAAAAAACCCCAAAACAGGAAAAAATCGCCAAAAACAAAACAAAAATTGCCAAAACGAAAAAAAAAATCGCCAAAATGAAAAAAATCGCCAAAACGAAATATAAACAAAAAAAAAAGAAAAAAATCGCCTAAATAAAAATAAACCCAAAAAACAAAAAAAAAATCGCCAAAATGAAAGAAAATCGCCAAAATGAAAAAAAATCACCAAAATGAAAAAAATCGCCAGACGAAAAAAAAACCTAAAAACAGAAAAAAATCGCCAAAACGAGAAAAAAGCGACAAAACTGAAAAAAAACTTAAAAAAACAGACAAAAATCGCCAAAATGATAAAATCGCCAAAACGAAAAAAAACCAAAAAAAAAAAAACAGAAAAAAATCGCCAAAATGAAAAAAAAACCACCAAAACAGGAAAAAATCGCCAAAAACAAAAAAAAAATTGCCAAAACGAAAAAAAATCGCCAAAATGAAAAAAAACGCCAAAACGAAAAAAAGCCTAAAAACAGACAAAAAATCGCCAAAATGAAAAACAAATCGCCAAAATGAAAAAAAAACAAAAAAAACAAAAAAAATCGCCTAAATAAAAATCGCCAAAATGAAAGTAAATCGCCAAAATGAAAAAAAAATCGCCAAAATGAAAAAATTCGCCAAAATGAAAAAACCCCAAAACGAAAAAAACCCCAAAAAAATCGCCAAAAGGGAAAAAAATCTCCTAAATAAAAATAAACCTAAAAACAAAAAAATCGCCAAAATGAAAAAAAAATCGGCAAAATGGGAAAAATCTCCAAAATGAAGAAATTTATAAATTTTTTTACAAAACAAATATGTATGTATGTGTCTGTATGCAATATATATGTACGTACGTTGGTAAAGGGTATATAAGATTCGGCACAGCCGAATATAGCACTCTTACTTGTTTAATGTGGTTTTTTGCTTTTTTGAAGTTTTGTCGCTTTTTTTCTCATTTTGGCGACTTTTTCTGTTTTTTTCGGTTTTTTCATTTTGGCGATTTTTTCCTATTTCGGGGGTTGTTTTCATTTTGGCGATTTTTTCCTGTTTTTGGAGTTTTTTTTTCATTTTAGCGTTTTTTTCTGTTTTTTGGGGTTTTTTCGTTTTGGCGATTTTTTTTCATTTTGGCGATTTTTTTTTCATTTTGGAGATTTTTTTCATTTAGGCGATTTTTTTCCATTTTGGCGATTTTTTTTCATTTTGGAGATTTTTTTCATTTTGGCGATTTTTTTTCATTTTGGAGATTTTTTTCATTTTGGCGATTTTTTTTCATTTTGGCGATTTTTTCCTGTTTTTGGGTGTTATTCATTTTGGCGATTTTTTTTTCTGTTTTTTGGGGTTTTTTTCATTTTGGCAATTTTTTTTTTGATTTTGGCGATTTTTTTTCATTCTAGCGATTTTTTTTCATTTTGGTGATTTTCTTTCATTTTGGCGATTTTTTTTCATTTTAGCAATTTTTCCGGTTATTCGCGATTTATTTTCGACTTAAGCCTGTTACTCTGTTCACAATTTCGTGTGAAATGCTGTCAAACTACATATAAAATTATTTCGTATGAAATATTTGTGAAATATATTCGCAAGAGTAGTACTCTGTTCTTGGTGTGAAAAACACGGAAAATCATGTCTTGCCATGCAAAATTAATCTGGCATCATTTTACTTTAGCTGCGAAACAACATGAGCAGTACTTTTTTCGCACGGAATTTTAACAATGTTGCATACCTTGAAGCAATAAAATCGAGAAATTTATTTAAAAAACCGCGAGTTGGGCTACATTTAGTACATGTCAAATTTTTCACGCGAAATAACCAACGGCACTGAACATTTTTCACAACTTTAACTTAATTTCATGGACATTGAAGGTGCCTTTATTAACATTGATCCAACGGTAATCATTCAGTCTCTCAGGGAGCTGGGGATTGACCGAGGGATTTATCGGCTCATTGAAAATCTGCTTCTATGCAGAACCATCACTTCCACCATGGGAGCAGCCACCATCACAAGGCAGGCCCACAGAGGTACACCTCAGGGTGGTGTGCTGTCACCACTACTGTGGAATGTGACAATCAACAATCTGCTTAGAAAATTGGAATCCTTGAGCATTAAAACCGTTGCATACGCAGATGATGTAGCGATAGCAATATCAGGATTTCACTTAGATACGATATCGCAAAGGCTAGAAACAGCACTAAATGAGGTTAATGCTTGGTGCTCTAGTTGCGGCCTGAGTGTCAACCTGACCAAAACGGAACTAGTACTCTTCACCAGGAGATACAAAGTTCCACAATTCATTCCCCCGGCATTGAATGGTACTGTACTTACCATGTCGAAAAGTGCCAAATATCTAGGTGTTGTTCTAGATAGTAAACTCTCCTGGAGGGAAAATCTTCAGGTGAGGATAGAGAAAGCCGCTATGGCAATGTACATCTGTAGGAAAGCAATTGGCTCTACTTGGGGAATTAACCCCAAAGGAGTCGGTTGGATACTAGAGATGGTCATAAAACCTATCCTATTTTATGGGGTCTCGGTCTGGTGGAAAGCACTAGAATCAGCGGGAAACCAGACCCGTATAGAAGGTATTCTACGCAAAGCGGCACTTATGATAACAGGTGCCCTTAGATCCACGCCGACAAAGGCACTCTTCGCTATGCTTTGTTGGCTTCCTGTGGACTTAATGGCTAGAAAACTGGCCCTACATACGGCTGTTAGGCTGAACGCAATAGGCGTATGGAACTATAGACCATGGGGTCACGCTAGCATCCTAAATACAGCGAACAATATACCTAAACCCATTGACTACTGCACTCCCAAACCCTACTTCAATAGGAATTTCAATATCTCTTTGACAGAAGGGTTCTCCCCAGGGGACAGAGCCGTGCAGGTTTTCACGGACGGCTCTATACGAAGGGGATGAGTTGGAGGGGGGATATATATTCCAGATTTTGGAATTGAAATATCCTTCAGACTCCCGGACGAATGTAGCATATTATCCGCCATAAAAAGAGCAACACACTGGTTGAGTTATTATCGGATACACAATAGTAATATCCAGATAATAACGGACAGCCAACCCGCGATCAAAACCCTTGCAGGTGTATATTCTACATCATTACTTGTCCAAGAATGCCGCACAGTCCTGGATGAACTGGCGCAGCACGCAACCATCACACTATACTGGGTGCGTGGACACGGAACTACTTCAGGCAATATAGTTGCGGATGAACTAGCAAAGAGAGGAACCCTACTCGGGGAAGTCGATGACAATCTCTGTGGGCTCCCTCTGTCGTCTTGCTGGAGACGCTTCGATACTGCCTTTCTTAATTCAGCTCAGGAAAGATGGCGTAATGAGCCTACCTGCGTTATATCGAGAATCCTTTGGCCTCGTCTAGATACTAAAAGAACCAGTAACCTCATTAGCTTTACCAGAAAGCATCTGAGGAATCTCCTGGCCACACTTACAGGCCACTGCACTTTCGGGACCCACGCTAAACGTATGGGTCTCCCGTATAATGACTACTGTTACAGCTGCAATGATGAGGAAGAGGAGGAAAGCATTTCGCATCTTCTCTGCTTCTGTCCTGCTTTGGAGGATCTCCGTCTGCACTTCCTTGGCAGAATATCCTTCAATAGCTTGTCCGAGTTATCGGAAATAGGACTTAGAAACCTAAGTCTATACATTAGGAGCAGCGGCTGGTATGGCCGCTAGCCTTCACGGCATGTGTATGTACTAGACCCTCTCCTTGACCCACTTTTTCACTTCTTCTCTACTCTACTCTCCATCTATATCCTCTCCATCTATATTCTCCCTATACTTCCGGTCTCCCCCCTTATTCTTATACTTTCAACTTACAGGCAGCACAAAGGGATCATCGTATTGGACCCAAGTGAGCTAGACTCCTATATTTTCATTCTTCACTAGTAGCCTGCTAACCTAACCTAACTTAATTTGGTGCTTTTTCATTTTGGCGATTTTTTTTGTTTTTGGCGATTTTTTTCGGTTTGGCGATTTTATAATTTTTAATTTTTTAGTTTTACCATTTTTGAAAATTTCAAGAGTTTTTCTCTTACGGGTTCCAAGATACAGCAAGTTGTCAAAATTGCATAGTCAAAATTGCATTAACTGATGGAACACCCTTTAATTTAAATTTTTTGAAATTTTTGTGTTAATCTTTGTAGTCTGTATAAAAATACACTAACCTTACAAAGTTCAAGTGTATATACACATACATACATACAATTGTATGTATATTACATGGTATTTTAGCATTTTTCGTTGCTCGTTTGGAACACCCTTTAATTTCCAATTCTCATGTATTTGTTGATGTAGCGGCCAAATTTCTACACACTTTGTCCAAATTTCAGGTCTGTAGCTTTTACGGTTCTTGAGAAAATACAGTTTTAGACATAGTTAATTTTACTTAACACAAAAAGTTAAAGTTTTCCAACC
This sequence comes from Tachina lurida, assembly GCA_944452675.1. Classification (NCBI taxonomy): domain Eukaryota; kingdom Metazoa; phylum Arthropoda; class Insecta; order Diptera; family Tachinidae; genus Tachina; species Tachina lurida. The sequence goes on along the minus strand of OX101755.1, from coordinate 33,583,088 downwards.
CTGGAAACGTCTTTTTAATTTTTATACCCTTTACCAACAAAAATGGTAAAAGGGTATATATAGGTTTGTCATTCCGTTTGTAATTTCTATAATATCAATAAGCGACACATAAAATATATATATTCTGGATCCTTATGCATAGGGAAGACGAATAAGCGATGTCCGTCTGTCCGTCTGTCCGTCTGTCCGTCTGTCCGTCTGTCCGTCTGTCCGTCTGTCCGTCTGTCCGTCTGTCCGTCTGTCCGTCTGTCTGTACGTGAAATCGGTTTTCCGAAGCTCCCAGAAGAGCTAGAGACTTCGTTCTTGGACTGGTGTGTCAGAAATTTTCCAAAATAGATTGGTATTGAAATTCAGCATAATCGAGCAGACCATTGCAGAGCTGGAAAACTTAAACTTTATTTTGCCATATAAAAGTAACTACCGAAAACAAATTTTTATTTTTTTTTAATAAAAAAACTTATTTTACACTTCAGTACGACTAAAATTGGAATTTTAAATTGAAAAAATATAAAAAATTTAAAAAGACGTTTCCAGGGTTGGAAAACTTTAACTTTTTGTGTCATGTAAAATTAACTATGTCTAAAACTATATTAGTATTTTCTCGAGAACCGTAAGAGCTAGAGACCTGAAATTTGGACACAGTGTGTAACCCTTTGGCCGCTACAACAACAAATGCGTGAGAGCTGGAAATTAAAGGGTGTTGCAAAACGAGCAACGAAAAATGTTAAAATCCCATGTAATATACATACAATTGTATGTATGTATGTATATACACTTGAAATTTGTAAGGTTAGTGTATTTTTATACAGACTTCAAAAATTAACACTAAAATTTCCAAAAATTTAAATTAAAGGGTGTTCCGTCAGTTAATGCACTTTTGATATGCAATTTTGACAACTTGCTGTATCTTGGAAACCGTAAGAGCAAAACTCTTGAAATTTTCAAAAACGGTAAAACTAAAAAAACAAAAAATTATAAAATCGCCAAACCGAAAAATATCGCAAAAAACAAAAAAAAATCGCTAAAACGAAAAAAAAACCCAATTACAAAAAAAATTTCTAAGACTAAAATAAATCGCGAATAACCGGAAAAATTGCTAAAATAAAAAAAAATCGCTAAAATGAAAGAAAATCGCCAAAATGAAAAAAAAACCCCAAAATGAAAAAAAAATCGCCAAAACGAAAAAAATGGCCAAAACGAAAAAAACCCCAAAAAAAGAAAAAAAAATTTTAAATGAAAAAAAGTCGCCAAGATGAAAAAAATCGCCAAAATGAAAAAAACCCAAAAACAGGAAAAAATCGTCAAAATAAAAAAAAATCGCCAAAATTAAAAAAATCTCCAAAATGAAAAAAAGCCCCAAAAACAGAAAAAAATCGCCAAAATTTAAAAAAACCCCAAAACAGTAAAAAAAATCGCTAAAATGAAAGAAAATCGCCAAAATGAAAAAAACCCCAAAATGAAAAAAAATCGCCAAAACGAAAAAAATGGCCAAAACGAAAAAAAACCCCAAAAAAAGAAAAAAATTTAAAATTAAAAAAAGTCGCCAAGATGAAAAAAATCGCCAAAATGAAAAAAACCCAAAAACAGGAAAAAATCGCCAAAATAAAAAAAAATCGCCAAAATTCAAAAAATCTACAAAATGAAAAAAGCCCAAAAAACAGAAAAAAATCGCCAAAATTAAAAAAAACCCCAAAACAGTAAAAAAAATCGCTAAAATGAAAGAAAATCGCCAAAATGAAAAAAACCCCAAAATGAAAAAAAATCGCCAAAACGAAAAATATGGCCAAAACGAAAAAAAACCCCAAAAAATAGGACAAAATCGTTAAAATGAAAAAAGTCGCCAAGATGAAAAAAATCGCCAAAATGAAAAAAAAATTCGCCAAAATTAAAAAAATCTCCAAAATGAAAAAAAGCCCCAAAAACAGAAAAAAAATCGCCAAAATTAAAAAAAAAAACCCCAAAACAGTAAAAAAATCGCCAAAAAGGAAAAAATCGCCAAAATGAAAAAAATCTTCAAAATGAAAAAAAAACCCAAAAAACAGAAAAAAAATCGCCAAAATGAAAAAAAACGCCAAAATGAAAAAAAATCGCCAAAATGAAAAAAACGCCAAAATAAAAAAAATCGAAATATTAAAAAAATCGCCTAAAGGAAAAAAATCTCCAAAATGAAAATAAACACCCAAAAAGAGAAAAAAATCGCCAAAATAAAAAAAAATTGCCAAAATGAAAAAAAAATCGCCAAAACAAAAAAAACCCCAAATAACGGAAAAAAATCGCCAAAATGAAAAAAATCGCTAATATGAAAAAAATCTCCAAAATAAAAAAAGCCCCATAAACAGAAAAAAAATCTCCAAAATGAAAAAAAAATCGCCAAAATGAAAAAAAATCCCAAAATAGGAAAAAATCGCCAAAATAGAAAAAGAATTGCCAAAAAAATCGCCAAAATGAAAAAAAAGTCGCCAAAATTAAAATAAACCCCCAAAAAACAGAAAAAAATTGCCAAAATGAAAAAAAAACAGAAAAAAATGGCCAAAATGAGAAAAAAGCAACAAAACTGAAAAAATCGTTTAAACTGAAAAAAACTGCGCGAGTCAAAGTCGCACTTTACTGAATTTTTTAATATTAAAGGAATTAAATTAAACTAAGTTTTTTCTTATTTCGTTTTTGCTTCGTTTACTTTACATATTTTATGTATTTTTTAAAAAACTAGATCGGTATCAATAATCAGAAAAATCCAAAATTATAACTCCAGGGTTGGTTGGAAAACTCACGCTTTTGTGTTATGTAAAATTAAATAGGTCTAAATTTTTTTCTTTTTCTTTATAAATTGAATATATTTTATGCTTCTGAAAGAAAAGTTTGGCGTATGAAATTTGAAAAATTAAAATTACAGCTCCAAAGATGGAAACTTTAAAAAAATTATAAATTTTTTCACAAAACAAATATGTATGTATGTGTCTGCATACTATATATATGTACGTACGTTGGTAAAGGGTATATAAGATTCGGCACAGACGAATATAGCACTCTTACTTGTTAAATTCTTAAATTGTTTCCTGAGACAATGCACAATATCAGCAAAGCTATCCCCATAATATTTCAAGCTTCTCACTATATTAGTTTTTCAGATATCTCACAGTAAATATTTTTTCTTTTTGGGAGGTTTCATACCCAACATGTCTTATTCGAACTTTTTGTTTGTACGTAGACTTGTGTCCAACAGTTCTTTTTGAACTAGTTTGAGAGCGTTTGAATCAAAAGTTGTTTCAAACCCATTTAATTTACATTGATGTTTTTGACCCGACTTGTGTCCAACTGAACGAACTAGTTCAAAAAGAACTGTTGGACGCAAGTCTAACTACGACGCTGATTTTATTGAACGTTGAATGTTTTGTACGTGATTAAATGTGAGTAAAAATTTTAATGTATGAGTAAATCATCAAAAAGCATGAAATTTGCAGGTCTCTGATTCCACACTCAAAAAAAAAACTAACTAAAACTTTGGAAAATTTTCTAAATTTGAATAAAAAAAGTTGTCGTATGGCGCCAAAGCTGTTTTTTACTTGAAACCAGTAAAACATTTACTTAATTTCTAGTTCATTAATGAACTAGTTTATAGTAATTATATTTTCATATTAAAGTAAAATTTTCCTAAAATTAAGTAAAATTTTCCCATAAAATTCGGAGTTTTGCAAAAAATTTTTTTTGTCTTTGATCTCAAATTTAGTAAATTTTTCAATTTTTTTTTGTCTTTAATTCTGGTACTTATTATACCCTTTACCAAAAATGGAAAAGGGTATATATAGGTTTGTCATTCCGTGTGTAATTTCCATAATTTTAATTTGCGACCAAAAAAATATATATATTCTGGGTCCTTATGAATAGCGATGACGAATAAGCGATGTCCGTCTGTCCGTCCGTCCGTCCGTCCGTCCGTCCGTCCGTCCGTCTGTCCGTCCGGTGTACGTGAAATCGGTTTTCCGAAGCTCCCAGAAACGCTAGAGACTTCGTTCTTGGACTGATGTATCAGAAATGGTCCAACTTAGATTGGTATTGAAATTCAGCAAAATCGAGCAGACGATTGCAGAGCTGGAAAACGTAAACTATATTTTGCCATATAAAAGTAACTACCGAAAACAAATTTTTATTTTTTTTTTAATAAATAAATTTATTTTACACTTCAGTACGACTAAAATTGGTATTTTAAATAAAAAAAAATATAAAAAAAATTGAAAAGACGTTTCCAGGGTTGGAAAACTTTAACTTTTTGTGTTATGTAAAATTAACTATGTCTAAAACTATATTAGTATTTTCTCGAGAACCGTAAGAGCTACAGACCTGAAATTTGGACACAGTGTGTAGACTTTTGGCCGTGTAATATACATACAATTATATGTATATACACTTGAAATTTGTAAGGTTAGTGTATTTTTATACAGACTACAAAAATTAACACTAAAATTTCAAAAAATTTAAATTAAAGGGTGTTCCATCAGTTAATGCAATTTTGACTATGTAGTTTTGACAATTTGCTGTATCTTGGAAACCGTAAGAGCAAAACTCTTGAAATTTTCAAAAACGGTAAAACTAAAAAATCAAGGAATTATAAAATCGCCAAACGGAAAAAAATCGCGAAAAACAAAAAAATCGCCAAAACGAAAAATACCCCAAAAAAACATGAAAAAATCGCCAAAATTAAAAAAAAACCCAAAACAGGAAAAAAACAAAAACGACAAAATGAAAAAAAAAATCGCCAAGATAAAAAAACCCCAAAAAAGAGAAAAAAATCGCCTAAATAAAAAAAACCCCAAAGCAGGAAAAAACGCCATAATGAAAAAAAAACCCAAAAACAGAAAAAAATCGCCATATTAAAAAAAATTTCTAGGACTAAAATAAATCGCGAAAAACCGGAAAAATTGCTTAAATAAAAAAAAATCGCAAAAATGAAAGAAAATCGCCAAAATGAAAAAAATCGCCAAAATGAAAAAAATCGCCAAAACGAAAAAAACCCAAAAAACAGAAAAAAGTCGCCAAAATGAAAAAAAAGAAAAAAAACTCCTAAATAGAAAAAACCCAAAAACAGAAAAAAATCGCAAAAATGAAAAAAAACCTCCAAAAACAGAAAAAAATCGCCAAAACGAGAAAAAAGCGACAAAAGTGAAAAAATCGTTTAAACTGAAGAAAAAACTTCAAAAAAGCCGTGCGCGATTCAAAGTCGCACTTTACTGAAGTTTTTAATATTAAAGGAATTAAATGAAACTAATAAGCAGATTTTGTAAAAAAATTTGTTTCTAAACGTTTCAAATTTGTATGAAAAATAACGAAAATTCTTTTCAAAAAATATTTTTTCCATACAAATTTCAAAACGAAAAAATCGTTTGAATTTACAAAATCTGAACTTAAGTTTTTCCTTATTTCGTTTTTACTTTTTTCACTTAACATATTTTATTTATTTTTTAAAGAACTAGATTGGTATCAATAATCAAAAAAAATCCAAAATTATGACTCCAGGGTTGGAAGACTCACACTTTTTGTGTTATGTAAAATTAAATAGGTCCAAAAATTTTTTTCTTTTTCTTTATAAATTGAATGTATTTTATGCTTCTGAAAGAAAATTACAGCTCCAAAGATGGAAACTTTAAAAAAATGATAAATATTTTCACAAAACAAATATGTATGTATGTGTCTGTATACTATATATATGTACGTACGTTGGTAAAGGGTATATAAGATTCGGCACAGCCGAATATAGCACTCTTACTTGTTTTACATTTTGTTAATTTAAAATTCCAATTTTAGTCATACTGAAGTGTAAAATAAGTTTATTTATTAAAAAAAAATTGTTTTCGGTAATTACTTTTATGTGGCATAATAAAGTTTAAGTTTTCCAGCTCTGCAATCGTCTGCCCGATGTTGCTGAATTTCAATACCAATCTATTTTGGAAAATTTCTGACACACCAGTTTAAGAACGAAGTCTCTAGCTCTTCTGAGAGGTTCGGAAAACCGATTTCACGTACAGACAGACGGACAGACGGACATCGCTTATTCGTCTTCCCTATGTATAAGGATCCAGAATATATATATTTTATGGATCGCTTATTGATATTATAGAAATTACAAACGGAATGACAAACCTATATATACCCTTTTACCATTATTTTGGTAAAGGGTATAATTACAAAAAATCATATAACTTTCCCAGGGTCACCGCGACAAGGGTAAAATGTATGACCAGCACACATTAATTTTCTCCGCCCAACATATTTTCCAAACACGCCGAGGTCCTAGCTCCTCTCCTTAATGGGGCTTCCTCACAAAGGGGAAATATTTTATAAAATTTACTCGTAGGGGTCTAACTTTCCCTAGGGCGTACCTGTCGAAGTCAAATGTGTGACCAACCTCCAATATTTTTTCAATACAAAGTTTTTCTGTAAACATATTTATCGTCTTTCTTCAACCATTAAGGTAGTACCCATACAAAAATAATTTTTTTAATAATTTCCGCTTTTATGGTGCCTCCCAGGGGCGTAAAATGTAAGACCGACCAACAGTAAGTTTTTAATTTTTAATTTAATTAATTAATGAATTTTAATTTTTTCCTCCGAGCTATCTATGCCTTATCTCAACTCCTTAAGGGGCTCCCATACAAATGGAAATTTGTATAAAATTTACTCGCAGGGGTATAACTGCCCCTAGGGCGTATCTATCGAAGTCAAATGTTACGAAATTCTGTTGAAATCATAATCAGTAATAGTTTTAAAAAAAGCTCAAATCGTTATTTTGAGCTTCGATTCCTTTAGCCGCACTAAACCAAGCTTTTACACAAATTAGCGATGTCTATATTGACAGGCATAAGACGACAAAATAAATAGCGGAACCAGTGAAGTTTTCGCCAAGTCATTGGCTTCACAGGTGTGAAGTGAATTACCATAGCTCCCACATAAGTACACCCAGAAATAATAAAGGATTTGAGCCACTACGTACCACCTGGGAAACCGAACTTTTTTCCACGCTTTGGATTACCAATAAGTTTTTTAAATAGCCTTTTAGAAACATGGGACAACGTGAAGACTATAACGAAGCGCTAGAGATATTGCAAAAACTGCAAGTTCTCAACAACGCTGCAAAATATTTTTTTCCAAACCTCATAAAATGAGGGGTTCTTGCAAGTCGAAATCGAAAATTCGTCCACTATGCCATACCTACGAGTAATGTATGTACATACTATACATATGTATTCTCGTATTTATATATTTTAGTTACATACGTAAAAAATGCTTGACATTTCTTCCATTGCATATTGTGTAGCACAACTGCAAATTTTTTTCAATAACATAAAAAGCAGATAAAATATTTTATACCGATATACATAGTAAAGCATTTCTCAGTAAAATTATAAGAAAAACAGCAATATAATAAATATTTACAGGAAGAAATAACAAATGCAAATTTCAAAAGTGGTTGTACAAAACACTTTATTAAAATTTTAAAAAGTTGGCATAAAAATTTTCATGCCAATTGAATGAAATACACACTGTTTTATGGAAATAAATAATTTTTTACGAGCACTTGAATGTTATAATAAAATTAAACATTTTCGTTTATTCAATTTATGTTTATTACTATTATATTCATTTTATGTTGTACATTTTCATATTTATGATCTTCTTTTCATTGCTCTTTAACAATTTGCGGTCGGTTTTACGACGTAATATATAAATACAATATAATTTGTATTTACTTGTTCTTTCTTTGGAGCAGATACAACGTGTGTCAAAATAGTGAAGCGCCTGGGGATTAAAATAATTTGATATGCCTAGTGGCGCCATAAATATTGAAGGCATTTATTAACTAATAACCATCATTTTGCATCGTGTTAACTGTTGACACGTGGAATGGTCCTGCAAAACTTAATTGATGTATTAAAATCTGAACGTTTAAGGGCTAATAAATCAGTCAATGATTATTTGTATTTTATTTTTAAATCTTATTTAAACATAAAAATTTGTTTCTCACTGCATAATTAAATCAAACTGCCAACACTGTAGATTTAAGTGTTGTTTAAATTTTACAAACACACCATATGTTTTGTGCATGTGTGTGTTTTTTGAAGGTACGTACATGAACATCATGTGGTCGTATTAAAATGAATTTCGTTTAATTTTCGCAAATGTACAACAAATTTAACACATATTTTCATATCATGAAATATATAAATAGAAAAATGCATTCTGATGCTCTTTTGTATCATAAAATGTGTTTTTTGCTATTTCACTTTTCTGCAAATTGATAAATCAACTTTCTTGTTTATATTGAACAGCTGTTTTTTGGAAAGCTTTCCATAATATTGTAGTGCTACCGTACTTTCAACTTAATTTGATAATAACTTTAATTAACCACTGAAAAAATGAAAGTGTATTTAAACACATTTTAATTTTTAATGAAAATTAACTCAAACTATATTTAAACATTCACTGATTTATTAGCTATAACAATGTTGGCCTCATCTTTTAAGCAACTTTATTAACATATTAGGGATGTTTTAATAAAATATATAGTACGAGTACTCTAACAACCTTATCCATAAAAAATATTTTTGGTTTATAAAAGGCCATAAATATCAAGTATGAAGAGAATTATTTTGCTCTAATGCAATTTATAGTGACAAAGAGAATTTAGCTCATAGATTTTATTTTCGATACTAGCAGTAGGTGAATATTTTGTTTTGCACTCTGTTTTAAAAAATTGTTATGCATTATTAACAGTTTTCCTTTTTATACACTTTATCAAATATGGTAAAAGGGTATATATAGGTTTGTCATTCTGTGTGTAATTTCCCTAATATTAATATGCCACACATAAAATATATAAATTCTGAATCCTTATTCATAGGGAAGACAAATAAGCGATGTCCGTCCGTCTGGTGTGCGTGAACTCGGTTTTCCGACGCTCCCAGAAAAACTAGAGACTTCGGTCTTTGACTGGTGTGTCAGAAATGGTACAACATATATTGGTATTGAAAATCCAACAAATCAAGCAGACGGTTTCAGAACTGGAAAACTTAAACTTGATTTTGCCATATAAAAGTAACTAGCTGAAACTAATTTTTATATTTTTCGTTAAATAGACTTATCTTATATGTATTTCAGTACCAACAAAATTGGTATTAAATTTATGAAAAATAAATAACAAATCAAATAGACGTTTCCAAGGTTGGAAAACTTTAACTTTTTTTGGTTATATAAAAATAACATACTAAGACTAATTTTACCGTTTTCTCTATAAATTAAACATATCTTACATTCTTAAAAGAAAATATTAGTGCAAGAAATCAGAAAAATCTAAAAGGATGATTCCAGGGTTGGGAAACTTAGACTTTTTGTGATATATAAAATTAACTAGGTCCAATTAATTGTTCTTCTTCTTCTTTAGTTAGTTTAGCTTTTGAAAATAAAATTTTGGTATAGACAGTTAGAAAAATAAAAACTACAGAGCTGGAAAATTTGATTTTTTGGGTATTAAAGTTATTAGTTAAAACATTGATTAAAAATTTGATTTTTTGGATATTAAAGTTATTAGTTAAAACAATTTGTGTCCTTAATTCCTTATTTTCTTTGTTGACTTAACATATTTTATATATTTTTTAAAGAAAAAGATTGGTATAAGGAACCAAAAAAATCTAAAAGGCGATTCCAAGGTTAGAAAACGTACACTTTTTATGATATATAAAATCAATTAAATAACATTAGTTATTTTTTTGGTTATTAAATATATTCTATATTTTAGAAAGAAATAAATAAGTATTAAAACCAGTAAGTTCCAGGGTTGGAAATTGAAAACAAATTTTTTTTTGGTAAATAATAACCAGAAATAATATTTCCTTTTAGTTAAACATACGAGTATTTCATGTTTTAAGAAGATCTTGACTTAATATTTATTTTATATATGCTTAATTTTTATATGGATATGTAATATAAGTATAAACGAAGGTTTTTGAAATGTTGTTTATATTGCTCTCGGTAAAGTTATGTTTCAAATCGATGGTCTTTAGTTGACACATTGCAACGAGCTATAAAATAAATTGAGGGCATATTCCAGTTCATTTCCCTGAAACCATTCCTTTGTGGTGAACAAAATCGGAAAAATTCCTTAGGAATAAACCGTTTACATAATACCGCGATATACACATCATTTCCAATGGGGGTTGTTTAAATTGAGACACGAAAGTGTATTGTTATGCTAAGACTACTTTAGGGTTATCAAATAGTAGCACGGTTTTTGAATATCTTGATAGTTAGCATACAAGTTCCAATTTTATGCTATTGTATTGACGTGACGTCGAGGTTGACAACTGGAATAAGGGTGAATATAATATAGTTCTTTAATATAGAGTGAAGAATAAAATATTTAACTATATCGAAAATAAAATATTAGAATCAAATTCTTTAGTCGAAAAAAAAACCGAAAGGTCACATTATGGATTGTAGCTCAAATCAAATATGCATGTATGTGTCTGTATACTACATATATATACATAGGTTTGTGAAGGTTATATAAGATTCGGCACAGCTGAATAAGCACTCTTACTTGTTAAAATTAACGAAGAAAAATCAATAAGAGTGGACTGGAAGGGGATCTTTTGAATTAAAAATTAGAACATATAAATTAAATTTACTTCTAAAATGTATTTAAAATCATTTCAACTTATTTCTGATACAGTACTGATTATTAAAACGAATGTGATAATAAAGTTGAACAACATTTTGAAAAACGGTAAGGTTTAAAGAGTGCAAAAAAATTTAATGAATGTGAAAATATGCTATATAAATTTATACATAAATGCAAACCTAATTTGTTCAAGAAATAAAATTGCATATAAAAAATATTAGTAAAAGTCAAAAAACATTTAAATTTTATTACCGCGCAGAAGAATGTATGTAAGTATGTAAGCACAATTTAAGCAAAAAAACTTTCTTTTTTTTAAATGGCGCAACGAGAATTGAATATTTATTTTCCTTACTGTGGTTTTAAAACTCCCAAAAAGGACTTTAACTGAAATCAGCAAAAATTGATATTTATTCACTCACATATAAAGTAATTTGATCTGCATATGTATTGTCGTAGAATGATGTTATTTCCGTTGGGGCCAGTTTTGTATTTGATTTATACTTGTGATATGCCTTTGAGCAGTAATATCCACACATCTACATTTGCAGATGATACAGCGTGCCTTAGTATGCACGAAAACGCTCACGAGGCTTCCCGATATCTTCAGCAAACATTACCCAGGTAGAACTATGGTTAAAAATGTGGAGAATTAAGGTAAATGAACAGAAGTGTGCTCAGGTAACATTTACCCTACGAAAAGACACTTGTTCCCCCATTACAATCAATAATCAAATTGTTCTTAAAAATTTACATGTGAAACATCTTGGTATACATCTTGATCGAAGGATCACATGGAAACACCACATTGACTCTAAGCTAACGCAAATGAAACTTAAACTAACTCAGATACATTGGCTGGTTGGTAAAAATTCAATCCTCAGCCTAGATTGTAAACTTTTAATATACAAGTCGCTCTTAAAACCTATATGGTGCTACGGAATTCAGCTATGGGGTACTGCTTCAGTCGAGAGAATCCAACGAAGGCAAAACAAAATTTTACGGTTAATAACATCGGCTCCATGGTAATTAAAAAATTCAAATATACATCGTGATTTAAATATGCCACTAGTGACTGAAGAAATTGCAAAATACGCAGGCTTGCTCGTAATATCTTGAACTTTACTAGACAGATCCGCTTAAAAAAGGGTATCCCTCTTTTTTAGGGCTCCTGTACTCAATACTCCAGATGGGACTTCTTTAATATACTTCTTTTTCCTTTTTATACCCTTTACCAACAAAAATGGTAAAAGGGTATATATAGGTTTGTCATTCCGTTTGTAATTTCTATAATATCAATAAGCGACACATAAAATATATATATTCTGGATCCTTATGCATAGGGAAGACGAATAAGCGATGTCCGTCTGTCCGTCTGTCCGTCTGTCCGTCTGTCCGTCTGTCCGTCTGTCCGTCTGTCCGTCTGTCTGTACGTGAAATCGGTTTTCCGAAGCTCCCAGAAGAGCTAGAGACTTCGTTCTTGGACTGGTGTGTCAGAAATTTTCCAAAATAGATTGGTATTGAAATTCAGCATAATCGAGCAGACCATTGCAGAGCTGGAAAACTTAAACTTTATTTTGCCATATAAAAGTAACTACCGAAAACAAATTTTTATTTTTTTTTAATAAAAAAACTTATTTTACACTTCAGTACGACTAAAATTGGAATTTTAAATTGAAAAAATATAAAAAATTTAAAAAGACGTTTCCAGGGTTGGAAAACTTTAACTTTTTGTGTCATGTAAAATTAACTATGTCTAAAACTATATTAGTATTTTCTCGAGAACCGTAAGAGCTAGAGACCTGAAATTTGGACACAGTGTGTAACCCTTTGGCCGCTACAACAACAAATGCGTGAGAGCTGGAAATTAAAGGGTGTTGCAAAACGAGCAACGAAAAATGTTAAAATCCCATGTAATATACATACAATTGTATGTATGTATGTATATACACTTGAAATTTGTAAGGTTAGTGTATTTTTATACAGACTTCAAAAATTAACACTAAAATTTCCAAAAATTTAAATTAAAGGGTGTTCCGTCAGTTAATGCACTTTTGATATGCAATTTTGACAACTTGCTGTATCTTGGAAACCGTAAGAGCAAAACTCTTGAAATTTTCAAAAACGGTAAAACTAAAAAAACAAAAAATTATAAAATCGCCAAACCGAAAAATATCGCAAAAAACAAAAAAAAATCGCTAAAACGAAAAAAAAACCCAATTACAAAAAAAATTTCTAAGACTAAAATAAATCGCGAATAACCGGAAAAATTGCTAAAATAAAAAAAAATCGCTAAAATGAAAGAAAATCGCCAAAATGAAAAAAAAACCCCAAAACGAAAAAAAAATCGCCAAAACGAAAAAAATGGCCAAAACGAAAAAAATGAAAAAAAGTCGCCAAGATGAAAAAAATCGCCAAAATGAAAAAAACCCAAAAACAGGAAAAAATCGTCAAAATAAAAAAAAATCGCCAAAATTAAAAAAATCTCCAAAATGAAAAAAAGCCCCAAAAACAGAAAAAAATCGCCAAAATTTAAAAAAACCCCAAAACAGTAAAAAAAATCGCTAAAATGAAAGAAAATCGCCAAAATGAAAAAAACCCCAAAATGAAAAAAAATCGCCAAAACGAAAAAAATGGCCAAAACGAAAAAAAACCCCAAAAAAAGAAAAAAATTTAAAATTAAAAAAAGTCGCCAAGATGAAAAAAATCGCCAAAATGAAAAAAACCCAAAAACAGGAAAAAATCGCCAAAATAAAAAAAAATCGCCAAAATTCAAAAAATCTACAAAATGAAAAAAGCCCAAAAAACAGAAAAAAATCGCCAAAATTAAAAAAAACCCCAAAACAGTAAAAAAAATCGCTAAAATGAAAGAAAATCGCCAAAATGAAAAAAACCCCAAAATGAAAAAAAATCGCCAAAACGAAAAATATGGCCAAAACGAAAAAAAACCCCAAAAAATAGGACAAAATCGTTAAAATGAAAAAAGTCGCCAAGATGAAAAAAATCGCCAAAATGAAAAAAAGCCCCAAAAACAGAAAAAAAATCGCCAAAATTAAAAAAAAAACCCCAAAACAGTAAAAAAATCGCCAAAAAGGAAACAATCGCCAAAATGAAAAAAATCTTCAAAATGAAAAAAGAACCCAAAAAACAGAAAAAAAATCGCCAAAATGAAAAAAAACGCCAAAATGAAAAAAAATCGCCAAAATGAAAAAAACGCCAAAATAAAAAAAATCGAAATATTAAAAAAATCGCCTAAAGGAAAAAAATCTCCAAAATGAAAATAAACCCCCAAAAAGAGAAAAAAATCGCCAAAATAAAAAAAAATTGCCAAAATGAAAAAAAAATCGCCAAAACAAAAAAAACCCCAAATAACGGAAAAAAATCGCCAAAATGAAAAAAAATCGCTAATATGAAAAAAATCTCCAAAATAAAAAAAGCCCCATAAACAGAAAAAAAATCTCCAAAATGAAAAAAAATCGCCAAAATGAAAAAAAATCCCAAAATAGGAAAAAATCGCCAAAATAGAAAAAGAATTGCCAAAAAAATCGCCAAAATGAAAAAAAAGTCGCCAAAATTAAAATAAACCCCCAAAAAACAGAAAAAAATTGCCAAAATGAAAAAAAAACAGAAAAAAATGGCCAAAATGAGAAAAAAGCAACAAAACTGAAAAAATCGTTTAAAGTGAAAAAAACTGCGCGAGTCAAAGTCGCACTTTACTGAATTTTTTAATATTAAAGGAATTAAATTAAACTAAGTTTTTTCTTATTTCGTTTTTGCTTCGTTTACTTTACATATTTTATGTATTTTTTAAAAAACTAGATCGGTATCAATAATCAGAAAAATCCAAAATTATAACTCCAGGGTTGGTTGGAAAACTCACGCTTTTGTGTTATGTAAAATTAAATAGGTCTAAATTTTTTTCTTTTTCTTTATAAATTGAATATATTTTATGCTTCTGAAAGAAAAGTTTGGCGTATGAAATTTGAAAAATTAAAATTACAGCTCCAAAGATGGAAACTTTAAAAAAATTATAAATTTTTTCACAAAACAAATATGTATGTATGTGTCTGCATACTATATATATGTACGTACGTTGGTAAAGGGTATATAAGATTCGGCACAGACGAATATAGCACTCTTACTTGTTGATTATCTAATTATGTATTATATATAACTATCACTAAGTTTATGTCCGACACTGGTTGGGCCTAATTATATTTTAGATTTAAGATATGAATACTTATTGCTAGTTCATATATGAAGATACAATAAATAAAAAATCATGTATTAATAAAAACTAAAAAAAATCCGTTGATTTGGATTTATTATAATTGTAAACGACGGTGATTTCAAATTTGAATTTATTGTTTTTGCCAATGCCCGTTAATTTGATTTTGAATTCTTGTACTCATTGCCTACTCTGTTTTGTTTATTTGTTTGCTTTCTTTGTTCTTCTTTACTTACTTCATTTTCTGTATTAAACGCATTTGCCACAAAGCAGCATTATTCTTTTATCAAGTTGGAGAGAGGTCGAGTTGCAACCGCGGTAAAACATATTTTCATATTGGCGGTATTCGGTGTTTGATGGAAATTGTCCTGAGTCATTGTATATGCAAAATATCGTAGCTTTTCTTTAAAATCGAACAACAAAATACACACAAAATCCAAAGAAAAGCTATGATATTTTGCATTTGCACTTACGCAAGACGATTTGCATCACACATCGAGTATTTAATAGATATTACTTTCCATTATTTTAAAAATAAAACTATCAATATCCAAATATGCCTGTTCTTCTATAAACGTTTAAAATACACCCAGTGCTATAATTTCGAAACTTGACCTAAGTATAATCTCCGACACAATTCTTTTATTTGGCGTGGTGGAATTTCTCGAATGGAAGCTAAGAGGAAACTGCATCACCCAATTGTGAATACGTCATGGAATGGGATTGCCTAGAAGAAGCTACAGGCTTATTAGTCTAGTGAGTGAAATGAATGAGCACAAATACGCTACACTGCAAGCAACTCTCCAGTCTCCGATCGACGATGCCAAAATCTGTCAGCCAGCCAGGCAGACGGAGAATCAAGAGTGCAAATTTCATCAAGTCACCAATAAAAACACAAGTGAAGACAATAGAGTCCGCTGCAGCCAGCACAAAGCTATATGCCCCCTGCCTCGGAAACGTTACTCCAATGTACAGCACAACGTCCGCCTTAGTTAGATCTTTAGTAACACCCGCTCCACATTAACAGTCGCTAACAACAACATATAGCTAACCCTACATTATTAGAGGAGATGGTTTTCAAGTTACCAATGAGCAAAAAAATTTAATGGGAAAGGTATGCTGCGCCTATCAAACATATCCGGATACGAAACGTTAAATGTTTTTGCATACAAACAACGCTACAGTGCCGCAATCAGATAAATGTTTTTTATGTAGCAAAGGCCAACAAATGTACAAATAGGAAGCATTTCCAAGCAGCGATGCCAATTTAGCGCGTTTCGCGCTAGAATTAGCGCTTTTTAACTATGCCAAACGCGCTTTTTTTCGTCTTAGCGCGTTTAATAAAAAAGGCGCTAAATTAGCGCGTTTTAAATAGAGTCAATATCATCATTCAATGATGTTCAATTCAATTTTTTTTTTTACTTTTTTTGTATGTATTTTAAAATTATCTAGTATCCAAAACTCTGATAAAAATTTTTGAATTGGTTAATGATGTAGCTATCGCAAATAAAATTCCCTCAAATGTGGTTAGAATTAAAAATATATTTTACAAAGTTTGACAAGTAAAATTAAAAGAAAAACTAAGGATATCGATTATTTGGAATATGATTCTGATTCTGTATTAAACGAGTTTAGTTATTTAGGATATAATTTCGAAGAAGCAATATTGCAAAATCTGACAAAGAGTTATTAAAACAAATTTTTTGTATTTACTAATACTTATGTATGTCCGAAATCAATTTCTTTCCGCAGAGCCCAAAAGATTATTTTTCAAGGTTATTTAAAAAAAGTGGAAGTTGTGTTTTAGATAAAAATTATGTACATGCGTTCATATTTTTCAAAAATTTCCTAGAACTCTCTAAAAAGCATTAAAAATATAACAATTTGATATCATAAATGCGAAATGAGAAATATATCAACGTATGTTATCATCATTAATGAAAACCACAGAATACATACATCGACTTTTATTAAAATTTAGTTTAGCGCGTCGGAAAATAGCGCGTTTCGGCTATAAATAGTTTTCAATGCTGTAACTTAGCGCGTTCTAGCGCGTTTTGAGAAGGGGAATAGCGCGTTTGGGTTATAAATAGTTGGCATCGCTGTTTCTAAGTAAAGGTGTGAATGACAGATGGTATGAAGTGAAACGCCTTAAGCTATGTTTTTCGTGTCTGAGGAAAGGCCAGTTAAACGTAAATGCTCATACTCTGATTGTAAGAAAATGCATTATAGAATCCTGCATGCAAATTAAGAGCCAAATTTATAACCAGAAATTCATCTAGAAGCAATCAGCCCGTTCTCAAATGTAAAACAACAAATAAATCTGCAAAGGTTTTATTTAAAATACTGCCTGTCACCCTTCATGGCCCGAAAGGAATAATTAAGACACATGTCGTTACTGATGATGCCCCGACAGTGATCTTGATGAACAAGTCCTTGATGTTGAATCAAAGCTAAGTCTAGCGACATTGAATTGGGTTGGCTTCAGGATGGTTCTGTTAGGGAGAAAACAACGTTGGTTAACATCACGATTAGTGGAGAGGACAGCGGTGAAAAATATTTGTTAACAGAGGTATATGCTGCCAACGATTTGAGCCTGCCAGTAAAAAGCTTGGAGTAAATTGAACTGAAGGAAATCTCGCCTAACTTAAGCACGATTTACGTCAGGGAATATTCCAACGCCATACCAGAGTACTTATAGGCCTAAATAACGCTCATCTGGGGGTAGCCACCGAGACAATGTTACTTTACGACAATGGCCCATACGCCACAAATACGAAACTAGGCTGGATTGCTTATGGCCCAGCAGAGAATACAACAACAGCAACATAGCCACATGCCTTCACGTGCATGCGATTAATGACCAGTCCCTTGATGAAATGGTAGCTCATTACTTTTCTACAGAAAGTTTTGGTGTTCGCCCTGCAGCTGCAGTTGAAAACTGCATGACAACCTTAATATGTAGAAGGACGATTACAAACAAAATTACTTTGGAAAGATGAAATCGTACGAAAAGATTATATAATATTGAAAAGAAAATTAGTCGTGATAGTGTGTTTCCTTTTAAATAAAAAAAGCTTTTGGCTATTATATTGAAAAGGGTTATGCTCAAAAGTTACAACAATTAGAGGCAAGTGAAATTGGATCGAAAACCTGGTACTTGCTGCATTTTGCTGTGGTAAATCATAATAAGCCAGAAAAACTACGCTTGATTTTTGACGCAGCAGCCGCTGTTAATAATGTGTCATTGAATCCATTTCTCATTGACATTCGGAGCAGCCTGCTCACCCTACTCAGTCTAATATGTGAAGGTGGAAAATGCCAAAAGACACACACAACATGATTCTCGAACTATGACGATAGTTTTAAATCAATTGACGAGGCCAGTTTGAATTACACGGATTCATTTCTAACTCACAGGTCGTTGCCAGAGCACGAACGGTCTTATCCACAGAAACCGTTTTCGGTGTGTGGTGGTACCCAAAAATTATACATTTTGTTTTAATTTAACATTCAATCGAGTCGATGAGAACTTTATCACGGGCAAAATAATTTCAACTAAAAGAGAACTGCTGAGTATAATCATGTCCGTGTTTGATCCCTTGCGACTGCTTGGTCAATTAACAATTTGTGCTAAACTTACTTTGAGAGAAGTTTGGAAATGCAACGTCCAGTGGAATGAAAGTTTGCCCGAACACGTCAACACCGCAAGGCTTAAGTGGAAAGATTTTTCGGACAACGTGACAGAAGTAGAGGTACCCAGAAGCTAGTTTTGTAATGGGCCATACGATAGTCTCAGTCTACACATATTTGTTGATGCAAGAGGCTTATTGGAGGTTTTCCCGAGCAGATAGTACCTTTTATATCTCCTTTATTTACTCCAAGACTCGATGTGCGCCCATGAGGCAATTGTCTGTAATCCGCATAGAACTACAGGCTGCAGTTTTAGGCACGCGTTTAATGCAGACAATTCGAAAAGAACATAAGCTTGACGTGGTTCCTTGTACGCTGTGGAGCGATTCGACCACATTAATAAAATGGATTTAGTTTCCCAACCGTTGCTATAAACAATTTGTGGCTCACAGAATAAATGAAATTTTTAATATGACTGATGTATAGAATTGAAGATGGCTGCCAATACAACATAATGTCGCTGACGAGGCCACCAGTCTATTAAAATCAGTTCCGATTATAGGTTGTTTAACGGCCCAACATTTTTGAGAGAAGACCCCGCACTGTGGCCAAAATACTCTGGACATGACCAAACTACTCACGATAATGAGTTAGATATATTGCCAGAGTTTTTGTTACTACACCATTTTTCATTTAAATTGAGAATATTCCAAATGAAATTGAGAATTTCGGTTTGAAATTGAGAAAATTCCAAATGAAAATGAGAATTTCAATTTGAAATTGAGAAAATTCCAATTAAAAATAAGAATTTCAATTTGAAATTGAGAAATTTCCAAATGTAAATGAGATTTTCAATTTAAAATTGAGAAAATTCCAAATGAAATTGAGAATTTCTATTTGAAATTGAGAAAATTCCAGTTGAAATTGAGAATTTCAATTTGAAATTGAGAATATTCCAAATGAAAATGAGAAAATGCCAAATGAAAATGAGAAATTTTATTTTGAAATTGGGAAAATTCCAAATAAAAATGAGATTTTCAATTAATATTTCAAAGGCAAGTATAACTGTTGACGATTGCAGTAGAGCTATACAGCATACTACAACGTTTTACCAGTCTCCAATGGATCTGGAGGATATGCATTTTGGGCAATAATACATACTCGTAGCTATATATTATTTTTAATCATATATGTACATATACTTATTAAAAAGATGTCGAATAAATAAATTTTCTGAATTCCAGCTTAATTTGGAATTTTCTCAATTTCAAATTAAAATTTCTCATTTTCATTTGGCATTTTCTCATTTTCAACAGGAATTTTCTCAATTTCAAATCGAAATTCTCAATTTCAACTGGAATTTTCTCAATTTCAAATAGAAATTCTCAATTTCATTTGGAAATTTCTCAATTTCAAATTAAAATTCTCATTTTCATTTGGAATTTTCTCAATTTCAAATTGAAATTCTCATTTTCATTTGGAATTTTCCCAATTTCAAATTGAAATTCTCATTTGCATTTGGAATTTTCGCAATTTCAAATTGAAATTCTCAATTCCAATTGGAATTTTCTCAATATTATCTTGAATTTTCTCAATTTCAATGAAAAATGGTGTAGCAATGGAAAGAGATTTATATGACGTCAAACCTTTTCTTCATATTTAAAGTTGCTGAGAATGATGGCGTGGGTTGGAAGATTTGTTGGGGTGAAATGTAAGAAAAGAAAAAGTCACGCCTAGTCAAAGACTTAAATGGATAATAAATAGAAAAGTGATATTAATATTCTTATTTGTACTTATAGCCAATCCTTTTTCAAATGACAACCTCCCCCTACTGTCTATACCAGACTTGGTATTGCCTGTCTATGCTAACGAGGCAATGTCGACCGATCCAAGGTGGTATAACCTTTTAGTACCTTGCCTGAGGCCTGTTAGCAACCTTAGCACTAGGATCGGATACGTTAGTCTAATCAGCTGACAGTCTTAAAATCCAAAAGATTACAGAAACCGATACTAATAATGAAATCCAACCCAATTTAACGATGACGACTTTTGGAATGAAATCAAGGGCACGACTTGGAACTTTGAACGAAAGGACGTTACTAGAAACATCACGGCTGGCGAAACTGTGGAAAGAATTTAATAGCTAAACGTTCTATTTCTTGGACTATGCGAAATGAGATGGCCCGATACTGGGGAAATAATCACGTCTTTAGAAAAAAGTGCCAGGCGTGACAAGCGCAACTGGACTAACGAGGTTGCATCACAAGCTGAAATCGCAGCAGATACCCATAGAAGTAGCGACCTGTATAGATCAGTTAAAAAACTATCCCACAGCTATACGAGTACAATAAAACCTCTAAAACGATAATGGAGAACTTGTAACTTGATTGTAGCACGCAACAACAATCTGCAACTGCATAGCATACAGTGAATATACTAATATTGCAACAATATGTCCAGATATTTCCGAAGTTGTGAATGCGATAAGATCTCTTAAGAGTAGCAAAACTCCAGGACTAGATGGAATTTCAACAGAACTTCTTAAAGCCGATCCATATATTAGTGCACAGATAATCATGCTCCTCATTGTAAGATTCTGGGCAACTAAAGTGCTAGCTAGCGAACTAAAAAAAGGTATAATTATTAAAATTCCAAAGAAAGGTGACCTAAAGGACCGGAACACCTGGAGAGGAATAACTTTTCTTAGCATGATAAGCATAATAAAAGTCATATAATAACCAAACGAATTTCAGAAGTGGTGACACCAGTATTGAGGCATGAATAAGCGGGCTTTAGACACCACAAATCTTGTATTGAACATGTCAACAGCCTCAGGGTTATAACAGAGCAATTTGTCGAATGGCTCTCCTCACTTTATCTCTGTTTTGTCGATTTTGAAAAAGCATTTGACTCAGTAGATCCACAATGACAATTAGCAGAATGTACTGCGCTAATGTGCAAAGGTGTTCCAATAAAACTTATTACGCTCATTAAAAGCTTATATTATATAGCAAGCTTCCGAATACTACATGAAGGATAATTGAACAACAAATAACAGTGGGTATTGGTGTACACCAAGGCTGTGTCTTATCATCACTTCTCCCCAATATTGTACTTGATAGTATTATGGCCAAGGCGATGCATTGAGTTAGAGGTATCAGATGGGGCCTGAATGGAAATCTAAGCGATTAAGATTATGCAGAAGACATTTATATAATGACACATATCTTTGAGGATTTGTCTGCTAAACTGCAAAGACTAGCGTATATTACAGAAGAAGCCGGTTTGAGCATAAATATCAAGAAAACAAAAAGCTTACTTATTAATGCATCGACAGTGCATAAAATCCAGATCAATAACATCGAACTGGAATATGTAAATTCTTTTTGCTACCTGGTCAGCACATTAACAAAAAAATTACAGTTCTAATAGAATCGCATCATTAAAACCAAGCAAACCTTTGGTCGACTGAAATCCATTTGGAGCTCACAAACGCTTTCTCGACGAGTAAACCTCAAGATATTTGACTTAAATGTGAAATCAATTCCACTATACGGCTACAAAACATGGAACGCTGCACCCAGAAACTGCAAGTTTTTGTTAACCACTGTCTCCGCAGAATTGTCCGTGCCTTTTGGCCAAATGTAATAACCAACAGAATTTTAAGGTCCGAAACAAAACAAACACCAATTACAAAGGCCATAATGAAACGCAAGTGGAAATGGATTTGCCATATCCTATGAAGGCCTCCAAACGACCTTATCTGAAATTCCATCGACTGGAACCTCGCACTTGGAGGCGGTAAATTGACATTGAAGCTGCTGCTATGAACAGAAGTTGGGGCGAAATAAAATCCCTCGCTCAGGATAAATTTCGTTGGGATATATTTCTTAAGGCCCTATATCAACGGGAACATATATATATATAAGTATATATATGTATATATATATATATATATATAAAGACTTAAATGATATCTTGAGAGTAAACAGTCGACTGTATGATACTGCTATATGATAGGGTTATTATATTGCCACCAACCACGGCGTGACGTTTTGAAATAGTTCAATGGTTCCAACTAAAGATGGCACATCAAAATCATGGAGCCACAATATCTAAAATAAGGCAACGTTTTTTTCAACCTACAATCTGCCAAGTTTTGAGGAAAGTCGTGAATCATTGCATGCAGTGTAGAATCGAAAAGGCTAAACCTATCTATTACGAATGGTCGCAAGCAGGGAAAGACGTGGGCTGCCTTCACCCTTTTTGAATATACACGCTGTACATTTGGAGATCGCATTCCATTTGTCCACGGACGTCTGCTAAACTGCCATTTAAAACTGCATAAATAGAAAAAGAACGCCAGTGCAAATAAGAAGTGATAGTGGGAAGAATTTTATTGGCTTAGAAGGTGAGGCTAAACAATTTTCTAATGTTTTTGATTGTGATCGTATTAATAACGAGATGTCAGCCAGAAACATTCAGTGGATATTGAAAGTATAAAAAGGGTATTGAGGCAAAATATGCATAACGTGCCACCCCGCGAACATACGTTCTAAAGTTTTTTAGTAGAAGATAAAAATGTTGTAAACTCACGACCAATGACTCATGTGTCAGTTTTTTCATGCGATGAGAACCCAATTACACCGAACCACTTTTTATTGGGTACCGCCAATACAGCCCAAACACCCTCAGCCTAAAGTATTGCGAAAACAATGGCGAATCGCTCGTCAATTGAGAGACCATTTTTGGAAGCGATGGATTATGGAATATTTATTTTTATTTCATTTATATTTGTGCTATACTGGATACTGCTTTGTGCTGTACTGGATAATATAAGGATATATAATTTGAAGGCCTGAAATTCGTACCTCGCTAGGATGTTTGTGTCGGCCAGTATCTAAGTTGGCCATCCTAGTTATAGCTGAAAGTAAATCTGGTTGATTCACGGAGGAGTGGATGATGATGTTATTTTAATTGAATGATTGTAAACGACGGACGGTAATCTGATTTTGAGCGATTGCACGCATTCCCTACTCTGTTTTATTCATTTGCTTGCTTGCTTTGTTCTTCTTTTCTTACTTCATTTTCTGCATTTAACGCCTTTGCCACAAAGCAGCATTATAGCTTTGTCATGTTGAAGAGAGGTCGATTTGCTACAACGGTAAGACATATTTATACCCTTTACCAAAATATGGAAAAGGGTATATCGCTTTCAGACCTGAACATTATTTTGTGTATAAATTTCTTTTAGTCATATATATATGAATAATTCTTTAATTCTTAGGCTAGAGTTTGCCTACAGAAGTGTTTTCAAAAGTCCTTTTTTGTGAAAAGGACATCGCATAATTGTGTCATCTCACACACACACACACACAAAATTTTTCTGATTTCTTACACCAATTTTTTTCTTTTAAGAATTTAAGATATTTTAAATTTTTAAATAGAAATGAAAATTTGTTTTAGTAGGTTATTTTTATATAACCAAAAAAGTTAAAGTTTTCCAACCCTGGAAACGTCTTTTTGATTTTTATACCCTTTACCACAAAAATGGTAAAAGGGTATATGTAGGTTTGTCATTCCGTTTGTAATTTCTATAATATCAATAAGCGACCAATAAAATATATATATTCTGGATCCTTATGCATAGGGAAGACGAATAAGCGATGTCCGTCTGTCCGTCTGTCCGTCTGTCCGTCTGTCCGTCTGTCCGTCTGTCCGTCTGTCTGTACGTGAAATCGGTTTTCCGAAGCTCCCAGAAAAGCTAGAGACTTCGTTCTTGGACTGGTGTGTCAGAAATTTTCCAAAATAGATTGGTATTGAAATTCAGCAAAATCGAGCAGACGATTGCAGAGCTGGGAAACTTAAACTTAATTTTGCCATATAAAAGTAACTACCGAAAACAAATTTTTATTTTTTTTTTAATAAATGAACTTATTTTACACTTCAGTACGACTAAAATTGGAATTTTAAATTAAAAAAATAAAAAAAAAATAAAAAGACGTTTCCAGGGTTGGAAAACTTTAACTTTTTGTGTTATGTAACATTAACTATGTCTAAAACTATATTAGTATTTTCTCGAGAACCGTAAGAGCTACAGACCTGAAATTTGGACACAGTGTGTAGACCCTTGGCCGCTACAACAACAAATACATGAGAATTGGAAATTAAAGGGTGTTCCAAAACGAGCAACGAAAAATTTTAAAATCCCATGTAATATACATATAATTGTATGTATGTATGTATATACACTTGAAATTTGTAAAGTTAGTGCATTTTTATACAGACTACAACAATTAACACTAAAATTTAAAAAATTTTAACTAAAGGGTGTACCATCAGTTAATGTAATTTCGACTATGTAATTTTGATAAATTGCTGTATCTTGGAAACCGTAAGAGCAAAACTCTTGAAATTTTCAAAAACGGTAAAAGTAAAAAAATAAAAAATTATAAAATCGTCAAACAAAAAAAAATCGCCAAAAACAAAAAAAAAATCGCCAAAATGAAAAAAAGCACCAAATCCAAAAAAATTTCTAAGACTAAAATAAATCGCAAAAAAACGGAAAAATTGCTAAAATTAAAACAAAAATCGCCAAAATGAAAAAAAATCGCCAATATGAAAAAATCACCAAAACGAAAAAAAACCCTAAAAAACAGAAAAAATCGCCAAAATGAAAAAAAATCGCCAAAATGAAAAAAAACGCCAAAACGAAAAAACCCCAAAAAACAGAAAAAAATCGCCAAAATGAAAAAAAAATCGCCAAAACGAAAAAAAGCACCAAATTAAAAAAAATATCTAAGACTAAAATAAATCGTAAAAAAACGGAAAAATTGCTAAAATGAAAACAAAAATCGCCAAAATGAAAAAAAAACACCAAAATGAAAAAAATCGACAGAATGAAAAAAATCACCAAAACGAAAAAAAACCTAAAAAACAGAAAAAAATCGCCAAAATTAAAACAAAAATCGCCAAAATGAAAAAAAATCGCCAAAACGAAGAAATTCCAAAAAACAGAAAAAATCGCCAAATTGAAAAAAACCTCCAAAAACAGAAAAAAATCGCCAAAACGAGAAAAAAGCGACAAAACTGAAAAAATCGTTTTAACTGAAAAAAACTTCGAAAAAGCAACAAAGCCTACCTTTCGTGCGCGATTCAAAGTCGCACTTTACTGAATTTTTTAATATTAAAGGAATTAAATGAAACTAAGTTTTTCCTTATTTCGTTTTTGCTTTGTTCACTTAACATATTTTATGTATTTTTTACAGAACTAGATTGGTATCAATAATCAGGAAAATCCAAAATTATGACTCCAGGGTTGGAAAACTCACACTTTTTGTGTTATGTAAAATTAAATAGGTCTAATTTTTTTTCTTTTTCTTTATAAATTGAATATATTTTATGCTTCTGAAAGAAAAGTTTGGCGTATGAAATTTGAAAAATGAAAATTACAGCTCCAAAGATGGAAACTTTAAAAAAATGATAAATTTTTTCACAAAACAAATATGTATATATGTGTCTGTATACTATATATATGTACATACGTTGGTAAAGGGTATATAAGATTCGGCACAGCCGAATATAGCACTCTTACTTGTTTTAATTTAATTTTTATATTTTTTATAAAATTTTATTGGTACTGAAACATAAGATAGTCATATTAACAAAAAAACATAAAAATTAGTTTTAGCAACTTACTTTTATATGGCGAAATCAAGTTTAAGTTTTCCTGCTCTGAAACCGTCTGCTCGATTTTGCTGATCTTCAATACCAATCCCTTTTGGACCATTTCTGACACACCCGTTTAAGAACGAAATTTCTAGATTTTCTGAGCGCTTCGGGAAACCGATTTCACGTACACCAGACGGACGGACGGACGGATGGACAGACGGACATCGCTTATTCGTCTTTTTTGTGCAAATGGATTCAGAATTTATATATTTTATGTGTCGCATATTAATATTATGGAAATTACACACGGAATGACAAACCTATATATACCCTTTTCCATTTTTTGGTAAAGGGTATAAAAATTGCTTTAAAGAGTCATATTCTCTTTTATAAAGCCAACTCGAAATATTTTCCATTAAGTTACGTTCCGAAGAATATGGAAACAAAATTTAAATTGTTAGTTCCTGCTACTTTACTCACTGATTCATAATTCTTATAAATAGTTTGAATTGAAGTATTGTCATATTGCAGGTACGTTTACGCTAAGCTGCTAATATCCTTTTGTATCCGTTTTAAAAACCAAGTCTATAGAGCCATAGTGCCCGCGGTGCAAAAATACATTTCCTTATTAAAAAAAAGAATCCATGTCTTCCATCGACATGAAAATTTTTCGTCTACAAAATATTTGTTAAAAATTGAAAACACTAAATTCCTTATTTGAGTGGTACGCTGGGTACATTTATTTATTTTTCTTTAATTTCTTTAAGCGTTTTTGATTTATTGCTAGTAAGTGTAAGTTTAATGTTACAATCATTCTTTCTTTTGTAAATAATTTAAAGAGAAAACATTTGGTTTTGATATTTTCCATGCAACTCACATGTATGTACAAACTGCACATGTGCTCTCTGGAATACAAGACATCAATACGTAAACATATGAAAGGAAAATTGCTTAAAAGCTGTTTGTTTTTATTACACTACAATCGTGTTTGTTGTAGCTGTTTGTTTGTACAGTCGACTCTTGATAATTTGAAACTGAAGGGACCAGAGAAAAAGTTCAAATAATCAAGTTTTCATTTTAACGAGACTTCAAATATCGAAAGAGAGATAGAAAAAATTCGAATTAACAAGAGTTTATTTAAAATTTCAAATTTTTTATTGGGAACTTTCTATACCAAAATCGTGGCTTAGAAACTAATGCAAACGATTTAAACTTCTTTCAAAAACAGAAACAAAATTTCGTTAGGAGTTCAAATTAAATAGTGTAGAATAACCGAACTTCAAATTATAGAACGTTGGCGAGCAAGATGTCATTTTTGTAGAACATCGCAAAAAACTAAAATAAATGGTTGTTTTATTTATTTTATATTTTGCATAAAACACAGCAATTAAAATAATTCAAATTATAGAGCGTAGAGCCAAAAAATTCAAATTATAGCGAGTCGGCGATCAAAATGCCATTCAAATAATTTCAAATTATTGAGGGGACGAAGTTACATAGATATTTTTAAATTTATTGAGTGTTTTTCAAGGGACTTGGAAAACAGTTCAATTTACCGCGAGATTCAAATTAACGAGTTTCAAATTATCAAGAGTTGACTGTATATCAAACATGTATGCTTGTACATATATGTAGATACTTATACATATACTCGCTGTAACATCATGTGTGCAAAATGACTTCATGTTTTTTAGCTTATGAGTTTGTGTGCAAGTACTAATGTTCACGTATTAAATCCCTGAAGGAAGCGTGGGGTTAAGTGTCCCCAAGTCGCCACTTTAGCCCACTATTTTATTGTCTTTTTGGTGACATTATGAATGGAGCGTGTACATAGAGTGGGTACTTTTTTTTTGACAACATGCATCTAGCAAAAATGAAATCTACTAAAAATCTAAGAAACTAGGGTTAGACCCCTAAACAAAACATTTTTAACATTTTCGCTTCCGATTTTCATGAAATTTTATACAAAGCATACCTCTGGCATAACTACCGTTAGTGCGAAATCTTGAATCATTATACTGTTTAAATAGTTTGCGAAATATAGCGACTTCAAAATGAAAAAATTTAGCAAAAACTGACCTTACAAAATTATGTATGTATGTATATATTTAAGACTACTTACCTTATATGTTCCATTGACGTGTGATGTTAAAGAACAGAAAGTGGCCTTTCGCATGGTATGTGTTGCGAGTTGGGTTTACGATATTTAGAGGTCAAACTTTACTGACCTTATGTTCGCGGGAAATTTTCTGAAAACATTTTATTTTAAAATTCTTAAAAAAAATATGTTAATCAGTAACTTCTTATCTTTACTGTGGCCAGGCTTGCCATTTTAGCACTTTTAGTGCTAGATTTAACACTTTTTTCTTCGTTTAGCACTAAAGATTTTAGAAATAATGCTAAGTGCTAGCTTACCACTTTCTTAAAACTATTTGGCATTTCATTAAATTTATAAATTTGCCATAGATAATTCCTTAAGACAAATTTCGGACCAATTACTATTATATGTGAATCAAATTTATAAATTATTCAAGTGTTTAGTATGACAGGAGTCATATAACTGAACTGCTCTAAGATACACATGGATACAAATACATTAAAGTACACCATTCGAAATACTAACAGACTTATTTATAAAAATTATTAAGGCTTTTTAAGAAAAATTTTGTTTCAAAAATTGCTTTAAAAAGCCTTTATAAAGCCTTAATAAGTTTCCTAAATAAGGCTGTAAATTAAAAAAATTTGTATTAAATTTTATTCTTTTTAAAAACTTATAATATTAATAAGTTTATTGATTAGCTTAACAAAAAGCACTTTCATTGTCGGCTTTACTATTATTTTCAGTAAAACTATACAACGTGTGCAATTGGTATATCTGTTGCTTTAATCGGTGCATCTGATTTATCTATATAGAGTATATATATATATTAATTTTTTCTTAACCAGTCTATTTAACACTCTTAAATATTATTTCCATCTTGTTACTCCATTCGCAGCTGGATTAAAAATTTATAAATTAACAGCCTTATTTATAAAACTTATTAAGGCTTTATAAAGGGTTTTTAAAACAAATTTTCCTAAAAATTTTTTTAAAATCCTTTATAAAGCCTTAATAAATTTTATAAATAAATATCTTTCACCAATATTGGTGGAAGATAAAATACTTAAAAGTGTACGACAAAAAAGTGTGCCGTATTTATATATAAGATATGGCAAAATAAACTTTACGGTTTCCAGCTCTGAACCCATCTGCTTGATTTTAGTGATTTTCAATACAAACCTATTTTGTGCCATCCTGACATACCAGTCCAAGACTGAAGCATATAGCTTTGCTGGGAACTTCGGAAAACCGATTTATCGTACAGACAGGCGGACGGAAAGAAAATTTTGGTATAAATAAGAAATATTGAAAAACAAGTAAGAGTGCTATATTCGGCTATGCCGAATCTTACATACCCTTCAGCAACTTACAGACACGTAGTATACATAACGTGATCAGATGGTTTTTGCAAAAAGCGAGACATGATCGACCGAAAAGCAAGATTTTGAAGAAAATACCCCCAAAAAGCGGGATTTCAAAATAAATATCTTTTAGAAAGTGTAATAAGCAACACTGTCTTTTAAGAAACAAAGTTTTGAACTCAAAATAAATGCGTTTAAATAAACAAAACTATCGGCGCTGTTCTGAAAGCCGAATCCGAGTAAATTTCTCGTTTTCAGAAAATTAATAATGGTCCTGCAAACGTGTTTAAAATCATACAAGATAATTTTCTTTCAGATATGATATTTGGGAATCTATATAATAAAATCGGTTTCAAATGGATCGAAAGTATTTATAAAAAAATTATTTATCTATGCAAATAAAATTTAATGTTGGTAATCCCATTAAAAGCGGCTGCACCGATTTCGGCATTTTTTTAATGTGCACTCAAAAAAAAGACATGTACTATTATTAAGAAATTTTTTTTCCAAAATTCAAGTAAAAAAATTTTCCAAGTTTAAGTAATTTTTTCTAAGTTTAAGTAAATTTTTACAAAAATCTAATAAAAATTACTTAATATGAGTAAAAAATAAAAAGTTCATATCCTCAAAAATAGTTCATAAAAATACACAAAAAATTTCTTACATTTTAGGAAATGTTTACTGACTTAAAGGAAATATTTACTAAGAGTAGGAAAATGGTTATAAACTGAAGGAAATTTTATACTAAGGACTAGTCAATTTCGTCTTAAATCAAAAAATAAATTTTAGGAAATGAATTACTCCTGATTAGTTTATGAAATTTGACTTACTTAAAAGATGTAAAATGGTATTCTAAATTTTAGGAAAATATTTATCAGTTTTAAGTATATTTTCTTTGAATTATAGAATTTATTATTAATTTGCACTTAGCAAAAAATCTAAGTAAATTTTTCATATTTTCGAGGAATATTTGAACTTAAAATTTATTTTTTTGTAAATAAAATAAAATTTTAAAACTGAATAATTTCAATGCTTGTTCAGGCTGCCTTATTAGGCAAATGGTTAGAGTGCTTGCCTATCAGTCAGAAGGTTGTTGGTTCAATACTTGGAAGGAAGAAAGGAATTAATATGTATGTATGGTGAATTAATTAAGAATATAATATGAAGATATAATATATAACATATCATTTGGTATAGAATTTAATTAAAAACAAGTAAGAGTGCTATATTCGGCTGTGCCGAATCTTATATACCCTTTACCAACGTACGTACATATATATAGTATACAGACACATACATACATATTTGTTTTGTGAAAATATTTATCATTTTTTTAAAGTTTCCATCTTTGGAGCTGTAATTTTCTTTCAGAAGCATAAAATACATTCAATTTATAAAGAAAAAGAAAAAAATTTTTGGACCTATTTAATTTTACATAACACAAAAAGTGTGAGTCTTCCAACCCTGGAGTCATAATTTTGGATTTTTTTTGATTATTGATACCAATCTAGTTCTTTAAAAAATAAATAAAATATGTTAAGTGAAAAAAGTAAAAACGAAATAAGGAAAAACTTAAGTTCAGATTTTGTAAATTCAAACGATTTTTTCGTTTTGAAATTTGTATGGAAAAAATATTTTTTGAAAAGAATTTTCGTTATTTTTCATACAAATTTGAAACGTTTAGAAACAAATTTTTTTACAAAATCTGCTTATTAGTTTCATTTAATTCCTTTAATATTAAAAACTTCAGTAAAGTGCGACTTTGAATCGCGCACGGCTTTTTTGAAGTTTTTTCTTCAGTTTAAACGATTTTTTCACTTTTGTCGCTTTTTTCTCGTTTTGGCGATTTTTTTCTGTTTTTATACCCTTTACCAACAAAAATGGTAAAAGGGTATATATAGGTTTGTCATTCCGTTTGTAATTTCTATAATATCAATAAGCGACACATAAAATATATATATTCTGGATCCTTATGCATAGGGAAGACGAATAAGCGATGTCCGTCTGTCCGTCTGTCCGTCTGTCCGTCTGTCCGTCTGTCCGTCTGTCCGTCTGTCCGTCTGTCCGTCTGTCCGTCTGTCCGTCTGTCTGTACGTGAAATCGGTTTTCCGAAGCTCCCAGAAGAGCTAGAGACTTCGTTCTTGGACTGGTGTGTCAGAAATTTTCCAAAATAGATTGGTATTGAAATTCAGCATAATCGAGCAGACCATTGCAGAGCTGGAAAACTTAAACTTTATTTTGCCATATAAAAGTAACTACCGAAAACAAATTTTTATTTTTTTTTAATAAAAAAACTTATTTTACACTTCAGTACGACTAAAATTGGAATTTTAAATTGAAAAAATATAAAAAATTTAAAAAGACGTTTCCAGGGTTGGAAAACTTTAACTTTTTGTGTCATGTAAAATTAACTATGTCTAAAACTATATTAGTATTTTCTCGAGAACCGTAAGAGCTAGAGACCTGAAATTTGGACACAGTGTGTAACCCTTTGGCCGCTACAACAACAAATGCGTGAGAGCTGGAAATTAAAGGGTGTTGCAAAACGAGCAACGAAAAATGTTAAAATCCCATGTAATATACATACAATTGTATGTATGTATGTATATACACTTGAAATTTGTAAGGTTAGTGTATTTTTATACAGACTTCAAAAATTAACACTAAAATTTCCAAAAATTTAAATTAAAGGGTGTTCCGTCAGTTAATGCACTTTTGATATGCAATTTTGACAACTTGCTGTATCTTGGAAACCGTAAGAGCAAAACTCTTGAAATTTTCAAAAACGGTAAAACTAAAAAAACAAAAAATTATAAAATCGCCAAACCGAAAAATATCGCAAAAAACAAAAAAAAATCGCTAAAACGAAAAAAAAACCCAATTACAAAAAAAATTTCTAAGACTAAAATAAATCGCGAATAACCGGAAAAATTGCTAAAATAAAAAAAAATCGCTAAAATGAAAGAAAATCGCCAAAATGAAAAAAAAACCCCAAAATGAAAAAAAAATCGCCAAAACGAAAAAAATGGCCAAAACGAAAAAAACCCCAAAAAAAGAAAAAAAAATTTTAAATGAAAAAAAGTCGCCAAGATGAAAAAAATCGCCAAAATGAAAAAAACCCAAAAACAGGAAAAAATCGTCAAAATAAAAAAAAATCGCCAAAATTAAAAAAATCTCCAAAATGAAAAAAAGCCCCAAAAACAGAAAAAAATCGCCAAAATTTAAAAAAACCCCAAAACAGTAAAAAAAATCGCTAAAATGAAAGAAAATCGCCAAAATGAAAAAAACCCCAAAATGAAAAAAAATCGCCAAAACGAAAAAAATGGCCAAAACGAAAAAAAACCCCAAAAAAAGAAAAAAATTTAAAATTAAAAAAAGTCGCCAAGATGAAAAAAATCGCCAAAATGAAAAAAACCCAAAAACAGGAAAAAATCGCCAAAATAAAAAAAAATCGCCAAAATTCAAAAAATCTACAAAATGAAAAAAGCCCAAAAAACAGAAAAAAATCGCCAAAATTAAAAAAAACCCCAAAACAGTAAAAAAAATCGCTAAAATGAAAGAAAATCGCCAAAATGAAAAAAACCCCAAAATGAAAAAAAATCGCCAAAACGAAAAATATGGCCAAAACGAAAAAAAACCCCAAAAAATAGGACAAAATCGTTAAAATGAAAAAAGTCGCCAAGATGAAAAAAATCGCCAAAATGAAAAAAAAATTCGCCAAAATTAAAAAAATCTCCAAAATGAAAAAAAGCCCCAAAAACAGAAAAAAAATCGCCAAAATTAAAAAAAAAACCCCCAAAACAGTAAAAAAATCGCCAAAAAGGAAACAATCGCCAAAATGAAAAAAATCTTCAAAATGAAAAAAAAACCCAAAAAACAGAAAAAAAATCGCCAAAATGAAAAAAAACGCCAAAATGAAAAAAAATCGCCAAAATGAAAAAAACGCCAAAATAAAAAAAATCGAAATATTAAAAAAATCGCCTAAAGGAAAAAAATCTCCAAAATGAAAATAAACCCCCAAAAAGAGAAAAAAATCGCCAAAATAAAAAAAAATTGCCAAAATGAAAAAAAAATCGCCAAAACAAAAAAAACCCCAAATAACGGAAAAAAATCGCCAAAATGAAAAAAAATCGCTAATATGAAAAAAATCTCCAAAATAAAAAAAGCCCCATAAACAGAAAAAAAATCTCCAAAATGAAAAAAAAATCGCCAAAATGAAAAAAAATCCCAAAATAGGAAAAAATCGCCAAAATAGAAAAAGAATTGCCAAAAAAATCGCCAAAATGAAAAAAAAGTCGCCAAAATTAAAATAAACCCCCAAAAAACAGAAAAAAATTGCCAAAATGAAAAAAAAACAGAAAAAAATGGCCAAAATGAGAAAAAAGCAACAAAACTGAAAAAATCGTTTAAACTGAAAAAAACTGCGCGAGTCAAAGTCGCACTTTACTGAATTTTTTAATATTAAAGGAATTAAATTAAACTAAGTTTTTTCTTATTTCGTTTTTGCTTCGTTTACTTTACATATTTTATGTATTTTTTAAAAAACTAGATCGGTATCAATAATCAGAAAAATCCAAAATTATAACTCCAGGGTTGGTTGGAAAACTCACGCTTTTGTGTTATGTAAAATTAAATAGGTCTAAATTTTTTTCTTTTTCTTTATAAATTGAATATATTTTATGCTTCTGAAAGAAAAGTTTGGCGTATGAAATTTGAAAAATTAAAATTACAGCTCCAAAGATGGAAACTTTAAAAAAATTATAAATTTTTTCACAAAACAAATATGTATGTATGTGTCTGCATACTATATATATGTACGTACGTTGGTAAAGGGTATATAAGATTCGGCACAGACGAATATAGCACTCTTACTTGTTAAATTCTTAAATTGTTTCCTGAGACAATGCACAATATCAGCAAAGCTATCCCCATAATATTTCAAGCTTCTCACTATATTAGTTTTTCAGATATCTCACAGTAAATATTTTTTCTTTTTGGGAGGTTTCATACCCAACATGTCTTATTCGAACTTTTTGTTTGTACGTAGACTTGTGTCCAACAGTTCTTTTTGAACTAGTTTGAGAGCGTTTGAATCAAAAGTTGTTTCAAACCCATTTAATTTACATTGATGTTTTTGACCCGACTTGTGTCCAACTGAACGAACTAGTTCAAAAAGAACTGTTGGACACAAGTCTAACTACGACGCTGATTTTATTGAACGTTGAATGTTTTGTACGTGATTAAATGTGAGTAAAAATTTTAATGTATGAGTAAATCATCAAAAAGCATGAAATTTGCAGGTCTCTGATTCCACACTCAAAAAAAAAACTAACTAAAACTTTGGAAAATTTTCTAAATTTGAATAAAAAAAGTTGTCGTATGGCGCCAAAGCTGTTTTTTTACTTGAAACCAGTAAAACATTTACTTAATTTCTAGTTCATTAATGAACTAGTTTATAGTAATTATATTTTCATATTAAAGTAAAATTTTCCTAAAATTAAGTAAAATTTTCCCATAAAATTCGGAGTTTTGCAAAAAATTTTTTTTGTCTTTGATCTCAAATTTAGTAAATTTTTCAATTTTTTTTTGTCTTTAATTCTGGTACTTATTATACCCTTTACCAAAAATGGAAAAGGGTATATATAGGTTTGTCATTCCGTGTGTAATTTCCATAATTTTAATTTGCGACCAAAAAAATATATATATTCTGGGTCCTTATGAATAGCGATGACGAATAAGCGATGTCCGTCTGTCCGTCCGTCCGTCCGTCCGTCCGTCCGTCTGTCCGTCCGGTGTACGTGAAATCGGTTTTCCGAAGCTCCCAGAAAAGCTAGAGACTTCGTTCTTGGACTGATGTATCAGAAATGGTCCAACTTAGATTGGTATTGAAATTCAGCAAAAATCGAGCAGACGATTGCAGAGCTGGAAAACGTAAACTATATTTTGCCATATAAAAGTAACTACCGAAAACAAATTTTTATTTTTTTTTAATAAATAAATTTATTTTACACTTCAGTACGACTAAAATTGGTATTTTAAATAAAAAAAAATATAAAAAAAATTGAAAAGACGTTTCCAGGGTTGGAAAACTTTAACTTTTTGTGTTATGTAAAATTAACTATGTCTAAAACTATATTAGTATTTTCTCGAGAACCGTAAGAGCTACAGACCTGAAATTTGGACACAGTGTGTAGACTTTTGGCCGTGTAATATACATACAATTATATGTATATACACTTGAAATTTGTAAGGTTAGTGTATTTTTATACAGACTACAAAAATTAACACTAAAATTTCAAAAAATTTAAATTAAAGGGTGTTCCATCAGTTAATGCAATTTTGACTATGCAATTTTGACAACTTGCTGTATCTTGGAAACCGTAAAAGCAAAACTCTTGAAATTTTCAAAAACGGTAAAACTAAAAAATCAAGGAATTATAAAATCGCCAAACGGAAAAAAATCGCGAAAAACAAAAAAATCGCCAAAACGAAAAATACCCCAAAAAAACATGAAAAAATCGCCAAAATTAAAAAAAAAACCCAAAACAGGAAAAAAACAAAAACGACAAAATGAAAAAAAAATCGCCAAGATAAAAAAACCCCAAAAAAGAGAAAAAAATCGCCTAAATAAAAAAAAACCCCAAAGCAGGAAAAAACGCCATAATGAAAAAAAAACCCAAAAACAGAAAAAAATCGCCATATTAAAAAAAAATTTCTAGGACTAAAATAAATCGCGAAAAACCGGAAAAATTGCTTAAATAAAAAAAAATCGCAAAAATGAAAGAAAATCGCCAAAATGAAAAAAATCGCCAAAATGAAAAAAATCGCCAAAACGAAAAAAACCCAAAAAACAGAAAAAAGTCGCCAAAATGAAAAAAAAAGAAAAAAAACTCCTAAATAGAAAAAACCCAAAAACAGAAAAAAATCGCAAAAATGAAAAAAAACCTCCAAAAACAGAAAAAAATCGCCAAAACGAGAAAAAAGCGACAAAAGTGAAAAAATCGTTTAAACTGAAGAAAAAACTTCAAAAAAGCCGTGCGCGATTCAAAGTCGCACTTTACTGAAGTTTTTAATATTAAAGGAATTAAATGAAACTAATAAGCAGATTTTGTAAAAAAATTTGTTTCTAAACGTTTCAAATTTGTATGAAAAATAACGAAAATTCTTTTCAAAAAATATTTTTTCCATACAAATTTCAAAACGAAAAAATCGTTTGAATTTACAAAATCTGAACTTAAGTTTTTCCTTATTTCGTTTTTACTTTTTTCACTTAACATATTTTATTTATTTTTTAAAGAACTAGATTGGTATCAATAATCAAAAAAAATCCAAAATTATGACTCCAGGGTTGGAAGACTCACACTTTTTGTGTTATGTAAAATTAAATAGGTCCAAAAATTTTTTTCTTTTTCTTTATAAATTGAATGTATTTTATGCTTCTGAAAGAAAATTACAGCTCCAAAGATGGAAACTTTAAAAAAATGATAAATATTTTCACAAAACAAATATGTATGTATGTGTCTGTATACTATATATATGTACGTACGTTGGTAAAGGGTATATAAGATTCGGCACAGCCGAATATAGCACTCTTACTTGTTGGAGGTTTTTTTTCATTTTTGCGATTTTTTTCTGTTTTTGGGTTTTTTCTATTTAGGAGTTTTTTTTCTTTTTTTTTCATTTTGGCGACTTTTTTCTGTTTTTTGGGTTTTTTTCGTTTTGGCGATTTTTTTCATTTTGGCGATTTTTTTCATTTTGGCGATTTTCTTTCATTTTTGCGATTTTTTTTATTTAAGCAATTTTTCCGGTTTTTCGCGATTTATTTTAGTCCTAGAAATTTTTTTTTAATATGGCGATTTTTTTCTGTTTTTGGGTTTTTTTTTCATTATGGCGTTTTTTCCTGCTTTGGGGTTTTTTTTATTTAGGCGATTT
This sequence comes from Tachina lurida, assembly GCA_944452675.1. Taxonomy (NCBI): domain Eukaryota; kingdom Metazoa; phylum Arthropoda; class Insecta; order Diptera; family Tachinidae; genus Tachina; species Tachina lurida. The sequence goes on along the minus strand of OX101755.1, from coordinate 33,545,496 downwards.
TTTTCTCTTTTTTGGGGTTTTTTTATCTTGGCGATTTTTTTTTTCATTTTGTCGTTTTTGTTTTTTTCCTGTTTTGGGTTTTTTTTTTCATTTTGGCGATTTTTTCATGTTTTTTTGGGGTATTTTTCGTTTTGGCGATTTTTTTGTTTTTCGCGATTTTTTTCCGTTTGGCGATTTTATAATTCCTTGATTTTTTAGTTTTACCGTTTTTGAAAATTTCAAGAGTTTTGCTTTTACGGTTTCCAAGATACAGCAAGTTGTCAAAATTGCATTAA